>JALMGJ010000006.1:29302500-29922500 GCA_023362775.1 Charina bottae | reverse complement strand
TTTGCCCCACGGTAGGTAGGTAGGTAGATAGATATAGATATAGATATAGATATTCTTTTCCTATGTCAACATCTTAAAACAAAAGGTCTTTTAGGTCTGCCTTTGAATGTACGGCACAAAGGCCGATGCTTCCTTAACATTTTCCCTGAAGTGCTTTATGAGTGTTGTTTGTTTATATGTGATGCTCCTTCCTGTGTAAGCTCTTCTGGGTGACATTGCTTAAACTTTTGTTAACTAAGCACCCTCTAGTGGAGAAATTTCATGTTTCCATTACAAAATAAACAACTGTTTTTTCCTTCTACTGCTTGTACAAAAAAAGATTTTTTTAAAATTCCAGCTCTTCTATAGGGCGGAAAGAGAGGTAACCACTATTAACAAAACGTCGTCAGTTTTTATCAATTTCTGTTATTATAAAGTATATGAATATATGTTTGCTTTATTGCACTTCAGATGATTTTTCACAGAAACTTTTTATGAATGAAAATTTGTAGCATTGCTCCTATTTGCTTCCCAGAATTTTGTCCTTTTTAAAAAACAAACTTTATTAAAAAATTTAAAATAAAAACATAAAAAAAGATTAAAGTAAATAGAAGAACAAAGTAAAGAAAAAGTGAAAGCATCAAAGATGCAAGAAAGAAAGAAAAGCTAGAAAAAGAAACAGAAACATAAGAAAAAGAATTGACTCCCAACCTTCTTTGTTACAGATATAGGTGTATCTGCACCTATATCTGCACAATATCGATTCAGATTTAGGTGTATCTGCACAATATTGATTCAGATTTTCTACAGATTAGATATTTATTCAGTGTTTCATATTACAAATGTGACACACACTGATGTATAATTTTTATTAGATTTTTTTTATCCCATCCTTATTTTTATAAATAACTCAAGGCAGGGAACATACCTTACAATCCTTCCTCTTCCTATTTTCTCCACAACAACAACCCTGTGAGGTGGGTTGGGCTGAGAGTGAGTGACTGGCCCAAAGTCACCCAGCTGGCTTTCATGCCTAAGGCGGGACTGGAACTCATAGTCTTCTGCTTTCTAGCCTGGAGCCTTAACCACTAGACCAGAGCTTTCCAAGCTGTGTGTCGTGACACAAAACTGTGTCGCCACACACAGTCTGGTGTGTCGCCACACAACCCGGAAGTGCTGATCATCATCAGCGCTTCCGGGTTTTCCCGCGGCGACACATCAACTGCAGTGCGCAAAACCCGAAAGCAGCAGCAGCGCTTCCGGGTTTTTGCGCGCTGCCACACTTCCAGGTTTTCCCGCGGCGACACACCAACGCCGGTTGGTGTGTCGCCGCAGGAAAAACTTTGGAAAGCCCTGCACTAGAACAAACTAGCTATATATATGTAGAGAATGTAAGTGTGTGTAGGATCTAATAGAAATCAGAAAGAGTATTTAGTTTGCTTTGATAAGTGTCTTACCTGAAAAATCATTTAGTACAAGGCAAAATAAATATTCCATAAATTATTATTAAGAGAGCCAGTTCAAACTTTATGTATACATTGAGTAAATACATAAATAAATACATAGTATATACAAATAACAAGAGCCAGATCTTGGTTAAAAATTTAATTGGTTGAAGATCACAGTTGTTCTTCAATCCTAAAGTCTCAAAGCTCCTACAAATGCTATTCATTACAAATGCTTGTAATGAATAAGCTTCAATGTGACACATTTGGGGAATAATTCCTGTGGATTTGGCTGCTCTTTGCCATAAGAGGGCACTCATTGCCTAGGAACTACTGAGTATTATTGGGAACAAATTAAACTCTAGAACAGTCATCTATATTGATTAATGTGAAAGAAAAACAAACCAATCCAAGATTCATGCCACAGTAGTAATAGCACCATTCTTCTTGCTGGAGCTATTTTGAAAGCTTATTTTCTGGCTGTTTTCCAGGAAGTCTTGAATATGCTAATAAAGTTGGGGGATTGTTTTTGTGACTTTTCAGAAGGATGTGGAAAAATTGAGGGGTAGGGAAGTAGTAATGTATGGCTGTGAGAGTTGGACCATAAGGAAGGCTGAGCGCCGAAGAATTGATGCTTTCGAACTGTGGTGCTGGAGAAGACTCTTAAGAGTCCCTTGGACTGCAAGGAGGTCAAATCAGTCAATCCTAAAGGAAATCAACCCTGACTGCTCATTGGAAGGACAGATACTGAAGCTGAAGCTCAAATACTTTGGCCACCTAATGCGAAGAGAGGACTCACTGGAAAAGACCCTGATGCTGGGAAAGACTGAAGGCAAAAGGAGAAGGGGACGGCAGAGGATGAGATGGTTAGATAGCATCACTGATGTAATGAATGTGAATTTGAGTAAACTCCGGGAGACAGTGGAGGACAGGAAGGCCTGGCGTGCTATGGTCCATGAGGTCACGAAGAGTTGGACACGACTAAACGACTGAACAACAACAAGGGAAGGGAAGATTTGATTTAGTTCAACTGTCCAATGAGTCTGTCAGAGAAAATGAAAAAACAATGTGTTTCTGTATGTAGTCAACAACTTGATGGTAACTTGTACATCTGTAAATGGCTGCGTACCAACCCATTCCCAATTTCATTGATCCCTAATCAGGTTGTTTTCTAATACATCAGGCACTATCTGAGAAAAATTATAAGGCTCCCAGCAACAACTTTGTGAGTGCAATAAATATGTGTCACCAGTGACATCCATAGTCCATTTCTTCTTCCAATTGCTCCAGACCAGAACAGTGTGCATATTTTAAATGTTGTTGAAAACATTGGCAGAGCACTCTTAAAACAGGAATGATAGAAACTAACAGTTGTAAAACCTTCCCAGTTTGTATTGGAGAGGGCAGAAAATAATTGTATATAAGGATCAGACTTGTAAAAAAATTATACTGTAGAAGTATTTTTGAGATACATTTGAGCCAAGGAAGCTCATCTCTATGTAGCCAGCAGCATAAAATTAAAACAACTAATTAAGATGAATAGGAAGAACAAAGAAAAAAAGCCTTAACGGTAGACCTAAAAGTTAGCATAACTATATTGTTATCAAGAGAGTGATTCAAATTTAGGGTGCCACCCAGATCTACTGCAGCTTTGTGGTAGACCATTCAGAAGAAAATTCAACACTTTTAAAATTCTCAGTGCTAGATAATTAAATTCTGTCTTACCTGTCATAATAAAACAATATGATACTTAGATGTTTAATTTTCTGTAGTAGAAGGTCAAGAGTATAGAGGTTTGTAAGAAAAAAGATGTTAATCTTTTATATAATGGTTACCTTCATACCACGTTAATATAATCTTCCATTTTCTCAAATATTGAATAGGCTTTTTATAAAGATAGTATGAATAGGATTGAATTTCTGGGACCTCAGACTGTCAAACAACAATTAAAGAAGATGGTTGCATCTTCAACATTTGACCTCATTGTGAATACATAAAAGAATCTGACAGAAGATATATATATTAATAATAATAATTGCTGTTATCAAACTTATTGTCAGGCTTCACTTGACATAACAATGAACCTCTATTCTCCAAAACTGAAACCCACATTCAGTAATTAGCTAGCAGCAGAAGCTTAACAGACTTGATATGGCTAGCTAAATTGCTTTATTGCAGACAAGAGTGCTCCCAAAAGTATATGTAAAGCCATTTTTCTGGGTTTATACTTACCTATAAGAATACTCCCGTCACTCGCCCCAGCTCTTGCCAACCTAGCAATTCGAAAGCATGCAAATGCAAGTAGACGAATAGATGCTTTGGTGGGAAGCATTCCGTGCGCGTCATGCGACCACATGACTGTGGAAGCGTCTTTGGACAACGCTGGCTCTTCGGCTAACAAACGGAGATGAGCACCGGCCCCTAGAGTCCGACACGACTGCACAAATGTGCGGGGGGAACCTTTACGTTTTTATAAGAATAATATTTGTTTTACTTCTCTCCTTAACAACAATGGCATTCAAGGTGAATAACAGTAATAAAGAACATATTAAATACAATTACATCAGAACTAAAATTTATAAATGTAATAAAATATTGTTTCTTCAGCATAATTCTGATTTTAAAAAATCCTGAGAAATGGAATTGACTAAATTTGATGTGCTATGTTTATTTACTTGTCAATTTTATCCCCCTTTACATCTAGGAGCTCAAAGTAATGTGTGGTTGTGTGATTGATTGATTATATGCCATCAAGTTATTTTTCACTCCTAGCAACCACATAGATAGATTTTCTCCATGGCAATCTGTCCCTAATCTGGTTTTTCATGTCTTCCAATGGTGCACTCATTGCCACCATAACTCAGTCCATCCACCTTGCTGCTGGTCGTCCTCTTATTTCAGTCCACCTTTCCCAGCATGACTGACTGACTGTCTCTCTCTCTCCCTCTCTCCCCCCCCCCTCTCTCTCTTAAATTTATATCCCAACTTTTATCCAAGAATTCAAGGTGGCTTGCTTACAAGGAGTTCTCCATTTTATCCCCACAACAGCAATCCTGGGGGGTAGATTTGGCTGAGAGATAGTGACCTAGTGGCCTACTGTCATGAAGTAAGCTTCCATGGCTAAGGATCAATTTGAATTTAGGTCTCCCAAGTCTAGTTCTGGTTGTGCTGTAACCACTAAACCATACTGATTATTAGTATAATCCATTGAGATCTTTTTCATAATTCTGTGGACTTAAATGGATGTGGCTGCAGTTGGGTAAAAGATGGTTCCTGAAGTAAAGGAATTATGTTACTATTTACCAAACAAAACTACAGGGTTGCATCCTCTTTGAATACCAAACCAAATCTGTATCTGTATCTGTGAATTTAAGTGGTCTCAAGTAAAGGATGCTGGTTTCAAAACTTGGAGTTGGGAGGGATAACAAGTAGCTGTCAAAATGTCTATGCTTGGCTTGCATTTAAGCTCATAGTATGGGCTTAAGTGAGGTTATTGTGATAGGCCAAACATTTATTGATTTATAAAGTTACTTCTACATCACCCACTTTCATGGACTCGGAGTGTTTTATAACAAATAAATTATAAAATAAAATAAGACCCTAACCTAACAAAAAGCACCTACCAAGGCAGCCCAGGTCCACTGTCTGCATCAAAAGCCTGTTGGAATAATACACTTTTTAAAGCCCCATGAAAGATGAGTGGAACTGGGGGCACCAGAGCCTCAGGGCCGTGGTTTTCCATAGCATGAAGGCTGCAACCAAGAAGATGTAGCTCCTGGCCCCACTTTTTTCCTCTTAAGAAGAGTAGGAACACTCAGCATGCCACTTGGGATGTATGCACAGGCCAAGCTAAAAATCCTGTAAAGAGATGATCCTGTAACTATCAGGTTGCCAAGACGTGTAGAGCTTTATAGGTAATAAGTATTGGCTGCCAGTGCAATGGCTGAAGAATAAGTGTAATTTTTCTAAACCACCACCTCCCTGCTAGCAGCCAGGCCATTCCATTTTGGACCAGTTGCAGCAACTGAGTCATTTCCAACGGCAGGCCCATATAGGTACATTGCAGCAGTCCAAATGTGGGATGAGGACATGAGTCACATTATAAGAGCTTCTGAAATAGGTTTTGCCTACAGATAACTAAAATACCCATGAGGTTCTAAAATTATTTTCCATACAAAGAGTGGGGAAAAACGATACTAGTTTTCTCTACAAAATTATTGTTTGGCAGTGTCTGATTGTTTATCTCTTAGAATAAGAAGTGAACAATATGTCAACCATTCATATGAGCAATGGTGTGTGAGAAATTGCAGAAATACCCCTGGAAGTCTTCTAACAGTTGTAATAATACTATTGGGAATGGGTCTGAAGTCTTCTACCCTTTCTTGCAAATGTTTTAGTTGTAAGACAGAAGGGATCTAGTAGCTGACATGTATTTGTCCAGGGTCTTGGCAGCTGGAAGGGCACAGAGATGTCTTCATGACAGCTGTCTTGTACCATACTGTTTGATGCTTGTCTAATATGAAGCAACATCCACCCTTTCTATGTCTTTTATGTCTGGAACAAAATTTTAAAACACAAACACACGTACCCCAACTGCTTCTCCCATTGTGTGAGTTTCTTTTATAGCTTTTATTTCAACAAATCTCTCTCTCTCAATATAGAGAAGTTAGGATTCTACAAATCTTACGTTGTACTTTGGGGAACATTAAGGAATGGAGAAGATTTTATAGTGTTATTTGTCACAACTTTAGAGATTGGAATGTTAAATTGAAATGGTATTAAACTCTTAAGTCTTAGAAGCTACAAAATAAATAGAAATAAGAATTCTGATCATTTGTCAACTAGAAGTGTCATGATTTCAGATGCTGGCAACTAACAATGGAAATGTTCAGTAGCTGTTGAGAAGAGAAATTGACAAGATGTGAAACTGTATATAATCCAGTAATTTTTTTTAAAAGTGCCTGGCCAAGCAGAACAGAATTTGGTGGCATTTTGCTGTAAACCTGCTTTATAATTGTATAGATATAGATGATACTGTAGAATTAATATATCCTTAAAAATTATATTCTTGAGTTATTTTTAAAGACACATTATAAAATTCCTATTCCTATTGTAAGGGTCCCTGACTATGCCATGCCAAGCAACCAATGTTCATGGTACTTGTCATGCTCCTTTGATCCAACGTTTTCAAAACATCAGATCAACTCGCATGCATGAATGTATTAACCCGGATTGAGAGATGCGAGTTGCATTCTAGAGCTGTGAAACCAACTTGTTTGGGTTATCAGTAGTCAATGACATTGGAGTGGCTAGAAACATCTGCTATACTATGGAAGGCTGAGAAAGGCTGGGAAAGAACTGCCTGGCACAAGAAGGGGGGGTTACATGCTTTCCAGGGGGAATTTCAGAACTTTGAGAGGGAGGGAAGTTTAAACTGTTCAAATGTATAACCTGATAGAAAACCGTGGGCTTTTCCATTTGCAACTTTCTCTGTACTGTAGTAACCTAGCATTAAATAGATTTTCCAAGTAAAAGCTTGTGAATCGGATTTAATTGCAACCATTACAGTACTATACATTTATAAGGCTTTATAGTGTGACACAGAGATCCCTGCTTCCTATGATTGGTAATCTAAAATAGTGACAAAACAACTGGGGATGGGGAGAAGGTGGATAAATATTATTTATTTATTTATTTTTATTTATTTAATTTCTATGACCGCCCATCTCCCCCCATGGGGAACTCATTAAATATTATGTATTTAAACATTAAAGTTGAGAATCAGGACAAAAAAAATCAAGGTTGCACAGAAAATACCATTTGGAGAGGATTAGCTTGCTTAAACAAAAAATTACTACATGGATGGAAATAGCTTGAACAAAATAAATATTAAGGAAGCAGAAAGCGAACAGAATTCAGAAAGAAAGGGGTAAAGGAAAGTTGGAATTCAGAAGAAGGGCTAGCATCTTAGGGGTTAGTTATATTCATGGCATCCAGTCATACTTTTTACATCAAATTCTGAATTTGCTGTCTTCTGGTCCCTTAGAAGACTCAGAGGTACAGGTTACTAGAGGGTGAATTTTGGTTAAACATTACAAGAAGTTTGGCAGTAAAACCTATTCAGCAGTGGAACCAATTAGCTATAGGAGCTCTCAGTTTCTAGATGATTTTTACAAGAGGCTGGGCCATTAGATTTCCTTGACTGAGTAGGGAGTTGGACTAGGTGGCCTCCTGCCTTTTGTGGTAGTACCTTGGTAGTTCTTGCTACCTCTAACTTCCAAGGGGTTTTCCTGACATCCTTCCCCGAACCACAGTGTGTGTGTAATGGGAAGAAGGAATAACCTTGAGGAACAGGAGGAAGAGCCGCAGCCAAGACAGTCAGATAAAAGAAATTTGAGTCTAGGGCAGATCTATAACTCGAGTAAGCGTCTCAGACAATACCCTCCTTAGGGGAAAACATATTCATATTTGCAAGATTCTGTTACTATAACTTTATAATAAAAGTAGTATTAGCTTGTGTGACTTTGGTTTCCTAGTCCAGTCTACCTTGGAGGGCAGACAGTGTTTGAGAGATAGGACTACCACAATTTATGCTAATTTACTGGCAATTAAAATGGTAAAAAAGGGGGGAAATGAAACCATTTCTATATTTATTTAGCGTATGGCACACATTGTCAGGGAGTCTACAATGTGTTTTTTTACACAGCAGATCAAGGGTCGGAAATGGCGGCTCGCGAGCCAAATGCGGCTCTTTGGCCCCTTGAGTGTGGCTCTTCCGCAGGCAGGCGTGGCGCGGCAGCGAGTGTGGCGGGGCAGGCGCGGCAGCGGGCATGGTGTGCGTTGCTGTGGGCATACCCCTGGCAACCTGGCAGCCGTCTCCGGCAGCCATCTTGACGACGGGCAGGGCTTTCCAAACTGTGTGTCGCGTGACAAGCCGGAAGCGCTGAAGGGAGTGGAAATTCTCCACGCCAATCAACTGTGCGTCGGGAAGCCCGGCAGCCTGCACGCGCGATTTTTGCCTCCCTGCCGGAACCGAGGGCATTTTCGGGGTCCCCGGAGCCTGCCCTTTCGAAGGGGCAGCGGCAGCAGCAGCAGCAGTGCTGCCCCTTCGAAAGGGCAGGCTCCGGGGACCCCGAAAATGCCCTCAGTTTAGGCAGGGAGGCTGCGCGCAAGCTGCCTCAGCTGTTCTGCGGGGAGAATTGCCACCCCAGGGCAGCGTGTGCATGTGGGGAGGGGAGGTTTCTGCCTCCCTGCCGGAACCGAGGGCATTTTCGGGGTCCCCGGAGCCTGCCCTTTCGAAGGGGCAGCAGGGCAGTGTGTGCATGTGGAGAGGGGAGGTTTCTGCCTCCCTGCCGGAACCGAGGGCATTTTCGGGGTCCCCGGAGCCAGCCCTTTCGAAGGGGCAGCGGCAGCAGCAGCTGCAGTGCTGCCCCTTCGAAAGGGCAGGCTCCGGGGACCCCGAAAATGTCCTCAGTTTAGGCAGGGAGGCTGCGCGCAAGCTGCCTCAGCTGTTCTGCGGGGAGAATTTCCACCCCAGGGCAGCGTGTGCATGTGGAGAGGGGAGGTTTCTGCCTCCCTGCCGGAACCGAGGGCATTTTCGGGGTCCCCGGAGCCTGCCCTTTCGAAGGGGCAGCACTGCAGCTCCGGGGACCCCGAAAATGCCCTCGGTTCCGGCAGGGAGGCAGAAACCTCCCCTCTCCACGTGCACATGCTGCCCTGGGGTGGAAATTCTCCCCGCAGAACAGCTGAGGCAGCTTGCGCGCAGCCTCCCTGCCTAAACTGAGGGCATTTTCGGGGTCCCCGGAGCCTGCCCTTTCGAAGGGGCAGCCGTTGCCGCCGCAGCGACAACCTGGAAGCACCGCCGCCGAAGCAGTCGAGCCTCTCTTTCCCTTCTTCTTCCAAACCTCCCCCGCCCCCTTCCACGCGATTGGCTCCCGCCCGCAAAACCCGCCCCCTTCCACGCGATTAGCTCCTGCCCGCAAACCCCGCCCCCTTCCACACGATTGGCCCCCGCCCGCAAAACCCGCCCCCTGGCTCTCGAGCACTTCAAAATGTGCACGAGCATGTCAAAATGGCTCCCGGCAAAAAAAGTTTGCCGACCCCTGCAGTAGATGTTCTGGCGCCGATAGTTGCTAGTCTTTCTTGCACTGATGCACCACAAGAGGGCGAACTAGCTTTGCTTCATCTGGCCAGCAGCGTTCCTTTTTAGGGAAGTTGGCTCATCTGGGCTTTTTTCACCACCGATCCTCCGTCAGCACCGGTTCCTGCTCCCCACACAGAGCGCCGCCAGCGTTTCCCCCCACCGAAATGGGGGTACCTATTTATCTACTCGCAGATGACATGCTTTCGAACTGCTAGGTGGGCAGAAGCTAGGGATGAAATGAAGGGAACTCACTTCCGTCACACGGAACTGGGCTCGAACCGTTGGAGTGTCGACCATTTCTGGCCAGCAAACTCCAGCGTCATTAAGCCACTGTGCCACCGCATCCCCTTTCTATAGTGTATAGTACATATGTGTGTGATTAGAGTTTTTAGCCCTTTCTTGGAAGATAGACCAATCTCGTAGGAGATAAACAAAATAAAACTTAATTTTTTTAGGAATAGAAAAAAGATTAAATATAACACACACACACACCCTCTTAACTTTGAGAGAGATTTACAAAAGTACATACAGTGTTCCAGACAAAACCACAATGATGGTGTCTGCTATGTATGGCACAATCTTGTTTGGAAAATGGGAAATGCTTCAGTTTAATGCAAACTACAAAAAACTCCTAAGTAAAAATAATAACTTCATACCTACTCTGAAATATGGATGAATGAAAGTTGACATTTAATATCCATCTTCATATAGTTGCTTAAAAAATAAAAGATACTTAGCAAGAAAAAAAAACTAAAGAATTTTTCTATCTAGACATTCAGCTAGTTCTATAAAAGTAGGATTCTTTCTGCTTCAGTTTCCATGAAAATTGCCTTTTTGTGGAAAGTCCGGTTTAATCAAGAGTACGGATGAGATTGCTTCTAGATCACTCTTTTCCCAGCCCTCAGAGTTCCTTCTGAGTTCTTCCCCCAGACCTTCAAAGGACTAACACTTTGTTTTTCCTCCAAGAGTGGGAGGGGTTCCCTAGTGACCACAGCAGAAGGGGCAGTTTTCGCTCATGAAGATACAGATTCAAACTCAGATGGTGGCTGGATGGCTGTGAATGTGGGAGTTTGCAACCTTCATATTTACTTCAGTGTTAAAATGCTGCAGCTTCTTTTAGTGCTGTCTCCTACTGGAGCCCAATGTCCATCAATGCTTTATCAATGCCTTCTTTTTAACGTTACTGTACTTGATTTTCACCCATTGAGGTTTTCCCAGGAAAATGTAGTGTGGTGGTTTTCCATTGCCTTTCATACTGCTGATAAAGCAGCTGTTCTCCACCAGATCTTACTTACTGGCAGGTTACTGGTTACTTACTTGCTAGGTCATAACACTGTTTTGGGATATATGTAGCACTTTGTCAAGTCAGTAACATTTCCAGGATATTACTGTTGTTAAATACTGTTAGTGACGCCATTAATTGTCCATGGCTGCTTATTTGACAAAACCTGTATTTTGGCTAAGTATTAAAGGGGCCATTCTGCCATCCACAACACGGTGGATGCATCTAGTAGCTTAAAAATCAGCATCAAATTATCTGTATAACTAAGTAAAGGTAAAGGTTCCCCCCGCACATTTGTGCAGTCATGTCCAACTCCAGGGGCCGGTGCTCATCTCCGTTTGTTAGCCGAAGAGGGAGCGTTGTCTGAAGACGCTTCCACGGTCATGTGGCCGGCATGACACACACGGAATGCTGTTACCCACCCACCGAAGTGGTACCTATTCATCTACTTGAATTTGCATGCTTTCGAATTGCTAGGTTGGCATAACTAAGTATCTCTTAATATATTTTCTTAATCTTTGCCAACTCAAAACATCCATATTTATTCAAATCCTTTTTTACTCTTCTTTGGAAAATAATTTTTCACTTAGTATTATGCATGTGTTGATGATCAGTTGTATTTCTCTAACAATAATTCATCAACTTTTTCTCTACCTATGAAGAAAAGCAGAAACAGTTTTCTGGATTTGGATCTGGGAATTCCCAATTGTCAGAGCCAGTTTGGTCTAATGGTTAAGGCAGAGCTTTCCAAACTGTGTGTCGCGACACAAAAGTGTGTTGCCACACACAGCGTGGTGTGTTGCCACACCACCCAGAAGCAGCGGCGCGCGCGTGCATGGCAGCAGCGGCAGCGGCGCGGCATCAGTGCTTCCGCGTTTTAACGGAGGCTGCCACTGCCACCGTGCACGCACGTGCCGCCGCATGCCCCCCGCGCCGCCACCGTCCACGCTCGCCCCCCCGCACCGCTGCCATGTGCGCGCGCGCCACCGCCGCTGGTGTGTCGCCAGCGGCGGCACTTTGGAAAGCCGTGGGTTAAGGCATCAGGCTAGAAACCAGGAGACTGTGAGTTCCAGTCCCGCCTTAGGCATGAAAGCCAGCTGGGTGACCTTGGGCCAGTCACACACTCTCAGCCCAACACACCTCACAGGGTTGTTGTGGGGAAAATAGGAGGAGGAAGGAGCATTAGGTATGTTCCCCACCTTAAGTTATTTATAAAAATAATAAAGGCAGGATAAAAAAACGTATCCCAGACGAACTAGTCTACTCTTTAATCCAAACTATTCCAGCTGTCACAGTATCCTGCTGAGGGTCTGGCAGCTTGTTGGCTAATATCACTTCTGTCCTTAGACTCTTGTTAATTAGCTGGACTTGCAAATAGATAATTCTTTTAGACAGACCTTTTTTCATCATGCAGCCTAGCATGTCATTCTATAAAGGACAACTTGTAGTTTCTTTATTGTTGTAGCCTACTGTATTTCAGGGATATAGGGCAGTTTTTGATTTACAGAAAGCTTGTTTTTTATTTCTAGAACCACCTAGTTAGATCAGATTAATTGGAGCTGGATCATGACAAAGGAGAGAGTAATATACTATTATTAAGTTATTTCTCTTCTGTTTTCATTTTTATTTCTTTCTGATTGAAGCCAGTGCCCTATCTTACCACCCAAGCTCTCTCAGACGAGAAGCCAAAATTCTGCTCATAAAAGAGCATTACTTTATGTGTTTTGCTCTTCTTTCACAAACGTTGGCTTCAATGTGATGCTCTTTCTTTTCTGTGAAGAAGTAAAATATCCAGACTTTCTGCCGGCACAAGGATAAATGTAGAATGTTGGAAGGAATGAGGCAATACACCTTGCCCATACCTATTTTGGTGACTTACCTAGAGAACAATAATAATGGTTTGGTTGTTGCTGAGTGAAACAGAAGCTAGAATAAGAATCTTCCTCTGCTTATAAAGCAGGTCTTGTTCTTTCATAAAGAGCACATCTTTTTGAAAACGTGTATTTGTTTAAAATATAAGCTATTCCTTTTTAATTAGAAAAAATGTTTCTGATTTCACAAATTGTTTTGTTATGCTGCTTTAGGGTGAAATGAGTGGGTTTTTATTTCATATTAGCCTATAATGCTAATGTTATAGGCATCAGAACATTTCTTTCTTCGTGGTTAATATTAATTGCGTGCTGGATTGTGTGATGCAAAAAAGATATAATTAGAGGATAACAGCTCTTTCTAACCAAGGTCAAAGGCTGTTCTCTCTGTGTGCCTGCGATAAAAGAACAGAATCATCTGACAGTCTGAATCAAACCTGAGCAGATGCCATATTGCTATTTACCAAAAAGGGTCTTATGACCTGTATCTTCTTCTCCCTTCCTTTTCAGCAGTACATCCAATCATAAGTAAATGACTTTATAGTTTCTGCCACCACCCACACAGAAGATAGCTGTTTTGTTCTTGGCTCAGTTTTATCAGATTTTAACGCTTTGAGACCTGTGCTAGAGCAAACTGCTTTTAGTTGCCTGAAGCCCTGTTTCTGATATTTGACAGAATTATTTATAAGGATGGTGGTTGCTTTCAGGAGCACTTTAATAGCAAACTTAAATGTGATGCCCACGTTATATCTTCTAGCCGTTTATCTTTTGTTTTTTTCCTTAGTAGCATAAAAGCTTGAGTCACTTCACTTATTTACAGATAAATAATAGGATAATGTTTGTATTTGAGTGCTTTGTTGCATCCCTCATTTAAACGTTTTTATACGCTAAGTGTGCAGTTGCTTATTCTGAACAGGTAATTAGATATTTTCTCAGAACAGTATTTCAGTTATATTTTCTAGTCAGTATTTTCTGATGGAAAAAAAAATCATCTCCACCCCCCACCCCCATTATAGTTTTTCTCAAGCAGTGTGGAATGTGATTGTGCAGGTGTTACAGTTACATGGTGGATTTCTGATAAGTAAAGGTAAAGGTCCCCCCCCGCACATTTGTGCAGTCGTGTCCAACTCTAGGGGCCGGTGTTCATCTTCGTTTGTTAGCCGAAGAGCCAGCGTTGTCCGAAGATGTTTCCACGGTCATGTGGCCGGCATGACGCACGCGGAACGCTGTTACCTTCCCACCGAAGTGGTACCTATTTATCTACTTGCATTTGCATGCTTTCGAATTGCTAGGTTGGCAAGAGCTGGGGCGAGTGCGGGAGCTCACTCCGTCACGCAGGGCTAGGGATTCGAACCTCTGAACTTGCGATCTTCCGATCGACAAGCCTGGTGTCTTACCCGCTGAGCCACCATGCCCCCTGGATTTCTGATACAATTGATTAAAAGTAGCACAACCCTGTCTCATATCTTGCCATATTTATATATTGGAAAGCTGAGCACATTATTAGTATTGCATTTAAATGATAGTTTATGCTTTTCTCTTCTAATAGCAAACTATTTGTATTTTTTAAAACAGCAAGTGAAAAATTATAGTTTATTACATGTTGATGGCGTGGTGGCTCAACGAGTAAGACACCAGGCTTGTCGATTGGAAGATCGCAAGTTCAGAGGTTCGAATCCCTAGCCCCACGTGATGGAGTAAGCTCCCGCACTCGCCCCAGCTCTTGCCAACCTAGCAATTCGAAAGCATGCAAATGCAAGTAGATGAATAGGTACCACTTTGGTGGGAAGGTAACAGCGTTCCACGCACGTCATGCGGCCACATGACCGCGGAAGCATCTTCAGACAACGCTGCCTCTTCAGCTAACAAACGGAGATGAGCACCACCCCCTAGAGTCGGACACGACTGCACAAATGTGCAGGGGGAACCTTTATTTATTTATTTATCAAATTTATTCCCCGCCCATCTCCCATACAAGGGACTCTGGGCGGGTTACAATAAATAAAAATTTAAAAACTATACAAAATATCTAAAAACACAACAAGCATAAAATAAATAAAATAAAATCCAAGATGGATTAGGAACCGCAGAATAGATTGTGGAGCTACGGGGCCAGCCAATCCCAGGAGGCACTACCACCTCCGTCGTCCCAGGCCAGGCGGCAGAGCCAGGTCTTAAGGGCCTTCCGAAAGGCCAGGAGGGAGGGGGCCTTTTTTACCTTTTTTACCTGTTGATAGGCAGAATTATATTCACACATGTGCAAAAAAGGGCTGAAAGTAGATACTGTGTGTCACTAGCAAGCCAGAAGAATTGGAATGCAGATGAAAATTGTGCATCTTGGGAGCAGAAATAACTAATTTTTAAAAAAGTTTTTTTCAAAACTTTTTTTTCCACAGTGAAAATGCACATTTTTGGCTTAGAGTCCAATACCTTGCACAGGAGAGTGTTTAAGCCATACCTGCATTAGACAACCATGGCTGATCTCAGAAAGCTAAGCAGGGTTATGCCAGGTTTATACTTGGATGAGGGAAAATAGCAGGGCTGCAGACTAAGCTGGGAGGTTGAAAAAAAAATGTCCCAGGAGAAGGTGGTAGCAAACTGCTTCTGTATTGTTGCCATGAAAACTACATGGACATGTCTATGAACTTAAAATGTATGGAAACTTGACCTGAAGGAGAGTTTATTTTATTTTTATTTTTTATTTATCAGATTTTATCACCGCCCGTCTCCCCCCAAAGGGGGACTCTGGGCGGTTTACAATAAAAGCAGCGTTTCAATTCAGTAAAGACCACAAATACAATAAATATACAAATATAAATATAAACAATAAAAATATAAATATAAATGGAATAAAAACCCGATGGCTAAAGTTCTCTGTCAGCCCGCAAGCGTAAAGGCCATTCTAGATCTGTTCTAGGGCGCTAGCCATCCCCAGGAATAGCTTATTCCCCCTCCCGTTCCAGGCAAGCTGGCAGAGCCAGGTTTTTAGTTTTTTACGGGAGTCCAGGAGCGAGGGGGCGTCTTACCTCCAGGGGAAGAATGTTCCAGAGGGCGGGCGCTACTGCAAAGAAGGCACGCTTCCAAGACCCCACCAGATGGAATTCTTTTACAGATGGGGTCCGTAACATGCCCTCTCTGCATGACCGGGTGGGACGGGTCGATGTAATGGGGATGAGACGGTCTCTCAGGTAGCCTGGCCCCATGCCATGTAGGGCTTTAAAGGTGATAACCAACGCCTTGAATTGGACCCGGAAGCAAAGTGGAACCCAGTGCAGGTCGCATAGGAGAGGTGTTATATGTGCTGATCTTGGTGCACCTAATGCAGCGCGGCTGCATTCTGGACCAGCTGTAGCCTCCGGATATTCTTCAAGGGTAGCCCCATGTAGAGCGCGTTGCAGTAGTCTATATTTACCTTTGACTTGGATTTTATCAAGTACAGAATTGGTGTTAGATAGCTCTAAAGATTCTTCTTAGTGTAGACATGTAGAAGGAATCAGTAATCATCGGTTTCCCATATAAAACCCAGCTGTCAAAAATCAGATCTATTTCTTTCTTTCGGTAGGTGAGATTTTCAGATCCCTTGATAGGAAACAAGGTAGATAGATAGTCTTAATAGAGGCAAAGCTCGAGATTAATATATCTTACTAGAAGAGAAACACTCATAGAACTCAAATCTGGTAAGATTTTTTAGTGGTAAGAAGACAAGCATCCTTCCCCCTCAGAAATATATGGAGCTCCAGCATAGGTGATAATAATTTCTTATTGCCACTGTAGGCTCTTGCTATAAAGTAAAGGTAAAGGTTTTCCCCTGCACAGTCGTGTCCGACTCTAGGGGCCAGTGCTCATCTCTGCTCCTTAGCCGAAGAGCCAGCGCTGTCCGAAGATGCTTCCGCGGTCATGTGGCCGGCATGATGCGCGCGGAATGCTGTTACCTACCCAACTAAGTGGTACCTATTCCTCTACTTGCATTTGCATGCTTTCAAATTGCTAGGTTGGCAAGAGCTAGAGCTAGTGCGGGAGCTCACTCCGCACGCAGGGCTAGGGATTCGAACCTCCGAACTTGCGATCTTCCGATCGACAAGCCTGGCATCTTACCCGCTGAGCCACCACGCCTAAATTCAGATTTTTCCAAGTCATATAAAAAGCAATAGTTGTGTTTGCTATGAAAAAAATCCCACATGCTATATTTCATTTTTTTAAATTTATTTTCTATCCCGTCTTTATTATTTTTATAAATAACTCAAGGCGGGGAACATATCTATTACTTCTTCCTCCTCCTATTTTCTCCACACCAACAACCCTGTGAGGTGAATTGGGCTGAGAGAGAGTGACTGGCCCTAGGTCACCCAGCCGGCTTTCATGCCTAAGGCGGGACTAGAACTCTCAGGCTCCTGGTTTACCATTGGCTCCTTCCTAGAGCTGAGAGAGAGAGTGATTGGCCCAAGGTCACTCAGCCGGCTTTCATGCCTAAGGCGGGACTAGAACTCTCAGGCTCCTGGTTTACCATTGGCTCCTTCCTAGGGCTGAGAGAGAGTGATTGGCCCAAGGTCAGCCAGCCGGCTTTCATGCCTAAGGCGGGACTAGAACTCTCAGGCTCCTGGTTTACCATTGGCTCCTTCCTAGAGCTGAGAGAGAGAGAGTGATTGGCCCAAGGTCACCCAGCCGGCTTTCATGCCTAAGGCGGGACTAGAACTCTCAGGCTCCTGGTTTACCATTGGCTCCTTCCTAGGGTGAGAGAGAGTGACTGGCCCAAGGTCACCCAGCTGGCTTTCATGCCTAAGGCGGGACTAGAACTCTCAGTCTCCTGGTTTGCCATTGGCTCCTTCCTAGGGCTGAGAGAGAGTGATTGGCCCAAGGTCAGCCAGCCGGCTTTCATGCCTAAGGCGGGACTAGAACTCAGTCTCCTGGTTTCTAGCCCATCGCCTTAACCACTAGACCAAACTGGCTCATTTGTTACCTGAAGTGGTATTGTTCAGAAGTCATTGTGTGACTTCATTCTGTTGCATATACCAGATTTAATATGCAGAACTTGAATTCCATTAGTTTGATTTTTTTTCCTGCCTTTGAGTCAGTGTTGACTCCTGTCCCTGCCCTGACTAGTCCCTGCAGTTTTCTTGGAAGATTTTCAGAAGTGGTTTGCCATTGCCTTCGTCTAGGCCTGAGAGAGAGTGACTGGTTTCATGCCCAAGGCAGGACTGGAATTTGGTTTCTAGCCCAGTGCCTTAACCACTACACCAAACTGGCTCTCTAATTTGACAATATCAAGCCTAAATCTTGTGTCCTTTATTCTTTTGTTTTCTAAGAAACGTTGTAATAAAAATGATTTGTTGTCATTCCTTATGGATCTAGAAATAAGAAATATCTAATGAATTTGAATTAAATGTGAGTTCTGGGAAAACTGTTTACTTGTATTCCTGGACATGATTCTCAATGGGGAATTAATCTTTGATACTGATCATAATGAAACTTGCAGTATGTTCTCTATACTGAAATTGTATTTTTTTTCTCTATAATTTTCCTTGCTTATCAAAATTGTAGACTGGATATGGTATAAGATAACAATTTCAAGATATATAATATGCATGTTCTGAAACTTAAATACAATCTGGATAGTTGCATCCAAAAGTAGTTTTTCTTATATGGACCATTACTTTCAAAGTGGTAATCAATTCTACGTGCTTAGGACCAACTAGTATAGATTTTTATTTATTTATTAGTGAAATTTATATAACCACCCATCTCACAGAAAGTGACTCTGGGTGGCGTATAATAATCAAATAAAAACAGTACATGCTGTACATAAAGAGTTAAAAATATAAAAATCCACATTAAAAATTAATTAAAACAGAAATATATACAAACCCCAGGCAGAGAGAGAATGAGTACATCCACCTCAATAATGGAGCCATCTCAACAGATCTCCAGTTCCCTGGGACCCCCCGGCCTGGTGGCAGAGCCAGGTCTTGAGGGACTTCCGAAACGTCAAAAGGGATGGATTAGATTAAAGATGGATTAAAGATTAAAGATTAATTAAAAATTATGGTGTCATTTGATGTCACTGCACTCTTTACATCCATAGACCAAGCACTAGCGATTGAATCCATGGCAGCAGTTCTACGTAACACACCCGACCTAACAAGATACACCAAGATCAAAATACCCAGAATCATGGACCTCATCAACCTCTGCCTCACCACCTACTTTCAGTTTGATGGACAAATATTCCAACAAATCAAAGGAACACCTATGGGATCACCACTCTCAGGACTCATAGCAGAGATAGTAATGCAACGTCTAGAAAGGATAGCACTCCCACACATACAACCCAAAGTATGGATCCGGTATGTAGATGACACCTTCGTCATAATAAAAAAGGATCAACTGGAGGAAACACATGAAGCCATCAACAACATCTTCAAAGGAATAAAATTCACAAGGGAAGAATTAAACAACAACACACTACCCTTGGACATCCTCATCAGTAGAGGAAATGATGGCATTCTAGAAACACAAGTCTACCAGAAATCTACCCACACTAACCAAATGCTCCACTATCAAAGCAATAACCCAACCTCACACAAGAGGAGCTGTGTAAGAACACTATTCAGACGAGCACAAACACACTGCAGCAACCCAGAACACCAGAAAAAGGAAACAGACCACTTATATAGCATCTTCCAGCAAAATGGATATCCACACAACTTTATCAAAAAGTGCCTGACCACGCAACCTACCACAGCAAAACCAACAGAAGCTATGAAAAGGATTACACTGCCATACATCAGAAACATCTCAGAAACTACTAATAGACTGTTACATCCACACGGCATCACTGTAGCACACAAACCAACCAAAACCCTTCAGAACATTGTAAGTAAACCAAAAGATCCAGTAGCCCAAGAAGAAAAAACAGGAGTTATCTACAACATACAGTGTAAGGACTGTAACAGCCACTATGTAGGACAGACTGGCAGAAGACTAGCAGAACGCATCCACGAACACCAACTAGCAGTCAGAAGACATGATGAAAACTCCTTAATCTCACAACACATGGACAGACTTAACCATACTTTCAACTGGGAAACTGTGAGCATATTAGACCAGGCCAAATCCAAAAATGCTAGAGAATTCCTGGAAGCTTGGCACTCAGACAAAGCAGCCATCAACAGACACATAGAGGTTAACAACATTTACATACCATTCATAAGAGACAATAGAATAGCCAGAAGACCAGAACACCCCTGGGCCAGCAATCAACAACAAGATATGCATAGATTAACAGCAAGATTAGCAGCAGAGGAGCAATCAAACAACACAATAGACCTTAATCAAGGAACTATTCACCCAAACAGCACACAACAGCCCAATCAAGGAACTACCAAGGAGAGTACAAGACCCCCACCAACACAGGCAGGACAAGCCAGGGTATATAAACAGACAGCAAGTTCCACTCCCTTTTCGCACTGAAGATGTTGCCTAGCCTGGCAATGAAACGTCTGCATGAAAACAACAAGGCTCAGAGAGCACCAAAGACTCCCCATTAAAGATTAAAGATAGATGAAAGGTGGCACTGAAATTCCAGGTACTGTCTGAAAGAAGATGCTCCTAGGGTGGTCTTCATAAAAAGTCACCTCTTGTTCATAAGTGAAAGCTTCCCTCAAGTGTGCCTCCTAGTTTTATTACTTTCATTTAACATAATGCCATATCCTTCCAGCCTGCTGCATTATAATGCTTTGTATTGGCTGGCTCTTCGGCTAACAAACGGAGATGAGCACTGGCCCCTTGAGTCGGACATGACTGCACAAATGTGCGGGGGAACCTTTACCTTTTTATTGGTAGCACACTCTCCCACTGTCTCTGGGATTAGTGTCCTTGATCATTATGGTACTTCTTCCTCTCTCCCTATTTCTTTTCTGTTTATTTAAAAGGAACTCTGGGACTGATAATTTGTACGAAAATATATCACATTGGGAAGCATCTCTCTGGTTTGGTTCGCACATATTAAGACATAAGGTCATTCATTTGTTTTTGCTTATCATGTTTGAATCCAGCTATTGTGGTTTGTAAACACACATGCAGTGAGTGAAGCTAACCAATTATTTATTCCAGAAACCACAGTCAAGCATGGTAGCATAGCACAGTGTTTGAACTGGGTCACCTTTTCTCACGTTCGGTATTCTGTGTCACCATATAGGCAAGCTGTCTCTGCTGTAGAGAAGGACTTTGGCCAAATAGTCACTGCTCAAGCTCTACACTGTTCTGCTGTAACACTGCTTTTCTACAGTCCTATGAGATTTACAGTTGGGAATAAGGAAAAGGTACATAGATACCAGCAAATATATCCTTAAATATCCTCAGGCATTATTATTTTGGTGGTTCTTTCCCTTTTTGTTATGAAGTTGCTGGGTCCCATGGATTCCTGGATGTCAAAAAATACACCTCTCCCACAGCACAAAAAAGCAAAGCTTAGCCCCTGAGTGAAAAGCAAGAAGTAAGGAGGCAGTTTCTAATTCTATGCAAGTTAAAAAAAAACTAATAATGTTGTTATGATGCTCAAAAATAGCTTGTTATTCTTTGGGCTCTTTGCTATGGTTTTGGTAAAGGATTGATCATAGTATGAAGATGGAATTAATTACTGCTTTACTTTAAAAATTGCTTGTCTGGGGTAAGGTTGCTTTTCCTCAACTGAACATAGTCTTGCACTGTTAGCATCCAGAGATTTTTCATTGTTAATCCTTGGTTTACATGAATTGTGCTTAAACTAGCCACCTAGACGGCTGGGCTTATGACAGAAGCAATAAGATTTACTATATTGAGCCTCAGAATCAAATGCACTTCTTTCTCAAGAGGGAGGCAAACCTGTTTTCCCAGTCTGCTGGAGCACTAGTCTGAAATGGAATTTATGAGATAAGGTGACACTTATCCTTTGGGCAGTGAGGACGGGGCCTGTAGGATCTTGTTTTCCAGTCCTGCTATATGCTTCAAGACTATTTCCTTTGGGAAATTACCTCTGATGGTGCTGCTATTGAAATTGTGGATTAGGATGTGAATTCATACACTACTACAAGAGGTAGTTTGCCCGTCTTTTTGAAAAGCGTGACCCTTGGAACCTGGTGCTTCCTGCAGAATTTACTACTACATTTGCTATTTTCCAGAAAAAGACTAGCACAAAGTACAAAATGCATCCCCCCCTCTTTTTTGGGGGGGGGCAATAGGGAGCTGGTATTATCCCTCTAACTTCCAGCATATTTTACAAACTGTCCTCTTGGTTCTGGCAGTCTTTTGGCTTGCTCTGTACTTTAATCCACTAAGTACTATATTTACAAATACATATTAAGGTTTTGGTAAAGAGATTTGGTAGGCTGACTAATGCTGTTGCTTTGCTAGGGTTTGGCAAGACTGGCAAATTAATTATGCTCTCAGAGTTCTTTCATGATTTTTGTAAAGAAAAGCAGACTTGGAAAGTCCTGAAAAGAAGCCATCGCTTTTCTATCCTCAGAGAGAGAGAGGTTTCCATTCACCTTAAAATAAGCTTTATTTTAACCATGCTATAGCTCTAGGAGCTAGCTTGTGTTTATTGCTGACTCCACCCTGCCGTGCCTGTTGCAAGAATCTGAAGAAGCAATTGTGTTTTTAGAAGCAGAATGACGAGAAATTCCCTAGAGGCAAATGCAGAGTGCGAGCTCTATGTACACCAATAGAGACGCGCACACACGAGGGTTGGGAGCTCCCAAAGACAGAGAAGGAGAAGGAGAGAAAGAGTGGAAGTGTCAACAGGAGAGCCAGACAAAGTGGGCGGTGGAAGAAGAGAGACCACCTTAAACTGTTTAACCTCTATCTTCCCTTCCACATTTTTGGTGATCACTTTTTAGTCTGGTCTCTCATTCTGGAACCAACTCCATCAGGTTCTGGGTTGGAATTGCCCAAACTGACATGATGTACCTCTGGGTGAGTAGAGGGGTGTGAGCCAACACGCTTTGAACATGCGAGGTGTGGAAAGTTGAAGATTCTTCCTGAAAGTATACAGCTGCTCCTTTTGGACTGTATTCTTTTCAGCATTTCCAATATACTAGAAATGTGTCCTTTTGTAAATATACGAAGGTATGCAATTGAATATTAACTCTTATTGAATTTTTAAAATCTTGTTTGCTAGTGAGTACGTGCCAGAGAGAGTAGTCAGTTTAGGAGCTGTCATTTCCTGATTGCCTGTAGGTAGGAAAAAGAATATTATTTTTCTCAAAGGTGTCCGGTAATAAACGCATTATTCTGAGATGGCTATTTTGATATTTATTTATTTTATTTATTATTCGAAGTTATCACCGCCCATCTCCACGACAGTAGACTCTGGGCGGTTATGACTGGAGGACACGACTGGAGGAAGGGGGAAGGAAATAATCAAGGGGGTGTAATTGTGTATATGAAGGCACCTGTCTAATACTTTTGCTAAGATTGTCAGAATTGGGTCATGTAACTGTTGTGTGAGCTTTCGTCAGTCTCAAATACTGAGGTTGAGTTGCATATGCACACTCGGTTTTTGAACTTTTTGAAATTGGGAAAAGTATGTAAATCATTACGAAACATGCCAGTGAAAATGTTCTTAATCTGTAGAGTTTGTTCTGAATTTTAATTTGAATGGCTTTTTTATACATATTTTGCTGTAAAGTTCAGTAGGAAATAAGGGGCTGAAGGCCTCAAGTTATAAGCATGGATAATACACATATGTAGTAGCAAAACTTTCCCACTGGAAAGCTTTCGGATACTGCTGCTAGTTTTTTTTTTAAACTAATTGCTGCTTCTTTGTGTTAAAACCAATGTAATCTGGAGGCTTGAAAATATTCTAATGTTTACCTCTGTGTTGTGAAGAAGTTCATCTAGTTTCTGAAGTTTTTATGAAGTGGAATGTAAGGCTAACACTGCCTACTTTATCAAACATGATTGCAACTATGAATCATAGAAACATGTATCATTAAAAATTTAAGTTGAAATACCTTATATTTTACAATACTGTTTGTTGTTGTTTATTCGTTCAGTCGCTTCCGACTCTTCGTGACTTCATGGACCAGCCCACGCCAGAGCTTCCTCTTGGCCGTCACCATCCCCAGCTCCCCCATGGTTGAGTCTGTCACCTCCAGAATATCATCCATCCATCTTGCCCTTGGTCGGCCCCTCTTCCTTTTGCCTTCCACTTTCCCTAGCATCAGCATCTTCTCCAGGGTATCATGTCTTCTCATTATGTGGCCAAAGTACTTCAGTTTTGCCTTTAATATCATTCCCTCAAGTGAGCAGTCTGGCTTTATTTCCTGGAGTATGTACTGGTTTGATCTTCTTGAAGTCCAAGGCATGTTTTAAATACATTATGAGTAAATTTGCAGAAAAATAAAATCTCTAATCATCTAGTTTTGATCATTAATACATTTTTTTCTAGGCAAGTGAAGTAGATATGTTTTTTAATAGTAAATTTTATTAGGTTTCAAGGGAAGAAACAAAAAACTACAAAGAAAGAAAAAAACTAAAAAAGTGCGGAAACACAAGAGAATTTATTTGTTGTAACCCGCCCAGAGTCCCTTGTATGGGAGATGGGCGGGGGATAAATTGAACAAATAAATAAATAAATAATTTTTTTTTCAGATTTACAAAAAGATCTGGCTTCCAACTTTTAACAGCAAGGATATACAAAAATTTCCATAATCAATCTCTTACTCTATATTAAATGAAAACACCACATTATTTCTATAAGTCATTCCACTTTAACACATAATAAAAACCACTAAGTACAGTTACTCTTCCCCCTTATATTAAAATAAAGAAAAAAAAGTTCATATAAATCTCCTAAACATCTTTCTCCCCTCCAAAAGATAAAACATATTTAATTATT
The DNA here is from genome assembly GCA_023362775.1 of Charina bottae. Lineage (NCBI taxonomy): Eukaryota > Metazoa > Chordata > Lepidosauria > Squamata > Charinaidae > Charina > Charina bottae. The sequence continues at coordinate 29,897,908 of JALMGJ010000006.1, read as the reverse complement.
CCCCTCCAACCACTATTCTATACATTTATGTCTACTATAATAAGAATCAAATTAAAAAGCACATAGTAAGTTGTCTGCTATTATAAAGTACAACAATTTTAATAATACCAAAAAACAAAGACAATTCAAAACAGTAATTCCATATCTTTAAAAGGGAATAACATCAATCAAATCCTTAAATCAAACCAGATAAACATTCTTTAACCCTAATACAACAGTTTTAATAATTTTAATCTTAATAAACCAAAAAACAAAGCCAATTCAAAACAGTAAATCCAAATCTTTAAAGGCAAATAGCATCAATGAAATCCTTAAATCAAACCAGATGAACATTGTTCAACCCTTATCCCACTTCAAAATAAACCAAAGCAGTTACATATCCCCACAATGTGCACAGAGCTTTCCTCTTGAAAGAATCAAACAGTCCAACTGCCCCCCTCAAAGATTCCAGGTTCTTTTCATGGCATTCCAGCAGGAGATAGATTTTACTTTTGGCTTGCAGATCACTCTCTCCCTTAGATTTCTCCAACTCCGTTATCCAATCTTCAGCAATCTTAAAAAAACCCTTTCTATCGCTCTTAAATTCCTCAATTTCATCCACCACATCCCCAACCTGATGGCACATTTTAGATCTCATATTTTCCACAATGTCCTGGATATCTTGCATAAAAGTTTGGAAGAAGTCAGAAGAAATCTGTTTAAAATCCTGGTGAAAGTCAGAAAGAATCTGTTTGAAATCCTCCATGTCTCACGCAGTAAATTATGGCGCCCCCTAGGAGCTTAACCAGCGAAAGTTGAAGATATGAAAGGATTCCGGAATGTGTTTCCATAAGCGAAAGTGAGATATGCAGACAGTTCCCCAGGGAAAGTAGAAGCAGAAAACTGAAAGTTCGAAACAGCCAATTCAACGTGTAGGAAAATGTTAATATCTTCAAATTTAGTACAAAAGTAATAACAGGAAGACAATTGTTTACTCTCAATCTTTGGAATTTCCTTTGGAAGGAAAATGAAATCCAAAACTTAAAAGAATTAAAAAAAAAGTAATCCCAAAAATAACGTTAAGCACCAAGAGAACCAGCTTCTCCTCGCTATAGAAAGCCTCTCTTGGGGTACATATACCCCAAAACAACAACAAATTGGTGATTTAGAAATGGGGTGGCCGGTCTTAGTGTCCCTTTAAGGCTACAGCGTGGCTTGGAAATGGTGACGTCCCAGCCCTCCCCGCTTCTCTTACCAGTCAAGCGCGAAACACTGTTTGCGATCTTCTGGCTGCAAGCAGCTGTCCGGAGGACAGATGGGATGATTCCAGCTATTCTCCTTAATCTGGAGAACATTTCTGGGCTTCAGGGAAACCTGCCTGAGCCCGAAAAAAATTACCATGTTGTCAGCTCCGCCCGCTGAACCAGCGGGCACAGCCGTTCAGTCTGCCATTCCCACCGGAAGCCCCGTAGATATGTTTTTTTTCACGGAAGGGATATCGGAGATAAGCATGCACTGCAGAAACCCTTTTGTTTTAGTTAAAAAATCTATATTGAGGCTTATCTTTCTTTCTCTCAAAATTTATATTGGCATTTTACTTACAGTGGTCTGTAAAATATTATGTGCATTAATTGTGCAATCTAAATTTTACAATAAAAGGTAACGGTCTGTTTCAGTATTCTGGCTCTTCATTGTGGTTTCCACTGGGTTTCATGATGTCTTTATCAATCTTTATTGTTACTTCCAACATCTTTATTAATCTTTATTTTTACTTTATTGTTACTTCCAACATCGGCTTGACAATTGCTTGCATGACTTATTTTCTTTGAATACAAGATAACTTAATCATATTAAAATCTGGTTTTACAATTTTCCTTAATTGAAAGTAGCTCTTGATATGGAGTAAGGGGCTCCTACTTGAGCTTAAGGCAGCTTTATAAAATTAGTTCCATTATTTTTTATTTTGATCAACTATATTTTATGAATGTACCAAATCCATTAGATAAATTTTCTTCTTTTTGGTCTCTGAGTTATATTTGTGCAGAGCAATGATTAGGCTTATATAAATTGCTCATGCTTTTTCTATCATTCAATGGAGAGATAGTTTCCTTTTTGTATTGGCCTTCAAAGGTGGAAAAACATAATCTTGCATAATTTTATTTATTTATCCAACTTTTATCACCGCACCATCTCCCCCAAGGGGACTCTGGGCGGTTACCTAAATAATTACCTTTCAGTCTCTCATTGGCACAGAGTTTTCCTACCATTCTTATTCTGCGAATCAGTATAGGACCCTTTGCTACTTGTGCCACTTGATGCTTAGTTTGTTTCCTGAATTTCAGATCAAATTCTGCTGGTTTTAATCTATAGCACCTCTTATGGCTTGACATCTAGGTATCCAATAGAAGAGAATATAGTAGCTCATGTGGACTCAACTGTGGAGTCCTTGGTGCTCTATGAACTTGATTGTTTGACTGCAGACGTCTCATTTCCTGACTAGGTAACATCATAAGTGCTAGTGAGTGTGGGGTTTGCTCCCTGTTTATATACAGTAGCTTGCCCTGCCAGTGTTGGTGGGGGTGTGGTTTTCTCCTTGGTAGTTCCTTGATTAAGGTATTGTTTTCTGTTTGTTTGTTTGTTTTGTTGTTTATTCGTTCAGTCGCTTCCGACTCTTTGTGACTTCATGGACCAGCCCACGCCAGAGCTTCCTGTCGGCTGTCGCCACACCCAGCTCCCCCAAGGTCGAGTCCGTCATCTCCAGAATATCATCCATCCATCTTGCCCTTGGTCGGCCCCTCTTCCTTTTGCCTTCCACTTTCCCTAGCATCAACATCTTTTCCAGGGTATCCTGTCTTTTCATTATGTGGCCAAAGTACTTCCGTTTTGCCTTTAATATCATTCCCTCAAGTGAGCAGTGTGGCTTTATTTCCTGGAGTATGGACTGGTTTGATCTTCTTGCAGTCCAAGGCGCTCAGAATTTTCCTCCAACACCACAGTTCAAAAGCATCTATCTTCCTTCGTTCAGCCTTCCTTATGATCCAGCTCTCGCAGCCATAGGTTACTACGGGGAATACCATTGCTTTGACTATGCGGATCTTTGTTGTCAGTGTGATATCTCTGCTCTTAACTACGTATTTTATCAAGATTTGTCATTGCTCTCCTCCCTAGAAGTAATGCCCTATGATTAGAATGTTCTAGGAATTCTCATCACACACAATAAGCAAGAATCCTGAGCTGATACCTGGAATAATTTGTGGTTATGATTGCCTGATGTTACTATATGTTGTACTAGGAATAAGCTATGATTTTGTTATGTTTTGGTTGCTGTTGCCAATGTCTTGCTACTTTTTCAACTTTTTCTATGTTTTGTGAATCTCCATTACTACAGGCCAACCTGACTGGACTGAAATATATCACAAGCTTGTTGTCAAAAATGATTAAGTGTGCTTTAAAATTTTAACAAAATTTCAATGCACAAACGGGGGATTGTTGGGATAAATTAAGATCACTGCCTGCCTGCATGTTGTCCCCTCCCCCCAGAACACTGTCTGCCTCCATGTTGTCTCCTTTCCCCAGAACAGGTAAAAGGAAGCCCAATTGTTAAAAGTTTACAAAATAGCATAAAGAGTTTGATATTGCCAGCAATTAAGATGGTAAAGGATGCCCAACTACTCAGACAAAGGGTTCCCTTCCGATTCATCTGGAGAAATTACAACACAAAAGGTCAGCTCATTCACAGAACTCAGCCAGCCCATTCAGGCAGATCTTCTTCCTCAGCCAAACAGATCTCCATAATAAAATAACAATAGACTTCTTCCAAGTAAGTGGACAAAGCCACAGCCTGCAGGGAACACAGACAGGAAACACAAACAGCAGGGGGCCCAACCACAGAGTGCCTCCTCTCTGAAATCTGGCAAATTACACTTCTCACAGGTTCCTAGGGGGCGGGAACACCTTTGCATAGCAACGACCAGGCTCTCCTATATAAATGGCCTGTGGGGGAAATACAGGTGTGGCCACCTTCCAACCAGCATACTCTGTACTTTGTACTCTGCATATGCTCTTGGGAATAAACCTGCAAACCTCTGTTCCAGCAACTGCCTGCGTGTCTATTCATTCCCGGCTTGGGACGAACCTTGGTAAGATTACCTTCTAACACTTCGTTCAGCCTTCCTTATGGTCCAGCTCTCGCACCCATAGGTTACTACGGAGAATACCATTGCTTTAACTATGCGGACCTTTGTTGTCAGTGTGATGTCTCTGCTCTTAACTATTTTATCGAGATTTGTCATTGCTCTCCTCCCAAGAAGTAAACGTCTTATGATTTCCAGGCTGCAGTCAGCCTCTGCAGTAATCTTTGCGCCTAGAAATACAAAGTCTGTCACTGCCTCCACTTTTTCTCCCTCTATTTGCCAGTTATCAATCAAGCTGGTTGCCGTAATTTTGGTTTTTTTGACGTTTAACTGCAACCCAGCTTTTGCACTTTATTCTTTTACCTTTGTCATAAGGCTCCTCAGCTCCTCCTCGCTTTCAGCCATCAAAGTGGTATCATCTGCATATCTGAGGTTGTTAATGTTTCTTCCAGCGATTTTAACTCCAGCCTTGGATTCATCAAGCCCAGCATGTCGCATGATGTGTTCTGCGTACAGGTTGAATAGGTAGGGTGAGAGTATACAACCCTGCCGTACTCCTTTCCCAATCTTAAACCAGTCCGTTGTTCCGTGCTCTGTTCTTACCATTGCTACTTGGTCGTTATACAGATTCCTCAGGAGGCAGACAAGATGACTTGGTATCCCCATACCACCAAGAACTTGCCACAATTTGTTATGATCCACACAGTCAAAGGCTTTAGAATAGTCAATAAAACAAAAATAGATGTTTTTCTGAAACTCCCTGGCTTTCTCCATTATCCAGTGGATATTGGCAATTTGGTCTCTAGTTCCTCTGCCTTTTCTAAACCCAGCTTGTACATCTGTCAGTTCTCGCTCCATGAATTGCTGGAGTCTACCTTGCAGGATCTTGAGCATTACCTTACTGGCATGTGAAATAAGTGCCACTGTTCAATAGTTTGAACATTCTTTAGTGTCTCCCTTTTTTGGTATGGGGATATACAGTAAGTTGATTTTTTTTCAATCTGATGGCCATTCTTGTGTTTTCCAAATTTGCTGACATATGGCATGGATCACCTTGACAGCATCATCTTGCAAGATTTTAAACAGTTCAGCTGGGATACCGTCGTCTCCTGCTGCCGTGTTATTAGCTATGCTTCTTAAGGCCCATTCAACCACACTCTTCAGGATGTCTGCCTCTAACTCACTGACCACACCGTCAAAGCTATCCTGATATTAATCCTTGCTTATCTGGTTGTAGGCTTCTAGAGAGGATGTGTTCTCATCTTTTTGTTTCCTTCTTACCTTTTCTGTTGTCTCTTTTGAATGGTATGTAAATGTGGTTTATCTCTATGTTGTCTATTGATGGCTGATTTGTCTGAATGCCAAGCTCCCAGAAATTCCATAGCATTTCTTGGATTTAGCTTGGTCTAGGATGCTCACAGTTTGCCAGTTGAAACTATGGTTGAGTCTGTCCATGTGTTGTGAGCTTAAGGAGTTTTCATCATGTCTTCTGAATAACTCCATCTAGGTATCTCCTTATAGGTATCTTCATGATTGTTTCCACCAATCAGATTTGACCTGTCTGAAGTGTCTCTCTTGGGAGAATCTGCTAGTAGTGCCCTATTACGTTTGGACTGGAGTATCATAAGCCTAGTAAAGTTAATTAATATCCAGGAAGTAGGTGGTGGTGGTGAAGCCATTGTTTCTCAATGATGGTCCCAGCCTTCTGGAATTACCTCTGTCTGGAGGTTAGATTGGCTCTGTCAATAACGGCCTTCCTGAAGCTAGTTAAATTATTCTGGAGGGCTTTGGGGTATTAATTTGATGTTGCCAAGGTTATATTATTATGCAATTTTAATTAGTTGATTGACTAATTTATTTATATTTTATTGTGAATGTTAAATTGTTGCAAGGAATTAGCTCAGAGTAGAACTCATGAGTCTTTGTGCACAGTTAAAAATCCTGAAAGCACCAGTCACCTCAAAACTGACTTGTTTTGCAAATCTCCCTCACTTCCATGTTACTTTTCTCTGCCTCTTGCCTAGGAAAATAAAAAAAACTGCCTAAATCAGGGTATTCTGAGAATCTTAAGTACTATCTAACTTTCCTAAAGCTAAATGGGATAATGAACTTGCCTTCATAACAATCTTCAAAAGGACTAGATAGCAAGGTAGACCTAGTTTTTCCCTGGCCATTATGTATGCAATAATGTTGGCATTAGCTCATTAGCATTGATTTTTCCCTGAAGGCAGTTCTTTTTCATGTGAATTTATGCTTTTAGCTGGCCCATTTTTTTCTCCTGTTCTGTCATTGGCAGCACCATAAGACGACATTTGGAAATGAAAGGAAATTTTATTGTCAGATATACTCCCCCACGTATTCAGTTTTATAGATAACAAAGGTACTGTTCTATTTTTCTCATGAATTCAGTAAGGATTATAAAGAATTTAGCTCTTTGTGTACGTATGAGAATGTATTGTTGTTATATGTACATACAGAGTGAAGGAATATGTGGGTAGTTTCACTGTCTCTGCAAATACTCATTAAAAGTGAGACATGTGGAGGGCACCATTGGAAGATCTCAAAATAAGCTATCAAATCTTAATTTTGGCACAGATTATCCCTCATCAGTCATGGAATGAAACCAATAGTATTGGAACTTCAGACATGCAGGGAATTAGTTGCATACATATTTAGAAAATTCATTTATTTAGAAATAAGTGATTCAGTGCACTTCTTCACCTAACATGTATACTGGTCAAGTCTTGTTCTTTGGTACCTTTGGTACTTCCATTCCAATCTGGATTCTATTCTCACATTACACACTGAACATTTAGCTATTCCTTTTCTTTGGGTTCTTTTTGCATTTTAAAACCATCCAGCATCTTAAGAAAGGGGAAGTATATAAATAAATGTAATAAATAAGTTTGGTCTTCTTGTGAAGTGACATTTTTGTGCTCATCTATTAATTAAAACGTTTCTTTAAAAATCTCTATCACTTGCATCACCCTGTTCCTGCATGCAGTTTATCCGTGGCTCTTTTCCAAGAAATACAGAAGCTGTTGGAGAATATAGCTACGTGAATTGCTGGTATTTTTTATCTCTATTAGATAAATCAGTCCAATGAACTATATGTTATGATTGGACTCATCCTGTCTTCCAGTCCACTGAGATAAAATGGTCTTTAATGCATATATCATTCCTTACTTACATTATTTTTTTCATTTTTAATTAGAATATGACTTGTATATATGCCTACCCTACACCCACCTATCAAATTTCAGCTGAATTAGATTCTCATATTATAGAGGGTCTTAAGACCTTGGTTTGCTGTTTCAGAAAACATATCAGCTCCTTTTTGTAGAGGCCAACTTCCCATGGCTAATGTCTATTTTCTTACTCTTTTTTATTTACATTCTATTCTTGCATTGAGGAATAAAACAATAGTATAAACCAGCAACAGTGAATAAAATCAGTACTGTAAATTTTAAAAGAACTGTGCAAAATGTGCTGAAGTTGACCAGTATTGTGTCCTTACCACTAGCAGGAAATACTGCATGTGGCATGGATATAACTAAGTCTGGCAAACCAGTTTATTCTTCCTTTAGTAAGAGAGAGTTATGTGGAAACTTTAGTTGCCTAATGTCCTGTAGGGTGGCGAAAACCTGTCTCTTGAGGACCACATTCCAGATTGAATCTCAGAATGTAAGAGAAATATATGTTATAGCATCTGTCTGTCTGTCTTTAACCATTCAGTTGTGTCCGACTCTTGGCGATTTTATGGACGAGAGCTCTCCATGCTGCCCTATCAAGCTTGGCTTCTTTCAATTGCTGGATGTTCATCTTGGTATCTGTTTTGATGGTGATGAGCCAGTGTATTCTTGGCCTGCCCCTTCTTCTTGTTCCACTAACAATTCCTAGCATCATCGACTTCTCTAGTGAGTTTGCACGCATGACATGGCCGTAGTCTTACAATTTTGGCTTCTAGTGATGTATCTGGTTTTATACGGTCCCTCTCTGTTGGTTACTCTGGCTGTCCAAGGTAGTAAACGTAACAATTTACACTAGCACCACAATTCAAATGCGTCAATTCTTCTTCGGTCATCCACTCTTATTGTCCAACTCTCAGACCCATACATCATTATAGGAAAGACTATTGGTCTAACTAGTCTGCCTTTTGTATTTAGGGTGATATCTTTGCTTTTCCAGATCTTATTCATGCTGACCATTTCAGTGCGGCCTAAAGTTATCCTGTGTTTGATTTCAGGTGTGGATTTGCCATCGTGAACAATTTTTGATCCAAGAAAGATGAAATCCTGGACTGATTCAATCTCCTCATTGTTAATTTTAAACGTCACTTGTCCATCTGCTGCTGTTGTCATTATCTTTGTTTTCATGATGTTAAGGTTCAGTCCCATTTTTTCACTCTCTTCCTTGATTTTAAAAATCATTTTTTCCAGATCTTCCTTATTTTCAGCCAATGTTGTATCATCTGCGTACCTCAAATTATTTATGGTTCTTCCACCAATCTTCACTCCAATATCAAGCAACTCTAGGTCTAATTTCCACATGATCACTTCAGCATAGAGGTTGAAAAGGAATGGAGATAAAATGCATCCGTGTCTAACACCCTTGCTGGTCCTGAACCAAGGGCGTCTTGTTCCAGGAAGGGGCGCAACTGGCGCACAGCACGAAGTTGAGCAAAAGCCCTCCTGGCCACGACTGCCACCTGCTCTTCAAGCAGGAGTCGTGAGTCCAAGAGGACCCCCAAGTTACGCACCAGATCTGTCTGGGGTAGTGCAACCCCATCCAGAATTAAAGATGACAATTTCCCAGATGCCGAGGAGCCATAAATCCACAGCCACTCTGTCTTACTAGGTTTCAGTCGAAGCTTGTTTTTCCCCATCCAGGCCCCTACAGCCCCCAGGCACTTGGACAGGGTGGTCACTGCATCACTTACTTCACCCGGGATGGAGATATACAACTGGGTATCATCAGCATATTGATGATACCTCACCCCGTGGTGTCGGATGATCTCACCCAGCGGTTTCATGTAGATGTTAAAAAGGAGCGGGGAGAGTACCGAGCCCTGTGAGTCCCCACAAAGAAGGGCCCGCGGGCTGGATCTCTCACTCCCAATTAACACCGACTGGGTCCAGCCTCGGAGGAAGGAGGTGAACCAGAGCAAGACCACGCCGCCCATCCCCAACTCCCTAAGCCGTTCCAGAAGGATACCATGGTCCATGGTATCGAAAGCCGCTGAGAGGTCAAGGAGAGCGAGGATGGATGCACTGCCTCCATCCCGCTCCCGCCAGAGATCATAAGTGCGTCCAATGCTGTTTCCGTCCCATATCCTGGCCTGAAACCTGACTGAAAGGGGTCTAGATAATCCGTTTCATCCAGAATCCTCTGAAGCTGCAACGCCACCACCTTCTCAACCACCTTCCCTAAAAAGGGGAGGTGGGAGACTGGGCAAAAATTATCCAGTATAGTAGGGTCCAGCGATGGCTTCTTGAGGGAGCACACCAGCGCTTCCTTAAAAGCTGCCGGGAACACCCCGTCTCTCGATGTATTCACCATCGCCTGGACCCAGCTACAAGTCCCCTCCCGAGCTGCTTTCACCAGCCAGGAGGGGCATGGATCTAATTTATTTATTTAAAACATTTATATAGCCGCGCATCTTGAACCAAACTCTGGGTGGCTTATAACCCAAAACTAAAGCAATACTGTATCTATCTACAACAACAACAACAACAACAACATTAAAACCAAAAGACCTGGCACCACAGCTAAACTTTCCTATGCAGCCCACAAGTATGTCCCACTAATCTGACCCTATCCTTACTCCATAGCTTTCCAAACTGTGTGTCGTGACACTTTAGTGTGTCGCGACAAAACCCAGAAGTGCTGATGGTGCGTCGCCACCGCAGTAACGATGGTGGTGCGCACGGCGGCAGCAGCGACGTCAGCGGCACACCATCAGCACTTCCAGATTTTAGCGCGAAACACGACGCACACACCCCTGCACCGCTGTCGCCGTTGGTGTGTCGCCAACGGCGGGACTTTGGAAAGCACTGCCTTAATCTATTTGGGAGGTTAGTATTTTCACCAAAGAAATCAAGGTTCAGTTGTGATTGCTTTTCCTTCTATAAAAGTTCAATATTTGGAGCAATTGAAGCGAATTGTGATCTTTTATATTCAGCCTATTTCTATACTTATTTTTTGTTGTTCCATACAAATAGAAGGTTCTCTCACAAAGGTATGTTGCTGCAAAGGATATAAGATGCTTCAATGCTCGACTGGCAATTTCAGTATGTTCTTTTATTAGATAGATATTCTCTATCCAGAAATTCATAAATTCTACACGAGATATTGTTTGTAATGTGAAATCAGTTGAATTTAATTTTAATTTCTTAAAATTTGTACAACAAGAAGCAGCAGCAGTTTCAGCAGCACTGGAATTTGTTTTGCTTTTTCTGTTTTCATCTATTGCAATTGTACCAGTTTGTAGCCACTGTCCCATATCTGGAAAAATGTCCACATTGCATAAATATTTATTGGACCTAATAAAAACAAATTAAAATAATATGCATATCTAGGGTATGTATGATATATAGTGTTTAATATTATGAGGCTGAAAAATTATGCAGGAAAATCACAATTTGTGATGTCACTTAGAATGATTCCCTTAGTTAGAAATGCTGATTGCATGGATGTTTTTCATTATGAATGTCCTGCTCAAGCCACTTAAGCACCCATTTTCCTCTGGTGGAAATCCCATTCTAGAGGGATTTGAGATTTGAGAGCTGCAGCTGAGAAGTGCAATTGTAAGTTTCTTTATTAATTCCGATACAGCTCAATGGGACTTACTCTAAGTAGGTGTATACAAGATGCCAACTTAATTATTAAGTAGACCTTTTGGAGACCCGCACATGCATACACACAAATATGGTCTGCAACATGGAAAATGAAGAGGAAGGGAGAGATTCACTCTGATTGCTCTTGTGCTGCTTTGTCAGAAATTTAACAGAGTTTCTAGCTCTCTCTGCTTTTAACTCCCTCAGCTGCCCTTTAGAAAATGTCTGGGAAAATATCTGTCAGAATTTGGGGGAGGCAGGAAATTGGGTTTATGCATGTGCATGAGGGAAGATGGAAGACTCAGGTGGTGATGAGCGAAAGGCAGCCAGCTGCCTCCTGCTTGCAAACATATGTCATGGCAAACAGTGAGAGGGGAAGAGAGGAAAAGCCAGTATCAGAGTGGGGAACCAACAGATGGCTGGGTGTGCATTTGAGACCAGTGTGTTTGAGGGTGGGGTTTTTGTTTTGCTTTTTTGCCCTTCTCATGGAAGTCAATCTAGTTTTCTGTGGGTGTGTACAAAAGTAGGAATTCATAGATTGGTGATAGTTGCATGTCATATGCTGCTGAACCAATGTAGTTGTGTTACTCTGCATTTGCTCCAGTAACCTTCCGGGTGTAGTTTAAGGTGTCACCTATAAAACCCTCTGTAGCATGGCACTGGGTTATTTGCAGGACTGCCTCTCTTTGATTGTTTCTACCTGTCCTCCTAGATCTGGCAAGGTAAGCATACTCCAGATCCTGTCTTGAAACAGGGCCATCTGTTTAAAGGGCCACCAGGAAGCATCCCTTTTCTATCACCTGCCCTTTGAAACACTATACCCCTGAAATTCATATGGCCCCAACCCTGCTAGCATTTCATAAGTCTTTGGAGACCTGGATGTTGCCTCAGGCATAGGGTCTGGAAGTTGGGTGATTCTGTGTAATCTTTTGGTTGAGTTGGGTTTATCCTCAGGGACCATTACTTTATTATTAATTGCTTTGGTTTCGTTTGGTTTCTAACCCTATATTTGTCACCCAAATTGAGAGATGGGTGGCTAGATAGATGACCGTGAAAAGTGAAAGAAACTAGAGTGAAAGTTCAGTGACTGCAGGGGGAGAAAGTATGAGTTCTGCATGAAAAATATTTGAAGATAAATTATCTCCAGGTAAAATGAATGAAAAGAAGATGTGAGGAAAGATGATATGGAAGCTACTTGGAATAGGATTTTAAAAAAGATGTTACAAAGTGCAACATAAATATGTGGAGATATGCTAATATCAAATATGAAAAGGTAGAATGATGAAGTGAAAGAGGCTGTGGATCAGAAAAAATGCATAAAATGACTGCTCAAAAACTGAGGCTGAGGAAAAGATGCTGCTTAATGTATATAGGGAGAAAAAATAGGAGCAAATAATGCAGTGAAAGAGAGCAAGCAACAGTTAAGATTAAAAGAGATAAAAATGCAGAAATAATTTGTCAGAAATAATTTTAAAAAAGAGTTTTGGAAGAGTAAAAAGGACTAAAGAAATATTCCTGTGTCCATTCCAGGAATTTCTCATCTTCCCTGATAATTTGGGGGTTGGACAGTTTTGCTTTTATACCTCACTTTTTCTTCCAAGAAGGCAGTTAGCCTGCACTTGCAGCATGTGTTATTCTTCTTGATTTTAGGGAAGAAAACAAATCTGGCACCCTTCTAGGTCAAAAGAGCACTTATCTTGATCTCCATGTTTTTTTTTTATCCCACCTTTATTATTTTTACAAATAACTCAAGGTGGGGAACATACCTAATACTCCTTCCTCCTCCTATTTTCCCCACAACAACCACCCTGTGTGGTGAGTTGGGCTGAGAGAGAGTGACTGGCTCAAAGTCACCAAGCAGGCTTTCATGCCTAAAGTGGGACTAGAACTCAAGGTTTCCTGGTTTCTAGCCTGGAGCCTTACAAACAAGCAAACAAATAAGTGTCTCTACTTAAATTCCTCTGCCAAATTTGCTTGCTCTTTGTGTTATCTCATTCAGTAAATTACAAATAATAGAACATAAAAGTGTGAAATACTTTTGAATGAAACTGAACCGAGGGAATGCTCAAGGGAGTATTTAAATGATTTGTATTGAATTTCTAATGGTATGTTGAAGACCGGAATTGAAATGAATGCTATAAATGAGTGTGTCCAAGAAAAAATGATGAAAAAGAAGTCATACATATTATGAGGCTGTTAAAAAGTTGGTTGCTCAATGTTGCCTAAAGTTGGCTTTGGTTGGAACAGCTTGTAAGCTTTGTAAGTAAATAAATAAGCCATGACTGTATTTGTAGATAATGTATCTAGAGAATGTTAAAATATGGATGTGGCTTGCTTGTGGAGTAGCTGTGCAACTTGTGTGAAGACTACCTCTTGTCTGATGATTGGAAAAATGCCATTTTTTTTCCCTAAACAAAGGAAAAGGTAGAAAGAGTGAATTGAAAAACTAGAGGAAGTTTAGTTTTACGTGGCAAAATTATGATTGAAAGGATACAAGAGGTGATATGAGTAAAATTTGGGCAGTGCTGTGTACCAAGACAGGGGTGTGCATACCAGATTTTTTAATCTCCAGTAAATTACTGAGACATATATGAACGTGAGAAATGAAATTTATTGTATGTACACTGATTCAGAGAAAGCATATGATAAGGTGAGTTGGTTTGAATTATGGAATGTTTTGAATGAATATTAAGGTTAGTTACTGAATGTGATCAGAACAGTATGTCATGGTAGTAAAGCATATGAAAAGAAAAAGGACCTGCTTAGCAAACAATCAAGCATTGAATAGGGAATAAGGCAAGGGTGTGTATTATCCCCTTGGTTTTTAAAGTATTTATAGCTAAAAGTATATGGAGTCCTTGTGGTGACATTAGAGATGCATTGTTTGGCAACATGAATGTGTAGCTTTACAATAAAGTAGAATTAGCTTGTCTGGTTATGTTTCCTGTCTGGTCTACCTGGTAAGGCTGACAGGAAATGATTGTTCACTATTAGTAATTGGTGGTTGATTCATCTATTGTATATTGCTGTTTCTGGTTTTTGTTTGATAAAATTTTATTGTGTTATGATATTATATGGAGATATGAGTTAATTTTCTTACTTTACTGTGGACATTTTACTGTGTTTTTGATATGTTGTTGTAAGCCTCTTTAAGCCTGGAAAAATTGAGTAACATACAAATTTAATAAATAATACTTCTTATAATTTTTTTCTGTATTATTGAAGGGTTTTTTCTGCCTCCAAAGGGAATAGTGTATATATACTGTATGTGTATATATTAAACATGGCAGCATAATTTTAAAAGAGAAACTTAATACTTACTAGTTTATCCTTATCTGTTTTCTATAGGCATTAAGATATCTTAGATTCAATAATTTGTCATATCTAACATTTCAAATAAGTGTAAAATGCATATTCTGGTGTATTGCTCTATAAACGGTATTAGACTTAGAACTAGAAGGACCTGAATCCATGAATCCAAATCGTCAGTTAGCTCTAAACTCACTGAATAACCACAGGCCTGTTCTTCATTTTTTCATCTCAAGTAACTCATTTGGTTGTTTTGAGTATTTTTTAAAAAATACAGGCACTATGTGAGCTACCTTGAGTTCTTTGAAAGAAAAGCGATACCTAAAAAATAATATACAGATAGTCCTCATTTAGTGACCACAATTGGGACTGGCAACTTGGTCGTTAAGCAAAGCAGTCACTAAGTGAAGCTGCAGCTGTGCTTATGATCTTACTTCAGCTTTCCTTTGTTTTACAGGCCTGTGAAGGTCATAAATGCAAGGGTTGGTTGCAAAGTTACTTTTTCATCAACGTCATAACTGCAAACAGTCGCTAAATGAGGATGCCACTAAATGAGGACTACCTATATTTTAGTGTAACTACCTGTTTCAGTAAGATGCATAAGTACTCTGTCACCTCCACTCAGTAAAACAGCTCAAGGCAGTTAACAATAGCATTAAAACATCCATTATCCATACGGTTATATTCAAAACTTCCACAGTACATACATAGAAGAGGAATAACAAACCAGATAATAGCAAAATAATAATAAATTGTAAATAATACAATTTACAATTTCTCAGCTACCAGTAAAGCCAAACCTACTTCCACCACCCTCCAGAAAAGCTCCATCTTAATTGATTTCATCTTATATTTAAAACAGATGCATCAAGCACAGCTTCCAAAGACAGATCGTTTCGCAAACTTAAACCCATGACAGAGAAACAAAGCCTCCTTGCCTCATCTCTCCAAATTTCAAAAGAGCGGGGGACAATTACAGTTTCACCTGGGATGCTTGTATTGGTGGATTGATTCCAGCTGGAGGAGGCATTAGGGTGGAGGCTCCTATATGCCAAGTTATAGGTGAAAACTAGCAATTTCAGTTACACTTTGATACCTGTTGGCAATCATTTTAGGGTCCACAGTCCATCGCTGGACCCTACAATATTGGACAACTTTAGTCCTGTCTCCCACCTCCCCTTTTTGGGGAAGGTGGTTGAGAAAGTGGTGGCGTTGCAGCTCCAGAGGATTCTGGATGAAACGGATTATCTGGACCCCTTTCAGTCAGGTTTCAGGCCGGGATATGGGGTGGAAACTGCATTGGTCGCGCTTACGGATGATCTCTGGCAGGAGCGGGATGGAGGGAGTGCGTCCATCCTGGCTCTCCTCGATCTCAGCGGCTTTCAATACCATCGACCATGGTATCCTTTTGGGACGGCTCGAGGAGTTGGGGGTGGCCGGCGTAGTTTTGCGCTGGTTCACCTCCTTCCTCTGGGGCCGGTCCCAATCGGTAGTAGTAGGAGATGAGAGATCCGACTCTCGCCCCCTCGTTTGTGGGGTGCCACAGGGTTCGGTTCTCTCACCTCTCCTATTTAATATCTACATGAAACCGCTGGGTGAGATCATCCGTCACCATGGGATGAGATATCATCAATATGCTGATGATACACAATTGTACATCTCCATCCCAGGTGAAGTAAGTGATGCAGTGGCCGCCCTTTCTCAGTGCCTGGAGGCTGTGGGGGTCTGGATGGGGAACAACAGGCTTCAGCTGAACCCTGGTAAGACGGAGTGGCTGTGGATTGATGGTTCTTCCGGATCTGGGAAATTATCATCTTTGGTTCTGAATGGGGTTGCACTTCCCCATTCGAAATCAGTGCGGAACCTGGGGGTCCTTCTGGACTCACGACTCCTGCTCGAAGAGCAGGCGGCAGTCGTGGTCAGAAGGGGCTTTGAGCAACTTCGTGTTGTGCGCCAGTTACGCCCTTTCCTGGATCGGGAGTCCCTCCATACAGTCACTCATGCCATGGTCATCTCCCATATAGACTACTACAATGCGCTTTACATGGGGCTACCCTTGAAGAGTATCCGGAAGCTTCAACTGGTCCAAAATGCAGCTGCACGCGCAGTTATTGGTGCCCCTAGATCGGTCATGTGACACCTCTGCTGCGCCAGCTGCACTGGGTGCCAGTGTGCTTCCGGGTGCAATTCAAGGTGTTGGTTATGACCTTTAAAGCCCTACATGGCATGGGACCAGGATATCTGAGGGACCGTCTCATCCCCATAACTTCAAACCGTCCCACTCGATTATGCAGAGAGGGCATGCTTCGGACCCCATCGTTGAGGGAGTTTCGCTTGACGGGGTCCAGATGGCAGGCCGCCTCGGCAGTGGCGCCTGCCCTTTGGAACATTCTGCCCCCGGAGGTGAGGCAGGCCCTGTCGCTCCTGTCCTTCCGGAAGAACTTAAAGACCTGGTTTTGCCGCCTCGCTTGGGATGGGAACAGAAATAGTTCCTCATGGGGATGGCTGGTGCCATAGAGCCCTTTTAAAAGATCATTGTATCGCCTATTGGATTTTATATTTAACTTATTAATAATAATGATTACATATTGTATTGTTTTGTATTTATTTATAGTATAATTTTAATTGTTATGTTTGTAAACTGCCCAGAGTCCCCTTTGGGTGCGGTGATAGAAGGTGTGTGTGTGTGTGTGGTGGGTGTCTGTGTGTCATATGCTACTGGTAACACCCACCAGTAAATAAATGGATCAGTGTACAACTGGGTGTCATACTGAGGACACCATACCTGAAGCCATCAGATGATCTTTCCTAGAGGCTTCATAAGGATGTGGAATAGTAGAGGGGAAGAGACCAATCCTCTGCCACCCTATAGGTGTATATATTGCGCGTGAAGCCAGCTCAGTGTTGAGCTGCTTTGGACAAGCTGCAGTATTTTCTGTCTTGTTGCTCTGAGTCTCTGAGCACATCATCACTGCTACCCTAGGGATTGAAGGGACAAACCCGGGTCTTAGCAACATGCTCTCACTCATTGTGCTGTTTCATTTGCCCTTTTGTAGAAGGTACCTTTAGTGAAATGAGTAATGATTATAGGGAGGTGTTTACACAGTGCAATATGTAACCATCTGCGTTTTTAAACCTTGCATAGACTTTGTTTCATGGGATCAAGCTCAAAAAATGTAAAGAGGATATCTGAATGATGCAGTAACACAGTTGATAGCCGGGGTAAATATAATTGATCTCTTTTGAATAAGTCTTTCAAAATAGGGATGGCCATATTCCTACTATACACCAAAACTAAAAAGAAATGGGACTGTTTCCATATTTGGCAGGAGCATTATTGTTCATGCCTCTCTCAAACCAACAACACTGTGTCACTAAAGCAGTGGTTCCCAACTTTTTTTTTCTTTTGCAAAACACTGTATCATCATGAAAACCCATTAGACCATGAAGATCAACATATAAGTCGGGAGTCAGCAACCCGGCACCTGTAGACACTATGGCCCATGTAGGTGCAGGACAGAGCTTACTTCAGAAGCTGAAATTCCATGTACAGAAATCCAAGATTAAGGAATCAGCAGTGTGTAGTCCTGCACCAATCCTGCATACATTCAGGACGTTAGATCCAAGGTTGGAAACTCCCATAAAATGCTGCATGTGTGACGGCTGAGGATCTTTTTCAGCCTAGGCTTTGAATCCAGTTGCCTCAGCCAGCTGCTTTGCAACAGGAGGCTGATTACCTGACTGCTCCAGAACTGCAGGTTCATCCACTAATACAGGGCTTTCCAAAGTTTTCCCGCGGCGACACACCAACCGCCGTTGGTGTGTCGCCGCGGGAAAACCCGGAAGTGCCGCCGTTGCGGCAACGCGCAAAACCCGGGAAGCGCTGCTGCTGCTTTCGGTTTTTGCACGCCGCCGTTGGTGTGTCGCCGTGGGAAAACCCGGAAGCGCTGATGATGATCAGCGCTTCCGGGTTGTGTGGCGACACACCAGACTGTGTGTGGTGACACACTTTTGTGTCGCGACACACAGTTTGGAAATCTCTGCACTAATAGGTCCTACTCTTTCTGAACCTCATCTGCAAAAGTTTGAGAGCTTGCTGGCTTTTGAGTTGCAAGATCAGAACCTGTCAAGCTCTGCTTCTCCAATTCAGACTTATTCATCAGACAGGCCTATAACACTACTTTCAACAGATTAATTTTTTTAAAATATAAATTGATCAAAATTTTGGTATTGCCTAACATTTCCTGAGCTGTCAATTGAGAACACCTAAATGTGAGATTTGGTAATCTTCTGAGATGTTGGATATTTTTAAAATCAGTAAATATATCTACCTACCTACACTGTCCGAGAGACAGTGGAGGACAGGAGGGCCTGTCGTGCTATGGTCCATGAGGTCACGAAGAGTCGGACACGACTAAACGACTGAACAACAACAACCACCTACCTACCTACCTCCTCTTGGTAGTCCCCCAATCACATTCCACTTAAAAGAGCCCACCACCCCTATGGGGTAATTGTTAACATTCATTCAGAATCTGTATTCCTGTAGTTTAAATCCTTTATTCTGTGTCCTCCCTTAATCTCCTCTATTCAGAATGAAATATTCCTAGGTCCTTCAATCCCTGTAGTTTCTAGTCCCTCATGCCTTTTTCTGAGCCTGTTCTTGTTCTGAATCTTTCTTAAACTATTAGCCTTTTGCCATCTTCACTTAGTTGCTGGTATGCTTATTATTTTCTATTCCTTTTATTTTGAGAATATCTGAAGATTTTTTGCTGTTCTTAGCAAGTATTGCTAACAGCTCATTCTGAGTTTTACCCTTTCTATACAGTATTGTTTTGTATAATGTTATATTATAAATCCCAGCTAGTCATTATGGAACCTCTTTACTGTTTAACTACAGTGCTGGTAATACAAAAACAAAGCTGCTCTCAATTTAATCCTATTATAGGATGTTGATCTCAGGACTGCTGGATTTTTAGTAGGATTCCAGCTTTAATCCAGTAAAGATCAGTCTTTCCCTTGGCTCTCTCTATCCTGGTTTTAAATCTCTCTTTAATCTGGGTAATTGTGCCAAGATGTTTTCCTCTTCAATAACCTAAATTGTCATCCTTTTTATGTTTTTTTTCTTCTTTGAAATAAATTAGGTTTTTATGGAGTCTAACTTTGTTAGTGCAGTCCACTGACCAACTAATTTCCCAGTGTTTATTTCAAATATTTGGCTTGTTGTAATTATTTTATTAGAAATACACTGCAGCTTAATCAAGATACTGAAAAGGTAGGATGGTTTATCTCTCAGGTTATTCTCATGCTTGGAGAAGGTAATGACCCTGGAATATTAAAGCTGTTGCGGTAAATGATGTCTTGATAAAAGGTAGCAGTAAAGAAAGAGTAGCCGCAGGGGAGATAATAGGAAGTTTCCTATATAGATATTGGCAAAGAGCAGGGTTCCTTGAATAAAACAGCCCCAAACTGAGGCAAAATTCATTTCCTTAAATCAGTATCTGTATGTGGACATGCATTTAGTAGCAATAATAGCAGATATGCACTCTTTATTTTCTGTTTGTACTGTCTATCAACCACAAAAGCCTTTTGCTTCCTTTTATGTACTATTATATGGAGCTAATTTTTTACTTTGACAGATGGCTCCTGGCACAAGAAATAAAAGAACCAGACAAGACTTAACATATTCATCTTAGTTAATATAAAAATAACAATGAGAGAGTTTAAGAGTAACCGAAGTGTATTTATGTATGGAGCAGGGAATCAAATAGAGTATATCTTACCTAGTATTTTTGTAATTCAGTAAGAAATTATCAGTTCTAAGACCAACCTATTCTTGGACCCACATAGTTCTTCTAAACTAAATTCTTCTATCTAGAGAGGTGCTTGATTTGATTTTAAAATAAAATAAAGCTGACTTTATGAGTTACCAATTGGTGACTTTTAATCCCCCATTAAACAGTGCATTAAACAGACTTTTAATCCCCCATTAAACAGTGCTCAGAATGAGAATGAACAATATTGTGTGCGTTTGATTAAAAGGAGGAAAACTTGTTTTGGAACTGCAGCAGACTTTGTTCTGGTTGCACTGACATTTCCTTTGTCCCCAACCTTTAGGAATCAGACTTTACTTCTTAGGAGAAAGATTATTATCTATGCTAGCCTTCTCTGATCACAGCAATTCCTGAATTTGGGGAATTGCATTTTGGGCCACAAGGTGACTATTCCAGTCCTTTTTGTCTTGCCCACAGAAAGAGGTGTAGAAAAACTTTGATTTCTAATCCGCTTTATAGGAAGCTCCATATCAGGGCTGCACAGAAACATCCACTCAAGCAGTTTCTTTATCATAAAGGGGATTTTAATTAAAACTGTTCTCGCATCATGAGTGGAGTGAATATCCATGCCAACCAGCCTTGTATTGGACATTTATCTCCTTCAAACCATATTACCAATAATTGTTACATTAATTCAAAGTCAGAGAGATTAGGGGTCTGAAGTAGGCAGACTGCTGTTACCAGAATAGGGAGCTCCATACTGCCGTGTTGCTGATATGAGGTCTCTTCGTTTAGAGTAGGAATGAAAAACAACTGCTGTAGACCTCAGGTGAATTTAATTCTCTTTTGTGTAGGATGGTAGAGTGTGTCATAATTCCACAAGCTAATAGGCAGAGTCACATATCTGAACATGCGTCTGATCTTTCATTTTGTTTACTTGTCTGCTGAGGTTTACATATAATACATGCATTTGGGGTACTGAGAGGAATGGTATAGGGAAGAGTTAAATAATGTAAAAAAAACCATTTCATGCAGTAATGCTGAGTTTAGAGCTGGAATGGTTACTTCTCGGTCCATAGGTAGAGTGATTTGGGGAGGAAGAGATTAAGCTCCTTCTAAAACTATATGTGAAAATCCCAGAGAAAGCAGAGTTGGAGGGTATGTACCGTATGGTTCCCATCTCTGTCCCAAATTTCTCCCCTTCTATGATCCTTGAACTGTTTCAGTTTATTCTCTAGGGCTGAGTATTTGTACAGGTGTGCATGGAACAAACAACATTGTGGCTCAGGGTTTTGCTAGAGTGATTCAGGTAGGATTGTGGTCTGGCCAAATTAAAGCCAACAAATTCTGGACTAATTCTAATGCAAGTGGGATGAGGACGTCTTCCGTGCCCACTTGTTCCTTCTCTTCATCATCTCAGCATCAGGACATTCTTTCTCCTTAACTTTCCTTTACTGGTGCCATGCACTGCCCTCAACTTTGCTTTTTCTCTGCTGCGCCCCACTATGGAACGCCTGTGCCTGGAATACACATGTATTTGAGTCAGTATCCAAATTAAACATGTACGGTCTGGATGGATAAGTGTTTTAGTTCAGGTATGGACTGTCCAAACCTCCTGTTCTGTGCACGAAATGATCTATGCATGGAACACTTTGTACATTTATAGATATTTGAATTTGAGGATGTCTTTCCACTTCTGTTTACAGTTAATCTGCACCTAATGGGCTGAATATAGTATGAAAGGAATAGATCCCAACCCTGATGGTAGACATTCAGATAAAAAGCAGCAAATGGTAGGACTATACTTCATCTACCAAAACATTCCTTAGGTTAGATTAGAACAAAGATGAATTCACTTAAATTGCCCTGCTAATCTCCCTACTAATCTAAAGCCAGGGCTCAATTTTTCATGGAAGCCCTCTCTCTGTTGAGTTGTATCCATCTATTTCTCTCATTTTTCACATGGAATACGATTTTGCTGATACTTTTCTGTTTCTTGCTGGACATTGTGTTGTATAGTCACTGGTGCATTCAAAAGTTGTAGTTCTCCATATAGTAAGCACAATTTGTATATCTGCCCCAGTGAAGAAAAGTCAAAAGAAGCAGGAAATTTCATCTCCAGGCAATGGAATAATTTAAGTATTTCTTGTCTCTTTAGGCTCAGCTGCCATTAAAATGGACCTCAAATATGCTTTGGAGGCACACAAGTTCTTTTCATATGTTTTACACTCTTAATATTTTCTTCTTCTGTAGAAAGTGTTATCTGTCAAATTTCACTCTGCTCAAAACTTGAACTAGAAAGCTGATAGCTGGAGATTCAGAGACACAGTTCTAATGAGATTCTTTTATTGCAGATATTAGAAAAAAATAAAAATAAAACCACATACTGTATACTCTCGGATTCAAATCCTATATATGGAAATCCATAGTTTCAAATCTTACGTCTTTTTCTCCTGCTTTTACATCATAACCGAGTGAAAGCTGCTCATTTCTCAGTGGAAGAGCTGTTTGCTTCTGACCTCGCCAACATGAGCCCTCACACTAACTTATTTCTGAGTGACATCCAGAGTGAAAATTGCCTTCCTATTAAGATTGGTTTTGGAATTAGAATGTTAAAAAGAAGTTGTAGTTAAATCTAATTAACTGTGTATTCATTTTTTTTATTATAATTCATTTCCTGCCATCTGTCTTGTCTTGTTCTGGCCTTCTGAGACAGAAGAATTCATTTCTTGGTCTGTGCTCTTTACTGCCAAATCCTGTTCATTAATGTCTTTCCACTCTTAAATATCAGCTTTTGAAAAGGGCTTAAACTTTGAATACAGGAAGTACCTATGTACCTTGAGACTTTTTGATGTAGTGTAACGAGCCGGATTTGTTAAGTGCTTTGAACATTTTGTAGAAATACTGAAATATGAGCTGAATTATAAAGCAATGTTAGACTTTCATCAGGATAAAACATTCAAGTGTGAATAAGTCTTTAGCAAAAGCTTTACTTTAATTTTTCTCTGTCTCTGTCTCTCTCTCTCTCTCTCTCTCTCTCTCTCTCTCTCTCTCTCTCTCTCTCTCTCTGTGTCTCTGTCTCTGTCTCTCTGTCTGTCTCTCTCTCTCACACACACACTTTTTTTTTTTTAAAAAAAAATCTATTTTACTATGATCTCTACACCAGGGAATTTTTTGTAGTTTATGAGGTCAGTCAATGGCTACCATTCTATTTTGGCCAAATTTTATACTCTGTGTTTGCTGATTGTTAAGATATCAACCATGTAAACTAGATTTAAAAAAAAAGGTTGGTTGTTGTGCATTGTATTGGTGCTTGCATTTTATTATAATCATTAGGATACCAGTCAATGAAATTTGCAGTTCAGAAGTACAAAAACATTTCTAATTGTTATTAAAAGTGTCCCCTCCTCTAATCAATCTGAAAAAAATTGAAATGCCAACATCCTGTCTCATGTAAGAGTTTGTTTGGCCTGGTCCTATTTGGAATTCAGTCTTAACTTCGAAGATAAAATTCATTTCCCATGTTTTCACTAATTAATTGCAAAATTACCCATTTTGAGATTTTTTTTTATACTACTCAGTATATCTTGAATAAATACGATGGTCTATTTTCTGACAATCCTGGAAAATTTTGACCCTTTACCGTCTGGATCCTTGATTTGAAAGACAAGTGTATAAATAGCCTGATTCCATTGCCTTGGTTTATCTTTGTTATAATTTGGTGAGAATTATCCAAAATATTGATATCCCTGACTGTAAAAAGGTAAAGGTTCCCCCCGCACATTTGTGCAGTCGTGTCCGACTCTAGGGGCCAGTGCTCATCTCTGTTTGTTAACTGAAGAGCCAGCGTTGTCCGAAGACGCTTCCATGGTCATGTGGCTGGCATGACGCGCATGGAACGCTGTTACCTACCCACCGAAGTGGTACCTATTAATCTACTTGCATTTGCATGCTTTCGAATTGCTAGGTTGGCAAGAGCTGGCCAACCAAAAAGGGGCATGGTGGCTCAGCGGGTAAGACGCCAGGCTTGTCGATCGGAAGATTGCAAGTTCGGAGGTTCGAATCCCTAGCCCCGCGTGACAGAGTGAGATCCCTGACTGTAGCAAGGATCAATTGCTAGTTTACACATCCCTCCCTCCCTCCCTCTCTCTCTCTCTCATAGTTAAGTCTCATAATTGTTCTGAAGAAATCTTAGCAGAATAATGTTTAGGGTATAATCTAATCCAGTTAAATTGGCATCAGTTTGGGTGCATATGCAATGTATTTCTGATGAAAATGTGTCATTTTATTCATCTGAGTAAGCATAATTCGTGCTTCAGCCTGGTCTACACAATGAGGCCAAGCTCATGTAATATTTGCATGCTTGCTGGCCATGCTGCAGTGAAGTCTTCCCTGGCATAAAAAGGAGGCCTGTAACGGGGGCAGGAAAAGAAACCCCTCTCCCGTTGTTCACTCACATACTTAGACAGATACTGCCTGTGAATCATATTAAGACATATTAAGACTAGTAGCTATTGAGAGTTATCCTTCATGAATTTATCTGAGTCCTAGAATTTTTTCTCTGGCTTGCTCTGTTTGACTCAGTTGTTCACATTTGTCTGAAAATGTTGGTTCAAATAGAGATGTCTGCCTTATACCTTCTGCAGTGAAAATTAACATTAAATTATTATTCAGCAGCTTTACAGATTTTTCTGCTACTGGAGTTAGTTTTGGGACTCTCGTGCTAATGTTCCCAATCAGTGGCTTTTATAGTGCTAGATTAATTGGGACCATTACTGTAATCAACTCAAAACATTTTAATGGTCCATTATTATTGCATTGTATTAAGGACTTCTTAAGACATGATCTCATACTCCCCACTCCATCTTGAGTTCTGTTTCACACAGGTAGTCAGTGTGAACATATTGTCAAAAGATACCTCAGAAATGTTCGAACTGGACCTGTACTTGTATATTTGTAGCACAATACTTACTGCATCTAGATAGTATATTGATCTAGTAATCAGTGAAGAATGGAATTACTGAATAGAGAAGAGACAGATAGCGTGGGCACTTCCTATTATCATTCTTTGTCACCAAAAAGGTATAACATTAAACTGGGAATGCTCCCATATGATATGCCCATTCCATATGACCCTGCTCTTCCAACACTGCTGTGTGTTAGGATTTCCATCCTATGCTGACAATATAGTACAGGTAGTCCTCGAGTTATTATGGTAATTGGGACTGGAATTTCTGTCGCTAAGAGATGCAGCTGTAAGGTGTGATATCACGTGACTGCATCACTTAGTGATGGCAATCCCGGCAGTCCCGTTGCCATCGTTAACTGAATTCCACTGGTCGTTAGGCGAGGACCCCCCCTGATCCAAGCCATTCCCAGCATGGTCCCTCCCAGCCCCGAGGCTTGGTAAGGTAAGGGGCTGCCTCCTCTGCCTCCTCTTCAACTCCCTCGCCTCTCTCCCTGCATCTCTGCCCTTTTGGTCGCCCTGCACTCCACTCGCTCTGCTGGCCCTGCCGCATGCAATTTGGACAAGGCCACATGAGGCCTCAGAGAGAAGGCCTGGTGCGGCCAGCAGATGCCTCGCAAAGGGAAGGCCGTCTCCCCGAGGGTGCACCCCATCAGCAGCAGCAGGAGGAAGAGGGCGAAGGTCAGCTGGGGGCGGCAGGGCCAGCAGAGATGGGGAGTGCAGGGCGGCCGAAAGGGCAGAGGTGGGGGAAATATAAAGTGCCCCTGCGGTCGTAAGTGTGGCTGGGCAGTGCCCAATTTTTTTTAATTTATTTTTTATTTTTTATTTTCAAGATATATATTTAAAATACAAAAAAGAAAGAACTATAGATTAGATAGAAAACAGAACTAAAGTAAAAAGAACAAACTATAAAGAAGTGAATAGAAAGAAAGTATAAATAAGGCGACTTCCGACTATCTCCGATACAGATATAAAATTCTATACAAATCTAATCTCTTGCAAATAATTAACCTAATAAAACATTATTTCTATTACAACAAATCGTTCAATCTTTAAAACCCAAAGTCAAGACATCACTTTTTTCAGTTACAAGCAAATATTCCAAAAGTGGTTGCCAATTTGATATAAAAGTAGAAATAGAATGCTCTCTTATTAAAACTGTTAATTTAGCCATCTGAGCCAAGTCCATTAATTTAACAATCCAGTCTTCAACTGTAGGTATTTGCGGATCTTTCCATTGTTGAGCATATTACAATCTTGCTGCCGTGATCATATACAGTAGCAGAACTCCATATTGTTTCTCTAATTGCTTTTCCATCAAACCTAAAAGAAAAAGTTCTGGCTTTCTTTGTATATTTACTTTAAGAATCTTCTGAATAATAATACATATTTGATCCCAGAACTTTTTAGCTTTCTCACAAGTCCACCAAAGATGGTAAAAGGTTCCTTCATTCTGTGAACATTTACAACAGACATTAGTTATACCACTATACATTTTTGATAACTTATCAGGAGTTAGATACCAACGATACATCATCTTATAAAAAATTTCTTTCAAATTATAATTCAACGTAAATTTCAAACCTTTTGTCCACATATTCTCCCATTGGTCCAGCATAATATTATATCCAAAGTTCTTAGCCCATTTAATCATACAATCCTTAACTTGTTCATCTTCCATGTTCATCTGTAACAAAATCTTATACATCTTAGTAATAACATGACCATCATTTATACATAAATCCATTTCAAATTGTGTTATTTCATTAACAAATTTGTATTTCTTTTTATCTAGTTTAAAACATTCCATCAATTGTATATAGGTGAACCAATGACATATAAATCCATCAGGTTCCAACATTTCTCTTGTTTTAAATTTAGGTTCACCCCTTTCAAACTTTAACAGGTCTTTATATTTTAGCCAACTGATTCCTTGCATTTCTCTTCTGGTAATTGCTTCCTGAGGAGACAACCATAATGGTACATTTGGAGACAGTCTTACCTTATAGTTATTCCAGACTCTCAATAAGGCATTTCTAATAAAATGATTTTAAAAATCCTTATTAACTTTAACTTTGTCATACTATAAATAAGCATGCCACCCGAATCTTAATTCATGTCCTTCCAGTTGTAATAATTTCTTATTCTCCAGAGTAATCCATTCCTTAATCCAAAGCAAACAACAGGCATCAAAATACAATTTTAAATTAGGCAGACCCAGACCTCCTCTTTCTTTGGCATCTTGTAACAATTTATATTTAATTCTTGGTTTCTTGCCTTGCCAAATGAATTTGGAGATATCTCTCTGCCATTCTTTAAATGGTAAGTCTGTTGATAAAATTGGTAAAGTCTGGAAAAGAAATAACATTCTAGGCAAAACATTCATCTTAATCACAGATATCCTTCCCATAAGAGACAATTGTAGTTTCCCCCATCTTATCAGATCTTTTTTAACATCATTCCAAATTTTAATATAATTATTCTGAAACAACATACTATTTTTAGTTGCTAAAATTACCCCCAAATATCTAACCTTATTTTCAATCTGAAATCCCGTCTTACCTATCGATAGCAGGTCTTGATCAGGCCGGGTCATATTTTTAATTAACATTTTGGTTTTCTGCTTATTTACTTTGAGTCCCGCCAATGTCCCAAATTCTCTTAGTTTCTTCATCAGATGCTCTGCCGTTCCCAGAGGTTCTTTCAATATCAAAACTAAATCATCTGCAAAAGCTCTTAATTTAAATTCTTCTTGTTTAATTTTTAGTCCCTTTATTTGTTCATCATTTCTAATGTCTCTATTTAAAATTTCCAATACTAGGATGATCATCATCCTAGTATTGGTAGTGCCCAAATTTTGATCACGTGGCCGTGGGGTGCTGTAGTGGCCGTAACTTCAGGGTCCAGGTGTAAACTACCATTTGTTCAGCACCGCCGTAACTTCGAACGGATGCTGAACGAGGACTACCTGTAAACGTACAACTGCAAGATACAATATAATGTTTTTTGTTTCTTTGCTATCCATGATACTCTTCAAGGCTCTTTATTATGCTATGTACAACCAGGGAGAAAAGTATTTAATGAGCTCTACCATGTAGCATTTTGTTACTAGGTTTTTGCTATTTAGGCTACTTTACTCTAAAACTGGCCACATTTCTTTAAATGTGGTTCATTGTGTAATCACTACTTTTTAAAACTCTGGGATGCTTTATTTGGAATTCAACAGTGTTTTTATTCATCTGATAATTGACCATGAAGATTAAAATCATAACTATAAGTAGTGTGTCTGTGTGTATGCACATGTAAACACTGCATTTAAAAATAAAGATTACCTTTCCTGGTTGCTCAGAACATACTCTAATTATACCGATTACAGCCATGATCATTACTCTAGTATTTTAATCATCGTGTTTTTAAAACTCAGTTATGTAGAAAAATTCAATTTGTATCTACCTGTACAAATAGCTATAGAGGATCTACTTTTTGTCTTTATAAGCTAAGGTTTCTGATTTTATTATTTATGAAATGTTAAGCACTTATATAAGTGGAAATTTTACTGGTATGATAATTGGCATAATTTGGGACTTACGATACAGAAAAAAGAGCAACAAAATTGTGTTTTCCCACTAGACTGAATATTAAAACTTTATTTAACTATGCTTTAAGTGGCACTGTTGATTCATGTATCAGCAAATTAGCATATGTTGGCTGCTAGTCACTGTTCATTTTTTGACAAGGTAAACCATTCTAAAATAACCAGATAATTTTACCACTGGATACAAAACTGTACGCTTATAGCACAAGTGTATGAGAAGATAAAAGAAGAGTCCCCTTGGAATAATCAGCCAGCACTGAGCTTAGTATAAGATACCCAGGGATACATATCTGATTTTTGTTTGTTTAAATGTAGCACAACAATAAACTGCAGAGAGAGAGAGAGAGAGAGAGAGAGAGAGAGAGAGAGAGAGAGAGAGAGAGAGAGAGAGAGAGAGAGAGAGAGAGAGAGAGAGAGAGAGAGAGAGAGAGAGAGAGAGAGAGAGACAGAGACAGAGACAGAGACAGAGACAGAGACAGAGACAGACAGACTGGTGTAGTGGTTAAGACATCAGGTTAGAAACCGGGAGATTGTGAGTTCTAGTCCTGCCTGAGGCATGAAGCCAGCTGGGTGACCCTGGGCCAGTCACTCTCAGCTCTAGGAAGCAGGCAATGGCAAACCGCTTCTGAAAAACCTTGCCAAGAAAACTGCAGGGACTTGTCCAGGTAGTCTCTGAGAATTGGACACGATTGAATGGTTATTTATTTATTTAGCTAGCTAGCTAGCTAGCTAGCTAGCACCTGTTATTCTGGTATTAGTAGCCAGTGAGAAGAACAAGGAACTATAATGGGCACTGAATCATGACTTTTGATTCTACCTGCTTCAAAGATTTAAGTTAGTCCAGAGGTTTGGGGAATCTGGGCATCCAGATTCTTTAAGCTCCACAGTGCAACATGTTATACCATGGAGTTTTAACATCACCCAGAACTGCCTAATATTTTCTAAAAAAGAGAGAACGATATAATTTTTAATGCAAGTTGTTGTTACTGCTGGTGGTATACTCTGTGCACCTCACTATTTCCTTCAAACTGTTTTCAGCCTTCTAAGAAGTACTGGCTTGATCTCAGTTTACGAACAGCACATGACACCCAGGGCTCTAAATGCAACTCCTGAACCTGCCAGCCTTTCCGTGATTAACGTAGCATCTGTTTCTGTCTGTTAGAATTCCAGCATCCTCTTGTAGGAATATATGCATTCGGAATGGCACAAGGAAGTTTTCTAAAAAGGGAAGAGCAGCTGGCTTTTCCAATCCTAGCTCCCTTCTTCACTCTCTCCTGTTCCCCCCTGCTGACAGTCAGAATTAATCCTCCTAAGTTTGACTGGAACAGCTGAGAGCTTGCATTGCGCATAGCTCAAGGTCTCTCAGTGGATTCAGATTGCCTTCTTCCCGTTCTTTCTTTCCCCTTTCAGTTCTGATTCAAGCAGCTGTCTCTGCCTGGGTTAAATGCCAGGAGAGAGGTGTTAAATGATATGAGCTTATATTTGGCTATGTTGTTTAAAAATCCCTTCACTGCACTTATCAATGTAGCTTCTCTCTCTTCCCTCCCTCTGTATCCTCAAAAGGATTTGCTATACTAATCCCAGCACCTGTCTCTGCCTGGGACAATTTTTTTAAAAAGGGTCAGGAGTAGTGGAGGGTGAAATAGCCCCGTGTGCTTTTTGCTGTCCTAGATGAGAATGGGTCCCCAATGCACCTAATGCCAAGAACGTACATCTTTTTTTGGCTTCTCTGTGCTTGGTTGCTTCCTCCCTTTTTGCCCATTACTGCATTCTCTTCTTTCTGGCTGTCACTCTGTTGCTTCTGAGAACTGCAGGAGAGTTGTTTTCAGCTTGGGTATCCTAATTTAGGAACTTCTGGTATTCCATGCACATCTAGGTTTAGCAGTGCAGAAAATACTGGGGAAGGGTGATCTGAAACCAGCCAAGCAGCCTATGTGTACGTTAAACTGAGCACTCTATGTGTATCTCTAGAGGCCTGAGCCGAGTGTTGTACAGGATAGCTAGAAGCCTGTGTGTAAGACTGTAAGAGGGAAAAACAGAGTTCCCAGTTCTTTGTTTGCTTTGTGTACAGCTGAAGAACCCCTTGGCTATGTATGGTGTATATTGTATGGATTACCAATATCCAGTTGTCCAGGTAAGTAGAAAACAATTGTAAACTATTACCTCTTCATGTTCACAGTTCTTTATATTCTTAGAACTTTGTGTGCTTTGTGGTACTTTTTCAAACTTCAATTCTTTTCATGTGGTACAAATTCAGTTTCTTTTTTTTCCCCCAAAGTGACAGGACTTACTTTTAGATGAAGTTGGGATCTGGGTAGAAGACCTGAGAAAAAGGTTCTATGGGAACATTTTGCATTTTAAGAAATTTATCTCTTTTTATGCCTTTTTTTAAGTAGTGAAAAGTAGCTTTGTCATTGCTAAATTCATATGAAATTCCTTAAGACTCTCTTATTGGTTGATGGAGGCTGCAAAAGTAAGACGTGTGTGACATTAATATAACTTTTGTCTAGCTCCAGCTACTAGAAGGATTGCCTTCTCATCTAGAGCTCATTCTGCAAGTTCTTATGTCACAAATATTCTGAGCTACTCAATACTTCTAGTACCTAAGTCCAGTGTTAATGTCCTAATAGAAATATATGTAATATACGGGAAAAACTTTAATGCTAAAATCTACACTAAATTTTAACAAATCATTCAGGGGAAGGGGATGTGCATTAAACACAAATATCTATTAAATCCGAATGAATGTTGTTTGTATCACTGTATGTTATTTGTGTGAGTCTATTATAAGAGATGTTGTCAAATGAAAAATTGTCCCATTTTATTCAAAGGGGTCCATTAAATTGCAACAAGTGATTTAAACTATTTAAAGAATAAATGCAGTTATAAAGCTGGAGAGTGCTTGGTGTCAATACTCATTTACTTGTTTTACTTTTCGTTTCGGTATAGGGATGGATTTGGAAAGCTATTTTAGATTATTTCATGAAATATCCTGAGTTTGCCAGTGGCTAAGTTCACACATTGCACTAAGACATAAAATTATTAACTTTATTTCACTGTGGCATGTTACAGGAACCCTTTCATTGGAATATATAAACCATGTTTTATTACTTAGGGAACCCAGTCAGTTGTGGCTTAGTCAACAAATCATGGTTAAAACAAGCCTGGCTAAAGCATGATGCTTGGAACCAGTCAGTATATCTTTCCAAGGCTGAATTATGTTCCCCACCCTTACCTTTTTCAGTGTCACGTTTGAAAGGTCTATTTTATTGTAGTGGCTGTTTTTAGGGTCTGCATCCTATCAACCCTTACCTATTTGTACCTAGGAGCAAACACACATAGCGCTGCACTATAAATTTTAAGCCATTAGAATTATCCTAGTTTCACTTTAAAGTATCATTTTTTATAATAATAAGTTTATCGGCATACAAAGTATAATCATTCTGAAGAACTGGTAGACTATACTGTACTTGTAGCAAGAACAAAGTTGTCTCTAGCGTGATCAATTGATACTTTACAGCAGGGCTTTCCATAGTTTTTCCCGCGGCGACACACCAACCGGCGTTGGTGTGTCACCGCGGGAAAACCCGGAAGTGCGGCAGCACGCAAAAACCCGGAAGCGCTGCTGCTGCTTTCGGGTTTTGCGTGCTGCAGTTGGTGTGTTGCCGCGGGAAAACCCAGAAGCGCTGATGATGATCAGAGCTTCCGGATTGTATGGCGACACACCAGACTGTGTGTGGCGACACACTTTTGTGTCGCGACACACAGTTTGGAAAGCTCTGCTTTACAGTATACTGAAGCGGTAGTGAATGATTTTTGCAATCAGAACAGAATCTATTTGGGATGGTATTGATTAAAATTGGGCAGTCAATTACTATATATTCTTCTGTTTCAGACTCATCTTTTTATTTCCTTAGAATATCTTTATTCATTTTTGTTACATATTTTATTATTGGTAGTACTTAGATAGTACTAAATAGGGATAAAACTCCATTTCTGTTTTACATGTGTTTAATCACTTTCCTCTTACATTTCTTTAAAGTTTTCTAAGGATATATTAATATGATTCTATCTATCTATCTATCTATCTATCTATCTTTAGTAGATTTAGTAGATAGGGTCCCGGAAGAACTATGGACAGAAGTTCGCAACATTGTTCAGGAGGCGGCAACAAAAAACGTCCCAAAGAAAAAGAAAACCAAGAAGGCAAGATGGCTGTCTGCTGAGACACTGGGAGTAGCCCAAGAAAGAAGGAAAGCAAAAGGCAACAATGATAGGGGGAGATATGCCCAATTAAATGCAAAATTCCAGAGGTTAGCCAGAAGAGATGAGGAATTACTTTTAAACAAGCAATGTGCAGAAGTGGAAGAAGATAATAGAATAGGAAGGACAAGAGACCTCCTCCAGAAAATTAGAAACATCGGAGGTACAGTGGGGCAAAAAAGTATTTAGTCAGCCACCAACTGTGCAAGTTCTCCCACTTAAAAAGATGAGAGAGGCCTGTAATTGAAATCATAGGTAGACCTCAACTATGAGAGACAAAATGAGAAAACAAATCCAGACAATCACATTGTCTGATTCCGAAAGAATTTATTTGCAAATTATGGTGGAAAGAAAGTATTTGGTCACCTACAAACAAGCAAGATGTCTGGCTCTCACAGACCTGTAACAACTTCTTTAAGAGGCTCCTCTGTCCTCCACTCATTACCTGTAGTAATGGCACCTGTTTGAACTTGTTATCAATATAAAAGACACCTGTCCACAACCTCAAACAGTCACACTCCAAACTCCACTATGGTGAAGACCAAAGAGCTGTCGAAGGACACCAGAAACAAAATTGTAGACCTGCACCAGGCTGGGAAGACTGAATCTGCAATAGGCAAGCAGCTTGCTGTGAAGAAATCAACTGTGGGAGCAATAATTAGAAAATGGAAGACATACAAGACCACTGATAATCTCCCTCGATCTGGGGCTCCACGCAAGATCTCACCCCATGGGGTCAAAATGATCACAAGAACGGTGAGCAAAAATCCCAGAACCACACGGGGGGACCTAGTGAATGACTTGCAGAGAGCTGGGACCAACGTAACAAAGGCTACCATCAGTAACACACTACGCCGCCAGGGACTCAGATCCTGCAGTGCCAGACGTGTCCCCCTGCTTAAGCCAGTACATGTCCGGGCCCGTCTGAAGTTTGTTAGAGAGCATTTGGATGATCCAGAAGAGGATTGGGAGAATGTCATATGGTCAGATGAAACCAAAGTAGAACTGTTTGGTAGAAACACAACTCGTCGTGTTTGGAGGAGAGAGAATGCTGAGTTGCATCCAAAGAACACCATACCTACTGTGAAGCATGGGGGTGGCAGCATCATGCTGTGGGGCTGTTTCTCTGCAAAGGGACCAGGACGACTGTTCCGTGTACAGGAAAGAATGAATGGGGCCATGTATCATGAGATTTTGAGTGTAAACCTCCTTCCATCAGCAAGGGCATTGAAGATGAAACGTGGCTGGGTCTTTCAGCATGACAATGATCCCAAACACACCACCCGGGCAACGAAGGAGTGGCTTCGTAAGAAGCATTTCAAGGTCCTGGAGTGGCCTAGCCAGTCTCCAGATCTCAACCCCATAGAAAACCTTTGGAGGGAGTTGAAAGTCCGTGTTGCCCAGCGACAGCCCCAAAACGTCCCTGCTCTAGAGGAGATCTGCATGGAGGAATGGGCCAACATACCAGCAACAGTGTGTGCCAACCTTGTGAAGACTTACAGAAAACGTTTGACCTCTGTCATTGCCAACAAAGGATATATAACAAAGTATTGAGATGAACTTTTGATATTGACCAAAGACTTATTTTCCACCATAATTTGCAAATAAATTCTTTCGGAATCAGACAATGTGATTGTCTGGATTTGTTTTCTCATTTTGTCTCTCATAGTTGAGGTCTACCTATGATGTCAATTACAGGCCTCTCTCATCTTTTTAAGTGGGAGAACTTGCACAATTGGTGGCTGACTAAATCCTTTTTTGCCCCACTGTAAATTCCAGGCAGAAATGGGTATGATCAAAAACAAAGATGGCAAGGACCTAACAGAAGCAGAAGAGATCAAGAAAATGTGGCAAGAATATACGGAAGATCTGTACAGGAAGGATAATATTGGGGATAGCTTTGACGGTGTGGTCAGTGAGTTAGAGCCAGACATCCTGAAGAGTGTGGTTGAATGGGCCTTAATAAGCATTGCTAATAACACGGCAGCAGGAGATGACGGTATCCCAGCTGAACTGTTTTAAATCTTGCAAGATGATGCTGTCAAGGTGATGCATGCCATATGCCAGCAAATTTGGAGAAAACAAGAATGGCCATCAGATTGGAAAAAATCAACCTATATCCCCATACCAAAAAAGGGAAACACTAAAGAATGTTCAAACTATCGAACAGTGGCACTTATTTCACATGCCAGTAAGGTAATGCTCAAGATCCTGCAAGGTAAACTCCAGCAATTCATGGAGCAAGAATTGCCAGATGTACAAGCTGGGTTTAGAAAAGGCAGAGGAACTAGAGACCAAATTGCCAATATCCACTGGATAATGGAGAAAGCCAGGGAGTTTCAGAAAAAGATCTATTTTTGTTTTATTGACTATTCTAAAGCCTTTGACTATGTGGATCATAACAAATTGTGGCAAGTTCTTGGTGGTATGGGGATACCAAGTCATCTTGTCTGCCTCCTGAGGAATCTGTATAACGACCAAGTAGCAATGGTAAGAACAGATCACGGAACAATGGACTGGTTTAAGATTGGGAAAGGAGTACGGCAGGGCTGTATACTCTC
This sequence comes from Charina bottae, assembly GCA_023362775.1. NCBI lineage: Eukaryota > Metazoa > Chordata > Lepidosauria > Squamata > Charinaidae > Charina > Charina bottae. The sequence continues at coordinate 29,862,492 of JALMGJ010000006.1, read as the reverse complement.
ACCTTACCTATTCAACCTGTACGCAGAACACATCATTCGACGTGCTGGACTTGTTGAATCCAAGGCTGGAGTTAAAATCGCTGGAAGAAACATTAACAACCTCAGATATGCAGATGATACCACTTTGATGGCTGAAAGCGAGGAGGAGCTGAGGAGCCTTATGATGAAAGTGAAAGAAGAAAGTGCAAAAGCTGGGTTGCAGTTAAACCTCAAAAAAACCAAGATTATGGCAACCAGCTTGATTGATAACTGGCAAATAGAGGGAGAAAAAGTGGAGGCAGTGACAGACTTTGTATTTCTAGGCGCAAAGATTACTGCAGAGGCTGACTGCAGCCAGGAAATCAGAAGACGTCTACTTCTTGGGAGGAGAGCAATGACAAATCTTGATAAAATAGTTAAGAGCAGAGACATCACACTGACAACAAAGATCCGCATAGTCAAAGCAATGGTATTCCCAGTAGTAACCTATGGCTGCGAGAGCTGGACCATAAGGAAGGCTGAACGAAGGAAGATAGATGCTTTTGAACTGTGGTGTTGGAGGAAAATTCTGAGCGCCTTGGACTGCAAGAAGATCAAACCAGTCCATACTCCAGGAAATAAAGCCAGACTGCTCACTTGAGGGAATGATATTAAAGGCAAAACTGAAGTACTTTGGCCACATAATGAGAAGACAGGATACCCTGGAGAAGATGCTGATGCTAGGGAAAGTGAAAGGCAAAAGGAAGAGGGGCCGACCAAGGGCAAGATGGATGGATGATATTCTGGAGGTGACAGACTCGACCCTGGGGGAGCTGGGGGTGGCAACAGCTGACAGGAAGCTCTGGCGTGGGCTGGTCCATGAAGTCACGAAGAGTCGGAAGTGACGGAACGAATAAACAACGTCTGTCTGTCTGTCTGTCTGTTTCTGTCTGTCTACCTACCTACCTACCTACCTTTGATTTTCCCATGTTTCAGTTTTATTTTGCAGATATTGGAGTTGTTTGTATTTGATTGAATGGGAAGATCGGTTACAAATGAAATAAGTAAAAGTATAAAAATAAAATAATTGAACTATAGAGTGAGGTTTTGATTGGCCTTAAATCCATTTCTTAAAGAATTGAATGATAAGATGTTCTGAAGGATTTTGGAAGTTTGAGTTTTTGATATTGGCTTTTTGTTCTTTTAAAAATAACCATTTGATGTGCTTCCATAAGAGTTGTTGGATTTCTTAAAATACTCACCAAGACCCAGAAGAATTCATAGTCTTCTTAGTAGATTAATTGTAATTGTAGGGAAGGGAGACTTGGAAGGGAGACTTCATAGTTTCTTTTCTTTTGGTAGCAGAGTTTGTTCTAGAAATCATGCAGTACTGCTGTCCAGCACTGAAGTTTGCATTATGAACCCTAAAGCTACATCTCAGGATAAGAAAGATTTGGCAGAAAAGTTAATGGAAAAGTTCCATTAACTTCTGGTAGAAGTCCCTGAAGTAATACTGGTCAATCAATACTATGAAGAGTACAATCATTCTTAGATGACTCAGAAAAATATGCCTTTGTTCAGAAGATAAATGAGTAAATATTATATTGTTATATTTCTGTGTGATTCTACATTAAATATGTATCTGGCTTGTTATTACTAATTTTGATTATATTTCTTCAGAGTTTAGTCTTGTTTCTGCACATGGAGTTGTTTCAGATTTGCTTCACCTCTGTTTGAACCAGTATAATTCAGATAATAAATTAATATCTAGATCTCAAAGTGAAATTTATTGTTTCAGTTCTTCTGCCAAAGACTTTTGATACTGGTAAGACAATTGGTTTAAAAAAAATAAAAAGAGAAAATTCCATTAATCTAAATATTCTAGATATACTTTTGGATAACAGAAAAATAAATATACTGTTTAAGGCAGAGCTTTCCAAACTGTGTGTCGGGACACGTTAGTGTGTCGGCTGCAGTGTCTGGGTGTGTCGCCACTGCTGCTGCCTCCGAGCCCTGCCAGGATTCTGCGCAGGTCCTAGTGCCTGCCTTGTGCCTTGCTGCCTCCAAACCTGCTATGATTCTGTGCAGGTCCTAGTGCCTGCCTTGTGCCCTGCTGTAAGAGTGTGTCGCGAAATGATGCATGTCTAAACAGTGTGTCACCAACATGAAAAGTTTGGAAAGCTCTGCTGTAAATATATTGCTATAGCCTAGCACAGAGCTTTTCAAACTGTGTGTTGCGACTCAAAAGTGTGTTGCCAAACACAGCGTGGTGTGTCGCCACACCACCCGGAAGCGGCAGCGCGCGCATGGTGGCGGCGGCAGCCGCTGCCGCCGCCATGCACACACGCACCGCCGCATGCCCCCCGCGCTGCCGCGCGCCACCGCACGCCCCCCGCACCACCACCGTGTGCGCGCGCACCGCCACATGCCCTCCTGTGTCGCCGCTGCGCGCGTGCCGTGCCGCCACACCGCCGCTGCCGTGTCGCCAGCGGCGGCACTTTGGAAAGCCCTGGCCTAGCAGTTTAGAGACTGGGCTATATGTCAAGAAGTTTTTAGATCACAACTCCATGTCATGAAAATAAAATAGTATTCATCAAGTTCCAGCACCCATCTGTAGTACGGCTGGCAAGGATCATCAGCTGCTGGTCTTCATGCTGCCATCACTACTGCTCCTGGGTTCTCTTTTCTAATACTTGGCTGAGTCTGAGGCAACTGTCACTGTAATTATATTAGGTGCCTCAGAATGATGCTCCATTGCCTTGTTCCAAACTATGGAAGCTTCCCAGTACTCACTGGAGAACTATTGCTGTTGTCACCACATTAGTAAGCCTATTTAAGCATCCCCTCAGTGTGTAGAAATATATGAGAAAAGGAGAAACCGCCTGACAATATATGCAGCCAATACAGATCGGTCTTCCAAGGCTGTTTAGCCTTACAATTAGCTATTGTATGTTAACAAGTTGATAAAATTGCTACACCTATGGATTTGATTTGTACCTGCCGGTCAGAAGACTCAGTTATTAGCTACACCTTTCATTCCTCACTCATTTTGTCATTGTTTTTGTTTTGATCTCTTTTGGCAAATGCAGGATCTAAAACTGTGACTGGATTCATGTTTCTATAAGCCAATTGACTTTGGCTTCACGCAAAATGCAAATGTGAACCCAGTTATTGTGGTTTGTGAATGAAATGGTTTATTGCTTAGCATTATATGTATGTGTCAGATCAGCTAGACTTTACCGAGTTTGGCATTCCAGATGTGGGATTATACTTCATATCTAGCAGTTCCTCTATCTATCTATCTATCTATCTATCTATCTATCTATCTATCTATCTATCTATCTATCATCTATCTATTCATCACATTTATATCACCACCCATCTCCCCCACAAGGAGGGACCCTGGGCGGTTATGGAAGTTGTAGTCTAGCAACATCTTGGCCCTAAAACATTGTAAAATGTTGTCTAGGGTCAGGTGGACTGGGCAACTTTTGTTTTTAAATTGAGGGACAACTTTGAGGGTTCCAGGCTGAGTGCGTTGAACCAAAGAGTGGAAAAGGACACTTGTTCTCTTTTTTCTTCCTAATTCCCTTTCTACTCTGCTTTTCTCTCTTACAACTACTGTAACTACTACTTTTGGGGAGGGGGGAGTTTTACCAGAGGTCTGAACGATCTGTTGCAAAAGGCTTTTGATGTTGGGCCAAAAGCTACATGAAATAGTGATCCTAAGATTGCAGGCTGTTGTTCTCTGGTCTAAGGAATAGACAGACTAAGAAGGGAGTGGTAACTCTGTGGGATAGGGACTAGGGAGAATATATGGGTAGGCTGGTCTGTAATTTTTATTGCATGCTGGAAATTTTTATTATGGAATTTTCACAAAACGGAATGGGCTTGAATATGTCAATCTCACAAACTAAGTGAGGACGTTTGCCTTGATCCAGCATCTATAGCATGTATTTGTGTGCTTAAAGTCTATATCTGTGTGTCTATCAAGTATACGGAAGTGGTGCCCTCTCTTTGTTTCCTTGTAAGTTATTGGCATTTTGTGAGTTGTGTTTAAGCTAGAATATAACATTTATTTCCATCTTTTTGTTTTGTTTTGTTTTGTTTTACACTTCTGAATGATCTACCATATTGCTAAAAGCTACTGTAAAGCTTTTGTACTGTGCTTTGACCAAATTAGTTCTTTTCCACCCTCTAAAAGGATAGAGGCTCTATGAATGCATTTTTGCATAGTTCTTTGTGATTTCATAGTTTCTAGTTGGATTTAGCGTGGGGGCGCAATGGCTCAGTGGTTAAGATGCCAGGCTTGTCGATCGGAAGGTTGGCGGTTCGAGACCCGAGCGCCGCGTGATGGAGTGAGCTCCCGCACTCGCCCCAGCTCTTGCCAACCTAGCAATTTGAAAGCATGCAAATGCAAGTAGATTAATAGGTACCACTTTGGTGGGATGGTAACAGTGTTCTCCGCGCATCATGCCGGTCACATGACCGCGGAAGCATCTTCGGACAGCGCTGGCTCTTCGGCTAAGAAACAGAGATGAGCACCGGCCCCTAGAGTCGGACACGACTGTGCAGGGGAAAACCTTAACCCAGTTGTATTTAGCACTGTGTTCAATTTGATGTTGAGACTGATTAAGCTTATTAGGCAAGGTTAAAAAAGGAATACTGTAAAATCTCAGGATATATAACTGCTCATTTTTGATTTATAAGGCCCCATCAATACACATGGCATTTTACAAAACAACATAAACTAAAAACACACGCCTGCCTAAAAACTTAAAGTCTAAATTTAGTCAGTTTGTTTTGTTCTTTTACTTGCCACCCCATCTGCATTTTAGTCTATATTTGTTTGTTTAATGCATGCCTCTTAATTCTTGTGTGGTATATGGCCTCCTCCTGTCAACAGTATGTTAAGTATGTTAAATATTCACATCTTGAGAGTAGGCCAGACAGCAAAACTATACTTGAATGTTTATCATTTGATTGTTGTATGAAGTGATGACTCAAAGGTGTGCAACAGCCATGGCAGAACAAACATCATATGCAAAAGTTCCTCTAAACTATGCTGAGCATTTCAGATATATAGCTGTGATTCATCAGAGAATAAGAGAGCAAATGGATAGAAAGATATGGAGTGGGTTAGTCCTGAGTTTTACCATAGAAGGTGGCAATTCTAGCAGGCTGACTTGTGGTGTAGTCATGTGGACAAAGAAGAAAGCATGGTTGAGGTCTATGCCTATAATTCTGTAGAATTATGAACAGGATTGTAGCCTGAGAAAACCTGATAGATTATGTTATATACACCAAGTTGGAATATCATGGTGTTTAAAGGTCTGAAGGAAACATACAGTCTCATGTAGCCAAACAGCATTATCTACATCTATATCTAAGCTTGGGATTAAAATTTGAAAAAAAAAACCCAAATAAGAACTAAATATGCTCAGTTGATTGACCAGAAAACTGCAAAAGTGGGAGGGAAATAGAATGTATTCTTGAATAAAACATTGAAGAGGAATTGCAGTATTTATTGCAGTTGTCAGAAATTACCTATTCATTTGAATAGGTAATAAAATGTACTTTGGTCAGTCATGACGGTACATCACTTCCAGAAATAAAGTCTTGAGGGTTTACCAGATGTACAAGGGTAAGTGAATTTGGTTTGCAATAGAACTGTTATTTTGCTGTCTTACAGCTATACGTCTCTTATTCTTCTTCTAAAGAGTGTGATTATTTTAACAAAAGGAGGTTGATATTTTATGAACAAGTACTTGATGATATACCTGTGTGAAGTCTGATACCTTGAATGGCTCAGCAAAAGTGATTTCAGGGATCTGTAATGTTTTCTCCATTTTATTCCACTGATACTACAATTTGAAGACATTTTGTAGGTCTTTTATTCCTTTTTATTATTATTGAAAAAAGCAAGTGTAATATAGCTTAAGTTTTTAATGCTAGTCATTATGTTAGGTGGACTTTTTTTTCATGCTGCCTGATGTGTTCTGTCCTTTTACTCTGCACTGATCTCAAAAAGCTAAACAGAATCAGACCTAGTTAGTATCGGGATGGGAGACCACCATGAAATCCTACAGTGTATGCTAGACTTGGATGATGAAAAGACATCTGAAAAAAGGCACTGGCAAGCCTCTTCCCCTACTGTTGCCCAGAAAATGATGTCTATGTGTCCATGACATATCTAGGAGTCAAACTCAAAAAGGAGGCTTTATCTTTTATAGATTGAAACCTGGTATCAGCTGTTAAAAACTTTTAAAAAATACAGGATTCAAAATTCCTTCTGAGGATGAAACTCAGTTGAGTAACTTGTGTTAGTTGAGTAACTTGTACCTTTGAATCTAAAACAACATTTTTCCTATGGATTAATGTTCAGGAAATGCAGGAAAGTATAAGTGCATCAACTGTACAATGCTCACTCCGTATTTTTACCATAAGAGGTAGCTGGGAAAACGCAAAAAAGCAGTAGCCAGAGCCTGGAATCTATTAGGCTCACAACAAATAAGCTATCAAGATACCTGAGGCAATTCCTGCCGAGAACTGAACTAAATAAAAGGAACCAAGCCCATCCTTAAGCGAGGTATAGATTCTTAAGCAAAAACCTCCATTGCTGCTTTTGTTTGCTCATTTCAATAGGCTGGAAACTCAGCCCTTGAGAGATGTGGGGCTGCGGGGGCGGGGGAATAAGCCTTCCTCATAGACTCGCAGTGAGGCCAGGGTTAATCTGGAACGGTCCGCGTCCGCGACGAAGGAGAAATGACACGTTGGCACGAGGTGGAGATGCTAGCGCAGGTATTCCTTTTGTGCAGGGAAGAGCTCCGGCCGTGCAAACGCGCCTGGGAAGCCGAAGAGAAGAGCCCTTTGTTGAGAGATGTGCTACCGACGCCCGTCTCCCCGCCCGTCTCGGGGTTTTGGCGTGCAGCCCTTACCCCACTCCGAGGCGAGGAAACCAATCCCCGGCTGCGCGCACAGCCCGGGAAGAAGATGCCAGCCGCCTCCCAGCAGCCCCTCTGCTTGACTCCGGACTGGCTCTGCACCCGTCCAGGCGGGGACGGAGAGGGAGGAGGAGGCGGGCCCTGGCTCTGATTAATTACCTTAGGCATTCGGGGGTGGGGCTTCCATCAGCCATCTGGCTGAGATATGGGAGGGAGCTGCGGAGAAGGCGGGCGGGGGAGAGACGGAGAGGAAGAGAAAAGAAAGGAAGAAACACGAGAGAAAGGAAGGCGAGAAAACCACGACCAAGGGGAACCCCCCCTCCCTCTCTCGGTCGCCACTCGGAGACGGGGCGAAGAGCAAAGAGGCGAGGAGGTTTTGCCACAGCCCCACCTGGCGGAAGGGATTTTCTTCCCCTCTCCTCCACACCCTCCCGCTTTGGTTTATGGAGAAAAAGAAAATGGTCACTCAGGTAAGGCTGTTCGGGGCTGCTGCCCTGGTCCTGGTCCTGTTCCATCCCCGCGCCGTCCTGGGAAAGGAGACTCGGGCGTGTGTGCGCCGCTTTCTGCTTCCTGAGGAATAAAGCCGTGGCAATAAGGCCGCTCTGCCGCTAATAAATGGAAGGAGAGGGCTTCGAGCGTCCTCCCTAAGCTGCAGGGGGATAGCTGAAGGTGGAGCGTGGATGCGCAGCCATCCCTCCTCGCTCTGCTCCACAGATTCCCGTTTCCTGTGCTGTGCAGCTGCAGCTCAGGAAAGACCCTGTGGGGATTTGTCCACCTCTTTGTCTTGATGTGGAGGCGGGCGGGCGGGAGGAACTGCAGAGGTAGGAAAGACTAGCAGTTGCCTTGCCACCGAATGATATTGGCACGAGGGGTTTCCTTCTCCCTGTGCAACCGTTCCAGAGAATCGGATCCTTTCCGATCCGACTGATTTCATGCTAGCATTCCTTTCTTTCCTAAATGAATCCTGCTAGGTTTGGGAGGATTGTAATTATTCCTCCTGGCTGCTTAGGTTTCCTTAGAGAAAGAGATGGTGAGATGGAATTCGATAATGTCAAGTATCTGGTGGTGGTAGTGACGTGAGGATCCTTGCAGATCCTGGTATTCTACTCAAGATAGCTGGCTCCCCTTAGACACCCTTCTGCATACCACAGCCGGTGGATGGGCTTCCTTGCAGATTCAGCTGAATCTGCATTTCAATTACTTCCCTGTGACAAACAAAGGTAATTCCCCCCCCCTTTCCCCATTTTTACAGGTGCCTTGTCTGTGCAACTATACATAGATACATGAAGGCATCTGCTTATCATTTCCCAAGGAAGCGTGAAGCCGTGTTGGGCTGAATGCAAGGGATGATTTATTAAGGAGTTTACCCACTTCTGAGGAACAGTTATTTTTCCTGGCTCTGTTTTTGGCTAATTGTTTAAAGTCTTTATTTGGGGCTTTTATTTTTTAAAATAGGGAAACCTCCAAGTTGACATATGGGGAGGGGGGGGGGAGTCAATAAATAGACAAGGTCAGGAAACAACATTATTACACCCAGGTAGCCTTTACTGTTAGTAGTTATATAATAGTCTGCAGTGCCATGCAAGGATACATATCTCTTAGAGGAGATATTCTTAAGTAAAAAAATCATAGGAAACTTTTTGCTATCTAAATTAAAATTTTAAAAGACCTCTATCATTTGGCATGATTTTTACAGTGTTGCACGTGTGTAATTTTTAGTGGTGAGAGGTATCATATACCTCTCCCTTCAAGGGACATTATATTCAAGATGAATGTCTTAGGGGATGATTGTTACAAGTAGTGGCAGTAGTTTGACTTCCTTAGTCAGCAGACTTGCAGTGAATTCAGTGGCTCGGAGGCAGGGAGGTCTCTATCCATTAATGCAAATTGCAGATTTACCTCCCTCTGCTGATCACATTCATTATTTATATATCTCCTTTTTATCTTGGATGCCTGTCTTGAGACTGATGGGGCTTCTCTAGGCCATCTAAATGTGAAAGCTTTAAAAGTACTTTTGTAGTCCTATTTTTTCCTTTTAATGTAACTTCTGTAATTATGAGTAACCTTTTTGTACACTTCTGCCCTACTACATGGTATACCGTATTGTCTAAAGTTGTTTTCCTCTACATTTATTTATTTATTTATTTATTGGATTTATATTACCGCCCATCTTCTCCGCAAGGAGAACTCTGGGCGGTTCACAACCAAACCAACATTAAAATACACAACCTATAAAATATCATTAAAATTCATAGAGAATATAAATTCAATAAGGTATAAGCTGATAGTTCACAGACAATCTAGCTAAGATATGCCCACAGAAAGATGGCATATTTGAGGGCTCAGAGAAAATTCCTGGACTTCAGAGGGAAAGTGAAAAGGCTATCAGCTTAGCAAGGAAGGTTGCAGGACTGTATAGGTTGTACTGTACAGAGAATGAAGAAAGTTTATGCATGACTCTTGAAAGGAGAGAGCTGATACTATTCAGAAATGATTTAACTGGCTCTGACCTTCATGTGTGGTTTCTAATATATGTGTTGAATATGTATGCCATTTTTTTATTTGACACAGAAAATGTAATAAATATAAGAATAATTTGAAATACTACATCAGGAAATCAATATTTTGGTTGGATGAGTTAATAGGACTATAGTTATGACAAGTGGATGCTCCAGGTCATCTTAATGTTCCTGTTTCTCTGTGGTGGTCTTTGACAAAATGTTTTATCAAAATGCACTCATTTTTTTACTTTGGATTTGAGCATTCTGATCAGAATTGCAAGTCATGTGTCAATAAGGCTTTGTGCTGGATTTATAAAAGGTGACTATTTAGGGTCAGCGTTTTAATACTGTCAAGATTTTCTTCTTTCACAGCATGTATAAGTGGGCAAACAACATAATAACAGCAATTGCACTGTTCCAATTCAGTGGAAGTCTGTTTCGGTTTCCAAAAACATTCACGTAGAAACCTTTGGTAGTGAGGAAATACTATCATGTGTGAAATCTAATAATGCTATATGACAGCTGGTATGGCACTATTATGAAGGGCACATTTATAGCTAACATCTTCAGGTAGGAACTAATTGATTTTGAAAGATAATAAACATTATAATTTTATATTAAATGGAGTTATAGCTTCCCCCCTTTTTTGGGGGGGGGGTTTCTGTTTTATTCCTGGGTTTACTAGAACCAATGATGAGAGATGGAGAAGGGTTCCCATTCCTGCTTCCATTCACTTTTCTCCTACAGAATTACTCATATAGATATGAATAGATTCAGAAGGAATAGAAAAGTATTAAGGACTTTGCTACAGGTAAATGTACTTGCAGTTTGGATTGTATTGCTGCATTTCTGGCATGCTAGAGAAATGTGTTTAAATGCATAGAACAATTCTTTATCAGTACCACTAAAATAGGTATGGGGAAGGTGCTAAAATAGTACTTGGCTCTTGGATGTCTTTAAAAATGAACAAGAAACCCACATTTGTAATTATTTATGAAACTTCCATTGTGTTAGACAAAATGTTGCTCTAATTTGATCCTCTAAGGCTTAATGTGGTAAATGGAAGGAAAACCGTGAGTTTCTGTTGAGCAGGGGAAGGGGGAGAAGTTGGAGAATTGTATCTGTTAAAGGAGTGTTCTTTTTTTCTTTTTTCTTTTTTGCTATGCTATAAAATTGCTACCTTCTGGAGGAGGAAAAAACCCAAATTCTCTCTCTCTCTCTCTCTCTCTTTCTTTCTTTCTTGGACAGTGCAGTGCCTTGCTGGCGTTTTATTCAGGATCTGTTTCCAATCAGAGCTGAGAATGTGGGGGAAGGCACGGAGCTTTCACGGAGCGGAAAAACGTGCGCTGCCCCTTTAAGCTGTTCAGCAAGTCCATGTGGCAGTCCTGGAGTGTGTTCCTGTGCAATGAATCACCCCTTCCATTGTCCGCTCCCCTTCTCCCCTTGCCTAGAGGAAGGGAGCCCTTCACCTGGGCTGCTGCCTGCTTACAGTTTGCACTTTTAGATAAGGGAGGGGGAGAGCAGGAGGAGGGGAGCTGTTCCTTTCAAAGCTGTTATGCTCCTCAGGCTGGGGAGTGGCGCTCGAGCCTTTCCTGGTAGGGTATAGGTAATAGTGTTGCAGGAGAGTGGAGCAGCTGACATTCCCTTTTGTGGAAATTCAGAATCTCCTTGCAAGATTATTCATCTCCATTTTGTAAGCCCTCCCAAAGTGAGTTGACTCCATTCTGTCAGCACGCCCCTTCTCCTCTCCCCACCTCCCTCTTCTCAAGGGTTCCAGATAGCATTTATGTTGGCATGTGCTTGACTTGCTAAACTGTGCCCAGAACTCAGAGAGGTGTTGGCTGTATGAATCCAAGACTTGCTAGGGTAGCTTTTTAATTTTTTTATTTAAAAAAAAGGAATCAGCAGCTGCTTCATATTTTCCAACAGCTTTTCTTCTATAATAACCCATTCCTTGCCAGCTCCTCCGCCAGCTTGTGACAAACAACTGTAGCCAGACATGGCAGTCTCAGCCTGCTTTTTATAAAAGCTCAAATGCAGGAGTTCCTTAAATGGAGATTTGATTTAAATCAGAGCAACATTCTGCTTGGCAGTGTTCGTTCTGACTCATTAGAGACTCTGTGTGCTGATACCATCCCCCCATCTTCTCTGTTGCCCATGTCTGTTTTCTGATCTTTCCCTGCTCACTCTACAGTAAAGACCAGACCAGATAAATATATCTCTGTTAACCTTATAAATAGTATTAGTGCAGGTACTATGCTAGACATAGATTGAGTGAATTGCAAGGGGATTGCAAAAAATGCAGCACATTCTATTACATGAAATTACCTTCTTTGTTTATGCTCAGAAGAAGCACAGCCAAGACAGACGCGCCCCATCCCCTTGCAATATGTTGCAGGATCCCTTCTGTGCTTACTCACCCCCAAGTAACACATTACAGATTACTTTTATTCTTTCAAAGACTATCTACCAAGAGTATCAAGTAAAGGACTTCACTATTTTATGAGTTACTCTTTATGGTTGTCACCTGCACATAAAGCAAGACCTTTCCTGATGCAGCTTCATTTCTCTCTTCTCCTTTGATTGAAGCATTTACAATTATCTATCCTCCTCTTTGTAAAGATTGTTATTGTCAGATAATCCAGTTGTCTGAATTGACCTTCAGGTGTCTTTGCCAATATATCCTTGCATGCCAAGAGGCTTTTCATAGAGGTTAATTGGTGCTATAGCAAGGGCATGTATTGTTTTGAACCATTTGTTGGTATACTTTTTCCATTTCTTGCAGGACTCTGTGGTGTAGGATGATATTGACACTCTCTTCTCTTTTTGTGTCACAATAGTTCATATTGACTATCACATTACTATGACCTCTTCTGTTAGAAATATTACGCCTGCAAATCTGTGTTTCAGTGCACGTGGCAAGTTATTAAATGAAGTTCAGCTAGTTAATTGATCAGTGAGGTGGACATTAAAGCATTTTGGTGCCACTAGAAAGAATTATACTTCAGAAGAAAACTGTGACTTCCATAGGACTTTGTTATATAGCATGTGGTCCTCCAGAGTGTGTGTTATTATTTCTTCCTGAACCCTAGGAATATATTAACGCCTTTTAAGTTTAGTTTATAGAAATCTATGCAAAGATGAACAAGACATGGCAGAGTCTAGTAAAAATCCCAGGGGACTGCACTAAATTTGGGGAAATGGCTTTAGGTGCTTCAGTAGCCTTTCTACTAGAAACTCCTTTTAATGAAAGTAAAGCGTACAGCAAGTGCCATTTGCTGAAATTCATGTCCCACGTATAAGCTATAGCAATTTCATATATTTCTTGTTGGGGAGATAAAGGTGACTTTGTAGATAGAGCATAGGATTAGAATATGGGTCACTTTTATCTCTCTTACTAGGAAAGTAAGTTGTGATTGTTAGATTAACTGATTATAAAAATACAAAGTATTGGTTCAGTATTATTTGAAAAAGGGGTCCCTACATGATTTATTAACTTAATTGATTATTAGCCATTTACTGATACAGGGACATTGTGGGCTGCCTGTGGAAGAGCATATTCTGGCTATGCTGATAACAGCATGAGTTCTATATGATGGCTGAAGTTCCTGAGAATTAATACCTGCGTCTTCTAATTAAAAAGTCTGGTTTGCTTGTGAGAATAGCAATCTGAGGACTTGATATTTCTCTGGGCATTTATGACTAACTGGAAGCTAGTCTACTTTTGTTTCTCTTTCCAACTTTTTTTTATTGTGCATGGGCTGACTTTATAAATATTAAAAAACCATGCTGTATTTTGCACCTTTAATACAGTATATAAATTAAGAAAATGTAGGTTATTGCAGTCTTATCCTCAACCATAGAAAATCCTGCCTCTTTCCAGGCTATTGAGATGTTACCACACAGTGCACTGACATTGTCATGATCTTTGCATCTACATGTTTGAAACATGCTTTTTAAATGAATGCCTTGTTTCTTAAGATGTTGAATATATATTGCTATGTTGAATGGAATGAAAGTAAAATCCGAAAAGTATATGGACTTATGTTTGGGAAAGCATTGTTCCCCAATACATCAGTAGTCCTTTTTTTTCAAAATATCTTTTAAGGCAAAGTCCATTTTGAACAGTTATCTGTTCTGCATCTTTTGCTACAGGCAAACATTTCCCCCTTCTCATTGTTAACCTGTGTCTAAGATATACTTCATTTTGTTTAGCTAAGCCACACAGATACAATTCTTGATGATAGGAGCTGCAAATGGAGAGCAGGTTTATTAGCTCTTTACTATGAGTGAGTTGCATGAGTTGTTCTCAATATGTGGAATGTGAGAAAGGGAGTATCTAACTCTTCCTTGCATACTTTTGTGATGTTTTCTTCCCCTCCCCCCACCTTCCCCCAGGGCCACTTCCTTAGGGACTTTTATTACATCATCTCTCCTCCAATTGATCTGGCTAGTGTCATGTCTGCAGTGAAATCTCTTATTACTGATTTTTTAGTTCTCATTTGTTTCTTGATTTGTGGAAGCTTGTTCTGTCAGTTTCAGAATACTAAATTGCACTAGATTAATTTGGATTAATAATTCCTCAATTTGTACAAGTTCCATTTATATGGTAATCCTCAAATATAATCCTGGGCAGAGCATAAGAAAGTCTTATGTTAGGCTGCAACCATAAAATCATACGATGAAGCACATGCAGAAACTGTTCAACTGTTTGGGGTTTCTCTCCCCATCTTATACATACAGTAGATGGAATGCACTTTATTTTAATTACATTAAAGTTAATTAGCCTTCATTAATTGAGTATATTAGACTTTTGAGCTCTTTCAAGGGCTTCTGACAAACTAGGTTAAAAAATTGATTATATCTAAAGATAATAGTTAAGTGCCCAAGAAGAAATCAATAATCTATTGGAGAATGATAGTTTTTTGTTTCAGAGGAACCATAAAATGCAGATGTAATGCTAATTCATTATGTCTTCCTGCAGTTACCATTTAGAGAAATATTGGAGCAAACAGTTTAGAAGTCTTTCATTGAAATCATTTGATTTACCGGTAGGGATGTCACATTATTGATTATTAAAACATTTTGATTGATCAAAAAGGTGTCCCATTACTTAAAAGCATATGCTTGCCAATTTTAATAATTTATTAAAAAGTGCAGATAATAAGCATTACATCATTTTTGAGGCTGTACTTCTAAGTTGTCTGTTGTGTCATTGTTTCATTTTAAAAGTGTGCCTTTTCCTTAGAACTAAAATTATATTTATCAACCAGAATTTCTTTAATCTGATGGCAGCCCAAGTTATTTTGATTAGGCAAACTTTAGCTACTTAAATTGTGATAATATTTATACTAATTTTATTAAACTTTTACGCAGCCCGACTCCCAATGACTCTGGGTGGCTTGCAACAATCAAACAAAGAAATTACAATAGAATTAATAAAAGATAAAAGATGGTGAGCAGAACAGACCAGATGAAATGAAATAAGGGGTCTCACTCTCCCTCACCAAAGGCCTGGGTGAAGAGCCAGGTCTTCATCGCTCTTCTGAACAACAGCAGAATGGGGGCCATCTGGATCTTGGGGGGAACCTCATTGCAAAGAGCAGGCAGTGTTACAGAGAAGACATGCTTCTGGGGTCCCAATAGATGACATTGTTTAATCTAAGGAACCTGGAATGCACCAACCTTGCAACATCTAAGTGGCCAGGCAGATACTATGGGAGACAGACAGTCCTTCAGGTACCTAGGCCCTATGCCTTGTAGAGCTTTATAGGTAACAACTAGCACCTTGAATCACACCCAAAAGCAAAGTGGCAACCAGTGCACTTCCCGAAGCAGAGGTGTTACATGGGCATACCGAAGCACACCCTTCACTTCTTGCGCCGCTGCATTCTGGATCAGTTGAAGCTCCTGGGTGGTCTTCAAGGGCAGCCCCATGTAGAGCATGTTGCAGTAGTCAAGCCGTGAGGTGACGAGGACATGAATGACTGAAGGGCCCCCCAATCTAAGAAAGGATGCAACTAGTGCACCAGCTGAAGCTGTACAAAGGCCTTTCTGGCCACAGCTGCCACCTGATCTTCAACCCCCAGATTGCCACAAACCTTGAAGGGGGAAGTGCTACCCCATCCAAGGTCAAAGATGGAATATCCCCAGAGGAGGAAGTTGGGTTAAATGTTGCCTGGGCAAAAACCTTATTATATAGGGCTTATTCACTATTTATAAAACTTCTTAACCATATTTTGTGTCCAGTGGAGCTTTAGACAGTATGTAGTTACCTAAACCTTGACTTAATCTTTGCTAGTTTAGTATAAAACCTCATTTACATGCAATGTTGATTTTTGTATCCACTTAATTTGAACCATTCAATGCTGAGGGTGGGAGAAGGGAGTACTGGGCACAATCATATACATACATGGGAGTAAAATGATTACAGAGCAGGCCAAAGAAGTCAGAGGTATAGTGATAGGAACTTGAAGGAGATGTAATCCTTCTCCAAGTCTTTGATATTTTTCTTACATCAGCATAAAAAGTGGTGACTTTTCCACAATCACCATATGAGAATGCAACCTCATACATAAGTTTTCATCTAAAATAGTCTGAGACCTATTCATATCCATGTGCACACACACCTCAGTAATAAGATAACCACTTTCATTTGAGATCACATATTTGAGATCACATATTAGGGCTGGGCACAATTCGAAATTGAAGGCAAAGAGGACCAACGTATAAATTTGGACCAATGTATAAATATGTTGCATCTTTCCCTAGAACTGTACAGCTGTACTCCATAGCTGCAGTACCATCCCAGGGAAATACATGTTCAAGGGAAAATATGCATTTGGTTGAAAGAGCTGCATACAGGAGTTACATGAAGGATCTTTTTGCCTTCAAATCCAGAGTGTCATACAACTCTACCACATATTGCAGAAACATGCATATAACTATGGAACTATCTGCCTGACCAATGATGTGGATCTGATATCCATATCCATACCCATACCCTAATGGCATTGTAGTTTTGTAAAGGGGATCTCAAGAATGTTCTTTTGTGTGTCTTCTGTACTATCCTTAGAAGTAATGTCACCAGAGCTCTTTGCTTTCAAAATGTAAAAAGAAAAAACAAAACAAAACAACAACTCTTTCTTGCAGTGATATCTCCCATTAGTCTTGAAATCCTATTAATTATTCCCTACACTGATCTTTGCTTTGCCCGCTTATGGCTGTTGGATGAACTTTATTTATTCATTCATTCATTCATTCATTCATTCATTCATTCATTCATTCATTCAAATTTATATGACCGCCCATCTCCCCCAACGGGGGACTCATTTATATAAATAATTTTGAGAAAACATATTTCCTGCAGGGAAGTAAGTGTGTCCATATTTTCTCTATTAATAAATGTTTAAAGTATTTCAAAGAAGGGAATAAAAGGTCAAAAAGTTAAAGAAGTATCAAGTTATAGCATATCTGACTTTTTTCTAAACTGATAACATTGATTCTACAGTAGTTTTCTAGAAGGTGCATAAATAGATACACACGTGAACATCTCTTTAAAATGGATTTCGTGTGAGTTCTGATGCAGACGTTTTCCATTGGGAGATGTGTGGGAAAGAGGAGCAGAGTTGAAAGTGCCTTCTGTGCTGAAAATGCTGGCTGGACCATCTAAGCTGTGGTGTGTCTGGTCATCGCAAAAATAATCCCTCATAGAAGAAAGGGGACATACTGGGTGACTTTTAAAAGCATAGTGCAATGGGTTGCTTTAAACTTGAAAGGAATATATTAACTTTTTCAGCTTGCTGTACTGTAGAGCCAGTTTGATGTAGTGGCTGAGGTGCTGGGCTAAAAACCAAGAGACACTCAGTTCTAATCCTGCCCTAGGCATGAAAGCCGGCTGGGGACTTTGGGCCAGCCAGTCACTCTCTCTCAGCCCATCCCTCCTCAGAGGGTTCTTGTTATGGGCAAAACAGGAGGCAGGAACACACTAGGTATGTATATACGCTGACCAAAAATAAAGGTGGGATAAAAATCTAATAACTTTCTGGCACAAGCTTTTGACAGTTAGACCCCTGGATTTATTTTGCATGCTTGTAGTTTTCTATATTTCTCTCTTCTTACTTATTTCTTTTTCTCTTTGTTCTCTCTATATTACATATAAGTAGCCTGGTAGTCATATGCAGTAAGGAATTTCATGCAGGTGAATTAGGTGCTGCAAAAGGGATGGAGCACTCCGTATCTCCTCTGTGCCTAACATAGGAATCAATGTAATTAATGGACATCCTTTGTCATCTCTATAAGCATGCAGGTCTCCATTTCTGTCAGCATCTAGCAAGCTAATAGATTTTCACATTTCGCCTACTTCCTGAAGGCAATTACATTTTGTGGCTGTATTTTACTATTGCTGGTACATTGAAATATATTACTTTGGCATAAAAGGTAAAACTTAGAAGAAAAGGCTGTTTGGGTAGGCCTGTGTGTTTTAGCTTGCCATGGCACATTTGATTAGTGGACAAGGCCGCAGAGGGTAGCTGTATACAGCACACCTTAGATCAGTGTTTCTCAACCTTGGCCACTTGAAGATGTGTGGACTTCAACTCCCAGAATCCCCCAGCTGGCTTCTTTGAGTTAAGCTCAACTACAGGTAATTTCATGGATGCGTCTGGGTAGTTTTCATGTCAACAGTATTGAATGAACATAGGGATCATGTATTTCTCCAAGTTCAGGATATTTTATCTAGTTTTGTTTCTTCTGCATTTGATGTGAGAACAAAGCCTGCTCATGATACAGTACTCTCTCCCCCATTTGAAATCCAGGGAGTGAATTATTCATCTGAGTTGGGCCCTTTGATTTGTAAATGCTTGCAGTCATTATATGGATATAAAATTATATATTATGTCCTTTTCAAGCTTATTTATTACTTAGGATTTATATGCATGGAGTATAATTATATATAATTCTACAAAAGGAAAACACAGTGTTACTATTCTGAGCTTTAAGGAGTGACAAAGAGCGCAAGGAAAACAAATGGTTTGTAGTGAACATGCAGGTAACCTTATTTCATCTTTCCTTGATATTTGATATATATTTCGATGAAGGTTCTCAGTCATCCAGGTGGAATTGTCTGTAGCTTGAATCATGTCAACTGGATTTCTATTTTCTCAGTGGAAACGTTTCGCTACTTATCCAAGAAGCTTCTTCAGTCTGAGCAAAGTTTGTAAGGGAATCCTTAAATATGTTTCTAGGGTGGCTGTGTGACCTTGCACCTGTGGCTAGGTCATGGTTATTTTGAGATGTTTATTGATATATATTAGACTTTTAGGAGATTAAAGAGTAATTTACAATGTGTTATCAATAGTAATGTAAATGTTTTATTGAATTTGACATTAAATGTATGTGAAAGTATTTTTTGGTTCAGGTTAGGGAAAAAAATCTTGGGCATCTAATATTTTCCAGCTCTGTTTCAGATTCAAAAGTGATTTCAAAACAGTATAAATAGCATTGAGTAAATACCCTTTTTTGTGTTTGTGTTCTCCACCCCCACACACACATTGTGTGCTCACTAATGTTCCAGTGGATGACAATTCCTTTGTTTTGCTTGTAATTTTTTTAAATTTTTCAGGTGGGGTTAAATGGGAAACCCTATTAGTTTGAAATACGTTTTTTTTTAGGGTTTCTGATTTGTCTTTATCCCAGTCAAATATGGTTCTGCAATTTCTGTGAATACTATATTGAAGGGTGTCATTCAGACAAATTTTAAAAGACAAATTGTACTACTTGTAACTTGAAGTGAGTCTGCAGTCCGTATACCAGCAAGAGCTCTTGGTAGTCTTAAATTCCCTTTAACTTTAATTTGAAAGTGATCTGAAGAATAAGGAGTATGGAACCATTTTTAGATGATTCTGTTTCTTCTTTTTAAAATATTGTTGATATTTTAGTTTTATACTTTGCTCTTCAGGTAATTCAAAGCAGTGTGCCATTATTAGAGATTCTTATACCATCTTTTGACCACTTGGGTGGGTTTTATATTGTGTTATTTCACAGGGGAAGGTCAGTGGACGTTAGATTTGGAGGTAGAAAAACCATGTTCAGACCTTACTTGGCTATAAGGCTTACTGGGTAGCCCTAAATACTTTACTATCTCTCAAGATGCAACTAGGCATGATACTTCAAGGAGAATGTAAAATAAGGGACCATTATAGGGCTATATAGGTCAGGGGCAAAATCTATTATTGACTTGAAGATATAGTATTTTAAATTCTGTGTATAACATCATCATGTCATGCATTGTTTTTATTCTACATCAATAGTAGCCACTGTCACAGAAACAGTAGAGGTAATTTATGAAGATAAGAAAAGAATTTGATGTCAAATTGCTGTTGTGGCTTGCATCTCATATGAAACGTGGCAACTAGCTTTATCCTATGACACAAATTGTGAAGATAAAACATTGCTCAGAGGTTTTCTTGGGGAAGAGGGATCATGATATTTTATTTTATTTTTATTTTATTTAAAAAAGGCTTAATGAGACTCAGCTCATTCTACAAACTATGGCATTGACTTTCCAAACAGACCAATATTTAGTCACTTTTCTGTCTTGTTTTGTTGTACTTTGATTTTGTTTTTAAACACATACATGCATAGATATACACACATACCTATATATAAATTGTCTCTTCTGTCTAATGTACAATTTGCTTGGCAAACTGTAGATCTTTCACTTTTCATCATCACTGTTTGTGCGATGAGGTTAGGACTGTAGAAAGAAATTTCTTCTGGTAATAAAGCTTATAAAAGTTGGTGACAATCTAAATGCAGGCATTTGGTTTTCCCAGAATTCATTTTATGCTGCACCTGCATTCTCACAGCTACCTCAGGTTACCTGTCAAGAATTTTAAAAGTAGCCAAGTAACTCGTTAGAAACAGAGAAATGAAATGTGGATTCCAGTGGTGAAAGGAAGCAGACTCCAGTGTGAATGGCTCTTTCAGCGTGCATTATGATTTTAGCCTATAATCTGCCTCCCACCTCTGCCCTCCCACCAGACATGTTCCAAAAGACTTGTATCTGAAAAGGGTAAGTCTGAGAGTGATTGGCCTTGGGAGTGCAGCCAAGAGGGAGCCTTCTGGAAGAAGCAGTTCTGCAAAACTTTAGGAAAAGCCTATTTAGAAATAGATAAGCAGAAAACTAGTTCTTTCAGATTAAAAAAAAAGAATGTAGTTTATTTTTTAATCATTGAAGAGGTTAGCATATCTGTTATCCTGCAGGAGAGAAAATTGATGTCAGTTGATGCACATATAACAACACAATAGAATTGTGGCTACTTATTCACTGCTTACAAATGTTGATTACAAAAAACTGCACTCAAAATTTTATGCTATTAAAAATAAGCTAATTTGGTACCAAGGCTAAGTCGCGTCAGTCTTCCTTCTGTACATTGTCTGTTTTGTTGCTTGGAAGATAATTGAAGCTATCACATCTATAAATTGCTGGATTTCTGAGGTGACCAGTGGAGGTTTCAGGAAGGAAGGATTGAACAAGAAACAATCCCTCCCACTCGTATTCGCCTTTTGTTTTTATCCTAAGTGAATTCTTATTGGGCTGACTGCATTCTGAAATATTTATTGATCTATTTAAATATTAAATGCCATGAAGACTGTACAGCATGGTGATAATTCTGGTGGGATGGATAGTTGGCACATTGGTAATTGTCCCTGGAAATGATAAGCATACTTTGCTGTTTTTCTATTCTTCTTCTTTAGGTCACCAACCAAGTAATATCTTTCCCTCCAGGATTTAATTTTACCATCTGCAAATGTGAATAATAGCTAATGTTGCTTTTGAGTTCTATTCTGATATGAGTAATCTGTTTTAACAAGACTGAGACCCAGCTCTTGTTGAATTAGTGGCAGTTATGTAGTGTGGTAAGATCTAAGGAGGAAGATACTGGTGAAAGCTGAGCAAATCCAAAGCACCAGCAAGGCTTAGATAAAACACTCCTATTTATTGCTCAGGTAAAACTGCAGCTCTATTTATAGGATTCCATGTCATATAACCTGCACCATTAAGTATTTATAGAGGCCTTCTTATGCTTATTAAGAATTTGGAAAGGCTTGCATTCTGGGCTTTATCTGATTAGACTGGAATCTGAATACTGGGTTTTTGTACACAGGATCTATTGGAAGAAGTGGCTTTAACCTAGCCTTGTGAAATCCTCTTGGACCATTAAACTTTCCAGAATAAAATGGTCTGTCATAAAATCAGCTCCAAAAAGTGGAGCTTCACTGGCTGACTAAAGTATTTATTGTGAGAATGCGTATTGATTTAGCTGGGAAATTCAGGAGAATGTCTTAGGCAAGTGATTCTCTGTCTGAATTTATTTTATAAGGTTATTTTAGTTAGAAATTCTGGGAGTTATAATGTCAAAATATCTAGAAGGCTCTTAAGCTGGGATTTGCTTTTATAGAACAGTTGGTAAAAATTACAATATTGTTAAGGCAGACACTATAGCATGCCAAATAATCTCAGTGACTCTTTTAAACAAGCATAAATCAACTTTAAAAAATTCTTCCACATTGAGATTTAATATCAGTTTTATAGGAGGTTTTGTTACCATTGCAAGTTAGTTTATTTTTAACCTGGGCAGATACAAGATTTTGAAAAAGGCTGAATAATTTTTCCAAGGGAGTTTTTAAAGGAGCCTTTCCCAATTTGTCCTGAGGATATACAGTATTTGACTTTCATTTCAACATGCTGGTTGAGAGATTATAGAAACCAACACATCTGCAGGACACTAGGATACATAGGGTATTTTAAGGCCTTAGCATTGCAATATAAATTATAAGCAAAGATGTTCCCCCAGTGGAATAAGCATGCTGATTTTGAGTTTCAGTACCCTTCCCCCCCCTTTTTTTTTTCTTTTCTTTTTGCTATAGGTGAAATCTGACTGTTCACACATCAGGCTAAGACTAAAAACATAATGGAGAAAATCAGTTGGATGGGAGGAAGATTCAGAAGCTTCCGTCACCACCCATTCCACCTATTTTCTGTGCTTGTTATTAAAGGAAAGCACTCACCATCCCCTCCATCTGCCTTTTCTTACTTTGCTTCACCCATGAAAATTCATGTCATATTGTTTCCAGTGGTTGGCATGTTAGGCCATAGTTTATTATCTTGTCTTACTTTGTATGATTCAGTCAGCTTCATGTTGCTTTCTTGCTGTGCTGGGACTGATCTATACATTATAAATGCCTCTGTATACGTAGCCTGCAGCAACAAATCATAGGAATGGAAGATTTAGAGCACAAAATGAAGCTTCCAAGAGAGACAAGACTTTATATAAAATATGCTACATTGCATGCCCTTCCTCCACAAAGGAAATGGAGCAGCGTCTGGCTTACTACTCTTTCAGGCTCTGCAATCTCTTTCAAGACATTCCACCCTCCCACCAATTGATTCCATATGTTCTTCCCCCCTCCCCTCCAGCATTCTTTCCTTTCCCCATCTCCTGTTTTAGCTGGCTGCTGATCCTGCAGGTTTCTGCTCGCTCTCCTTGGTTTTTTTTCTTTTTTTGCAGGGGGGCGGAATCACTGGCTTTCAAAACTGAGTAAAGAAAGGAAGAGTCTGTGTATAAAATATATATAAATGACTCTTCATTACATAAGACAAAACTCAAAAAGATTTAACCAGAAATTTGAGTTTTAGTTATTTGTAGCCCCTCCCCCAAAAGCTCTAGATGGAAAAAATTGCCTGACATCTCAGTGCTTGCTGGTTGTGCCTCTCAGGAAGTGAATTCTGAATCTACAGTAATCAGATATACTGCTGTTACAGTAAACTGGACACAGTTTGAATTGGACAATTTAGATCGGAAAGCCTGCAAACTGATGACAGTGCATAATGCATTGCACCCACAAAGTGATGTTGATCGACTATACTTAGCATGAAAAATTGGAGGCTGTGGTTTACTGCAGGTAAAACAGACAGTTGAGGAAGAAAAACACGGATCAAATGATTACATCAAGGCAAGCAAAGAGAAAATACTCATTGTGGTTTGCAAAGAAAACACCCCAAAAGTAGCAGAAGCAAGAAATGACTAAAACTAAATTATTGGAAAACTGTTCAGAAAATTGGAGAAGTAAAACATTACATGGCCAAGACATTAAAAAAACTGATGATAAAGTAGAGAAGATCAGGAATTGGCATTGGGTACAAGCAGGCACCGTCAAGAAAGAAACAGAAGAATTAATTTTCAAGCTCAATAATAAGCATTATAAAGAAATGTGATGAAATCAAGGATTTAACATGTATCAAACAACAGCAAATGCAGCCTTTGTAAAGAAAAAGATCAAACTGTGGATTACATAATTAGTGGGTGCAACCAAATTGCTCATATTGACTATAATCAAATCATGACAGAATAGCCACTATGATCAATTAGCATCTGTGCAAAAATTGAAATTTCCGAGTGCTATAACATTGTGGTATAACACAAAATTGAAAATTTGTTGAAAATGATGTTAAAATTTTAAAAGATTTTTGCATACAAACGCATTGCTGTTTAGAACACAATGCACAAGATAACAAAAATTAAACAGAGTAATTTTTGTAGATGTGGCAATACCCAAGAACAGCAGAATTGGGGGGAAAGAATTTGAAAAATTACAAAATAGAGAGATCTAATTATTTAAAATTGGTAGATTATGGAAAAGATCTTGCAAAGTTATCCCTATAGTTATTGATGCATTAGGTGGAATAACAAAGAGGTAAGAGAAATGTTTTAATATTTAGTATTTTTATTTGGTACATGCTTATAACTAAATGTAATATGAGACCAATTCACTCCCCAACAACAACCCTGTGAGGTAGGTTGGACTGAGAGAGGCCTGGCCCAAAGTCAACCAATGAGCTTCCATGACTGAGGATGAACTAGAACCTGAGTCTCCTATGCTAGTCTGTGACCATAATAAAGATTTGATTTGATTAAACCTCTGTAAAACATGTCTTGAAACACAACAATTGCTGGGATTATTTGGTTATGGCTTCCTACTTTTTCAGTAAGTACTATGAATCTTACATTTTTGGATTTACTGTGAGCTTGCCTAAGCAGTTCATTCCTGCCTATAGGGCAAAACCTGGCACCTTGGTTCAAGTCCATAGAAAGTATCTGGATAATTTGGAGCCAATCACTTACTCTCTGCTCAACCTAGCTCACAGGATTGCTTGTGTAGGGATAAAATGGAGTGCCCCATGTAAACGGTCTTGGGCTTTGAGAGGACAGGTGAGACAAATAAATCTAACATAAATAAATGCTGAGAACTGTGTGCATGCAATGGTTGGCTCTTCTCCCTGAATTTGTAGTCCATTGAGAAACCACATTTGCAAGGCAATCCTGACCTTGGAGGCTCTGAGTTATCTTATGCCGTCCAGTAACAGGCTGGCTCAGTGGGTAAGACGCCAGGGTTGTCGATCGGAAGATCGCAGGTTCGGAAGCTCGAATCCCTGGTCCCGTGTGACGGAGTGAGCTCCCGCACTCGCCCCAGCTCTTGCCAACCTAGCAATTCGAAAGCATGCAAATGCAAGTAGATTAATAGGTACCACTTCGGTGGGTAGGTAACAGCGTTCCGTGCGCGTCATGCCGGCCACATGACCGCAGAAGCGTCTTTGGACAACGCTGGTTCTTCGGCTAACAAACGGAGATGAGCACCGGTCCTTAGAGTCGGACACGACTGCACAAATGTGCGGGGGGAACATTTACCTTTTTAACAGGCTGGCAAAGAGACATTTGCAGCTCCCCATGCCTTTCTGGCAATAATTTCTCCTCCCCTGCAAGCAACCATAAGAAATCAAAGATGTGGGCTTCTATAAAGATATTACTAATTGGGTGTGTTCTTCTGTTTCTTTCATTACTTTGTGCTTTCTCATTTAATCTTTAGTCACGTTCCTTTCCTTGCAAAAAGAACCCCAATGTAAGGTGGCTTCACCTATACTTAACATTATTAAATGTTATTTACTACCTTGAGCTGCAGCGGCAAATGCCAGTACATAGAACTGGAATATTATGTTGGATAATAGCAAGGGCTCATAAATTCCTGGAGTTGTTTTTATGTAATGAAAATTTAGGCAGGCGACAGAAATTGACTGTAGAAAGAAAAATCCACTGTAAAAAAGTATAATTGTTGACTGATTAGAAACCATTTCCCTTTCAACGTTTTGGTTATTGTAAGATCAGTCATTTTTAAATCTAGGGGAAATACTGTTTAATGCTTACTTTATAATTTAGTTAAAAATGAGAAAAAGCTTTATTTCGTGTTACCTGGAATAGAATATAATATGTGTGCCTTTCCATCTATTATTTTTTAAAACCTGTATAGTTGAAAAGGATGGGAGGGGTATATATATACTATATACTATTAGAACTGAACATTACAAAACAATGCTTGTGGTGTAGACATGTAGAAACAGCACATTTAAGAGTAGTAATCATTATGTGTTTGCTTGTAGCATTTGGAATTCAGGAAATAAATTGTTGCCATTCTTTCATCTCCCAGTATGTATCTGTATATCGCCTTCTTTCATCTCTCTGCTATAGACCTACATAATCCTAGGAGACACTGTCCACGTATGCTAGTATCAAAACAAATTTGGGATCCAGCCAATATCTGAATGGCTTGGCATTAGCTAGAAGTGTTCTTCAATTTAACATTTTATTTGCCAAAAATGAGAGTTGAAGGCCTATTGATAAAGGGTGGGAAAGATTTATTTAATTTGTTTCAAGTCTCCTTGTTCAGTGATTTTTTTTTTGAGAAATTCAACAGTGATATCTTGATACTTCTTTACATCACAGCACTGTTTCTTGAAAGACTTGATGATGTTGCGTCAGCTGGTGAGAAGATCCAGAAGAAACTGTTTTGCAGGCTTGGATACGTACAGTTTCATTACCCAAAATATAGCCTATCTATGAATCAAGATTATCTGTTGAAAAATCTGCTACTAGAAGACCTTTGTCTGAAAATTCATGAAGTATATGAGCTTTTAAAGGAAAAAGCTTTCAAAGTCCTATTACCTTTTCCTTCAAGTTACGTTTTTTCCAAGGGGATTTTCAGCACTCACTATAACAAAAGATCAAATAATGAAATTTATTTATTTATTTAATTTATATAACCGCCCATCTCCCCCAACGGGGAACTCTGGGCGGTTTACAATAAAATAGTTAAAATAGAATATAAAATATAAAACATCAGTTATACAATATATGTAAAAATAATAAATTATTATGAATCCAGATGGACGAAGAAATTACTAAGGAAGGACATTATAAGATTAAGGAATTAGCCACCCCCATGAGGAACTATCTTTTCCTCCTTCCCATGCCAGGCGGCAGAACCAGGTCATAATGTTATGCAGATACTTTCTGTAACAAATCTTACTTCAGACATCGTTGAAATATGCTACCAAATTCCATCTCATGTATTCCATTAAGATTCATATTCAGTGTGTTAAATATGTGGGAAAATAAAGAGTATTTTTAAAATGCACTTTTATTTCAGCATTTTTTCTTTTTTTCCCATCAGTGTTCAATGGACTTGAAAATTTTTAGAAATGCTGTGCCTAAAGTACTGTTTTAACATGCTCTACAGGTGCTAGTATGACAAAACAACATGTTTCATGCTGGTATGTAGGCATTTATTTTGCATCTCTTTTGAGAATATTTTGTACAGTATATTCTCTGATGCCAAACTTGTGAGAGATCTGTTTATGGGGAAGAGGCTGTTCCTAGTTGCACCAGGAATTTAATTTGGCACCCATTCTCTCTACTTTTCAGAGAGTAGCTAAGATGCACGTCTTTACCTTGGCTTTTAAATGTGGAACATTTTAGTAATTTGTGGTTTTATTTGCCTTGTTTTTATATTTCTTCCTATATTTTCTTCTTTTATTTCATGCTTTTAGCCACCTTTAATGTTTCATCTGAAGTACTTTCAGGCATACAGTAATCCTCTACCAATGTTGCATAGTGGTGTAGACTCAGAAGGCTGTACATATTATGTAATACAATATCTGTCTTTTGCTCAAGTGTTTGTCTGTTATTGCCAATTAAGAACATGTGAATTGGATGATTGAGTCAATATGTGTAACTGTATCTTTCATGTGTGGACTTATATTCTCCTTCTAGAGAATTCTTCCTGTCATTCTGCAGTTAGGTACTTATCATAAACAAATGAACCATAATTTGTGTTCCCTCAGTTCTTTTGGTGTCTGAAACTTTATTTTGATTTACAATTGTTATGTGAAACATGGCTTGTGTTCTCCTCCTAGCAATAGAATGGAAATATAAAGCCTGAGTGATCTGAGTACTGTAAGGGCAAAACCTAAAATCCACTTTGTCCCTTCTCAAGAAGATTTATCAGGTCTTCCCTTCACCAGCCAGATTATGGTCACTTCTTTCTATAGTGAATGAGTATATTAAACTCAAATTTATTTTTTAAGTAAAGGAATCCACATTACAAGTATTTGCTTAGGGTGTCTTTCTCATTCTGAGTTTCTGTGATTCACAGAACTAACAGACAAAGACCAACTACAATTTTAGTTTAAACTTTTTTAAGGTGTTCTGTGTAGCATAGAAATAAATCAATTAAACGGTCTCCAGAGTTCTTATTTTGCTAGCATTTATTCTGTCTTTTAAACAGATGCTTCTGTAATATCTCTTAGTAGCTCCTTTCCTCTATATGGGTAATTTTGGGAAATATTTTCAGCATGCAGTTATTTATTCTGGAATAGAAGACTTTTAGGATTGATTCTTGAGAAGCATAATCACAAGTTTGGGGGCAGAGGAAGTTATTTGTCCAGACACTGAGTGTTGGGCAGTGCAGTACAGGTACAGTTTCATTGTCTGTAATCATCTTTTCAATGAGGATTGTTCTGATACAGCCTCAAAGATCTTGGAATCTAAGTTTAATTTACTCTTTCTCTGCAGTTAAGTAAATAGGATTGTAGGTGCCTTTAACTTGAAACCTTTATTTGAACATTTATTTTTTATGCTAAACATGCTAAAGCAGGGCTTTCCAAAGTGCTGCCGCTGGCGACACACCCGGCGGCGGCGGTGGCGGCGGTGACACGCGCGCACGGTGGCGGCGCGGGGGGGCGTGCGGCGGCGCACGGTGGCGGCGCGGGGGGCGTGCGGCGGCGCGCGCGTGCACGGTGGCGGCGCGGGAGGGGCGTGCGGCGGCGCGGGGGCGTGCGGCGGCGCGCGCGTGCATGGCAGCCGCCGTGCACGCACGTGCCGCCGCTTCCGGGTGGTGTGGTGACACACCACGTTGTGTGTGGCGACACACTTTTGTGTCACGACACACAGTTTGGAAATCTCTGTGCTAAAGAAATGTACCTGGATGGTTTCTAGGAGACGAGATTTTGCTTCTCCTGGAGGTTGCTGAACAATGGATGAGATAACCCATCTGTAGTGGAGAGAGGGAAACAGAGAAAGAGAGAGAGAATGAATCTCTCTGTGGTCCCCTTAGCCACAGAAGCCATCTGGGTGACTTTGAGCCAGTTACTCTCACCCAGTCCTAAACTGGGAAGTCAAATACATATCTACCAACCTGCACTGGACCAGCGTTGTAGATTTATATTTATTTATTTATTTATTTTTCAAATTTATTCCTCGCCCATCTCCCATACAAGGGACTCTGGGCGGGTTACAATAAATAAAAATTTAAAAACTGTACAAAATATCTAAAAACACAACAAGCATAAAATAAATAAAATAAAATCCAAGATGGATTAGGAACCGCAGAATAGATCGTGGAGCTACGGGGCCAGCCAACCCCAGGAGGCACTACCACCTCGGTAGTCCCAGGCCAGGCGGCAGAGCCAGGTCTTAAGGGCCTTCCGAAAGGCCAGGAGGGAGGGGGCCAGTCTCACCTCCGGGGGCAAGATATTCCATAAGGCGGGAGCTATCGCAGAGAAGGCACGCCTCCTGGACCCCGCTAGATGGAATTCTCTTGTTGAGGGGGTCCAAAGCATGCCCTCTCTGCATGCACGGGTGGGGCAGGCCGATGTTGTCGGGACGAGACGGTCCCTCAGGTACCCTGGTCCTATGCCGTGTAGGGCTTTAAAGGTAATCACCAACACCTTGAATTGGACCCGGAAGCAAACTGGCACCCAATGCAGCTCGCGTAGCAGAGGTGTCACATGTGCCAATCTCCTAGCACCCATAACTGCTCGCGCCGCCGCATTCTGCACCAGCTGAAGCTTCCAGATACTCTTCAAGGGTAGCCCCATGTAGAGCGCATTACAATAGTCTATACGGGAGATGACAAGGGCGTGAGTGACTGTTCGGAGGGCCTCCCGATCCAGGAAAGGGCCAAAGATGACAACTTCCCGGATCCAGGGGGGCCATCAATCCACAGCCACTCCGTCTTACCAGGGTTCAGTTGAAGCCTGTTGTTCCCCATCCAGACCCCCACAGCCTCCAGGCACTGAGATAAGGCATTGACTGCATCACTTACTTCACCCGGGACAGAGATGTATAACTGGGTATCATCAGCATATTGGTGATACCTCATCCCGTGGTGACGGATGATCTCGCCCAGCGGCTTCATGTAGATGTTGAATAGGAGAGGAGAGAGAACCGACCCCTGCGGTACCCCACAAGTCAGGGGTCGCGGGTCAGCTCTCTCCTCCCCTATCAACACCGACTGGGAACGGCCCTGGAGGGTTAGGGAGGAAGGAGGCGAACCAGCGCAAAACCACGCTGCCCGCCCCCAACTCCCTGAGCTGCCCCAAAAGTATACCGTGGTTGACAGTATCGAAAGCCGCTGAGAGATCTAAGAGAGCAAGGATGGACGCACTCCCTCCATCCCGCTCTCGCCAGAGATCATCCATAAGCGCGATCAATGCGGTCTCCGTCCCATATCTCATATCCCATATCCCGGCCTGAAACCTGACTGGAAGGGGTCCAGATAATCCGTTTCCTCCAGAATCCTCTGGAATTGCAACGCCGCCACCTTCTCAACCACCTTTCCCAAAAAGGGAAGGTGGGAGACTGGGCGAAAATTGCCCAGGATGGTAGGGCAATTTTCGCCCAGTCTCCCACCTTCCCTTTTTAGATTACAGTCCATAACCTTCAATGAAGAGTCCCTCATCCTGCAATGTTTTGATTCAGGCTAATTTTATCTGTTTCTATCTCCGACCATCATCTGTTCCCTGTTGACAGAATATTTGTGGCACATCTTCCTTCCTTCCTTCCTTCCTTCCTTCCTTCCTTCCTTCCTTCCTTCCTTCCTTCCTTCCTTCCTTCCTTCCTTCCTATATTTAATGCTGTTTCCCTTTTTTCTTCCCAGGGTAACCAGGAGCCAACAGCTACTCCTGACACAATGGTCCAGCCATTCACCACAATCCCATTCCCACCTCCCCCACAGAATGGGATTCCCACAGAGTATGGAGTTCCCCACACTCAGGACTATGCAGGCCAGACCAGCGAGCACAATCTGACAATCTACGGAAGTACACAAGCGCACGGAGAACAGAATACGAATACAGCCACCACACAGAATGGATCTCTCACGGTATGTTCAGCAAGATTTAAGCCTGAGAATGCAGAGTTACAGTACTTATTTGATTGGTTATCTGCCATTTATATTTTTCAAATGGTATAGAATAGCTAAAGTATTGTGCATCCAAAGTTGCAGTTTCAGGTTTTCCCCTTATTTCTTGGGCAAAAGCTAAGGCAAAAGAAGAGAATTCACAATTACTGCAAAGAGAAATGGAACAGTCAGATTCACCTGAATGAGGTTGTTTATTATTAAAACAGGTGCTAGTGAAGTAACTTGTGATGTTATGGATATCTAACCATATTTTCTCCTACGCTCATTTGTACGTCCAGTGTGCTCTTGGGCTTTGCCGTCTTCAGTGTCCCTTTCTGTATGACTCAGGTTATTTTGCCGTACTTCCTATGACTTAACTAAGGCAGGAATAAGTAACTTGAATCAGGCAGAATATGAGTTGCATCAGGCCCTTGTCCTATCAAGATGGGCATATGCATTGGGATGTTGATCTGCAGTCACCTAAGATGTATTACTCACATATAAAGATACTGATTCATATCTGCCCTCTGCTGAATGTTGGGCTCTCACAGAGACATAGAATCAAAGAGCTGGAAGTGGTCATCTAATCTAATCCACTGCTCAATACAGGACCTACTAGAGCATCTCTGACAGATGGCCATTCAGCCTCTGTTTGAAGACCTCTAGAGACCTGCGGTAGCCTGTTCTACTACATGACAGCTCATACAGTCAAGAGGTTCCTCCTCATGTGTAGCCTGAATGTCCTTCCTTGTAGTTTAATCCATTAGTTCTGGTCCTGCCCTCTGGGGCAATAGAGAATAAGTCCACTCCTCCTCCTGGGTGACAACTTATGTAATATACTTTGGTCTCTTTATTTTTGTTTTTAAATCTGTAAGCTGCCCAGAGTCTCTGTAGAATCAGGCAGCCCTGAAACTGAATGAATGAATGCATACATGGGGGGTGGAGCCAAGATGGCGACAAGACAGCAACTGCTGTAAAGAGCTCCTCCAAAGTTTACCTTTTACCAGCTTTCCCCCCCTAATTTTATTGTTTCAAATTGTTTTAAATATTACTTCCTTCAGGGTACAAACACATATGTAGTCTCTAGAACTGTTAAGTGTATAGTCAGGGCTGTCCAATTGTGAACACATTTTATAGAACATATTGGGGTAGCATGCAAAGGTGATGAATTCACCTAAATACATTTTGTATTTGTATTTTACTATTCATCTTATTATAAGCCTCTGCATTATTTTATACTCTTTTATTTTTATCTTACCGCACTGTATTTTATCTCATTTTATCTCACTCTAGTCTATTTTACCATATCATATTGTAATTTACCTGTTTTATTTTACTGTATTTTATTGTGGCTGATGCCCATTTTTTGATATGGTCATTTGACTAATCAATAAAGCTATACAGAATGCATACATATGTACCTTTCAGATATTTGGATATCATATCTCCCTTAGTAGCCCAAAGAGCCAGTTTGGTGTAGTAGTTAAAGGTGTCAGGCTAGAAACAGGGAGAACATGAGTTCTAGTCCTTTCTTAGGCATGAAGCCAGCTAGATGACTTTGGGCCTGTCATTCTCCCTCAGCCCTAGGAAGTAGGCAATGAAAAACCACTTCTGAAAATGTTGCCAAGAAAACTGCATGAACTTGTCTAGACAATTATCTGGAGTCAACACTGATTTGAACCAGATCCTTTAATCATTTAACCATTCCTCCTAGGGCTTTATTTTCAGACTCTTAAGCATCTTACTAGCCATCCTCTGAACTTGCTCAAATTTGTCACTGTCCTTTTTGAGCTATGATGCCCAGAATTGGATACAATACTCCAAATGGGGTCTGACTAGGGCAGAGTAGAGTGAAATTGTTATTTCCCGTGACCTGGACACTATACTCCTGTTAATATACCCCAAGATAACATTTGTCGTTTCAGCACCTGCATCACACTGCTTAACTTGACAAAATCACCAAGTTCTCTTTCATATGTACTATTGCCAAGCCAGTTCTCCCCCATCCTATATTTGTGCCTTTAATTTTTCCTACCTAGATGTAAAACTTTACATTTTCCCTATTAAATTCAATCGTTTTTATTTCAGTTCACCACTCAAGTGGATCTAGATTTTTTTTTTCAGGTTTCTCTGTCTCCTCTAAAGTGTTAGCCATTGCTCCCAGTTTTGTGTCATCTGCTGTCATCCCTTCGAGGTAGTCTAGACAAGAAGCACAAACCATGAGTAATAACACTACCTTTATTGTAAGGTTACAGTAACAGAATCTTGCAAGTCTGAAAGCACTTCTCCCCTCCCTTTCTTTTACTTTCCAGAAAACTAGATAGAGTCCTAGAGCTGCTTCCCATACCCCCTTTCCTTCGGTGGGCCGAGATATTTTTTGCATGACAGTTGTCTAAAAATGCACCCAACCCAGAACATCCAAGAGTTCACAAGCATACTGCTTTATAATCTGCTTGAGGACTTTGCCCAGTATAGATGTCAAGATGACAAGTCTAATAGTTTCCCAGGTCCTCCTCCTTCCCCTTTAAGATGGGGGTGACTATTCCTCCAGGAGTTCTCAGAGATTACGGAGAGTGATTCTATGATCACCTCCACTAGTTCTTTCAGTATCCTGGGATGTTATCCATCTGGCTCTTGAGATATAAATTCATTTAAATTAGTTAAGGTTTCTCTTATACTCTCCTTAAATATTCTAAGCTGCAATTTTCTCCTTCCCCCAGTGGCACAATCATGATGCAGCTAAGGCTCCATTTTCCGCCTGAGAGAAGACGAATTCAAAATAGGAATTAAGAAGGTCCCATCACCCAATACTGCTTCACCACTTTCTCCTCTCAAATGGACCCATACTGTACTCTCTTTTGCTTTCCTTTTATTTTTAACACACAAAAATAACTTTTTTTGTTATTTTCTTAAACCTCTTACAAGCCTCAATACATTCTGAGCTTTCGCTTTTCTGACAGAGTTCCTACAGTTTCTGGAGACTACCTTTATTCTTTGGTTATGTTCCCCTCCTTCCCTTTTGTATAAATGTCCCTTTTTCTCTTCAGTATTTTAAAGAGTTCTGCATTGAGATTCTCCCATTTCCCCATCTTTTGTGGAGTGTTTGCACGTTCAGTATCTCCTTTCATAGAATTTATTATCCTTCCTGGACACTTTTCTCCTTCATGATTTCTAACCCATTAGCTCCATTATGCAGGTCTGACTCTTTTGACTTCCTCCTTCTCTGGTTCTCACAGATGTTCTAGCCTGTTCTAGCCCACCTAAACACTTATTCCTAAAAAATCCAATTTAGCATACTGTACTTCATTTTCACTTTTATAATTTCAAATTTTTGCAAGTTCTGTATATGTTTCTCCCACCCATGGGGGGAGGGGTACCATTGTCAGTACCTTTTCTGTGGATGGGGAAAAGTGTTGCTCTTGGGTTGTGGGAATTTTGAGGTGGCTTGTTCCAATACTTCTGCTCTTCTGTCATGGGGTTCTCCTCTGTGGTGCCAGGGCCCACTCTGGATGCATGTTGATGAAAGGAATGAATAGCATAAGTTGATGTTCTGCTGTCCTTCCTTATGTATTTATTTGTTGGACATAAGTAGGGCTTTCTCTTTGTCTTTCATCTTGATGAGGACATTGACTAGGGCCTCCCCAGATAGTTTGCATCCCTTGAATGGGCTTGATGAGAGGATTAATTTTGACTTTAAGTCCATGTTAAAGTTTTTTAGCCATAGCTATCTCTTCCATGTTTGCTGCTATGTGTCCAGTTGAAAACTGGGCAGTATCTAAACCAGCATTGCCCATGACAGCTGCACGTTCAAAACCTGAAGTGGATGAACCATTACATCAAGTACCAGAGATTCAGGATGGAGATACTGGATGGATCTGAGCCTCCAGAAAAGGGATGTCCCAGTCTATCAGACCTTTAGGAGGACCATTTCCACATTCCAATCCATCTATTTTACAGGAGATTCCTGAGATTTTTATACCAGGGCACCAATTGCAGATAGCACACAGCAAACCACTATAGATAGCAAACCCAGCTCTTGGGTATAATAGACAGGTCTGATCTCTCTTCCAAATGTGAGAAAGGACATGATACAGCAACTGATCAGTTAGTTCTTCAACTGGTGACTCTTGCCAGTCTTACAGACAGATGATTGCCTGTATAGGCTCAATGACATGGGCAGGACTCCACTTACACCCCCTCCAACGGATGCTTTCCTGCTTCCAGAATTTGGTAGCCCAAAGTATCTAAATACCACTGTATTTAGTCATTCAGTGAAGCTTCTTTTCATCACAGCAGAGCATGTCCAGGAAATTCACAGCATGGTGAACTTCCTCAGCTGTAAGAACCTGGGCCCAAGCAACTGGTCCTTGGTTATATGGTAGTGAAACAGGTTACTTCTGTCTTTAGGAGATCTGGACATCCTAGCAACAATTGCCAGTCACGAGATGTGATTCCTTTCTCTTTCCCAATTGAGAGAGCAGAAGCAACAAATGTCACCCATCCAAACTGGCCTCAAGCACTACTGTATACCTTGTCTCCATTCTCCTAATCCCCAGTGCTGAGCATGAGACCAAGGAACAGGACTGATCTTGATATCTCCCATCTGCTGCAGAAGATGCTTGGACATAGTCAACCTGACAATATCCCATCCATTAAGGCTCCCATATCCCATCCATTAAGGCTCCCTACATCACCAGACCTGCTGAGCCAAGGGGATCCAACCACCTGGACTCCAGCTGATTACAAGTGCATTTATGGAGATTGAGCAGGACAGCTCAATGGACTAGGATTAGTTTATTTACAATCAGTGGTCAATATTAAGTCTAGAATATCCATACATACCATCCTCAAATCCTGAAGAGCTTCTACTATCTCCATATACTGTATGAGCTGACATGGTGAGCCTTCTGCAGATGGGCCAGAAAGAAGAGAACCTTACCAATGTCATCTACCATTGTTCATGTCCTAGCCTTCCTACATATGGGCCCTGACAGGGACCCAGTACCAAGCACTCTCTGTAGAAAAGTATCAGCCCTCTCCTCAGTCCAAACATTAGAGAACACCAATTCCTTTTGGACCATCCTTATACCCTTAGTAAGATGCCCTTACTAAGACTACCCATCATGGGATCTCCAGTTATTGCTTCAAGTCCTATCTAAGTTCTATTTGAGCCCCTGCACATACTATCTTTAGAGCATGTAATTGGGAAATTAGCATTCCTGATAGCTATAACATTATCCAGAAAAATGTGAGAGATAGGAGGGCTCTCTTCCAAGATCTGTGCCATCCAACTAGATATCTTTGCATTGCATGTAGACCCATTTTTTAAAAAAAACTAATGAACTCAGAATTCCAAAGTAGACATCAGGTGGATTGTCAAGATCTACTTGAGTAGAACATGTATTCAGAGCCTCAGATAGCTTCTTTGTATCCTTCCAACAGCCTAACCTAGGGTGCAAAGCTTTGCCTGCCACAATGTCAAGATGAATTAAGGCATGTACTAAATTAGCATACAAAGCACAGAGTAAAACTGCCCCTCAAGGAATAGTGGCCCATCGTATTAGAAACACAGGGACCTTTGCTACCTCTGTAACTAATGCCTCCTGAGGGACAATTGTAGGGCTGCCACATGGCCCTCCATCAGGCATTACAGGTTTGACTTACATGTCTGGCTAAATTGTCTTTTGGCAAGAAAGTGCTACAGAATTAGTCTACAACAAGAATTAGGTACCTGGTTGTTAAACAATCCTATCTCCAGGGATAGCTCTGATATGTTCCACTCTTGGATGTCCGTGCTCTATTGTACAAGAAAGACTTTCATGACAAGTCCAATGTATCCTTCCCCTGTAACTAGAATAGTTCCTTCTAACCTGGCACTCAAATTTGTCTATCTTCATACAGTTTCCTTGTCAACAATACAGAAGTGGTTTGCACTAACTTCTCCTAAGCGGATTGGCTTTCCTCATACTTACAGAAATCCACCTCCCCTCATCCCCATTGTGAATTATCCTTAGCTTTACCTCTCCCATTTTGACCTTACCAACATTGGTGACCCTATCAGAAGCTCATGCTCCCATCACTCTCAGAGTCATTCAAGCTACTCAGCCTTCCTACCACATCTGGGTGCTGATTCTCTGGGGTATATAGCCAGATGTTTACAGTACTGTATAGATAAACCTGGATTTTTAAAACATATTTTTTCTCTGAAGACTGAGTTGCAGGGGATCCAATTATGGATGACTTCTTCTTTGTTGACATCGTCTTACAGTATCAAATTGGGCAACATGCTGACAGATTATCAAACTGAAAGCTTTATCTACCTGTTAAGCTCTTGTTAGCTCTTAACTTCCTAATAAAGAACATTATAGTGAATGCACATGGTGGATTTAATCTTTTAATGCCTTCAGTTTTCTTGTAGTGAGGCTGGCTAATGATAGCCTTTTTTATTTTGATAATTCCTGCAGGAGTGCTGTGATTTTGATTTCAGAAACTTGGAACTGTGAGTTCAGAAGAATAAGGATCTTTAGCGTGGTGCAGTTTTGTCTGTAATAAACAGCTGACTTAATGAGTTAGGAGGACTTTCCTAAAAAATGACCACAAATAAAATGACGTGACTCAGTCATAAAATGATAAAAAGACAGTGGATCAACTCATATAGCCTATGCTTGAGTCCAGTATCAGAAGCCAAATACAGTAATAGCAGAGCAAAGTGTCATAACAAGTCCGATGAAATAATATGCAAAACAGTAGTATGTTAGCAAGTGGAACACGGTTTAAGTTTTTTTGGCATGGAAATGAGGTCTGTAGCTTGATGGCAAAAGAGACAAATCCTGGAAATGAAACTGGATCTTTTCTATGGCAGTGCTAAGTTGCTTGTATATTTTTAAGTTGGTTTCATCTTCATCCAGGCTTCTTTTATTTAATAAAATGAGGGGATGAATAATATGAGCCTTGACCTTAGTTACCAGCTGCTGCCAAGCTTCCCTTTCCTCTTCCATATTAGGAGGTATCTTCAAATATACTTCATGAAAGAGCACTGTTTTTCATCAGCTAATAGGACTGAAATGTGAAGAGGAGCTTCATATGTCAGCTTGTATACAGAGTTATACCCAAGATGGGAAGGTCATGGCAGAGAGGTCAGACTAAATACGATCCCTGGGGAAGGTAACGGCAACCCACCCCAGTATTCTTGCCGTGAAAACTAAAAGGATCAGTACAACCAGAGATATGTCGGTATACCATTGGAAGTTGGGACTCCCAGGTCGGAAGATGGTCAAAATGCTACTGGGGAGGAACAGAGGATAAGTTCAACTAGCCCCAGATGTGATGATGCAGCTAGCTCAAACTGAAAGGACGGCTAGCGGCCGACGGTGCTGGTGGTGAACGACAAATCTGATGTTCTAAAGATCAACACACCATAGGAACCTGGAATGTAAGATCTATGAGCCAGGGCAAATTGGATGTGGTTATTGGTGAGATGTCAAGATTAAATATAGACATTTTGGGTGTCAGTGAACTGAAATGGACTGGAATGGGCCACTTCACATCAGATGACCACCAGATCTTCTACTGTGGACAAGAGGACCACAGAAGAAATGGAGTAGCCTTCATAATTAACAATAAAGTGGCTAAAGCAGTGCTTGGATACAATCCAAAAAAATGATAGAATGATCTCAATTTGAATTCAGGGTAGGCCATTTAACATCACAGTGATCCAAATATACACCCCAACCACAGATGCTGAAGAAGCAGAAGTAGATCAGTTCTATGAGGATCTGCAGCACCTACTGGATAATACACCAAAAAGAGATGTTATTTTCATTACAGGAGACTGGAATGCTAAGGTGGGTCAAACGACACCTGGAATTACAGGCAAGCATGGTCTGGGAGAACAAAATGAAGCGGGACATAGGCTGATAGAATTTTGCCAAGACAATTCACTGTGCATAACAAACACTCTCTTCCAGCAACCTAAAAGACGACTTTATACATGGACTTCACCAGATGGTCGACACCAAAATCAGATTGACTACATTCTTTGTAGCCAAAGATAGCGGACATCTATACAGTCGATAAAAACAAGTCGTGGAGCTGACTGTAGTTCAGATCATGAACTTCTTATTGTGCAATTTAGAATCAGAGTAAAGAGAATAGGGAAGACTCACAGATCAGTTAGATATGAGCTCACTAACATTCCTAATGAATATGCAGTGGAGGTGAAGAATAGATTTAAGGGACTAGATTTAGTAGATAGGGTCCCGGAAAAACTATGGACAGAAGTTCGCAACATTGTTCAGGAGGCGGCAACAAAAAACGTCCCAAAGAAAAAGAAAACCAAGAAGGCAAAATGGCTGTCTGCTGAGACACTGGAAGTAGCCTAAGAAAGAAGGAAAGCAAAAGGCAAAAGTGATAGGGGGAGATATGCCCAATTAAATGCAAAATTCCAGAGGTTAGCCAGAAGAGAGAAGGAATTATTTTTAAACAAGCAATGCACGGAAGTGGAAGAAGACAATAGAAAAGGAAGGACAAGAGACCTCTTCCAGAAAATTAGAAACATTGGTAAATTCCAGGCAAAAATGGGTATGATCAAAAACAGAGATGGCAAGGACCTAACAGAAGCAGAAGAGATCAAGAATAGGTGGCAAGAATATATGGAAGATCTGTATAGGAAGGGTAATAATATCGGGGATAGCTTTGACGGTGTGGTCAGTGAGTTAGAGTCAGACATCCTGAAGAGTGTGGTTGAATGGGCCTTAAGAAGCATTGCTAATAACAAGGCAGCAGGAGACAACGGTATCCCAGCTGAACTGTTTAAAATCTTGCAAGATGATGCTGTCAAGGTGATGCATGCCATGTGCCAGCAAATTTGGAAAACACAAGAATGGCCATCAGATTGGAAAAAATCAACTTATATCCCCATACCAAAAAAGGGAAACACTGAAGAATGTTCAAACTATCGAACAGTGGCACTTATTTCACATGCCAGTAAGGTAATGCTCAAGATCCTGCAAGGTAGACTCCAGCAATTCATGGAGCGAGAATTACCAGATGTAGAAGCTGGGTTTAGAAAAGGCAGAGGAACTAAAGACCATATTGCCAATATCCGCTGGATAATGGAGAAAGCCAGGGAGTTTCAGAAAAACATATATTTTTGTTTTATTGACTATTCTAAAGCCTTTGCCTGTGTGGATCATAACAAATTGTGGCAAGTTCTTGTTGGTATATCGATACCAAGTCATCTTGTCTGCCTCCTGAGGAATCTGTATAACGACCAAGTAGCAACAGTAAGAACAGACCATGGAACAACGGACTGGTTTAAGATTGGGAAAGGAGTACGACAGGGTTGTATACTCTCACCCTACCTATTCAACCTGTACGCAGAACACATCATGCGATGTGCTGGGCTTGATGAATCCAAGGCTGTATTTTTAGGCGCAAAGATTACTGCAGATGCTGACTGCAGCCAGGCAATCAGAAGACATTTAGAGAGCAATGACAAATCTCGATAAAATAGTTAAGAGCAGAGACATTACACTGACAACAAAGGTCTGCATATTTAAAGCAATGGTATTCCCCGTTATGTATAAGGTATAAGGAGTATAAGGTTATGCTCAAAATCCTACAAGCTAGGCTTCAGCAGCATGTGAACCGAGAACTACCAGAAGTGCAGGCTGGGTTTCGAAGAGGCAGAGGAACTAGAGATCAGATGGCCAACATTCGCTGGATCATGGAAAAAGCAAGAGAGTTCCAGAAAAACATCTACTTCTGCTTCATTGACTACGCTAAAGCCTTTGATTGTGTGGATCACAACAAACTGTGGCAAATTCCTAAAGAGATGGGAGTACCAGACCACCTTACCTGTCTCCTGAGAAACCTGTATGCGGGTCAAGAAGCAACAGTTAGAACCGGACATGGAACAACCGACTGGTTCAAACTTGGGAAAGGAGTACGACAGGGCTGTATATTATCACCCTGCTTATTTAACTTATATGCAGAGTACATCATGAGAAATACCGGGCTGGATGAATCACAAGCCGGAGTTAAGATTGCCGGGAGAAATATCAACAACCTCAGATATGCAGACGATACCACCCTAATGGCAGAAAGTGAAGAGGAACTAAAGAGCCTCTTGACGAGGGTGAAAGAGGAGAGTGCAAAAGCTGGCTTGAAACTCAACATTAAAAAAACCCAGATCATGGCATCTGGTCCCATCACTTCCTGGCAAATAGAAGGGGAAGAAATGGAAGCAGTGACAGATTTTATTTTCTTGGGCTCCAAGATCACCACAGACGGTGACTGCAGCCATGAAATGCATTGTATTGTTGGCTCAGATCTAGCTTGTGATTCACCAACACATCCAGATTCTTTTTACTTGTACTGCTGCCCAGTATGGTTTTTCCCCCTCCTGCCTTTTTCCTATCTAGAGTTAGGATTTTCATTTGTCTCTGTTAAAATTAATCATTCTGTTTTTCCCCCTATGTTCCAGTTTGTCAAGATCCTCCTGAAACTCAATTGTGTTCTTGAAGGTGTTTGCTTTCCTCCTTGTCTTTGTGACATCTGCAGATGTGATAAGCTTACTTTATAACCCCTTCTCCAAGTCAGTTATAAATGCATGGAACAGCACAGGGCCTAGAGCAGAGACTTTGGGAATCATCAGCAAACAAACAAACAAAGCCCTGAGGTAGATTCCTTGGCACTTTCTTCTGGCCTGATACAGAGCCAGTGACATATATTTGTTGGGTATGGTTGTTCAGCCAGTTCTGTATCCATGTAATGGTAGCATAGTCTAGCCCACATCTTGTCTACCAGAATCTTACAGGAGACTTTGTTGCATGCTTTGCTGAAGTCAAGATACACTATGTTCATGCATTTACATGGTCAACTAAACTATCACCATCAGAAAAGGAAATCAGATTGCTTTGACATGATTTATTCTTGACTAACCCATGCTGGCGCCTGCCAACAAATGCATTATTTTCTAAATACTCCCAAACTGGCTGATAATTTGT
Source organism: Charina bottae (assembly GCA_023362775.1). Classification (NCBI taxonomy): domain Eukaryota; kingdom Metazoa; phylum Chordata; class Lepidosauria; order Squamata; family Charinaidae; genus Charina; species Charina bottae. The sequence continues at coordinate 29,820,504 of JALMGJ010000006.1, read as the reverse complement.
TCCAAAATTTTGCTTAGTATCATTGTATCACTGGGTAGAATCAGTCTTATCCAGATCCTCTTCCCCTCCCCTTTTTTGAGGATAGGAAGAACCTTTTCCCTTTTCCAGAGCTCTGGTACTGTACCCATCTTCTATTATTTCTTTTTTTCCCCATAAATTTTATTAAAGTTTTAAATATACAAAGTTAAAAGTTGAAAATGAAACAGAAATCGAAATACAAATTAAGAAAAGATAGAGAAAAAATTGTAGAAAAGTAAAAGAAAAAAAGAAAGGGAAAACAGCGTAGAAATAGGCTAACTTCCGATCTATCTCTGGTCATAAAAGTAAAAAAAAATTATCTTACATACTAGCTTTATATAATATTCATAAACATTTCTTATCTGATATTTTCTATTTATATATAATCTAATCTTCAAAACCCCATGTAAGCTTTGCCCCTCCTGCTTTTTGCAAATATTCCATCAATGGTTTCCATTCTTTAAGATAGTAGCAATTTGAGTTTTCTTTTAGTAAACATGTCAATTTGTCATTTTCTGCCATGTCCATCAGTTTTAACATCCAGTCTTGTATCGTTGGTAGAGTTTGATTTTTCCAATTTTGTGCATAAAGAAGTCTTGCCGTGGTGATCATCATATTGTATAATTCTAGTAAAGTGTTTTTCTACTTGTTCTTCTAATATTCCCAACAAAAACAATTCCGGTTTAAATGGGATTCTAATTTGTAATATATTTTGCATCAATGAGTGTATTTGAGTCCAATAGTTCTTTGCCACTTTGCATGTCCACCACATATGGTAAAAAGACCCCTCTTGTTTTTTACATTTCCAACAAATGTTGGAGACACCCCCATACATTTTAGCAAGTTTTTGTGGGGTCATCTTCTATTATTTCTTGAAGATCACAGAATGTGGCTCCAAAACTACATTTGCAAGTTCTTCCAAGTCTCTCTGATGTAACTAGTCTGACTTAAACTCATTCATGGTAGCCAGAGCCTAATCATCTCTACTTACCTTAAGTTGCCACTCCCTCCTTTTGACAGTTGCTCTGATTAGGTCCATTTCAACATAGTTCTCCTTTGGGGACAAGACGAAAGCAAAGTAGGAACTCTGAAGTTCCCCACTCTCCTGAGCTACTTTTAACCCAAAGATTTTTATCCATGGGATCCCACTTAGTACTGTTTAGCTGTTGAAGCTGGCTTTCCTGAAATCTAGTGTGCATGTTTGACTGTGTTCCAGTCTCTCTTTCGCTAGTATCTTGAAACCCAAGTAGTCAAGCTCCCCTTGTTTTTCCCTCTTCAGATGGTTCTTCCTTATTTCTGTGGCTCTAGGAGAGCCATTTTTCTTTTCTTCAGCCTTTCGGAAAATGAAAAGTCAGCCATCTTGGCCAGTGGTACCATTGATACCATTGCAATTACAAATCCAGCCTACCTTGCATAATCTCTAGCCAGAAAAAGGGCATTTGTTTACCTTCTGCTATCTCCATATTTTGATTTCTTGTGCGAGAGCAGACAGGAGATTAAGTTATTAGCTAGATTCTCTTCTCTTCTCCATTCTGTTACCCATTTTTCTGGGTTTTATTTTTGTTATTTTGATAAATGATGAGCCCTTGTCCTTCTCAAAATAATAAAAGGGAGAGTATGAGTAAGCAGTATGGAGTGGCTGCAGAAAAGACAAGCATCAAGAAAAGTATAGTTTCTAAATCAGAGAATAGTTCCATTCTGTGGTATGTTGGTCAGGTCCCAGCTTGTCTGCTGTGTCCAGTTCTGGGCACTGCATTTTTAAAAAGATACAGAGAAAGTGGAACGGATACAGAGAAGGGCAATGAAGATGATCAGAAAGCTAGGTGTCAATATGACAGGCTCCCCCCCCCCCCACTTTTTTTCTTTGGACCCTTCGAGTTAGTCTTGATACCTGGCAACTATATGGGCAAGTCCCTGCAATTTTCTTGAAAGTGGTTTGCCATTGCCCTCTTCCTAGGTCTGAGAGTGAGTGACCCAACGTTACCCATCTGGCTTCATTCCTAAGGCAGGACTAGAACTCACAGTCTTCTAGCCTGGTTTCTAGCCTGGTGCCTTAACCATTCAGGCTCTCTGGGCATATTTAGTCCTGAGAAAAAAGCAAATGAAGGGATATCCTGGAAGAAAGTCAAAATTTATTCTCTATCATTCTCTAGTGCAGGGCAAGGAATAATGGTCTTAAGTTGTTAAAGGAAACTGGATTCCAACTGATTGTTAGGACAAAGTTCCTAACACTAAAAGCAAATCAAGTCATTCATTCATTCATTCATTCATTCATTCATTCATTCATTCATTCATTGGATTTTATCACCGCCCATCTCCTCCCGAAGGGGGACTCTGGGCGGTTTACAATAAGATCATTATTAAAATTCAATACCCATTACAAATACAATAAAATCAAAATATATGGTCAGTTCAGGAGCCAGTTAATTAAAACAGTGCTAGGCTTCCCTTCATTGGATGTGTTCAAGCAGGATCTGATAGCCATTTGTCATGGATGCTTTAATTTGGATACTTGTATGAAATGGGTTGGTGGACTCAGTGGTCTAAATGGGTCCTTCAAATTATGATTCTATCATCTCATGACCTGGACCTTACTCTTTTCTGCAAAATATATTTCCCAGCAGCTTCCTTCCTTCCTATTAGCTGTTCCTGCTGTTGCCACTGCTAATAACCCACTAGATAATATCCCACCATTTTCCGAGTGCCTGCACTTTCCTCCCTCCCTCGCTTGTCTCCCCCTAGCAGCCATGTCCTTGGCTTTTTCACCACCCCGTCGCCCCCAAGCCACTATTGACTGGAACAAAATATCCCTATCTGATTCCATGCATGGACAAAAACATATGAATCATGAGTGTTTTGGTTCAAGAATGGACCACCCAAAACTTAACTACTCTGTGAATGAAACAATTCATGCACAGAATGCTTTGCACATCTATAACTTTTCTGTACCCTTCTGTTTTTGTATACACCTTTAGATTGTGGCTATGCAAGCAAATTAAAGAGAAATCCAACATGATATTTAGGGATGATATATATTACCTTATAACCTGCTAAGATTTTTCTTAAGTACTAGATCAAGTCTGGAGAAAGAATATTGCTAGGACCATTATATCCTAGCATGTTCCTGGACTTGGATGACACACCAAGCCATTTTACAAAAGACAGAGGAGGAAGTTGGGTAAGCAAAGCCCTTCCAGCCATATGCAGAGTTTGAAAAAGGCAAGCTTGCCATTTAACAATTTTGTGGTTAAGTTGGGGAAGAAATGTACTAACTGCGTGTTGCATGCTTACTCCTCTTAGGAGTATTTTGGGCAAACAGTATGGAGTTAGGCACAAGCCTTGTAAGTCTTTTCACAGTTGCAGCTTGTACTGAGAAATACTCTTCTAAAAACTCAGAAACTGTTCCTCAGCTACTTAGTCATTTCAGCAGAAAGATAAGGAAAGTAATGTGGATATATGATGAATCCCATAATTTCATAACTATTTGAACCTTGCATGGATTAATAGTCAGAACCCATATCTTCCTCCAGAAGGATTGTTTATATGCAAATGTAAGTTTCATTCACTGGAAGCAGATCAGAGCTTAATGTGGCTTCCTCCGTTCATCCTTCTAAGCCTTGATATAGGGTTGAGGCTTTAAAATATAATGCCTCCTCAACATTCTTTTCTTTAAAATTGCTTTCAATACCGTGTTATGCTTAGTTTTAGATTCTTTTAAGAATGTGCAGAAAGTTATCCTTATTGATAGAATAAACTTCGAATTAGTACCTCCTGATTTCCTTTGTGAAGTTGAAAAATCATGAGAAGAAAACAACTTGTTTTCTTTAATCAGCCATGTATTTTCCAAATCTTGGGAATGAGTTTAAATATCTGAAAAATCTTTACAAGAAAGAATGCTCTTGGTTTAAAATTTAACTTGGGGTTCTATGGCACATCAATGGCCATTTAAAAAACTTGGGCATCTCAACATAAATTTAGAAAATCAGATGAATTGTCCAGTAGTTTCTTTGATTATCCATAGAAGGCCTAAGCCATCCAGTGCTAAAGAACTAAAGCCATTAAATAGGAAAAGTATTCTGTGTTTATCTCCTAGTAACATTCACTGTGTCTGTATAATTTCTGTGTTTTTTCCAGTAGTAGTTAATTTGACATAGAAAGACATATTTGGCAGAGAGCTGAATATGGTAACATTGGTCTCTGCTGAAATGCAAGTTCTGTCCTTAGTATTATCATCTGCAAAGCATCTGTTTTGGCACTAGCTGTCACATTTAATCCCAGTATTTAATAACCATTAAATATCTATCATTTGTATCATTATAATCATACATCATTACTGTAGTGTACATTTGCTGTTCGGATAAGCCTACAGTCACTGGAGGAGACTTTTGGGAATCCCAAAGAATCCTTCAAAATGTTGGTCACATTCTCCACCACTGCATCACCAGTTTACTGATATAGCATTCATTCATTCATTCATTCATTCATTCATTCATTCATTCATTCATTCATTCATTTCATTCATTCATTCATTCATTCATTCATTCATTCATTCATTCATTCGATTTATATTCACCATCAATTCTTCCAAAGTGGGAATTTGTAAGTCCTTCTGCCTTTGTGCATACAAAAGTCTTGCTACTGTTATCATATATAAAAACAAAGTCCCAAATATTCTTTCAAACTGTTTATCCATCAAGCCTAAAAGAAAACCTGTGGCTTCAATTGTATATTCCCCTTAAGAATCCTTTGAATTAAGGTACATATCTGGTCCCAATAGTTCTTAGCTTTCTTACAAGTCCACCAAAGATGGTAAAAAGTACTTTCACCTTGAGAACATTTCCAACATGTATTTGACATTCCCTTACACATCTTCAACAATTTATCAGGAGTTGGGTACCAACGATACATCATCTTATAAAAATTCTCTTTCAAGTTATAATTCAGTGTGAATTTCAGGCCTTTGCTCCACGTATTTTCCCATATTTCCCCTCCCAGGGGCAGGCCAAGAATACGTTGGCTCGACACCATCAAAACAGATACCAAGATGAACATCCAGCAAGTGAAAGAAGCCATGCTTGATAGGGCAGCATGGAGAGCTCTTGTCCATAAAATCACCAAGAGTCTGACACGACTGAACGGTTAAAGACAGACAGACAGATTTTCCCATTGATCTAGCGTGATATTGTATCCAAAATTCTTTGCCCATTTAATCATACAATCTTTAACATAATCATCTTCCATATTCATTTTCAAGAAAAGTTTGTACATCTTAGTAATATTTTATTTATTTTATTTATTAGTCAAATTTATCACCACCCATCTCTACAACAGTAGACTCTGGGAGGTTTACAATAAAACATGCTCATCATTAGTACACAAATCCAATTCAAACTGAGTTTTCTCATTTGCAAAGTTATAAATCATCTTATCCAAATTAAATCTTTCTGTCAATTGTGCATAAGTAAACCAATGGCAAATATAACCTTCCATTTCCAGTTCTTCTCTTGTTTTTAGTTTGGGTTCTCCTTCAAAAAAAGTCAATAATTTAGTATAAATCAACCATGTTGGTTTCACTGTCATCTCTCTTCTAAAAAAGGCTTCTTGAGGTGACAACCATAGAGGAATTTTAGGAGACAATCTTGCTTTATATCTGTTCCAAACTCTCAATATGGCACGCCTAATAAAATGATTTTTAAAATCTATACCGACCTTAGCTTGCTTGCTTGCTTGCTTGCTTGCTTGCTTGCTTGCTTACTTACTTACTTACTTACTTACTTATTTTCTACCCCTCCTTTATTATTTTTATAAATAACTCAAGGCAGCGAACATACCAAATACTCCTTCCTCCTCCTATTTTCCCCACAACAACAACCCTGTGAGGTGAGTTGGGCTGAGAGAGAGTGACTGGCCCAAGGTCACCCAGCCGGCTTTCATGCCTAAGGCATGAACTCACAGTCTCCTGGTTTCTAGCCCATTGCCTTACTACAAATAGCCATGCCACCCAGCAAATATTTATTTTTAAAAGTTCTCACTAATTTTAGTAAGTAACAAATAGTTTATTGAATAAGTCTCCATACCATTTCAAGTATATTGAACAATCAAGTTTAAATAATTCAATCAAAAATTTGGAGCCCAGCAACTTGTTTCTTGCTTTATGTACAGATTCCCTCCCTTCTAACCATAGCTTGTCTATTTGTCAAAATTAGAGTTAGCTAATTTAGGATCCTTCAAACCAAGTTTGCCTCAAATGTTGGTAATTCACACAGGCACATCTACATCTTGACTCCACAAATACTTGGCATTGTATTCAGGAACTTGCATAACACAAAAGCTCACAGATATAATACTGCTAGACAAGTTGTTTTATTGCAGACAAGATAGAAGGCATAATATATGCACTATATAGAAATCAAGCCTGATCTTTATTTCCTTCCAATCCTGCCCCAATCTGTAAGTCTGGGAATACAATAGAGTAAAAATATAGAATAAAAAATTAATAGAAATCCCCCAGAAACATTCATTCCTGGTTAAAAGCTTGGTGGAATAATGTTGTTCAGCTTTATGAAATGTCACGAGGAAAGGGCTGCTTTCGAAAGCTCAGGAGCTGCAACAGAGAAGGCCCACTGCCTGATCTGTATACCCTCATGTCACATAGAGCGGGGACTCTAGGCAGGCCTTCTCATGATGTTCTTACCAGAATGACAATTTCAGTCCTGGCAAGGCTGTGCCTAGGGTAACCTGATGTTCCACCGTATAGGTCTTTGAAAGTCAGCAGCAGCAGTTTGAACTCGACTTGGAAGCCCACTGGTAATCGGTGCAGTGACTTTAGTAGCAATGTTCCCTACTATGATAGGATAGTCCCATCAGCAATCTAGCCACTGCATTTTGGATCAGCTACAGCTTTCAAATTATCTCCAAAGGTGATGATAGCATAAATTACTGTTGCCAAGGCCTCCTGAGCTAAGGAGGATCATAACTGGTACACAATCAAAGTTGGGCAAAGGTCCCCCTGGTCATGGCCTCCATCAGCTGCTTAAGCAGTAGTTGTAAGTCCAAGAGGACCCCCCTTCCCAGACCACAAACCAACTCCTTCAGAGAGAGTAGTTCCCTGTCTAAAATAACTACTGGGGTTGAACTTTCTAGATGTTTATTGAGGAAAAATAATTTGGAGGAATTCAATGTTAGCTTATTTTGCTCTGTCTAGACCCTGACATACTCCAGGTGATCAAGCTTTCTGTGGCATCTCTGGCCCCCCTAGGATGGCAGTTTACAACTGGATGTCATCCACGTAGCAATGACACCTCATCCGAAACTTCCAGATGACCTCTCCAAGTGGCTTCAAAGATGTTAAATAACGTGAGAGGAGCACCAAACCCTGTGATACCCCACATTGGAGCATCCATGGCTTGAGCGCTGCTTCCCCGTGATTATAAACTTTAGGCCCTTGTAGGCAGTTCAGCATGGTATGGTATCAAATGCTGCAAAGAGATCTCATAGGACCAAGGGGGGCATATTCCCCCATCAAGGTACAGATAAAGGTCATCCACCAAGACAACCAGTGCTATTTCTATCCCATCACTGAGTCTGAATCCTGGCTGGAGGAATCCAGATAATCTCTTTCTTCTAGCACTCTTTGTATCTGAGCCACTAGCACATAATCAGTAAACTTTCCTAAAAAGGGAAGGCTGGAGACCAAGCAAAAATTGTCAAAAACAAGTGGGTCAAAGGAGGATTTCTTCAAAGGATGGCACACAACCACCTCTTCTAAAATAAATGGTATGGCCCTTTCTCTCAAAGAAGCATTGACAATTTCCCTGATATATGTCTCCTCCAGATTTTAAATTCTAGGTCTTTCCTCCTGCCTTTTTGATTCAATGGTAGGAATGTTCAAAATGTTCCATGCACAGAACAGCCACTTTTGGGTGGTCTGTGTCTGGAATTGAAATGTGTCTTCCAGGCACAAGTTTTTCAGGGAGGGGGAGCCAAGGACCTTTGGGAGGTAGGGAAAGAAAATGCTGAGAAGATTTACAGGAGATCCAGCACACAAGTCATGTGGAAGGTGGGGGGAGAGGGGTGAGGAGCATTAGCCTTGCCCTACTTGGCCTCTAAAACCCCTTTGGATATTGTTTTACCTGATATCCAGAACAACTAACCGAAATGTTCCAGGTTTCGGTTCTGCCAAACTGGGTCCCACCCAGGACAATCTGGTAGAAGCTTTGATGAGACACGATGTGTTTGTGCACATCCCTAGTCTGGAAATTTGGGTGTTCTCTTCCTTGTCTTTAGATTGGGAAACGTCTGTCCAATGTTTACAGTACATATAGTGTCTAGCCTGATTGCTGCTGGTTCCTGCCTTACTAGCTTCAGTTCTTACAGTAATCTGCCTCAAATCATACTTGCATTTTTACTTTACATTTTTGACTCCCTTTCAGTTATCATAATAAGCCAGAGGGGACAGAATCCCTGCTCTCCAGTCTAATTTGAACTTTGGATTTTGTTTGAATTGAGCTGTTGTTCTGATGCTAGAAATTCAAGATTAGTGATGGAAATTTTTCTATTCTCAATGGTTATCTATTACATGAATAATTTCCCCCTTAATAAACTTTCTACTCTGGCCTGTCTGTGACTAAAATTCCTCAGTAAAGCTCATTTACATATATATTTCTGTAATTTAACATAGAAGATCTCAGGAGGGCAAGAGCTGGCTGTAGTTGTAATATTCTCTTGCTAGTTTGTTAGGATTATGAATTGTATAGATGTCATGAAAACACCTGATCCAGACATGTCATCTCTGTTTGAGTCAGCTGCATTCAGAATCCATCAGTTGGTCTGTTATTTTGCTTTATCTTCTGAGAACAAGGTTAGCAAGAAAATACAATTGTATATGTGTGTTTATTGTTTATTCTTCCCAACCAAACAGAATGTTGGAAATAAATTACATGAAAAACCTTGGGGCTCTTTCTGTCTGTTAGCAGGACAACACTCTGAATACAGAATGAAATGGGACCAAATATAATGTGGTAGGAGAAGCTGACAGTCGAAAATGGGTTGGATCCAGCTGGGGGAGCTACAAAGAAAAAATCAGAAAGTCCCCCCTTAAAAATCCTTTTGGGGTTGGGCTGCAATTAAGAACGTTAGTGACTGATCCATTTTAAGCCCACTTCCTCCATCCTCGTCATCTGGCCCAGAGCACACCACCTTGAGTTATTTATAAAAATAATAAAGACGGGGTAGAAAATAAAATATAAAATAAAATAAAAAATGAAATAAAATAAAATAAAAAAATGAAATAAAATAAAATAGAAATAAATATAATACACACACACACACACAGCCCGCCCTGCCCTTCCCAGTATACAGAAATCCACAAACATTAAAGGAGAACAGAAATGCATAAAAGCAACACATATGCATCCATTCTGATTAGACTCTTACAGAAACACAGTAACATGTACGTACCCCAGTTAATCACTATGGATTAAAGCTGTGGTCTCTAACACATGAAGGTCCGTCTACTCACAAGTCTCTGTAAAACGTCATGCAACTTTAGTTAAGATGTAGATTTCAGATTCTACAATTTACTTGTGGCTTTGTTTTTTCATTGGTTGCAGCCAGTAGAGGTCTGTTCCTGCTGAGCTGGTTTTTAATTTCTGTGTAATATTATCTAGAACAGAGCTTTCCAAACTTTTCATGTTGGTGACACACTTTTTAGACATGCATCATTTCGCGACACACTCTTACAGCAGGGCACAAGGCAAGCACTAGGATCTGCGTGGAATCACAGCAGGTTTGGAGGCAGCAAGGCACAAGGCAGGCACTAGGACTTGCACGGAATCCTGGCAGGGCTCAGAGGCAGAAGCAGCCACGACACACCCAGACACTGCATCCGACACACTAACGTGTCATGACACACAGTTTGGAAAGCTCTGATCTAGAACAAGGTTTATTAGACCTTTCGGTAATAAGCCTTCCTCAGTCATAAAGCCAGCTCAGTGGATAGGTACGACCTGGAAAGTCAAATTTATTGTCTATTTGTTTTAGAAAAAAAATTATCTGTCCCTTCACTCACATTTTCATGACAGAAAGTGCCTAACATAGCTAACAATCCAAAAGCAATCGCAATAATTAATAATCTTTGTACATCAGTAAAAGCAACAGAATTACAGCAGGACACCAGATACGGACAAGGAGTCATGCACAATCTGCATTGATTTCAGCGGGTAAGATGCCAGGCTTGTCGGTTGGAAGAAGGTTCGAATCCCTAGCCCTGCGTGATGGAGTGAGCTCCCGCACTCGCCTTAGCTCTTGCCAACCTAGCAATTCGAAAGCATGCAAATGCAGGTAGATGAATAGGTACCACTTCAGTGGGTAGGTAACAGCATTCCGTGCGCGTCATGCCGGCCACATGACCGTAGAAGCGTCTTCGGACAACGCTGGCTCTTCGGCTAACCAACGGAGATGAGCACCGGCCCCTAGAGTCGGACACGACTGTGCAGGGGAAACCTTTACCTTTAGTGAATGAAGATCTGCCTGGCACAATAAAGATGCCTGTGGAAGAGGTCAAGAGGAGCAGACACATCCCTGGCAATTATTCATACTACCCTAGGGAGGCCTGTTATACTGAACACCACCAGTTTTTACATTTTCCCAGTTTCCTCCCTCTGTCTGCTCCATTTGTGATCAAGAATGAGGATGATGGGCAGAATGTCCGAGGCCATCTGGAAGACTGTATCAGCTTGCCAATTTTACCATCTGTTGTAAAGAGCTCACAATTTGGAAATTTGCATTAGCCATGCTTCAAAGTGTGGGGGGAAAAAGCGGTTTGAGGAGAGAAACTCCTTGGACTACAAAAGTTAAATAACATCCATGGGTTGTTTTGGGAAACTATTTCCTAGTTATTATCTGCACAGATGATGGATGAGATGTCATGCATTCTGTCCTTCCTGGTGGATAATTTTACCCTGGAGAATAGAGGGCTCTGACAGAGTTATAAAAATAAAACTGCCAAGCAATATGATGTCATTTAATCACAAGCCAGCCTCATTGATTCTCCCTTTAGGATGCACTGCACATTTGTTTGGAGATAATTTTGTCAGTGTTATGAGGAGGGAAGTAGAAAGCAGCTGTAAATAGTATCTTTGTGATGTGATCAGATGTACCTTTGTCAGGAAACTTTTATGTGTTTTGTATTTGGGGCTGGTTGAAATTGATTCTTGGTTGAATGGAATTAGTTTATCCCAGCTGTTTGGTGTCTTGTTTTGCATTGCGTGGCTACAGATGGTAAGACAGAGTTAGTGTTACGTTCATTGCTTGATTGAAGCAAAGCCGAAAGCTGCTCTTGCTGCACTCAGCACACTGCCTTATGAATGTTGCTGCTAAAGGGCTTTTGTGAGTTCTGAAAAGCTCATAGAAAAGTCCAAGGTCATGTCTGGAAGAGGGAATGTAGTGGACAAGAGCTTGGTGGTGCTACTTGCGGTTTCTGAAGAAACCATTTTTCTTCCTCATGGATACTTCATAGTCCCTTATATTCAGTGTCCTTAAATTAAATCAAGAGAAAACACCAGCTTGCTATTTCAGTGAACAGAATTCTTAAATCGTTAGAACAAATATAAGTATTTTGCTGTGTCAGGTTGTTTCAGCTGGATACATATTAAAATAGAAATTGACTCCTAAAATAAAAGAGATGATAAATTTTCCATTTTGTATTTTTTCCTTCCTTGAGTTAGCGGTGTATATACAGCAATCCTTATAGCAATGTTGTGATGTAGGTAGGTTGAAACATTCTGATAAACGCTTCTGTCTGTGCTCCTGCCCTCTGAAGATGCTGGCCACAGATGCTGGCGAAACGTTAGGAACCACAACTTCCAGAACACGGCCACACAGCCCGGAAGACCCACAACAACCATTCTGATAAACCTTAGACTTGCAAGCGCAGCAGGGACTTTGAATTCTGTTCTCCCTCATTTAAGTCCACTATAAAGTACACCTCTTTTTAAATCAGTCATTCAATATTAATTCTTTAAATATATTTAACTAAAAAAATAGTTAATTGTGTAATTAATTGGAATGACTGAACTACAACATTGTTGAATTAATATTAGAATCATTAGAAGGAGGTATCTAATGTATTCTTTAGATTTCAACAAAATAAAAGCTTTTCAAGTTTGTTTATATTAAGAACAAAACGTTAAGCTAGCATATAAATAAGAATCAGGCTTTGAAACATAATATGTGAATAGAACATTTAAGATTATAAGTTTCCAAGAAAAATGCTAAAAGATGGTCATGCCAACAAGTATTTCATTGTGCTTTCCTTTGCTGTAACTGCATTAAAGACTGATCTAGTTCTTATTGATTTCACTTTACACCTGCCAGCAACCATTAATCAGTGGACATATTTTTTAGACCTTACCAAAAATAGATTTCTTCATACTGTGGATTTCTGGGTCATAACAGAATTTACAAATTTTCTGGAGGAAATTTGAAATAATAATTAAATTAAGGTTTTGGTCTTTTACTATATTTAGAGTTACCTTCCCAAATCTGATTCTCTTTTAAGTTTTTGGTTTTTTTAGGGACCACAGCCTTTATGGCATCAGATGGGGAAGGTTATTTTCTTTCAGCAAGACACTTCAGTCCCAGTGTCAAAAATAATGTGTAAATACATTTAGGCAAGATAGCTGTGTATGTGCACACTTAAGGATCTAACACACAATTACATTATTTTAAGTCATTGTTAAACTCTTCCGCTAACAGAGCTCTCACAATGACTGATGTAGGTTTTGTTAGAAAAATAATTTGTAATTAAAACAGTAGACTATCTAAACTTCTAAAGAGTTGATGTTACTGACAATTGCTTCCTATACCTTATCCACTTACCAGGCATTGCTTCTAACATCCTCTGTGTGGGTGGGGGGCCATTCTCATTTTGGTGAGGCAACAACAAATGGAGAAGGCAAGGAGGCAGCACATCTTGTTGACTTCTTCTTTTTTGTTAGATATATTGATAATAGAGAGGAGAAGAAAGGATAGAGTACCAGCTTGCACTGTGAAATGGTAGGATTGTCCCCACTGAAATTAACTTAAGACTTTGATGTCTAATCAATGTATTTGGTTTGGAGCTTGATCTTGTTTGCTTGTTTGTACCCTGGCATCCCACATCCAAATGTAGTAGCATTTTTCCTGGTGAAATAGAGATCTATAATTAGCTTGGTTTCCACCATCCTTCTGCTCCCCTGGTTAGGTGGGGTGGGGGAAATAGTGGGAGGAATCTGAATAGACGAGGTGGTTATAGAAGAATACCAGAAAAAGGAAACAGATTATCTATACAGCATCTTCCAGCAAAATGGATACCCACTCAACTTTATCAAAAAGTGCCTGACCACCCAACCCACTACAACACAACCAACAGAAGCGATGAAAAGGATAACACTGCCATACATCAGAAACATCTCAGAAACTACTAACAGACTGTTACAACCACACGGCATCACCGTAGCATACAAACCAACCAAAACCCTTCAGAACATCTTAAGTAACCCAAAAGACCCAGTAGCCCAAGAAGAAAAAACAGGAGTTATCTACAACATACAGTGTAAGGACTGTAGCAGCCACTATGTAGGACAGACAGGCAGAAGACTAGCAGAGCGCATCCACAAACACCAACTAGCAGTCAGAAGACACGATGAAAACTCCTTAATCTCATAACACATGGACAGACTCAACCATACTTTCAACTGGGAATCTGTGAGCATCTTAAACCAAGCCAAATCTAAAAATGCTAGAGAATTCCTGGAAGCTTGGCTCTCAGACAAAGCAGCCATCAACAGACACATAGAGGTAAACAACATTTACGTAGCATTCATAAGAGACAATAGAAAAGCCAGAAGACCAGAACACCACCTTGCCAGCAATCAACACCCAGATATGCAAAGATGAACACCAGGATTAGCACCAGAGGAACAATCAAACAGCACAATATACCCTAATCAAGGAACTATTAACTCAATCAACCAAGCAGCAAACAACAGCCCAATCAAGGAACTTCTAAGGAGAGAACAACACCTCCACCAACACAAGCAGGACAAGCCATGGTATATAAACAGAGAGCAAGTCCCACTCCCTTTTCGCACTGAAGATGTTGCCTAGTCTGGCAATGAAACATCTGCAAGAAAACAACAAGGCTCAGAGAGCACCAAGGACTCCACAGATATAAGAATTGTTTTGGGGAATCATATATTGGAAGTAATGGGGGATGAGAATGAGTTGTCCCTAAGTATTTGGTGTCATTTCACAGGCTGCTTTCCAGGCCATAAAACTGCATTACTTGTGTATGGCAGCATTGGGTTAGAGCAGAGCTTTCCAAACTGTGTGTCATGACACGTTAGTGTGTCGGCTGCAGTGTCTGGGTGTGTCGCGGCTGCTGCCTCCGAGCCCTGCCAGGATTCCATGCAGGTCCTAGTGCCTGCCTTGTGCCTTGCTGCCTCCAAACCTGCTGTGATTCCGCGCAAGTCCTAGTGCCTGCCTTGTGCCCTGCTGTAAGAGTGTGTCACGAAATGATGCCCTGCTGTAACAGTGTGTCGTGAAATGATCCATGTCTAAAAAGTGTGTCACCAACATGAAAAGTTTGGAAAGCTCTGGATTAGAGAAACATATTTTAATTATATGTGGTTGTAATTGTACACTATGTCTGGAGCAAATTATGAAACAATGACAGGATCTCATTACTACCATGGATGTAGGCAGGCCAAACTATCCCAGCTTTAGTTTCATTTTTAATTTGCAAATAAAACGGCCTATCATATAGGGTTGTTTGAAGTATTGCAACAAGATAAGGCCACTGAAATATTTAAAATACACTAAAATGCTATGTAATAACTGTTATAATTGGAAACTTTTAGCACTGGAATGTTAAAAGCTAAAAGGTAATGGAAGCATGCCAGTAGGCTTTTAAATTTAAGTAATCAGGACAAGTTTAACTTCACAATAGACCAATTTATTTAAACTGGTAGAAACTAAATATGTTGTTTTTAAAAAAATCAGTTTAAATTTACTAATTTATTTTACACAAAGTGCTTTGAGAGTCTTAGATATTGCTTTATGGACATTGACTTACTGTTTGTCCTCTCCAACTGTCACATCAACAAAAGATTGCTGTTTATTTGTACTGTTTTTATGAAAATTTACTCCGATGCCAAATTGAGACAGATATTTTAAATGTGTAAAACATGGATTGATTAATGGATGAATAATTGCTGATTTTTTTGTGATTTTTTTCCTTCCACTTTTTTTTTTAAATTGCAGCAGACAGAAGGAGGGGCACAGACGGATGGCCAGCAGTCACAGACACAAAGCAGTGAGAATACTGAGAGCAAGTCCACCCCAAAGCGGCTGCATGTGTCCAACATTCCCTTCCGTTTTCGGGATCCTGACCTCCGGCAGATGTTTGGGGTATGTTAGCAGTATCTTTCGAAGAGGAATAGAGTTGTTTTATGCTTCTCCCGTTTTCATTATCATATAGCTCTCCACAACTAGAAATGGAATCTTTACCTCCAAGGGCTCCAAATAAAGAGAGTTCTTAGATGCTGCCCTGTGTCCAGTGTTTCTGGATGGTCTTCTTAGGAGAGCAGGTGTTTTCCCACACTAGCAATGAAGTCCACTTACAGATAGTCCTCGCTTAATAACCACAGTTGGGACCAGAATTTCAGTTGCTAAGCAAAGCGATCATTAAGTGAATCTGACCCATTTTATGACCTTTTTGTGGTGGTCATTAAGCAAATCACTGCAGGCGTTAAGTGAACCACATGATTGTGAGCAAATCACGCAGTTCCCCATTGATTTTGCTTGCAAGAAGCCGACTGGGAAGGTCGAAAATGGCGATCACTTGACTATGGGACGCTGCAACGGTCATAAATGCGAACCGGTTGCCAAGCACCCAAATCGTGATCATATGACTGTGGGGACGCTGCAACGGTCATAAGTGTGAGAACTGGTCATAAGTCATTTATTTCAACACCATTGTAAGTCCGAACCATCTTACAACATTGTAAGTCCGAACTAAACGAATGATGGTTAAGTGAGGACTACCTGTATATTCAAGTGTGTTCCACCAACAAGTAAAGGTTGTCTGGTGCACATTGCATTCATTCACCTCCAAACTGTGGATCTAGGTGCTAAAGTGTGAGTGGGAATTAATTATCCCTTAATGGTATTTATTTTCTGAAAATTGTTTTGGTCCTTAAGTTCTTTAAGCTACTAAATCGTGTGTCAGTGTGCTTTTGTTTTTCCATCACTCAGCTAGGAGTAGGGGATTCACACTACAAGCATGTTTCAACTGTGTCTGTTTTAAGCTGCCTTTTGATCATTGGCCAAAGCGAATAGATAGAGAAGGATTTTTGAGAAAAAGCATGTGCAAGGGTATGCTATATTAAAGAGCTGTGTGAAAGAGATTTCCCTGAATTACATCTCATACTTGGATTTTCATACCTTTTAAAGAAATCTAAATAAAGGTTCTTGGGAAAAGAGAGAAGTTAGCAGCTATGACAGGCACATCCTTTTAAGGACTGAAAACAGCAAATAAAAAGCTACTATAGTTTGATAATTTTCTTTGTTTTATTCATTGCATTACTATTCTACCGTTTCCCTGAGGAAATTCATATAGTCTCTGTGGTTCTCCTGTTTCCCCCTAACACATTTTGTTATCTTTGCAACAGTGCTATATGTTAGATTAGTTTGATAGTGACTGACCCAGGATTATCCACAGGTTTTCTGACTGTATAGTTGTTTGAACCTGGATTTGCCAGTCCTAGTCTGATATCCATTAGAGTACCACACTGCCTCTCATTTTATAATAGAAGAAAGATGCAAAAGTGATTGGTTCTTGACCCTGGAGCATTTATTGTCTCCAGAGTGAGTAACTATATTCCTGCATTAAAGAAAGTGACACACACTTGATGAAGCTGAGCATGGTTGAGTCAGAGCAGTAATCTGTCATGCCATAGAGTTTAATAAACAAAGCACAATTACTTAGTAATCTGGTTTTAGTCTATATAATTTTATATTGCTTCACGGCTAGCACCTTGCAATCTCACAGCTGAAGCTTCTGGGATACATCACAGCCATCAGTTGTAGCCAGATCTATAACAAGAATTCCACGCAATCCCATTCCCTCTTGCTTAGAGCATCAGTGATGTAGAGTAGTAGATATTTGCAGCATTGTGGCTTATTTTCAAAATATTAAATTTTGTTTATGGTCAATGACTAAATTTCTCTGTAAAATATCAGATAGCAGCAATGTATTATAAACCAAAATATTAAAAGATATGGAACAATCTTTCAGAACATAATTATACCCGGAGTTTCCTTACAGTGATCATGACTAAACAGTATTTTGCTGTATTTTGCTGCCTTGTTTGAGTTTTCTAAGGATTTATCAGATAATAGAAAATAATATTCTCTTCTGTGGTACTGTTGGAGTGATTTACAAGGAGGAGTGATAATAATTCAGAGCACCATGTATGGCACAATGTGCAACCACAGAACAGGTGGTGTTGATTCAACAACACCCTCTGTGCAGGGACAAATTCAGTCCTAAAAGGGAAGGGTGCTATACCTTCCTTCCAGAAGCATTGATGGCAAGGCATTGATCCTGCAAGAATACAATAAAAGTTCTTCTGTGAGGGACAGAGAGAATATTATATAAATATTTCATTTTATTAAGTCATACAGCAGCATCTGTAATGTGCATGGTTTAGTTATTGCCCTTACTTAACAAGTTGTTTTGGTTTTCTGTTTCTGTAATCGCCCTAAGAGCTACTGCCTGCCAGAATGGCTTTTATTTTGGGGGCACTCATGCAAGATCATATGCCATTTCAAGGCTCAAGGTAACTCTGCAGTTGGAATAAAGAAGCAATCGATAATCCAGTCCTTAATTCCTGCCAGTGCAGCATTTTTGAACAGGATAATTTCAGCCTGACACTATAACATTTGGACGAAGTGTTTACTCAAATACAGATTAGCATTTTTTTTAACAATAGAGCTTTCCTTTGGATGAGTCACTTTGAAAGCAGTTTCCTTAACATTGTATGGCTTAAATCTTCCCCACCCCACTTTCTCCTAATGTTAGGTTTGATAGTTTCAGTGTCATTTTTGTATTCGCCTAAAGTAGATTTCCAGAAATACTGTGAATATAGGAAAACTGTATACTTTGCTAGAAGAAGGATCATGAGAGAATAATATAATGCAGGAGGACTGAAGAAGGATGAAGAGTGGCAACCTGGAACCCAAAGTATTTACTGATACTATTTGCAGTCCAGAAAAGAGACTCAGAAGAAGCAGTGTTGGTTTAATACAGGGGTGGGCAACGTCAGGCCCGTGGGCCGTAAAGCCGTATAAGGCCCGCGGGGCTCCCGCCCTCAAACCCCGCCCCTTCCACACAATTGGCTCCCGCCCGCAAACTCTGGCCCCTGGTCCGCGGAAATCCCAGAAACCCCGCCCCTCACCTCCCTGGTCCCCAGTTATAAATATCCAAATGGCCCTTGGCAGAAAAAAGGTCCCCCACCCCTGGTTTAATATATGATCAGTCGTTCTTACTGTCATTAGGTATGAGAGAGTTTTATAGTGAGCACTATCAAGGTTTAACAGCCTTTAACAGCCTTCAATCTGGGATACTTACCATCCTATTTCCCAGGTCCCCAGCTCTTGATTTCTTGACATGACACAATATCTGAGGTAACTTTTATTCTAATATAACTGTTCTAATTAAAACTTGTGAAATTCTGACCTCAGTGGTACTGTATGTGCTGAGTCTTCTGTTGTAGTTGTTTCTAGGCAAATAGCCCTGATTACTCACGTTTTAAAATTTCTTAGTTGTATTTATAACCCATCTTTTCTCCAAGAGCTTAAGGGCTGTACAATCTAATACTAGGCTAAACAGGCTTTCTGGAAGAATTAGCTTGTGATGTGAATAGAGAAGTCATCCAGTCTCTACCTTGTGGATGTTATATAGTTGGTCATTAGATGTATAGCTTAGAATCTTGTTTTTAGCAGATTGAGATTATACTTTATGTAGTGTGCAAGGAACCAAATATACACAATTTTCTCCATGAGTAAGTGAGTTAAAAAACAATTGTGTGGGAATAATGGAGATGCAAAACATTTAATCCCCAAAATAATGACTAAACACCTAACCCTAGTTTGTCAAGATAGAAGGCAAATCAAAACCTGGATTTTAAAAATAATTTCAATTATATTAAACTCCACTTTTAAATTAAAATTTAAAATGAAGTCTAATGTCATTTGAAAAAGCAAGCTTGTCAACCATTCTTTCCCAATATTTATATATTTATTTAGGAATTTTATATAGCCGCCCATTTAAATACATAACTCTGAGCAGCAAACAATACACACAAAAACAATTTTAAAAATACAAGAAAAAAATAATCAGTAATAACCAATATGGCTAGAGTATTACAGAGGACACCAAGTTTGGGGAAGACTAGTCTAAACACACATACACTAAAGAATTGAATTAAGGCTTTCTTTTGTTTAAACAAATGAATTATCTTATTTTTAAAATCCAAAAGTATAAATTATACAGTAATTTATATCTTTATTATGCTGCAAACCGTGTTAACCATAAAGCATACCAGTCCTTAGTCCAGGGCTTTCCAAAGTGCCGCCGCTGGTGACATGCCAGCGGCGGTGCGGCGGCGACATGGGAGGGCGTGCGGCGGCGCGTGCACGGGGGCGGTGCGGGGGGATGTGCGGCGCGGGGGGATGTGCGGCGTGCGCGTGTACGGCGGCAGCGGCTGCCGCTGCCACCATGCACGCACGCACCGCCGCTTCCGGGTGGTGTGTCGCCACACCACGCTGTGTGTGGCGACACACTTTTGTGTCGCGACACATAGTTTGGAAAGCTCTGCCTTAGTCCTTTGAATTTTGTGGGTTTGTTTCCTTCAGTTCCTGTCCAGATTTTTGTCATCCTAGCCATCTTTACTCTTCATTTTTGTCTATTGTTGTATTTTTTAAATTGTTTTTAATGTTTTTATTTGTAACCACCCAGAGACAGACATTGGGAGTTGGGCAGAATAATAATAATAATAATAATAATAATAATAATAATAATAATAATAATGTCTTATCTGATATCCTCAGAGAGAAATAATGTTGGTGATTTAAGGCCTGATGTACGATATCTAATTGGATCTGATGGAATGTACTGTGCTTGGAGTTGTCTGTAGCTTGAATCATGTCAACTGGATTTCTATTTTCTCAGTGGAAACGTTTCGCTCCTTATCCAAGGAGCTTCTTCAGTCTGAGCAAAGTTAGTAAGGGAATCCTTAAATATGTTTCTAGGTGGCTGTGTGACCTTGCGCCTGGGGCTAGGTCATGGTTATTTCTAAGTCCCTTTATAATCTAAAGGAGGATCGTTAAGATTACCATGCTGCTGTTGAGCTTGCGAAATGGTCTTAATCTTCCTAGGCACAGAAGACAAAGCAGGAAGGAAAATAGGGGAAAGATTGTGCCTGAGGCCCCCACCTCTATTCAAGGAAGGATTTTCCAAGTTGGCATAAATGGATTCCTTGACCCCTCTCTCAAACCACCTATCTTCTCTGTCTAAAATGTGAACATTAATGACCTCAAATGAGTGTCCTTTTTCCTTTAGATGAAGATAAACTGCTGACTCTGGTCCTGTGGTGTTACTTCTCCTGTGTTGGGCCATCCTCCTGTACAAAGGTTGTTTGGTTTCTCCAATGTAGAGTTCAGAGCACTCCTCACTGCACTGGATTGCATAAACTACATTGCTTTTCTTGTGTTTTGGAGTTTGATCTTTGGGGTGTACAAGCCTCTGTCTCAGTGTGTTGGTGGGTTTGAAATATACAGGTATGTGGTGTTTGCCAAATATCCTTTTTATCTTTTCAGACACGCCAGCCATGTAAGGAATATCCAAATTGGGCCTTCACTAAATCTAAATGATATCCAAATTGGGCCTTCACTAAATCTAAATCTACCAGACCTAAAACAGCGACAGATAGGGCTGAGACTCAGAGTAAACGGAAGAACCTGGTCATTCCTTACACGCCAGCCATGTAAGGAATATCCAAATTGGGCCTTCACTAAATCTAAATGATATCCAAATTGGGCCTTCACTAAATCTAAATCTACCAGACCTAAAACAGCGACAGATAGGGCTGAGACTCAGAGTAAACGGAAGAACCTGGTCATTCCTTACATGGCTGGTGTGTCTGAAAAGATAAAACGGATATTTGGCAAACACCACATACCTGTATATTTCAAACCCACCAACACACTGAGACAGAGGCTTGTACACCCCAAAGATCAAACTCCAAAACACAAGAAAAGCAATGTAGTGTATGCCATCCAGTGCAGTGAGGAGTGCTCTGAACTCTACATTGGAGAAACCAAACAACCTTTGTACAGGAGGATGGCCCAACACAGGAGAAGTAACACCACAGGACCAGAGTCAGCAGTTTATCTTCATCTAAAGGAAAAAGGACATTCATTTGAGGACATTAATGTTCACATTTTAGACAGAGAAGATAGGTGGTTTGAGAGAGGGGTCAAGGAATCCATTTATGCCAACTTGGAAAATCCTTCCTTGAATAGAGGTGGGGGCCTCAGGCACAATCTTTCCCCTATTTTCCTTCCTGCTTTGTCTTCTGTGCCTAGGAAGATTAAGACCATTTCGCAAGCTCAACAGCAGCATGGTAATCTTAACGATCCTCCTTTAGATTATTTATTTATTTATTTTATTTTATTTATTTATTCAATTTATTCCCCGCCCATCTCCCATACAAGTGACTCTGGGCGGGTTACAATAATCAAGGTTAAAAACGATACAATAAAAAGTCTAAAAAATGCAATATAAATAGATAAAATACAAGATGGGGGACGTAGGGAACGTAGCATAGATAGTGTTGCTACGGGGCTAGCCAACCCCAGGAGGCACTACCGCCTCTGTTGTCCCAGGCCAGGTGGCAGAGCCAGGTCTTGAGGGCCTTCCGAAAGGTCAGGAGGGAGGGGGCCAGTCTCACCTCCGGGGGCAAGATATTCCATTATAAAGGGACTTAGAAATAACATCTCAAAATAACCATGACCTAGCCCCAGGCGCAAGGTCACACAGCCACCTAGAAACATATTTAAGGATTCCCTTACTAACTTTGCTCAGACTGAAGAAGCTCCTTGGATAAGGAGCGAAACGTTTCCACTGATAAAATAGAAATCCAGTTGACATGATTCAAGCTACAGACAATTCCACCTGGATGACTGAGAACCTTCATAGACATGTGTTTGGAGTTAGACAATGAAGCAAACTAGAAATGGCGCAGTTACAGAAAAGAGCTTCTGATTACAGGAAGGCTATCATAACATGCAACTCCTCCTCTGTATGGGAATGTGCTAAGGAATTCCGTGCTATATGGCAGTGATGAATTAATTTATTTCTAAATTTTTATTTACAGTACTAATATGTATTGTGGAATAACTAACAGTAGGGATTGGGGAAGGGGTGTCATTTGTTTTACAAATCATTTAAAACATATAATACATTTATGAAGTTAACAAATAAAACCAGCAACAAGAAATCAGGCAACGGAGACTAGCCACTAAACCCAAACCACCTATTTACTGGCTCATTGAGTGGCTTGAGCCAGTTGCTACCAGGCTCATCTACTCAAAAGATTATTGTAAGGAAATAATTTATAATTGTAATAATGATAATTGTAAGGCAAATAATTTAAGAAGTATTAACAGATTTTAAGATGGAAAAGCTTGGG
Organism: Charina bottae; assembly: GCA_023362775.1. Taxonomy (NCBI): domain Eukaryota; kingdom Metazoa; phylum Chordata; class Lepidosauria; order Squamata; family Charinaidae; genus Charina; species Charina bottae. Next base: position 29,797,690 of record JALMGJ010000006.1, on the reverse strand, counting down.
AAAATAAAATAAATATATGGTATATCCACCTCCTGAGAATGGTATTCTACAACTGAAGTTCCATTACTAAAAAAAGTTAGCTGTTTTAAGAACCCATTTAATAGTTTCAGTAACTGAACTAATAGAATGGGCAATGTATGTAAGAAAAAGTGACATTCTGGGTCATCTGGCTTTAAGCCACTATGAGCTTCAAAGGCTGATGTCTGCATTTCGCTATAGAATTTATTTGGTTGACCACAACTAATTAAATTCAGAAACATTCCTTTCTCTGAAGGAACTACTTGGTCATGGATTGTTCAAATCAATGTAACTTTGTTCTCTGAATGCTATTGTTTGTTTAGCCAAAACAGCAACTAATGAACTATTGTGTGATATGAGTTGATTCAGGGTTTGTATAAGCAGAGAAAAGTACGGTTTGGGGGGGAGGACAGCCCTATGATGGCTGTCTGAAGAAAGAATCCCTCCCCAAAAGTTCAAAGTGGGGAGTCAAACAGAATGACCAGAAAAGGAGAATAGAGGAAATTACATGTTAAGTATTCAAAAAGGTGGCTTCTGGTCCACTTACTTTGTTGCCAACCAGTACGTTCACTGTGGGCAGCTTCCTGCTTAAAAAAGAGAGCTTTTTCATTATTGTCCCCTATCCCAGTGTACATATACAGCATTTTATTTAGCTATAGTTATGTAATTAAATTTCACTGCCATGAAAAAGAAAGAGGTGTCAGTAGACTTGGAGAAACCCTGAAGTTTGCAGAACAACAACAATAAATATAAAAAGCTGAAGAGGTATAATGAAACCCGAGAGAACAGCCTGGAGAAGACTGAGTATGAGAATACTAAGTGGCTGTGGAAAATGGGTAGAATGTAAAACCATGTAAATGGGGAATGGCATGTATATCCTGGAGGATTGCTGACTGGAACACTCCACCCTGGGGAAAAAAAACATGAAAATTATGGAGCCATACACTTTAGTCACGTTAAACCAACCACCGTTCCTTATTGCAATTATGAATAGTCACTTTTGTTACTCCAATAGAAGAGAATATCTATAGCTCAGGGTTGAACTGTAGAGTCTTTGGTGCTCTCTGAGCTTGGTTGTTTGCTTGCAGACATTTCATTTCCCAACTAGGTAACATCATCAGGGCCCTGATGATGTTACCTAGTTGGGTAATGGAATGTCTGCAAGCGAACAACAAGCTCAGAGAGCACTAAGGACTCCATTTTTGTTACTTTATATTTTGCATAGAATTTATCACAGACTGTGAGGCTTATAAAACTGACAACCAGGAGAGATTAAACAAATAAACAGGAATTATTAAATTTTAATTCATTATAAAACATTATCAACTGTGCATTCGAAAGCATTTCTTTCTCATTTAGCCATGAAAGATTGTCATTATAAAGGATGCTGAATTAACTAACCAGAATAAATCTTTTTTTAATAGCAATTTGGCAAAATCCTTGATGTAGAGATAATCTTCAATGAACGTGGGTCCAAGGTAAGTTTTGTTTCTTTATCCAGCCTCTACCTATTTCTTTTCCTTACCACTCTACCCCTCCAGTTGTCAAGATAAGGCAGCTTCCTTCCTAGATAATATTCTGTGTAGACAGAAAAGGAACTAGGCACTGGGTTACCTAAAGCTGCCGCCCCACATAATTATAGGTGTTACATATAACCAATAAGTATCTTCACTAGTAATTTTATAATTTTCCCTTTGAAATATCAGATTTCTCCAAACCTCTGGGAGTAAAAAGTGCCACTGAAGCTATCAGAGGCAGTTTTTCTTCTAATTTCTGTTAATTTAAAGTGTTTTGGAAAGAAACACTATAAAAAAACTAAAAATATTTTATATATGGAATAAGAGTTATCTTGTGTGAAAGAAAAATTATCTGCCCATCTGATGTTGTAATAATTCTCCAGTGTTGCACGTATGTTGGCCCATCCTTTTACAGTGCCTGCAAAAGCATCCAGCTTTTTGAAAGGTGTAGTTGTCCAAAATGCAAGCTGTTCAGAATGATGTAAGGTTTTTTTTGGAGTTAACTTTCTGGAGAGCAAATGGCAAACCTGATAGTCCTAAGCAGAGCTTTCCAAACTTTTCATGTTGGTGACACACTTTTTAGACATGCATCATTTCGCGACACACTCTTACAGCAGGGCACAAGGCAGGCACTAGGACCTGTGCGGAATCACAGCAGGTTTGGAGGCAGCAAGGTACAAGGCAGGCACTAGGACATGTGTGGAATCCTGGCAGGGCAGGTTTGGAGGCAGCAGGGCACAAGGGAGGCACTCGGACGTGGGCGGAATCACAGCAGGTTTGGAGGCAGCAGGGCACAAGGGAGGCACTCGGACGTGGGCGGAATCACAGCAGGTTTGGAGGCAGCAGGGCACAAGGCAGGCACTAGGACCTGCGCGGAATCACAGCAGCTTTGGAGGCAGCAAGGCACAAGGCAGGCACTAGGACATGTGTGGAATACTGGCAGGGCAGGTTTGGAGGCAGCAAGGCACAAGGCAGGCACTAGGACCTGCGCGGAATCACAGCAGGTTTGGAGGCAGCAAGGCACAAGGCAGGCACTAGAACATGTGTGGAATCCTGGCAGGGCAGGTTTGGAGGCAGCAAGGCACAAGGCAGTCACTAGGACCTGTGCGGAATCCTGGCAGGGCAGGTTTGGAGGCAGCAAGGCACAAGGCAGGCATTAGGACCTGCGCGGAATCCTGGCAGGGCTCGGAGGCACCAGCAGCCGCGACACACCTAGACACTGCAGCTGACACACTAACGTGTCCCGACACACAGTTTGGAAAGCTCTGGTCCTAAGTGTAGCAATTTTAAGTGATGCTTGTCCTAACTGGTTCTCATCATGAAACCAATGTCCCCTCACTGAAGAATTGATGTGATTCTCTCTCTGCCCAGTAGGTCCCGCACTGGAATAGCAGGGAGTGTTTCAGGTCAGGAGCAAGGTGCATTGGCAGAGCTCTGTGGGGGAAGCTTGCACAGTGCATGTCTCTACTATGCTTGACTTAATCAATGCTAAGTTTTCCACTTTTTATTAAAAATGAACATCTGTCCCACACCCTCACCCCATCACATCATAGTTTAAGGCATAGTAAGTATTTTATTTTTATATCCTGTCTTTGGGATGTTATTCATAGAGCACAGAGTAGCTCCAAATGGATGTTTATATACAAGATTGCGTCGTTAGTTAGCATATTGGATTTCCTATGTATTATCTGAAAACCAGAAAACGGGTGGTATTTAATACTTATACATTATACAATATTTATACATTTAGTATTTGGGCTAATTTATCTCTTGAAAAATCTATCAGGTGGATGGGTCTCATAGCTTGGAAGCTTAGTTTATGAAGATGTAGGATAAAATTGATGTAGCCCAGACTTATTTTAATTTGTGAAGAGCTGCAAACTGCATTGAACTGCATGCTTCCTATCACTCATATATCCCCTGTATATGTTTGAATGATGAAGTGAAAATAATACTATGTTTGACCACTGCCCTTCAATATACCTAGGCTCTTGGAAGTGGTTGTATAAGGAAGGAAGTCAGAGATGTAAAACACTTTTTGGATGAGCAGGAGACTGGTTAGAGTACTATAGGCAGTCCATTTAACAAGTTGAGGATCTTACATTTACTCTTTCACAGAATGAAAGCAATCTGCTGTGATTGAATCTCTAAATAACATGCTATCCTCTGCACAGTTTAGAAATTCGCAGGGTACCTTTGCATCATGTTTGCTTTCATTACTTTATCAGCCATAGGAAACACTCTTGTACATAATCCATTTTCTTTTAAACATGTAAAAACTGCAGAAGCAAAAGACCTGGAATGTACTTTTGTGTGCATTCATATGCATCTATAATTTTATGTTGGGTACACCTGTGTGTTCATATGTGCTCATTCTCATTTTAATACACATTCAGATATACTTAGTGAAGAATGAGCAGCAGACTAGTGCATGCTTCTGAGATTATACTCACTAACTTCTCCCATGAGTAAGCATGGCTAACAAATTATGTAAACTCTTTCTGTGACTTGTTTAGCATGTTGTGTGAGTCAGAGACTTTGGCTTAAAAGGAGTCAGAAAGCTAAAACAAAATGTGGCTTCTTTCTTGTTTGCACACTGCTAAACAAACCATGGACAATGTCTGTTAATTCATTATCTACAACTGCTCTCAGGAGGAGCCAGTGCATATGATCTGAGTAGCATGCTGCTTGTTCACTGCTAAGCCATAATAAACAGGTCACTCTGTCCTTGTGTTTGGAATCTTCCATAAATCACAGTATTCTAATAACTATTTAACTGTGCAGGTAAATGAACCAAAACTTCTGGTTTTCAGCTAAAACAAGAGCTGTTAGGATTAAATTATAGCCATTTGCCCCTTTTCTTTCATCTAGTAAATATTTAGCTCATAAAGGCATTGATCAAGTTCTTTTATATTTGGTGGTAGAATTTCAAACACCTGCCTGTCAAATTCACAGCAATCTTGTAAAGTGATTCAAATGAGAGTTGCTGTTTTAAACATGGTGAATAGTATAAACAGGATTCCCAAAGAGCGTTTGTGTTTTTCAGCATTTTATTTTGAATTGGGACATTTAAAAAAAGGCGTAGGTTCCCAGTGGAGAAGCACAATTCTTTCTAGGGACCCTTCACTTATCACTCACTTCTTCTGCAAAAAAAGTATGCCAAAACTTGAATGCTTGTATCCTACCCTGTGGTTTCTATTCTAACCTAATGATATGGAACCTTTCTCCTCCTCCTCTTTCTTGGGAATCGGAAAGCAGATGCTCCCCGCTGCCTGCCTTGTGCTGTGTTCTCAGTATTACCCTTCCCCTCCCTGGGTTTCTAAAGGGTATATTCTTCAATATGTGAATGTTTAAAAGGTGCAAATGTAAAATCCAAATTGCTCTGGGTATGCCTACACCCATTCCCTCTATGGAATGAGCAGATCTTTATCCTTTCATAACGTGGCAAAGGCCCTCTGCTAGATTGTTCCAGTGTTGGAAAATTTGAGAGTTTCAAATTACCCTTTAGTCCATCTGAGATGAGATGATGTATTTTCGTCCTGTTGTTGACATGGGGAAAGATTTTTGAGTGTACAGTGTGTTTGTGCACATATGTTGGCTCTCTTCGATTTTCTTGTGAAAATCGTTTGAAATAAATGAAAAAGTTATGAGTAAGAGGTTTTGGTTATATAGATTTATTAATAAATGTTAATGCTTTTTATGAGCATCTCACCTTTGAATATTATCTTAGGCACAGTTTTGGATAACTTGCAGCATATTGGAAAAACTAAAAAAAAGGTGTTGATCCATTTACATAACAGTCTCAGTTTTGTTCAGATCTATCTTCTGCTTTTTACTTTTAAGTAATTTTCATTGTCCTTTCTTGTTTCATTAGCAATGTCTAGTGAAAGGAACTGTTAATGCTGATTTCTTCTAGTTTTGCTTGGGGATTGCTTACTTTCTCTATGGAATAGTTTGGTTTCCATGCAAATATCAGTTTAAGCTCCTACAATATTTATATCAGGAGTATTCAAATTTTAACAAATTTTTCAATAGAACAATGACTGAATCAAGCATTGTAGTAGTTGTTCTTATTATTATTTCTTATATTTATGCAGTCTTTCATCAAAATGCTTAAGTCAGTGTACACAGTTGTCCTTCTTCTGACTTTATCCTCACAACAACAACCCTGGAAGATAATGACTAGCCCAAAATTACCACTGAACTTTCATGGCTGAATATTGACTAGAATCTGGGTCTCTTGCAGTCTTAGTCCATCACATTAAGTCTATGAAGGTTCTCAGTCATCCAGGTGGAATTGTCTGTAGCTTGAATCATGTCAACTGGATTTCTATTTTCTCAGTGGAAACGTTTTGCTCCTTATCCAAGGAGCTTCTTCAGTCTGAGCAAAGTTGGTAAGGGAATCCTAAGTATGTTTCTAGGTAGCTGTGTGACCTTACACCTGGGGCTAGGTCATGGTTATATTGAGATGTTATTTTTAAGTCCTTTTATCATCTAAAGGAGGATCGTTAAGATCACCATGCTGCTGTTGAGCTTGTGAAATGGTCTTAATCTTCCTAGGCACAGAAGACAAAGCAGGGAGGAATCTCTCCCCCATCTTCCTCCCTGCTTTGTCTTCTGTGCCTAGGAAGATTAAGACCATTTCACAAGCTCAACAGCAGCATGGTGATCTTAACGATCCTCCTTTAGATGATAAAAGGATTTAAAAATAACATCTCAATATAACCATGACCTAGCCCCAGGTGTAAGGTCACACAGCTACCTAGAAACATATTTAGGATTCCCTTACCAACTTTGCTCAGACTGAAGAAGCTCCTTGGATAAGGAGCGAAATGTTTCCACTGAGAAAATAGAAATCCAGTTGACATGATTCAAGCTACAGTCCATCACATTAACTGCTACATTATATCAGCTCAGTCACCCATAATTAATTGAAAGCTTGTTGTTGTGGTTGTTGTTCCTTTCCTGTATAGGCAGCCTGTATGGAACAATGTGAAAGACTGAAATGTTAGATTGTATGAATGAGTGCTTTCCTCCTATCCTCTGTTGGCATGATCTTGCAGAATTCTTTAGGCCCTAAAGGGGTCGGCAACCTGTGGTCCGCGGGCTATTAGGAAGTGGGCTGCAGGGTGAGCTGGAGCAGCTGATTGGTGGGGGGCCGGAAGGGGAAACACCTCCACCTATCAGCACGCGGCAAAGAAGGACGGAGGCAGGCCAAGGAGCACCCCCGCCAATCAGCCTCCCCTTGCAGCGGCGTGCGTGCGTGTGCGGCGAGGCTTTTCGCCTCCCTACCGCTCAGTGCAGCGTTTTTTCGTGGCACCAAATGCATTTTCGGGGTCCCCAGAGCCTGCCCTTTCGAAGGGGCACCCCAACGGGGTTCAGGGTGGACTTTTCCTCCCCCCCACTTTTGCTCCCCTAGTTTTTTTCGGCCCCTACCAGGTAGCTCCGGCGCACCTCCGCTTCCCCACCGCATAGCTGATCAGCGCTCCGGCGCATCTCCACTTCCGCGCCGCACAGCTGATCAGTGCTCTGGCACGCCTCAGCTTCTCTGCCGCACAGCTGATCAGCGCGGAGATTTTCCACCCCAGGGTGCCCCCCCAAATCACCTTTTGCGGTGATCCGAGGCTTTTTCGCCTCGCGACAGTGGCACTCTGCCAAGAAAAGCTGTGAGCTACCTGGTAGGGGCCAAAAAAACTGCGGGGAGCAAAAGTGGGAGGAGGAAAAGTCCACCCTGAGCCCCGCCAGGGTGCCCCTTCGAAAGGGCAGGCTCTGGGGACGCCGAAAATGCCCTCGGTGCCAGGAAAAAACGCTGCATGGAGCAGCAGGCCTGTAAAACCCTGCCCCCTGTCCGTCCGATTGGCTGCCGCCTGCAAACCCCAACCCCCCATCCGTCCGATTGGCTGTCGCCCACAAACCCCGCCCCCCAGTCCTTGGAAAAAATTTTCCAACGGAAGTGGTCCCTGGTGCCAAAAGGTTGCCAACCCCTGCTTTAGGGGCCAGTCAGGTAAGCAGAGCTAACAGTGAGTGTGGGAAAGGTACATGTGCCATGATAACAACTTATGGACATACACCTTTATTCAGCTTCCTCTCTGTTTTCTCTGTTAAGGTACTAATAAGGAGAGGAGAGAGCTGACCCGCGGCCCCTGATTTGTGGGGTGCCGCAGGGATCGGTTCTCTCTCCTCTCCTGTTCAACATCTACATGAAGCCGCTGGGCGAGATCATCCGTCACCACGGGATGAGGTATCACCAATATGCTGATGATACCCAGTTATACATCTCCATCCCGGGTGAAGTAGGTGATGCGGTCGATGCCCTATCTCAGTGTCTGGAGGCTGTGGGGGTCTGGATGGGGAACAACAGGCTTCAACTGAACCCTGGTAAGACGGAGTGGCTGTGGATTGATGGCCCCCCTAGATCCGGGAAGTTGTCATCTTTGGTTCTGGGTGGGGTTGCACTACCTCACTCGGATCCAGTGCGGAATCTGGGGGTCCTCCTGGACTCGCGACTCTTGCTCGAAGAGCAGGTGGCAGTCGTGGCCAGGAGGGCCTTTGCACAACTTCGAGTTGTGCGCCAGTTACGCCCTTTCCTGGATCAGGAGGCCCTCCGAACAGTCACTCATGCCCTTGTCATCTCCCGCATAGACTACTGTAATGCGCTCTACATGGGGCTACCCCTGAAGAGTATCCGGAAGCTTCAGCTGGTACAGAATGCGGCGGCGCGAGCAGTTACGGGTGCCATAAGATCGGCACATGTAACACCTCTGCTGCGCGAGCTGCATTGGTTGCCAGTTTGCTTCCGGGTCCAATTCAAGGTGTTGGTGACTACCTTTAAAGCCCTATATGGCATAGGACCAGGGTACCTGAGGGACCGTCTCGTCCCTATAACGTCAGCCCGCCCCACCCGTGCGTGCAGAGAGGGCATGCTTCGGACCCCCTCAACAAGAGAATTCCATCTAGCGGGGTCCAGGAGGCGTGCCTTCTCTGCGACAGCGCCCGCCTTATGGAACATCTTGCCCCCGGAGGTGAGACTGGCCCCTTCACTCCTGGCCTTTCGGAAGGCCATTAAGACCTGGCTCTGCCGCCTGGCCTGGGACAACGGAGGTGGTAGTGCCTCCTGGGGTTGGCTGGCCCCGTAGCAATATGACCTGTGCTACGGTCCCCAATTCCATCTTGGATTTTATTTTATTTTATATTTGGATATACTTTTATACATTTCCTATCTTGTATGGTTTTAAATATTTTAAATTTTTAGTTTTAATTATTGTAACCCGCCCAGAGTCCCTTGTATGGGAGATGGGCGGGGAATAAATTAAATTAAAATAAATAAATAAATAAATAAATAAATAAATAAATAATAAGCAGTGGGGAAACAGTGGTCTTGCATGTATGTATCAGTGGAAGAGGTGAAACTTCCCTCCCAGTGAGACTGATGTTTTCCCTATTGCAAGTAGCAGTGGGAAAACAGCTATCTGTTCTCACTACCGAGTTGATGCAGTGGGAAAAAGTAGAGTAGTTTCTAAAGCTGCATAGAAAACTGCTAAGGGCCATATGTTCACACTCAACTATAAAATGCAGTAGCTTTAGTAGATAAGTGATTCTAAGAAATGAGAGGTTGCATGCTAAGACTTTAATTTAGCTGGTCTAGTTACAAAATCCTAGTAACGAACTCCTATTTCATCACTCTAAATTTCATTTAACATTGATTACTCTGATCTCTTAACAGATGCAATGATATTTTATTTATTTATTTATTTATTTATTATTCAGATTTATCACCACCCATCTCTACAGCAGTAGACTCTGGGCGGTTTACAATTATATTATAAAAATGAAAACCCATACATCTAAAATACAATATAATAATAAATAGAAAAATTCCAAAGATCTTAAAAGGAGGGTATTACTAAGCTAACCACCCCCAGGAGGAACTATTACTTCCTTCGTTCCAAGCAAGGTGGCAGAACCAGGTCTTTAAAGACTTCCTGAAGGCCAGGAGCGAGGGCGCCCGCCTCACCTCTGGGGGCAAGATATTCCACAGGGCGGGTGCTATCGCAGAGAAGGCACGTTATAATAGATATCCTATTCTATATGTCCTCACTTTTTAAAAAAATATTTTGAATTTACTTCAAACAGCAAAAGTACTTTTCTTTACTTTGAAAAGCACTTTTCTTTATTTTTCCATATTATCTTAAACAACTCCATCTTAAATTCCAGCATATACACATAAAATTGCTTTGACCAGTCTACTTAAATAGCTATAAAATATGCATCCTTAAGTTCAACCTATGCAAAGTAATTCTAGATGAAAATTCCACAATTGTTTTTGCAGATCTTGAAGAATAGTGTCCTCACTTTAAACAGCAGTAGGAAATTTTTCCTGGGACTTGATTCCAATCACTCATCTCAGATGGATTATGAAGGATGGCCAAAAAATTGTATATTGACTTTGAAAGCACATAACCCGAAAGCCTGGATTTTTATGTTTATTTATTTATTTTTTGTTGTTCCATTTGTCCAGGCTTCTGGCTGTTGACTGAGTTTTTAAAAAAATGCCTCTTTGTATATGCGTGTATATATATATATATATATTAACAATTGAAATTATGGAAAGTCTTTCCCAACACCTTGAGATAAAGATGCTGCTTCTGAAGTCAATGTTCTAAACACAGTGGGAAAAAAGTGTTAACAATGCATGGATTTCAAGGGGCTCCTTTTAGTTTCCTTTCAATTTATTTCATTTATTTGTTTTTGTTTTGTTTTGTTTTTATTATTTTTCCCTTAATTTCTGTGTTCTGGCCACACCCAGGAGAATCGTCTGCTTTTGATTTCTCCCTTTACGGTTACATGGTAAATTTTCTTTCTCATTCTTCAGAGATGGAAACATTTTTAAAAACTGTACAATTATTATTTTACACTGCTCATCCTGTTGCTTGTTATTTATTGCAGAATCTGAGGCCAGACTAAAAAGGTGACAGTTACTCGGTCTCTTCAGGGTCTTGAACAGCTCCGTAAAGAAAACAGTGTCCGTGGGCTGCAGGCTGTTCTGCAAGTTTTTGAGGATTTAGCATAGTTAGAAGTTAAATGGAATGGGTAATATTTTCAAATTTAAATGAAATGAAAGTTGCGTTGTAAAAACAGGTTAGCAGGAATGATTATAAAATTACATATCCTTCTTGAGATAGTTTTTTTTTATTTATTTATTTATTTATTATTTAAATTTGTATCACCGCCCATCTCCTCCACACCTGGGGACTCTGGGCGGTTATATTACTTTCCTTTTTCTCCTTCGGAACTGTGAGATCTTGAAAATTTTAATCCAGTATTAAAATACTGCTTCAGTATGATGGGGATATGTTTAGGGAAGATAAAATCAAATTTATCTTTAAAGGAAAGTATGTATTTTGTGTGATACATACTCCCTTTCCAATATTAGAGAATATATGTAGCTCAGGGATGAACTGTTGGGTTCTTGGAATTCTCTGGACTTGGTTGTTGTCCTGCACATGTTTCAGGAAAGCAGCCAAGTTCAGAGAACACCAAGAAGCCAATACTCACTTTTATTATTTGAGACTTCCTCCAAACATTAAGTAAAATCCAAAGGTGTTCAAATAACTTTATGGTCAAAGGTTCTACATCATTTTTTTAGGGTGAAGATGTAAAAATGCTTAGGAGGGTAGTAAAATTTGTACTCATGTAACAGATAACTGCATTTATTTATCATCTTTGTATCTTGGCTATTCTGCAAGGAATTCAGTTAGGTAAGAGGCTATACCCTTATATCTTCATAACAACCCTATGAAACAAATTACACTAAAGCAGAGCTTTCCAAACTTTTCATGTTGGTGACACACTTTTTAGACATGCATCATTTCGCGACACACTCTTACAGCAGGGCACAAGGCAGGCACTAGGACCTGCGCGGAATCACAGCAGGTTTGGAGGCAGCAAGGCACAAGGCAGGCACTAGGACCTGCGCGGAATCCTGGCAGGGCTCGGAGGCAGCAGCAGCCGCGACACAACCAGACACTGCATCCGACACACTAACGTGTCATGACACACAGTTTGGAAAGCTCTGCACTAAAGGTTTTTTGCACTGAATGTTTGATTTTTGGCTGCAATGGTAATACTGGAATCATGTCCATTAAGACAAAGCTTCATGTTGTTCACAGGTTTGTCTCATCCATTGCAAAATGTAATGTGCTTGAAAAATATGTAGAGATGTTAAAGGATGTAGCTCAATTTGCAGTTACATTTCATAATCCACGTAAGCCTGGGAAGGAGGAGCTTTTAAGGCATAGTTTTCCAAACTGTGTCGCGACAAAATCCGGAAGTGCTGATGATGCGTCGCTGCCACCCGTGCGGCAGCGCGCACGGCAGCGGCGCGCCATCAGTGTTTCCAGGTTTTAGCGCGAAACACGAGGCCGCCGCTGTGCCGCCACCGCCGCCGTTGGTGTGTCGCCAATGGCGGGACTTTGGAAAGCACTGTTTTAAGGCAATTATTTCAATTTGCAGAGAACATGCACTTGATAAATTCTTGGTGTATTTGTCTATTCTAATGGAATCTCATTTTCCTAATCATGAGGGAGCAAAAACCCATAGAATTCCTCAGTAATTATAATTTTCACCCAATTGTTGTAGTAGGAAGACTTACAACAGTGGAAGGTGGCATTTTTCTCCCTAATCTTCCAGGGAATGCAAAAGTCTGCATTTTGGGGAGAAAAAAAGGGGGGGAAAATGTTATAGTGGCCAATAGCAATAAAGATCTTTATCCTGTTCCTTAGATGTTGATTCTACAGTAATGAACTTTACAAATATAAATAGCTTATCATAGGAAACCCAGCTGAAAATCTAGTATATATAGCACCATTAATAATGGCGAATATCTTGAGCCTAGGCAAGTTCTTATTACAATACCTTCGAGATCGATTTAGAAACCATGATCTACTTACTACTTTTTCCTGTAGCTGAAGATCTTTCCCCCAGCTACTGCATATTTTTATTGTATGAAGCATACATACTTTTTATACTTCTGTTTCTTGAAAATAAGTATAGGATTAGGTCTTACATGTCCTACTATAGTACAGTTTTGTGAATGTCTGCCCATTAGTAAATCCAATTGAATTTATTTGTACTTACTTTTGGAAAAAAGGTTTATGTAGATTGGAACCTTGGTTATATAAATATTGCTCTTCCTGTCTTTATAGTGATAATATTAGCAAAGATTAAGATAAACTGATTATGTTTCAAATGTAAGTGGTGGCATTTTATGTCAGCATTTGTTAAGGTAAATCTGTACAGTTTTGTGACTGAGGCAAGTACTTCTATAGCATTTTTGAAGTTAAATAGGAGTGGGTTGTTTATTGCCTGGACAGGAGCCCTCTGGAGCCTTAACTAAATCCTAAGCTTTCAAAAACAAGCTGAACAAAGAAGCAACCATTCTATCTTTACGCTCAATAGTTAGATTGCATCGTTTTATGATGTGCTATATTTAATTAATTTTGTTCTCTTCCATTAGACAGTGTTGTTCAACCTCATTAAAGTACTATAGCAGTGTTTTCTGAGTGAAGAAATTAAGCATAGAAACAGTTGATTAGGTATAAAGTGGTTATGCTTTCCTGTGTTGAAATCAAAAATCGCTTAAGGATTCTTTTTTTCTGAGCTGCAGTGAGCTACAGTGTCCATTCATAGCTATATATTATAGTATCATTAATATCTACTGTTAATAGGGATAGGCAACCTAGTGCTTATGATCACCAGTGTGACCTGTATATCTTGCATGATATCTTTAAGGCTCCCTGGTTTTTATTTTTTGATGATACTTTTACTCTAAATTAAAAGAAAACATGAAACAGAAGTTAAGATGCCCATGACATTGTCAAAATTCTAAATATAATGTGATACACACACACATGCACACACAAACACACTTGGGGGTTTTTTTTTGCCCCGTATATATTTATATATTGTCTAAAATATATATATTAATACCATCCAGAAAAATAATGAGTCCAGTTACATAAAGCACATTAGTCTTCAAGTGATGGATCACATTCTCAACTCAAGGTAGATTGTTATTTCTTTGTCTAAATCAAAAGAAATGGTGGAAGGTGAGGAAAAAATGGAATTATGGAAAGGCAAAGACACTTAAAATTTTGTGAGTAGTATAATGCTAGTTGAGATTAAAAACTTGGTATCGGGTTTGAAAGGTTGAAGGCCACTATCAGAGGGATAATAATTGATTTTCACCAATGGGGATATAATAGTTCCTAGTGTACCTGAAGCTAAAAGCATTTTGTTTTTGGATGGGTAAGTGAGAGCTGGAAAAAAAATTGAGGCCAAAAGTTGCTAAAGAGGATATGGCTTTCTGATCAACATTAAAATAGAGGGGACTGATATCACACCTCCTTTTGGTAGGTTTTCTTCAGAGCATCTGCCTGTGTCTATCCTTGTCATATAAAAGGAAGTTATTGAAAATGCTGTAAAGTGAGCATTTGAATGGTCATTTATGGCAAGATTCCTTTCCAGGTTTTAATATATTTTATTTGATCAATCTTGGAGCTAGTTTATTTTTTAGAACGTGTCTCGAGTAACTATGCTTTTTTTGGTCTGGCCTCAATTGCTTTTATGTTTTATTATTTTCAATCTGATTAAAGTTATTTTTTTAATTGAAATTCTTTCATGAAACATGCATGAACCAAAAATGTGACTCTAGGAGAGTATTGCTAAGTTGTGCTGATGTCAATTTCATACTGTGATATTTTTTTCTCTATTTATCTAGATATCCGTATTTCAATATATAACGATGTGCATGTTTTCCCCCTTCTCCCGCTGCATGCAGGGATTCGGGTTCGTAACTTTCGAGAATAGTGCTGATGCAGACAGGGCCAGGGAGAAATTACACGGCACCGTGGTAGAGGGCCGTAAAATCGAGGTGCATGTCTTCAGTAATTCAATTTCTTCTTTATATTTCTTCTTTGGTTTCCTTTTTGTGTCTTGCCTCACTGATTTCACATTGGGATTCCTGTCCAGTGCGTGTGTGTGTGTTTGTGTCCCGTGTTTTTCACTCCCGTCCCCTGCACTGAAGTGTATAAAATAACCTCCCAATATATATATATATATCTATATATTTTTGTTACTTTAGGTATTTTTCTTTGTCTTTTTTTTCTTTCTCTTAAGTTTGTTTACAACACACTCCAAATTTTTTGCCCTTCTGCTGTCTTGATTTTCCTTTGCTTCAGTTAATGAGGCTCCGACTTTCTATTTCCAAGCCAGATCAAAACTAACAAAATGAGCACAGTCCCATTTGTAACTTGGTATCTAACAAGAAAGAAGGGGGGGCAGCCAGTATCTGCCCTTGACTCAGAGGCCAGTTCTCCTCCATATGAGTGTGAAACTAATATTAGGAAGGGGTGGATGGAGAGACCAGGCAGAACTTGAGCCATTGAAATGTCTATGTAAATGTGATTTCAAATTAAGAAATATGCATTCATAATTAATTCCAGCAATGAGTGTAGACACTGTGATGAGCACAAGCAGCTTGTGTTACCTAGAGGAGAGGTAACTCCTTAGTGATGAATTTTCTGTTCCCTCATATAGAAGGCTAACTGGCCCCTTTTTGTTCTTTCTTTTTAAAGGAAAAAAATTACTAAATATAAGGAAAAATTTAAAGCCGCCGTTTTGAGTAAGATGTCTGCATATTTTGCTTTTTTGTTTTGTTTTTTGTTTTGTTTTGTTTTTGTTTTATTTCCCTTTTCGATGGTTTAGTGTTTAGGGCCCTTCACTTGACTCACTCTTTCCATGGTAACTATACACAATGCTGGCGATGGTACGAGTTGGCGGTAAGTGAAATCAAAGTGCTAGAGGAGAAGCTTTTCTTTTCTTTTCTTTTCTTTTCTGCAAAACAAAAAAAAATTAAGAAAGAAAAAATCCATCTGCCATTTCACATTAACACTACAAAATGTGATTTGACTTGTTGTCCCCCCTTTCCTTTTTCTTCCCTCCCACCCTTTTATTTTCAATGCTGTTGAGTAATGCCACCTGGATTTTGGATGTACATCCCATTTTGTTTAAGTCTGAGCTGTTTGATTACTGGCTTCCCAGTAATTTTCCTTGCACATCTTACTCAGAGTTACTGAACTCCAGTTTTGGCTGGTTTTATTAACGCACCCATAAACTTTTCATTTTTGCCTATCCATCTCTTCCCCCCCCCCACCCCAAACCTCTTTTCTGCACTCCCTCTCTTTGGATCTATAATTATTCTCCTTCCCCCACTTGCCATTTTTCTTTACTTAGTTAAATACAGCTGTTGGTCTTTGCTGATTGGTGGTTTCTGATTGGTTTTGCCCATTTTTCCTTTAAGTGCTTGTATTGCATTCTGCTGTAGCAGTTGATTTCAGGCAATTGCTCCATCTTAATGATTGTCTGTGAGACCTCTCTTCCCATCCCTATCCCCATTAATCAGTTGTTGTTGTTGTTTTTCTTTTTTATGTGTGTTTTAACAGCATGCTATCAGTCTCATTGTTGTTGTTTCCCATTCTTTTTTTTAATGTGTAATGTTTATATGGGGGGGGGGGTGGACGGGGGGGGGGGCTAAAACTAGAGTGATGAGATTCCAGGCTCCCTTCTTCCCTGCCCAAGCTCACTTTTGTATTAAAGTTCAGAGGGCGTTTAAACCATCCTACTTTGTTTTCTTGACCTTGAAAATAGCATGAGGCTTTTTCTACCATTTGGGTCTAGGGTTTTGAAAAGTCACTGATTCTATCTCTGCCTTCACTCTCTGCAAGAACTCTGTGACTGTGTTTGACACAGGGTTGCAATCGTTTGGCTTTATCCACACCACCACCGTTTTACTAGCACCCTCTCTGCTGTAACATTCGTTTGCTGCAGTGCTTAGAAAGCTTGGGCAATGAACAGCTCAGTAGTGAGAGTGGAGGACACTAAAAAAAAATCAGGAGACACTTCATACATTTCTTATGGTGTTCATTTTTCTCCTGACAAGTCAGCCATTGGGGAAGATTGGGGTTGGTGGCCTCTCAGGATACTCCAAAATTGAGATACGGGCCAAGCAGTGCTGCTCTGGAATGCAAAGTCCTTTAGAAGAAGAGCCGCTTAATCCAAGGCACCTGGGAATTCAAGCTCTTCTGCCCGAATAGCAGCAGATCTTTTCTGTAATATTAGTAGACCACTGCAGTTCAGTGAAAAGCTACTAACGGGGGAGACAAGGTTGTTTTTGTTTCTGTTTCGTGCCAGTCAAACTGGGCACAAAAAATAGCAATGGGGGAATTTTTGCCCTTGAACCAGTGAGCATCAAATAGTGCAGTCAAAACTGGCGGGGATGCCTGAGAAAATCTACTCTTTTTAGCCTTTTCTTTGATGCATAATTAAAATACAAAAAATAGACATGTTTATAATTGTAATATTTAGGGACAATCTGTAAAAGTAAATTTCAGTGTGCTGATTTTTAAAAGCTTTTTTGTTTAAAAAAATTCTGAAAGGTTTCCACCATTTTCTCTAAAGCGTTGTGCTTCCTTCCCTCTCTTCCCTTTTCCCTTTTAATTTTTAGGTTAATAATGCCACTGCACGAGTAATGACTAATAAGAAGATGGTCACACCATATGCAAATGGTAAGACAAATTGCTGGTGCTAAGGAAGGAATGGAGGAACATTTACAGGCATAAGAATTAAGTTTTCCCTTTGATTTTCCAGAATAATTTGAAAAGCCTGGTAGTTTGTATGTGTAGATATTGAAATATCTAAGAGGTTGTCAGGAGGTAGAAAAGAGTTCCTTGGAAATACGTTGAGAAAAAGGGCACTTATTTGAACCCTCAAACATGAATAAAGTACTCTAGCTTTAGGAAAAAACTTTTAATGTTTGGTCTTGTTATTCACTAATGAATTGGTGAGAAGTGACCAACACAGATGTCTCCATTATTATTGATACATAGCGACTGCACTCCAACTGATATGCACGCACAAGTGACAGAGGTTTATTGGGTGGTTGCTTGTCCAGCATCTTTACAAAACCTCCAAATAGGCTGGAGAGCAGCCTGGTCTGGGGAGAGTTCAGTGAAGGAGTAGAGCTGGTGGTAGCCAGACGAAGCCCTCTGGAGCAGAAGCGCCGAGAACTGGGGAGACGGCTGAGCAGCGCACCAAGCTGCGGGAGTGGCTTTGGGAGTTACCAGCTGTGAACCACCCTAAAACAGCCAGAGCCTGGCATGGCAGTGGGACAGTGAAGACTGTGTAGGTGGAGAGGCCTGAATTCGAGGTCCTGTTCATCCCCTCCCAACCTGCCTAGAGGGGGCAGAGGTGTATTAGGGTCCCTCCAGTGTGGTGAGTGGGGTGCTCCCTCCCGGGTGTGAGAGACGGAGGGAGTCCGGGAATGGATGCTTGTATGTGAGGACACTCACCCCTTGAGTGAGAGATGGGGTGAGCAGCAGTGGATGCAGTGCCCCCCGCCAACCAGTGAGAGAGGCTGAGGAGGGGGGCACAGTGGGTGTGTGGGTGATGGTTGGGCTCTAACAGCGCCGAGAGCGCGCGCTGGGGGGCCCGCCATCTCCCTGTTGTTGATTGGTTGTGTATGGGGATGTACGAGTGGACGGAGGGACCCCTAACCAGGGATTCCGGAGATCTAGGATTGAGGGGAAATGGATTTGGAAAGACTGGGGTTTTTAGGGCGGGCCATGTTATTCAGGTGGTGACAGGCCGGGGATGCTATGATGGGAGTCAGAGGGTGGGCCATCTTCGGGGAAGACACCCCTGGTGCTTGATACCTGTGGCATGTTCCGGCCCTCTGTGCTCAGACCCAGGCCCTGGACAGCAGACTCGTGGGTGCCCTGATCTCCGGCTGTTGCTTCTTAACGCCAGGTCGGTCAACAACAAGGCCTCCCTCGTGTGATTTGATCACTGAAGTGGAGGCAGACCTGGCGTGTATTACCAAGACCTGGCTGGGGCCGGAAGGAGGGGTGGCCCTCTCGGAGATGTGCCCATCTGGGTTTACAGTATGGCACCAGCTGAGACTCAAGGGCAGGGGAGGAGGGGTGGTGGTTGTCATCCGGAAATCTCTAGTGGCCTTCAGGGGCACTGATCTACAAGTGGACGGTTGTGAGACCCTGTTTTTCAAGTTGGGCTCCCGAGAACAGTTGGGAGTGTTGCTACTGTACCAGCCTCCCTGCTGCGTAGCAACCTCCCTGCCTGAGCTACTGGAGGCCATCTTGGGGTTGGCGATGGAGTTCCCCAGACTTATGGTTCTGGGGGACTTCAACCTGCCGTCCCTGGGGCATGCCTCAGAGGCGGCTCGGGAGTTCATGGCTACCATGGCAGCCATGGGCCTGTCCCAGATTATTCGGGACCCAACTTGGGACAGTGGCCTCACCCTGGACTTGGTTTTCTTGTCGGAGCAGTGGCAATGTGATCTGAAGGGAGAGTTACATCTGTCCCCTTTGTCATGGTCAGATCACGCCCTGGTGGCCTTGAGTTTCTCTTATGCCGCCTCCCGCCACAGGGAGGCAGGAGCCATTTGATTGGTCCGCCCTTGGTGACTGGTGGACCTGATGGGGTTTCAGAGGGAGCTGGGGGTTATACCCAAGGATCTGCTGCATGGTGCAGCGGAGGCCCTGGCTACTGCCTGGAATAGGGAGGCAGCCGGGGCCTTGGACAGGATCGCACCTGTGCAGCTTCTCTTATCCCATCGAACCCGACACTCCTCGTGGTTTACGGAGGAGCTGAGGGTTCTGAAAAAGGATTAAGAGACGTCTAGAGCGCCACTGGAGGAAATCAAGGACCGAACCCGACTGAACACAGGCTAGAGCCACTATTAAGGCCTATCTTGTGGTGGTAAGAGTGGCGAAATGTCAATATTTCTCCGCTCTTATTGCATCCGCAGAATGCCACCCAGCGGCCCTGTTTAAGGTCACTCAATCCCTTTTGGGAAAGGTGGGCCCAGTGACCCACCTTCAGAGCCGTGCAGAGGAATTTTCTGGGCATCTGCAAGATAAAATCGCTTGGATCCGTTCCAAGTTGGATTCCAAGCGTGAAGCATGGTCTGTGGAGATGCCTGGGGAATGTACTTACCCGGTTATCTGGGAACAGTTTGATCCTGTTGGGCCTGAGGAAGTGGACAGGGTCCCCTAGACTGTAAATGCCACCACTTGTCAATTAGATCCATGCCCCTCCTGGCTGGCGAAGACAGCTCGGGAGGTGATGTGTGGTTGGGTCCAGGCGATGGTAAATACATCCTTGGGAGACGGGGTGTTTCCGGCTGCCTTTAAGGAGGCGCTGGTGCACCCCTCCTCAAGAAACTGTCGCTGGACCCTACTGTACTGGACAATTTTCGTCCAGTCTCCCACCTCCCCTTCTTAGGGAAGGTGGTTGAGAAAGTGGTGGCCTTGCAGCTCCAGAGGATTCTGGATGAAACGGATTATCTAGACCCCTTCCAGTCAGGTTTCAGGCCCGGATATGGGATGGAAACAGCATTGGTTGCACTTCTGGATGATCTCTGGTGGGAGCGTGATGGGGGCAGTGCATACATCCTTGCTCTTGACCTCTCAGCAGCTTTCAATACCATCGACCATGGTATCCTTTTGGAGCGACTCAGGGAGTTGGGGGTATGCAGCGTGGTTTTGCACTGGTTCAACTCCTTCCTCCAGGGCCAGTCCCAATTGGTGTAGATAGGGAGCGAGAGATCCGACCCATGGCCCCTCCTTTGTGGGGTGCCGCAGGGTTCAGTACTCTCTCCGCTCCTCTTCAACATCTACATGAAACCGCTGGGTGAGATCATCCGTCACCACGGGATGAGGTATCATCAGTATGCTGATGATACCCAATTATACATCTCTGTCCCGGGTGAAGTAAGTGATGCTGTGACCACCCTCTCTCAGTGCCTGGGGCTGTGGGGGTCTGGATGGGGAACAACAGGCTTCAGCTGAACCCTGGTAAGACTGTGGGTTAATGGCTCCTCTGTATCTGGGAATTTACCATCTTTAGCTCTGGATGGGGTTGCACTGCCCCAAACAGACCCGGTGCGGAATCTAGGGGTCCTCCTGGACTCACAACTCCTGCTCAAAGAGCAGGTAGCAGTTGTGGCCAGGAGGGCTTTTGCTCAACTTCGTGTTGTGCACCAGTTACGCCCTTTCCTGGATCGGGAAGCCCTCCAAATAGTCACTCATGCCCTAGTCATCTCCTATATAGACTACTGCAATGCGCTGTACATGGGGCTACCCTTGAAGAGTATCTGGAAGCTACAGCTGGTCCAGAATGCGGCCGCACAGGCAATTTTAGGTGCCCCAAGATCCGCACATGTAACACCGTTTCTGCGAGAGCTGCACTGGGTACCAGTGTGCTTCCAGGTCCAATTCAAGGGGTTGGTTATCACCTTTAAAGCCCTATATGACATGGTTCCAGGTTACCTGAGGGACCGTCTCATCCCCATTACATCGACCTGCCCCACCCGTTCATGCAGAGAGGGCATGTTACGGACCCTGTCTACAAGAGACTGCCATCTGGCAGGGTCCAGGAAGTGGGCCTTCTCTGCAGTGGCCCCCGCCCTCTGGAACATTCTTCCCCCAGAGGTGAGGCAAGCCCCCTCTCTCCTGGCCTTCCAGAAAAAGTTGAAGACCTGGCTCTGCCATCTTGCTTGGGGCGGAAAGGGGAGTAGTCATTCTTGGGGATGGCTGGCACCTTAAAGTGGTCCTCATGTACACATGAATTGAATTAGAATTTTTTACTACCATCTGCATTTTATCTTATACTTATATTTTGTATTTATATTTTATGTATTAATTGTGGTTTTATTGTATTTTAATTTTTTAACTCTATTGTAAACCACCCAGAGTCCCTCTTTCAGGGGGAGATGGGAGGTGGCGAAATTTGTTAAATAAGTAAATAAGCAAGCAAGCTTTTAAAATTGGAAGTGAATGGAAGAGATAGGCAAAGGATGCATATATGTTCATTGACATTGGTCTTGCATTTTTAGGGAGGCTGCATCCTACTTTGTGAACCATACGGAAAAGAATAGTCAGTCAGTGATTTAAAAACAAACAAAACTATCTGCATATTTTTTTTGCCTATCTGCATACATACCTATCATGCTATTCTCCTTTAGGGTAGCAACATAAAGTACAGAAAACGAAGAAAAATAGGCAAAATAAATTAAACCCAGAAGATAATTGTAAAAGGAAATTAACTAAACCTACATTATACAAAAACCACTCACTGTATCTCTTCATATCTTTCTATATTTGCAAACCATCCTTGCTTCCATCATGTCCATTTACCAATTCATATATTGCCTCTGTTCTTTCCATTTCTCATCTCTTACTTTTCTGAGGTTCTGTTTGACAACATCCAACCATGTCTTTCTTGGGCTTCCCCTTCCTCTCAACAGATAAATTCTTCCTTCGTATATTTGCTTTGTGATTTAGTCCTCATTCATTCTCTCTCTAAGGCCAAATCACAGAGTTCTTATTTGCACTATTCACTCACTTTTGTACTCATTCATTCATTCATTCATTCATTCATTCATTCATTCATTCATTCATTCATTGTTCATTCTTGACTGGCTCTGCTTCACCAGAGTTTACTGAACATATTTTCTAGATAACCCTTTCCCACTGCATTCAATTTAATTTGTTTGTCCTCATGTACCCAACTCTCATTTCCACATAACAAGTGTGCAGAAGATTACTCCCACACAGCCATTTTCACTTATTTTTACAAATTTCATTCCTTTCAGCAGACCATGTGCTATCCACCATCTGTCTGTCAGCATTTGTACATCTTAAAATTTCTCCATCCATTTCCCCATCTTTAGTAAACATTCTTCCAAGGTACATTCACTCCTCTCCTTGCTCTAATTTTTGTAATTATTCATTCCATTTTTCCTGTCAAACAGAGCTGCTTTGTTCATTGTTCAGAATTTTCAAATCTATACACTTCTCTGCCTCATACATTTGATCTAACATTTATTGAAAATCATTTGGGTTCTTGAATAACAACATGACATTATTTGCATACTAAAGTACACACATTCATGTCCCCAGTCAACCCAACTTTAACATCATAAGTGCACTTTATCCATTAAAACATTAAACAACCAAGGAGATGGCACACCCCATCTTACACTCTACTTGATGATGAACCATTTACTAAGCAATTCATTTATTTTCAGGCATGCTTTTTTTCATTATATACCACTCTTACTGCATTAACCAACCAATCTAACTTCATCACATAAAATGTTCCATAATTTAAGCCTATTCACTTTGTCATATGGTTTCTCTAAATTAGTAAAATATAATAAACTTTCTCACATTCATACTTCCCCTGAGTCAAAATTTTTTGAAGAACAAAAATTTGGTGCACACACTGCCTGCCCAGCATAAAGCCATGCTGTACTTCCCAAATTTTGTTCCTTGTCAACTCTGGTTCCCTTTCAGTGAGAATTCTGCCAAACACCTTTCCATTCCAAGGCACAAAATTAACAAACTAATCTCCTTGTAATTTTTGTTATTCACTCTTCTTACCTTTTCCTCTGTATAAGGGAACAATAATGACATTCTTCCAATTGTCAGGTGCAGATGCAATCTTCACAGACACATTAAAACAACTTGCACAGCCACTCCATAAATAAGCCACATCCAGATGTTAATATTTGTCTAGTTTCACCATCTATACCTGCAGTTTTACCACTTTTTAACCATTCTCGTGGTATTTATGACTTCCTTTTCATCGTTTTTTGGACAATAACATTTATAGCATTCATTTGAATCCCATTATCATACTCATATATGTCTCTAAAATATTCCTTCCAGTATTCGTTCACCTCAGTTGCAGCTCAAATAATTTCATCACTTTTATTTTTAACTCGATTCACTTTGGAGGAAGCTCTTTGTAGAGTCCTATCGACATGATTAGCTACTGCTTTTTTAATAGGTTTCATTGTCTTGATAGAGAAAATAATAGGAAGTGTCTCTTGATTAGCATACACATTTGCATTACCCAGGTTAAAATCTGGGCAAATCCTAATAATCACACATCATATACACCACCAAGTTGATACTGCGTTCTTTGGTTGTGGTCCTTTCCCATTTGGGTTTATGTATGAGGACTTCTAAGACAGACATCCCTCTCATTCCTTTCAAATGCACATCAATATGCTCAGTATGGTGGAATCTCTCCTTAGCTGATGTTCAAAGATCAGTTCAAAGATCTCAAATTCTAATTCCATAAATAACACGGTCATTCCTCCTGGTTACTTTTGATACAGTTTCAAAATTTTCATTTGATCCTTCACTACAACCACAGGCTTTAAAAAGAAAAAGAAGAAAAGCACAATGCAGTACAAGTTTCATTTTCAGACTGTGGGAAGGAATTGATACTGATCTGCTGGAAAGCATTAGTGATATGTATTTCCTCCTCCATTGATGTCCAGAATACAAGAAATCGGGAAAATGTAGCCTATTTTTATGCATAGGAACAATATGTATGGAAGGAAGGTAATAATTACTAGAAGTTAGACTACATCTGTACTCATATACTCAGTTGTTTGCTGTCTCACTGATGGAAGGTCTAGCTACTCACATCTGCCTTTATTTTTTCAGGTTGGAAATTGAGCCCTGTGGTTGGAGCAGTATACGGTCCGGAATTATATGCAGGTAGAATTTAATATTGATTCTTCTATTTCTGCCATTTGACTGCAGTGGTGTTTGTTTATGTTCTCAATCTGCTGTTTCTTTATAACCTTTTTACATTTTTTATTCTTTTTAAAACTAAATTAGCATCCAGTTTTCAAGCAGATGTCTCGCTGGGCAATGACGCTGCAGTGCCCCTGTCAGGAAGGGGGGGTATTAACACTTACATTCCTTTAATCAGTAAGTAGTCCCTATTGGCCCCTGTATTGTTACTGTGCTTGAGTAAACAGTGATCTGTTAGCCCTCTTCTTTCCAGTCTGTATAATATGTACTTGAAAGGTTGGGCCTTGACAGAAAGAAATGCCACTTCTTTGGGCAGTGGCGGTGACCCATCCCATCTTGCAATGCGTTTTACGAGACTGTTTATGGCTAGGGTTTCTCCAGGTGATAACACTGCTATAAATCTATAAGGGAGGGAGCGTATGTGGAAGGTCCAATTGTCCTGGCTTTAGCAATGTAACAGGCCGCGCTCGGGAGTACATGTTATTCATGCTGCTAAACTGTGAGTCCACTGCAGGCCCCCTTGTGGCATGCTCCTAGAAGCACCTTGGGTTCATTTTGCCTTGTGACTGACTGGTGCCATCTAAGTATCCCTGTACTGCATTGTGTTCCCAGCCACCTTCTGAGGTTTCAATATCATTTTGCCCTGAGCCAGTTTACTCCAGCATGATGTGTAATAAAACAGGGCCCAATATAGATGGAACCACTTAATGGTCACCTTTGCCAAAAGGTAGGCTCTCGGTAAACTGGCACCTCATCATTAATTATGGCTGCCTTCATTAGGATGTTTTTGATCGTTTTATATTTAAATTACATGTGACGGAAAAGAGTGAGTTGGAAGGAGAAACGCACACACACACATGTCCTTAGTTCACAAGTTTAAGCATATCATGGCAGAGCATTTTAAGCATCCCCATTCCAAGTAAATGGAAGAGTTACCTGCCTGTATTAGTAGTAACTCTCTGTGCTTCTCAGACTGTTTCTAACCAGACTGCATGGCATTATCAAAATGGGGTGGAGGACAAGGGGAAACAGTTTGCAGTTTGTGATGAAGAAGGCATGACACAGCATTAATCCCTTGCATGCCAGGCCTCTCTGCAACCCTACCTTTCCTTCAGTGCCATGTCACAGCAAGAGGTATGTGAGGTCATCAGAGCTCTGAGCATGCTCCTTTGCAGGACACGTGTGGAACATTCCACATCTCTGGAGTTGTGTATAAGTCTAGTTAAATATGATTGCAATTGACTGGGCAGAGGAACTGATTCTTCTCATATTTTTCCTTGTCTGTCTGTCTTCACAGTACCCAGCTTCCCTTACCCAACTGCAGCCACCACAGCAGCAGCATTTAGGGGAGCCCACCTGAGGGGACGAGGAAGGACAGTGTATGGTGCGGTCCGAGCAGTACCTCCAGCAGCCATCCCAGCTTACCCAGGGTAAGGATGGAAAGCCGCCCAGCAGTGGTCTTCAGAACAGGACATTCAATGGATTAAAAGTAGGAACAGGAGGTGCCAGCACTATAACACTCTGCACTCCATCATACTTGGGAGAGGCAATCTAAAAACTTACATTTATGACCAGAAAGAACTTTTCATTAAATTGGCAACCCAACAGTGAAAAAGAGTGTTCAAAAATAATGTGCCAATTGTTCTAGCTTGTAATAACATTTTGGCAGCACAAAATAATCTGGAATTAGTGGAGGAACATTCTCATAAAGAGAGTTGCCAAAAGGTGTAGAGTCTTGGAGTGAGGCCATTTCTTGTTCTCTGAAGTCCAATTTCATTGAGTTACCCAGGACTGACAAGCATTGCTTGTTAGCTTCATCATACATTGTCTATAAATTGGTCAGAACAGAACAGACAGCTACCCACAATGGATTTGCTTTCTTGATTAGAGATGTTTTGAGAGGGGTTAAAACAAAGATTGAGCAGATATGTAACGAAGAGTAGTTTTTTTTTAAACTAGAATGAAAAACCAAAACCAGGATAGCAGTATACCAATACATCATATGTAGAGTTGCTTCCTTAGATTTTGATTGTTTCAGTAGCTTGGAAGAGCAGCTTAGCAGTAAGCTGCTCTTATCATTTCAAAGGTGTTGGTTGCTTTATTTTTTTAAGCATGTTTTCAAGACCGACAAGATTCCAGTATCTCAGTTGCCAGTCTTAGTTCTAAGATTTCATTTGCATCTAAAAATGCACCTTATTTCTTAGATTCCAGTCTTTCTTGGAAGAAACCTAAGCAGAAAGGAAAATACCAAGAGGCAGTTGGATTCTGATTCTCTTCTCTTTTAATTAGAAGTACACATTAATAGGAGGGATTATTTACTGAAATACTCTAGATCATGATAGATCAGTTGTAACATCTTAATAACTGAACAGCCTAGCATTTAAGACTACAAACACTGTACAGTTACTGGATACTTATTTCCTTTACTCCCCCTTCTCCCGTGGTTTGTACAAACATATTTTATGGTTCTACCATATAAAGTAACAAGTATCTGCATGCAACATCCTCCATGATTTGTATAGGGAGAATTGCTGTGATAGTTCATTAGAATAGCTTCCATGAATCACATAGAATCTGTGGGGTACCAGTTTATATCTAATTGTTGATACCCAGATATAATAAGTTATAAAGACATCATTTTGTTGTAATTATCCCTAATAGTTACAGCTAAAGTATTCCTAGAAAAGAAACCTAGTTCACCGGAGGTGCGTTGTTTTGGAACCCCAATGAGATTTAAATTGAATATTGAAGACAGTTCAAGACAGCTTCATGATCTCCTCAAAAATGATCCTCAGAATAACTCTTTATCCTTACATATTCAAGTTAAATATGTAGTTCAGGGATGAGGAAATAACTGAAAGAAACCTGTACTCTTGTGTGTTATGTATCTTATGTCATAACTGGACTCTTTAGAGCAGAAAGTTTTTGGATTCCTTGTGGTCTAGTACCAATTTGGTTTGGTGGTTCATGCTTTCTTAGTACATGGTATAGGGGAAGCTTCTTTGCAAAGCAAGAGAATACAAGTAAATGTTTATATTGTCTCCAAGTGATCAATGGCAAGAAAGGAGATGTTTATTAAGCTGCAAAATCTCTGAAATTCATCTTACAAACTTACCAATTTAACAAGATGGGGTTGATAAACTCAAAACACCAATGAAAAAAGATCCCTATTTCTGCCTCCCCACTGTAATCAATCATATATATGGCATACCTCTCCCTGCTGAATTGACATCAGTTTCCTATACTAAAGTGTCATCAAGTATACTTATGCTTATCAGCTATGTTTTTGTAGTTCAAAATTGAACTGGAGTATGATTAGTTTAATAACATAAGCTTGCATCACTATAGAAATCTGATTATTATAAAGCAAATTTATAGCCAAGCTATCCTAGCCTTGTTGTTTGTAACTTCCTATAGGTGGGTGTGTTCTGATCAGTGTGAGAGAAGCTTGGCATCATTTTGCACTCCAGTTGGCATATGGGAAAAAATCACAAGTAATATTGTCTCCTAGCCTGTGATAACATTAACTGGTAAGCCAGATACATACACACAAGGCTCTCATATATGGGGAACTAATGCTTTTTAATACGAGTGATTTAGCATTCATCTATCAAATGAATAAAGTTACAGAAAGCTGCGCAAAGCATGCATTCATAACCAGGGCTGTGGCAAGCTCTCTTTTCCTTTCTTATCTTTCCCTGATCTTTTGCCCTGTCAACACAAAGCACGTTACACTATGAAATGTTCCAATAAGTTGTAGTAATTTCACAGTTAATTTCTTTCTGGATGTGCTAGAACAAGCTATTTAGTAGCTGTTAGATTCAAAAGAGAGCTAGGTGCTGGTCTCTCTATAGAATGTATCATTACTGTCTACCCAGGGAACCCCCTTCCTTATTCTCCAGTTCTGCAGACTTGAATCAGTTACCTGACCCTTTTAGCTCATGATCTCTGCTTGTGAAAGCAATGCATTGTGGGTAATTTTATTACATTTATTTTTGCTTACTTTGATCAGAATTGAATGATTTTTGGGTTTTTACTCTGAATCAGTACTTTTAGATGCTAAATAATAATACTTTGCATGCTTGTGTGATCAGCATGTCTAATGTAAAAAGAAAATAGGTGATGTATGGATATCAGAAGTGATCACACAAGGCTGCAAGATGCATACGAGTACACAACTTTTGGTGTGTTTTTGATCTAGGTGGACTCCAGGACTGGATGAACTACTCCCAATGACCTTGCTTGTTCTACTTGGAGCCCGTTACATGAAATCAGTTGATTCATTTGTTTAGAGGGTTAATTAAAGCCTTTCCAGGTTAATAACTAGAGTCGAGGTTTCTCAAGTTGTATTTCTCTTCTTCAAGGCGTTGATTTTTTAAAAAAACAACAACACTATTGTACAGCATAAAGGTTGTTTTCTCCCCATCCCCCCTTTGCATACTGTCTCCCCTTCTGCCCTGCCCGCCTGCATGCCATGGAAGATGACATGGAGCTGTCTAGCGTGCGTGCGCAAACACAAACTCTGCTGACTTGCTCCTGCCCGAAAGCCCAGGTTATGGATTCATACATCACCTGCCTGTGTAAAATGCATGTGCATGCTGCCGTCCTCAATAACCGGAATGTTTTCTGTTCTTTTTGTTTTTGTTTTGTTTTTTGTTTTGTTTTGTTTTTGTGTGGATTTTCTGCAGTGTGGTTTACCAGGACGGATTTTACGGTGCTGACCTCTATGTAAGTACATACACTGGAGCCTTTTCATCTCCAACCCATGACAAGCCAGCCTTTTTTTGTTGTTGTTGTTGTTGTTGTTGTTGTCATTCTTGTTCATGATGATGATGTTTTTGGTTTAGTTTCGTGTTAATATAATTTTCTTTAATTTTCTTCTTCCCTGTGGATATATATTATATATTAAAGAATGCAAGCATGTTTCTCTGTTATTGCACTTGACCCTGGGTGCAAACCTGAGCTGGGTTTTCTGACCATTGCCAGGTTCAATATACTGAGTGTTCTTTTCACAAAGGTACGGTGTAGTACTAATCAGCCTGAGATATGATTAGCAAATGAAAATTTCCATCATTGCCCTTTTAATTGGCATAATTCGGATACCCAAAAGAAGAAGGCTGACCTTGCCTCAGATCCTTCCTTTCCTTTACCCTTTCCTTTCTCCTCTTGAGATTTTTTGAAAGCTTCGTTTATGTAGGGAATAGAGTCTAAGGTCCACAAACATATAAAGGTGAATTTGTGGGCCTTTTGCAATATGTTAAATATTTTACTCAAGAGTAAATAAATAAATAAAAAATAAAAAATAATATTTTTGTTAGCATTTTGACACTTTATCTCCTAAATGTGACCATACGTATTTCACATACTTACTTTGTTCTCCATAATTCCCCTGAGTCAAAAAATTAGTTTAAAAGGGTATTTTCTTGTACCTTCTGAATCAGCTGGTCCAGTTCACGGCAGTCCTTATACCAGGCTTCCCCTACTTGATGCCTTCCAGATTGGACTGACTTTGGCCATGCCCATGCCGGCTGGGATTTATGGGAATTACAGTCCAACACATCTGAAAGGCATCAAATTAGGCAAGATTTAGAATGTAACAAATGCAAGCTCTAAGTCAGCATATGGGCACCTAAGAGCTATTTGTTTACTGCCCGGAGATCTGTGGCTATTTGGTGGTCATAAGCGCAACAAATAAAGAATATCTGATACATTTCTTAGATAAGGTAAAAAACAGCTGGCAATAAAACTTTTCACTAAATGAATTTGAAGTATAATTCTGATTGTGAAGTCAATGGAAGAGTAGAGACAGCAGAGACATGATCTTTGTGGTGATATTATAGTGAAAGTAATATAATTACTATTAAAGAAAGTAATTTCATTTTAAAAGGCATATAATTACTGAAATTCATTCCAGATAATAGATGGGGCAACCTTCACTTGCTTCTGGTCTTTATCAGTTTCTATGACTCTGGAAAAGATGTTTCCCTTGCAGAAGCTAGATACAGCAAGTTAGGGAGATATTCTGCCTAATGAACAGAACTGTTACTATTCTACTTCAAGTTGTTGTAAGCATCACTTGTGCCCTTTTCTACCTTGTTCAGATTTCATTATGTAATTTGTGTAGAAAAACAGAAAAATGGCTAGTCTTCCCCCTTCCCCCAGCACTACTGAAATATTATCTCATACAGAGGAGATGCAATGAGAATATAAGCAAATGGATGACATCCTTTGTGCTGTATTTTAATGCAGTGTAATAAGAGAAGTGTCCAGCTTGGTAATTCCCCAACTTACTCCTCTAGTATAAAGGAGTAATACTGGGAGTGTAGCATCATCACAATATCCCCTATTGCAAAATACCCTTGATATTTACTTAAGGTCTAGAATTATATTGTTTTTAACATTCAAATGGATATGTCATTCTTTGAGACTGGTGAGAATAAATACATCCCTCAAGATGGATGAACCAAACTTTCTCCCTGGCTTTTCATTGCTAACTGAAGTGAATTGTGATGGTGACATCTCAGTCAGTAACTTCCAAGCCATCTGCTTTCTGCTGTTTTAATTGGCATGAAGCAAAAGGGTGCTGTTTCTCCGTAATAATTCACCAGCAGTTCATTTTCCTGCTTCTGTGGGGAAATCACTATTGTGGGAGGAATGAAGAAAGCATCAGCGATGTGTAGCTATGCTAGGAATATAGAAGAAGCTTTCTTAAAAAACTGGAATGAAGGAAGGTTTAAATAAAACCATTCCCATGAAACTCAGTTAATAGCAGCATATGGAACTGAGACGATACGAAGCTAGAAAGAGAGAAATAGGGGTCTCAAGTTCCGCTTGCATCTTTTGCTTTTCTATTTCTTTCCTGTCCTCGTCTCCCTTTTCTTTTCTGGGGCAAACATCCCTAGCTACTTCATTTCCATGCTAAAGATTTATTGCTCTCTGGCATTAGAAAATGCAGCCCCAGAGGGTAGGTGTGGGAAGTAACAGCTTTGATCACAGCTTCTACTCGTGTGGTTCATTTATTTCACAAAAGCGGCTATCCTCAAGGACCAAACCTTTCTGTGAAACGTGTGCTTGCATCCTAAGGAAAGAAAAGGCTGGCAAGCCCTTTCCCGGGCTTTTTTGTGTCTGATTGTTTCCCTCCACAGCTGTGTTTTTGAATTGCTCTTCCTGTGTTCTGTTATAGAATAGTCTTACAGGAACCAATCATTAGCGCTAAAATACCTCAGGTAGGAGTGCCAGTGTGACCTGCCAACCAATCAGATTGTGGATTGCAGTGGGATAAAGAAAAAAAATTGAATTAATACTAACAGTTCCAATTAGAGATGGGAACAGAGTCTTTTTAAAAAGAAAAAGAAAAGGCCAACATATGTGTGTGAGCATGTGATCAAAACTCTCATTTGTCTCAGTGCTGCACAAATCCCATAACATATAGGATGGTTTTTCTAAACATAGGTAGCAAACTAGGAAAACCTTTTGTGTATATGACAAGCATAATACAAGCATGTGTTATTTTTTTCTTTTGTGTTCCTTATCCATACTTTCTAAGGAGCATATATGCTAGCTATCTTGAAAGCAAGCTTGGGAATCCTGTTGCTATGCATTCTGCTTTTAAAAATAAATCATCTGTTGTAGAGAAGCACAGAAGTGAACACTTTAATTGCAGAGTTAAAAAAAATGTACCGAAACCATTGACACTCAACTATTTTCTGAAATAGAGTAACTATCAATAATAAGCAGTGTCAAGACAGAACCCTCTAGGGCAGTGTTTTTCAACCTTGGTGACTTTAAGATGGGTGGACTTCAACTCCCAGAATTCCCTAGCCAGCTATGCTGTTTGGGGAATTCTGGGAGTTGAGGTCCACCCATCTTAAAGTCGCCAAGGTTGAAGAACACTGCTCTAGACAAGAGGCAGACTGTACAGTGTAATGATAATGTCTCACGGATGTGAGGCAGCATGGCACAGAACAAAAGTACAGGTCTTTACAAGTTACTCTGTGTGGGTATATTGGATCACCTTTGAAACAATTCTGCAGTCTTTGAGGCAGCATCCTAAGGGTCACTAGATAAGCGTTTCCCCCTCTTTGAAGTCAGACACTGCACCTCAGCCTTGAAGGGAGAACTCTGACTCTGGATCCATTTTTCTCTCCAGCTTGCAAGTCCAGCTATTTCTGAGTTTGAGTGATTCTAGCATTGAAAGCTCCTAAAGGAGGCCAAAATTATCTATGGAGTCCTTGGTGCTCTCTGAGCTTGGTTGTTTGCTTGTAGACGTTTCATTACCCAACTAGGTAACATCATCACTAGGTTCCAAGAACTACCAAGGAGAAAACCACACCCCCACCAACACTGGCAGGGCAAGCTACTGGATATAAACGGGGAGCAAACCCCACACTCATTAGCACTGATGATGTTACCTAGTTGGGTAATGAAACGTCTGCAAGCAAACAACCAAGCTCAGAGAACACCCAGAGAACACCAAGGACTCCACAGTTCAACCCTGAGCTACATATATTCTCTTCTATTGCAAAAACTATCTGGGATATCTCCCCTGCTTCATTTCCCCGCTACTAAGCTTCAGCCACTAGGGTAGTGGATATTTTGGAAAATGTTTTCACAATATGTTAAGAATGCTCTGCCAATTTTCACATACTTACTGTGTGGAAGAATATTTTTGTCAACTTAATACTGGGGCCCTGATTTGTCAGTGTTGCAGCCCCAAAATGTATCAATCTGGGGGGGAAAATGACTCTCGTAAATGAAATTTAAGGGGGCACGATAGCTCAGTGGTTAAGACGCCAGGCTTGTCGATCAGAAGGTCGGCGGTTCAAGACCCGAGCGCCGTGTGACGGAGTGAGCTCCCGCACTCGCCCCAGCTCTTGCCAACCTAGCAATTTGAAAGCATGCAAATGCAAGTAGATAAATAGGTATCACTTAGGTGGGATGGTAACAGCGTTCTGCGCACGTCATGGCCACATGACCGCGGAAGCGTCTTCGGACAGCGCTGACTCTTTGGCTAACAAACGGAGATGAGCACCGCCCCCTAAAGTCAGACACGACTGTGCAGAGGAAAACCTTTACCTTTACTAAATGATATTTAGTCTCCCAGGAGAGTTTAAATGCTGCATCTGAATATGGCTTAAGCTAGTTCTCTCAGAACACTTTTCTCTGTGACCCGGTCTTCCCTGGATAAATGCTGACATATCAGAAACATGGTCAGTATCAATAATTGTGACCACAATTATTTTGTAATTTTCTAGTTGCTACAATAAGAGGAATTCTTGCTTTTATTTATAGATAATAGAAATATAATCTTCAATGTATTCTCAAGAATTACACTTTTTCATGCGTTAAGAACTTCCAGTCCATGTTCTATTATTGGAAAATAGATGAGACCCTCTTTTTTTATTTTTCGTTTTTAAATTTTGAACCTACTGTCCTAAACCCCCAAATTTGATGCTATGCTTAAAAAATCCTAAACATATATCTTACGGTGTTAAAAGTATGTATTTGGGATTAATGTTCACTCAATACTGTGGGGGGAAAGAATCCAAACTTG
Source organism: Charina bottae (assembly GCA_023362775.1). Classification (NCBI taxonomy): domain Eukaryota; kingdom Metazoa; phylum Chordata; class Lepidosauria; order Squamata; family Charinaidae; genus Charina; species Charina bottae. The sequence goes on along the minus strand of JALMGJ010000006.1, from coordinate 29,763,914 downwards.
TTAATGTATAATAGTTTTTTAGAAATTCATACATTGATGCAGAAATGAGTTTCTGAATCAGCACCTGCAAAGATGAAATTAAGTAGAAATTCATCCTTCCCAGCATTATATATTTGTCACACAGGAGCAAATGTTCTGGCAAGGTCATGACTACGTGTATGGAAAAGCAAACATATTTTGTCCAACTTGCATCTTGGAATGAATCTCTGGCCATTATTTGAGAGCAAAAAGAAACTTCCAGCAAGGTCCTTCTATGTTTAAAGCTTCAACTCCCATAATTCCCTGCTGGCTGAGGGATTATTTCAATTGAAATCCAACACATTGGCATGCATCAAAAAGCAGAAGGCTTGTTTAAGGCATCAGTGTAAAGAAAGCTAATAATGCAGAATATAAGGAAGGGAGCTGAGTTTTTATTCTTCAAGTTGATTCTATAAAAGGAATCTTATGAATTCTATAAACTTCTAGTAGTCTATATATTTCCCTAGGGTGACAGGAATATAAGTATAAAAATGAATCTGGAGCCTTGAAATTTGACTGAACCTAGAATCTCTCCATTTGTATCCATAAATGTTGATCTGTGTCTTAGCAGATGGTTATTCAACTTTAAAGTTTTGGTACTGGGATTGGGAAGCTGTGCCTTCCACAAGTTGCCTCAATACAATTCTCCATTAGCCATATTTTCTGGATTGGTGGAGTTTTCACCGACTTCTTGAAGGCCACAAGTTCCTCACATGACATAAAATAAACTCTCTAATTTACTGGCATTTCTATAATTACCATTTGACAGATATACTTTTAAAGTTTATTTTATTTTATCAATTTATAAGCTACTTCAATTGCTGTAGAAACTCTAGGTGACATTCAATGTTATAATAAATACATATTGTAAGATGATGTAACATGATAACCAGTGCAGCTCATGAAATAGAGGTGTCACATAGGCGAAACACTATACCACATTCTGGACCAGCTGTTGCTTCCAAATCATCTTCAAAAGAAGTTCCATGTAGAATTCTTGGCAATAATCCAGATAAGAGGTGACTGAGGCCTGAGTGACCAGGTCTGAGTGACTGAGTGACCTCTCAACCCAAGAAAGGGTAAAATTGGCATACCAAATGAACCTGCAAAGTCCCTCAAGGCCATGGCTTCCAATTTGTTCCTTAAGCAAGAGCTATGAGTCCAGGAGGATCCACAAATTTATCCACGAAGTCTTCCTGGGAAAATGTAATCCTATCTGGAACTAAACATGGACATTCGCTGTAAGAGGGTTCCTGAATTCACAGCCATTCAGTTAAGCCTAAACCTCTTCCTCTCCCTCTCCATCCAGACCCTAACAACCTCCAGGCACAGAGAGAGAACCTTGACAATATCATGTTACTAGCCAGGAGTCAAGATATGCAACTGGATATCATCTACATATTAATGGTGCCTGACCCATGCTGTCAGATCACCTTGCCCAGCAGCTTCATGTAAATGTTAAAGAGGAGTGGGGAAGTGTTGAACCCTAAGGAACCCCGTAAAGCAGAAACCTTGGGATCAAACTTTCCCCCTTCATTGTTGCAACACCCCTATCCTAATTCTGCTAATTTACTATTCACAAATTGCAAATTGCAATCAATGCTGTCTCAGTACTGTACTCGGGCCTGAAACCCAACTGAAAAGGCTCCTGATAATCTCCTTAATCCTGGGCTCTTAGGAGCTGAAGACTTAGGAGCTGAAGACCTACCATCTTCTCCACAACCTTATCCCAAAAGGGAAGGTTGGAGATCAGTCAAAAATTATCTAACAGTACAGTGTCCAGCAATGGCTTCTTGAGAAGATGTTCCTTCAAGGCAAGTGGGACCATCCCCTCAGTAAAGGATGAATTTACTGAACAAAAGTCACCTTGCAGATGGCCTTAGCCAACCAGGGGGTACATGAATCTAACATACAGGCGGCAGCACCTGTAACTTTGAAGGTATAAGTTAACATGACAAAAAATGCAACTCTACTGCCTCTCCATTGAAAATGTGTTGCTCCACAACAAAAAACCATTAACATTTCTGTTAAGTTTGTGCATTATTGGAAAAAAATACTTAAACCAGGATCCATTTATTGGAATATATAAAAGTCAGATATATTTTGCTGTATTTCTGTTTATAGTTTACCTTGATACCTACAATGTATTTCCATTGACTTACAGGGCCTGTGAAGAGCAGTAGGTTTCACTTCAGTGCTTGTCTAACATTGTGCTCAGAATACAAATAGGAAACCTGTCGCATATTGTAGGTCTCTTCATATCTACATATGATGGGGAGAGGTTAATAAAAGACACTTATAGCAGCACTTGAGACACATCAAGCTTAAATGAATTCCAGACAAAATGAATGAAACTAATCTCCATCTTCCCCTGTGGCTAAAGCAGCACTTGGGCAGTCCTTGTTCTAATTTATTGCCCCGCACTGAAGTAGACAGCTGTATGGTGAAGAGCTCTTCCCTTTATCTTGCTATTGCTGATAACTTGATCACTGCCACATTGCAGTCACCTCTTCCTCCTCCCTATTTGCAAGAGATGCTCAGGGATGCCTTGTCTATAGGACAGGGAGATCTGTCATCACATGCCCACTGATGCCCAGTTGGGTTTGAAGGTGAAAAATGAAAGTCTAAATAATTGAAATTTGGGTCATCAAGCACAAAGATTATATGATTTGAAACGGAGGTTTTATTGTCCAGCTACAGATAAATATGAAACAGCTGGTCATGATCTGTCTCTCTTACTGATTGACAGGAGCATGCTAAATTCTAGAATATTCTGTAGTGAATTAAATAATATTTGATTGGATGCAGAAAAATATAAAACAGATGGGAGGCAGGGAAGGGGAGAAAAAAATTGCGAGTTAGTAGGCAAGTCTCTTCTGCCAAAGCTGCGGGAATTGTAGATATAAGCTTGGACTTGTTCCATGGAGTTTTAAATAAACTGACAGAGCAAATTAGGAGTCCCTAAAATTTCACATTTCAAAAACTTTTTCCTGAGCAAGCTTATACCAGAATTTATATATATCTTTCATGTACATCTAAAGCTCGTGTAGGTTGGGGAAGAAACTAGCATACATTATGCTTTTTCTTAGCCTAGCTGAAGTTGGCCTGATAAATTTTCAAGCAGGCATTATCCATTCATATAATTAAATGTCCATGTTCTTTTGTCAGGGATGTGTTTTGAGCCCATCTCTTGATTTTATTTAATGCACATCTAATGGACGTGTTCAGATGACATTGTGCTGAAGTCAGCTACTCCCCTTGGTTAACTGACTAATCCCATGTGCCAGCAGTGCATAATTGCCAATGATTGGGAGTGGTCATTTTATAAATTTTCTTAGCCACCTCATATTATGTGCTCCCCCCCCCTTGAAAAGGGAAAACAAAACCACAGTATCCTGATGGAGGTTGGCACCATGATAGACACAGGAACTATCCCATCCCAATCTCTTTCTGCTCCCTTTTCATCCCTATGTGGTTGTGGGGGCCAAAGAGTAAAAAGATAAGAGAGGTGGAGTACATAGAAAAAGAAGGAATAGGTGACCCAACTGGCTTGATCGTTGGCAATTAGTTTAGCCTCAGGCTTAACCCTAACCCCACTGAGTTCTTTTCCAGAGTTAGTTGCCCGGGTTAAGGTATTTCTAAAGCTTCCCCTTGACCCAGTTAAACATGTTCTGTGAACAGATCCAAAAAAAACATTTGCAAGTTTCACATCACATAGATGTGACCATTCATGTATATGCAGCATTCATTTTTATTAACAATTTCACATCTGTATCAGTGCATGCTTACCCCAAAATACACATCAGCTATTTTTAACTTCATTTTTCCAATGAATTATTTTTCCTTTTTTGTTGTTTATTGTGCAGCCAGCTAAGAAATGTTAACATCTTGCTCTAAATCTCTCAGTGGAGTCTCTGTTCCCTTCTCTGATATAACAGATGGGTTATTGCTTGTTATAATTATTAACATTTGTGGTGTGGGACAGGGCTAGGGCGGGAGGTTCTTTTTTATTTTGGGGTACATGGGAATTGTTTAAGATTTGGAATGTTAACTCCAGTGGTGACTGACTGTTTATGTAATAGCAGGTCGTTGTGGCTGCACGCTCTAGTAATTGAGGCTGTGTACTTCACCGAGCTTGTGGTAGAGCCTAGGGCAAACTGCTGTCCCAAGAGAATGCTGGGATAGATAGAACTAGCCAATATGAGTCTGAACGTGGTGACTTTGCTGGTTGTTTTTTAGTTCCAAATGTCAGCATGCTTCGTTTTATTTTCATTTTCATTTAATTTAATTTAATTAATAAATGTTACGCCATATCCCACCCCAATTCCAGTCCTTTTTTTCTTTACAAGAAATGCAAGTTAAAAAGACTTAAATGGGAAAAACATCTTTAGTTTCAAACTGCATCTTGTCCTCATATTCACAGTCGGGCTGAACTCAGCTGATTATCTCAAATGTCAAATTTAAAAAATTATGTTGGGAATGGAGCACACTGGGCACATTATGAGACAAGCTGCTCAGCAATCAGTGTTGCCAAAGACAAAGATGAATACATCTGAGCATGCCTGAGTATTAGATGTGTTGAAAGTTCTGCAATCTGGATTTTTTTTTTTTAAATCAAGAAAAGGGATACCAGTATGTCTGAAGCTCTGTTACAGCAAAGCTCCTTGCTATAAATTCTTTTTCAGCTACTAATAGTAGAATGAGATTAATAAAGAGCTAAACAAACTCAGAATAGAGACAGTCACGAGGAGAAGCAATAGAACAGTTCTTCATTTTGGGACTGGAGGGGGTTTGAAGTGGTGGCTAATTTCAGAACCCTGTAAGTCTATCATTGCTAAGCAAATCTGAGAAAGTCAGGGGAAAGTTCCCCTTTCTCCTCTCTCAAAAAGCTCTAAAGGTTAGACATTTTAAGATCTCTTTCCTTTAAAAAAAAAAAGGGGACCTCAGTATTCTATAGGAATTGCTATAGATTTCCCTGTCATGAAATAGCTGGATAGATAGAAGATAACACTGTGTTCATACTTAGTTTACATTCATGAAAAATCTGTTCCATACCATGAACACATCTGCATTTTCATTCCCAATTCCTCCTCCTCTACATTTCGATCTTCAGAATTCAGTAAAGCTAATAAAAACCAGACACTTGAAATGGTAATTACAATTACTTGATACAACAACTATTAATGGTTGATACAACTATTAAGGAAGGGAAAATCACTTCTCTGGATTGTATACCCTTATGGCTGATTCCAGTGCTTGATAATTACATGTGGGCCTGAAATAATAGAAAATACAAAGAAGGTAAAACAGTATATTTCAGTAAGCTAACTTAGACTGGCTCACTGAATGAATATGAGTGTTTTTTGAGTTTCAGATGAATCTTTATTCATCATCACTAAGGGATTGTTTTGTAGGTTTTGTATTTTTTGCTAATTGTCATAACATTCAGTCTTCTAAAGTTTAACACTATTTTTTAAAGCTAATCGTTAATTGATGAAATTTCAAGACTAATTATTTGCTGCCATGGCTTCTAATCTGTGAAGGCCTTTTATATGTCATGTGAGATGAGATTTCCTGAAGAGAGATTTCCATGCACAGGATTTTTATAGTTTAAAGCTTTGTTATTGTTACATCAGTTATCTTAAATACAGTATTTCTGCATTGAAATTACAATGAAAAGTGCAGCTATCTGCTTTCTTTTCATAATGATTGCACTGGTCGCCTGTTGCAATCTTGTGTTCTTAAAGATTATTTTTTAATTCCCCAAGCAATAGTATAATAGCTATAGCACCAAAACAAGATTGTTTCATAAATTAATTCTTCCAGCATCCAGCTGAATTAAAAGATTAAAAGGAAACATTATGTTTCTGGATAGTAATGATAAAATAGCCAATGGTATGCTGGTTACTCTGTAATGTAAAGAATTGAACATAGCCCCTTCTTAGAGAATTTATGTTTAAGACAGACCCGCTAAAGTTAGTTCTATGCAAGACTGAGGAAATGGGCACATTTGTAATTTTGAGAACATGTCATGAATGTTCTCACAAAATGGCTGTTTTTGAAAGCTTGCACATTTACTAAATGGCTGTCATGGTGGACATGGGCCAAATAAAATAAGTATACACATGCATACACACATTTATATTTATGTTTACCAGAAGACTAATCACTCCAGCCATTCCCCTGTCCCAGATGCTCTGTGTGTTCAGCATACCTTTTTCTTAGGTGCAGGTGGATATGTGCACATTTTCAAACAAACCATTGGGCTGTAGGCACCCATGATTTTTGATTTCTTAGATTACCCCTTGAGCGTATTTTAGGCCCAGATACAACTTTATAAAGACAGATTCTGTTGCTTTCTACCACACTAACTTCCCATTTTTTAAAAAAAATTATAGATACAAAATAATTAAAACTGGAAGGAGCAACAGGCAGCCTCCCCCCTTGTAGGAAATGTAAGAAAGAGGATTGGCTTTTACTGAGACAGGATTATGATGTCCCAGGCATAGGACAAAATAAAAGGAAGGTCATATGTAGCTAAATGAAGACTCTTAAAGGTTAAACATTAAAATCTGATATTACAAAACCAAGCAAGAGCCATTACGGAGATTTTGGCAGAAAAAAGATCATGATATAGCAGTGAATTTAGAGCGATTAAGTTCTAAATTAAGTGAAGGAATTGGCAAGGAAGAGATTGCAAGAGAGAAGATTATCGGGAAGATGGTGTTTAAGTTATGGAGACATACACAACTTCATCTGGAGAGTCTACTTTTCAGAGTTCATTTTAATATGCCTTACATATATGGAATTCCTTTCCTAAACATTATCTTTAGCTTGTGTAGATGTTTTATTTTAATTTATAGCCCTGGAAACCTCTTAGGAGATCTATTATGGACAACTCTTCTTATGTGTGACTATGCAAAAAATAGTAACTTACTTTGGGCATGGTGGCATTAGTTGCTTTGTTTTTCAATTATCTTGGTTTAGCTAACCCAAACAATGACTAAGAAGCTAATAATCTCTGTTAATGATTTGGACAAATACTGGAATGTTTTCCCCACAAACAATCAACAATCAAATTGTACAATCTCTTGAGAGGTTTATATTATAAAATAAGTTCTGATTAAAATTATAACAATGTGGGTAACAATGCTTTCCTCCCATAGATATTCTTTTATATTGATTATGGTCAGGGCGATCACCATCTTTATTTTTGATATTCTTGTTAATAAATAGACCTACAAGTACTATGATAGTACAGCCTTTTCCATTTGATTTGCTTACTGATACAGGACTTTTCATCAGGTACTGCATTGGGGAGATAGCAAAATATATGTGGATCGGGGAATGTTTTCATAATTAATTGTGACATGGGAGTTGATGCAGTTTGAAACATTTCTTCTGTACGTGTATTGTATATATCACTCTACTTCGTTAAGGAGAAAGGTATCTATAAAGTCAGTTCTTTTTTTCCTGCAGGGTGGATATGCAGCCTACAGATATGCACAGCCCGCTACTGCAACAGCAGCCACTGCTGCTGCAGCTGCTGCAGCAGCTTACAGTGATGGGTATGTAAGGAAAGGTGTGGTTTTGATGTATTTGGAGAGTGTTTCATTTTAACAGTATAGTACATTTCCTGATATTCCGCAGTATGCATCCTAGCTGCAAATGCCAAAAGCATGACTTCCAGTTTTATTGCTAGCAAATGTTAAGTGAAAAGAAACGTTAGAAGCCTAAGGTTTTGTGTGTTTCCAGGAGAGGTAGCTGGATTTTGCAGTCATGCATCAGTGTCAGTGTTTGCCAACCTTGTTCTTGCCTTTAGGGTTACAATCTATAGTCCTGTTGGCATTTTTATGGAATTTGTGCTGTTTTAGAGCACAAGCAACAGCCCCCAACCATCGCTTTTTGCCTCCAGACCCCTGCTTTGAATCTGAGGGGTGACGGAAAGTGGCTTACAAATTGTGAGAAAGGAATATATTGGAGATGAATTATACCTTGCTACCATACTTGAGCAATAATCTGTGGCCACACAAATAAGGCATCATTGATTTATACATACATTGGTCACTGCAAGTTATTGTGTAGCTCAGCATAATTGTTATCTAGAATCACAATCATTAAGCCAATGATGGAGAGAATGGGACCGTTTTCTACCTGTGAAAAGGCTATACACACTTGCTAAGCAATTAAAAACATTTTCGATGATAAGCCTGAGAGGTTAGGTAGCTGTCATAAGTAGGAATGACATAATAAAGCCTTTGCATGAAAGTACAATGCATATCGCTTTCATTCTTGTACTGCACTTTTTTTCCCAAACACCTTCCAGTGTCTTGTTTGGTGTTACAGCCATAACAATAACAGATACTTCTGTTCTTGCACCTAAAAGGACTCTGGACGCTGTGAGAGCACTTTCTTAAGTGGAGAGCTTGATCGGTGCCTCATTTTCCTGCAAGGGTCACTCACACTCATTTCTTATTTCCATGGGATGATCAGTTACAGCCATCTCATGTGTTTTTCAGTCTAAAACTGTGAAATTATGTTAAACAAAAAATATATATTCAGAATAAGACTCAAAACATGTTTACTGTAGGCCAACCTTTCTCACACCCAAGCACCACCACCACAATGTGGAATGTGCTTCTTTTAAAATGAAGCCTTTTTGTTTTAAAGTATTAAATTATGAATACTTGGGGTTGGCACCCTTGAATATTGATCCAATAATTCCTCCTTGAATTAAACAAGTTCTTTAGATATGGAGGAAGAGAAAATAGAGGTGGGGTGGAGGCAGGAAGTTCATACGTTTCCATTTCTTCTGAAGACAAGGCCTTTATTGGAGTGACATTTTTTTTCTCGCTATTCCACACCCCCCTTTTTTTTTTAGTTACGGCAGGGTGTACACAGCAGACCCTTACCATGCCCTTGCCCCTGCTGCTAGCTATGGAGTTGGCGCTGTGGTGAGTATGGTTTTTCCTCTTCCTTGGTGATTTTGTACTTTTACCAAGAGGTACAGTTAGTCCTCGCTTAATGATGCTAATTGGGACCGGAAACTCTATCATTAAGCAATGTGGCCGTAAGTTGAGAAACCACGTGACTGTGACACTTAGAAAGGTAGTTCCGCCAGTCCCAGTTGCCATTGTTAAGCGAGGACCATGCAGATCGTTAAGCGAGGACCTCACGTGGCCGCAGCTTGCAACTTCCTGCTTGCTTCCCCCTTGACTTTGCTCATTGGAAGCCAGCAGGGAAGGTTGCAAATCACAGTCACGTGACCACGGGATGCTGAGGTGGCCATAAGACCAGTCATAACTACAACTTGTTCAGTGCTGTCGTCAGTTCAAATGGTCGCTGAACGAGTGGTTGTTAAATGAGAACCACCTCTATTGTCTACAATATTCTCAGTTGAGTAGTCTCAGAGGAGTTGTGTAATAAAGAATGTATCCAGCATATTGGTTAACTGCTAAACCAGGGCTTTCCAAAGTTTTTCCCGTGGCGACACACCAACCAGCGTTGGTGTGTCGCCGCGGGAAAACCCGGAAGTGCTGTCCTTGCGGCAGCAAGCAAAAACCCGGAAGCGCTGCTGCCGCTTTCGGGTTTTGCGCACTACAGTTGGTGTGTCGCCACGGGAAAACCCGAAAGCGCTGATGATGATCAGCGCTTCCGGGTTGTGTGGCGACACACCAGACTGTGTGGAGACACACTTTTGTGTCGCGACACACAGTTTGGAAAGCTCTGTGCTAAACAATGCTAGCGGAGGATTGTAAGAATAGAAAAGTAAGACAAGGATATGAGAAAGTTAATGCTAGCCACCAGTCCCATTGTAAAGGGAATGCTATGGTCGAATTACCAAACGGGAAATGAAATCTGTATGTAGCATGATTCCCAGACAAGGTCTTGAATACAGTCAGAGCCTTATTATCATATTCCTGCCATGTACGTTGGCATTCTAACATCAAAGGGACTAATTTATTCTTTTGTTTGTATCCAGAGCCATTGTTCTGTTTTTTGTTTTAATGAAGGATTACAAATTAAACTAATGAAGCCAATAATTGATTTTAACCTTGGTAATGAGTGTACTGGAGCTGAAGGACTTGAAGTTCATTATTCCCAATTGATTTTGTTAGGAAGCTGAGCAATAAGGCCTGGACCTGGCTACTTTCCTTTTCAGAGTTAAATATTCTCAGATGTTATCATCACAGAGCAGTCTGTCTGCAGATCTTCTGATTTGCGTTTAAATAATCTTAGGATAACTTGCAGGAGGTTCATGCTTTTTAGTATGAAAAAACTGGCTAGGAAGAAGAGCAGCAGAAGAACTACAGAGCAAGAGAAATTCTGTTCAAGGAAAACATGGTGAAAAATTGTCATAGATAGTCTAGGATTAATGTTCTTGATCCAGAAGATAAATAGGGGACCAGGCTTTCAGAAACCTACACTTCAGGTTAGTTGGTATCCAAGGAAACATTTTTTAAAGAAGATATTCTATAGCTTCTTCAATCGTATAGAGCAGAGCTTTCCAAACTGTGTGTTGGGACACGTTAGTGTGTCGGCTGCAGTGTCTGGGTGTGTCGCGGCTGCTGCTGCCTCCAAGCCCTGCCAGCATTCCGCGTAGGTCCTAGTGCCTGCCTTGTGCCTGGCTGCCTCCACACCTGCTGTGATTCCACACAGGTCCTAGTGCCTGCCTTGTGCCGTGCTGTAAGAGTGTCGCGAAATGATGCCCTGCTGTAAGAGTGTGTCGTGAATTGATGCATGTCTAAAAAGTGTGTCACCAACATGAAAAGTTTGGAAAGCTCTGGTATAGAGGGTTGCATGGGAAAATGGTCTTGCATGCATCATTCTTTGTAAAAAATATATTTAAATTTCCTTTTTTTATTATTATTTTGCAGGCAAGTTTATACCGAGGTGGCTACAGCCGATTTGCCCCTTACTGAAGTGACATGAGCCCCCCCGCAAGTGGGACAGCCCCCTCCCCCCAGTTCATGAGGCCTGGCTATTGCAATATTTACTAGTAGAGGAACTCTATAGCAAGAAGAGGAGGAAAACAAAAGAAAAAAACAAGAGAAATACTTTTTTATACCTCACTATGTTCTTTAAATATGTATTTTTCCTTTAAATTTCTGCCTTTAATTCTTTTGTTCCAAAGATTGTGCATTTTTTTGATCTTTTTTTTTCAATCATTTGTTTTTAACTGTGGAAAACATAATGCATTTTTGTGTCTATATATGCATAGTTTATCCTACCAATCACAAAAAAGAGATAAATAGTGCTAAGGAGTGCTGTTAGGAATCAGTATCATGGAACATAGTCAGGAATATGTAGATGTTTATTTTTCCTGGGTCTGATGCCCAAGAGCCAGGATAGTGAGGAAGAGTTCCGTCTCGGGGGGGGGGGGGCGGCAATGTTGGTTGCCTGCAGCTGGAACCTGCATGCTGGTTGGAAACACAGACATCCTCCTCTTTTATCACCAGCTGGCACTCATGGGCTCAGGACAGCTCCAGAAACGTCAAGATTTTTATAATTTTCAAGACAAAACTGCTCAAAGCTGCCCAAAGACTTCATCTAATAATGATTTTAGAGGACAAGACCTGAAATGAATGCAGACGCCTATCTTTAATTATGATCCACCCTACCATGGCTTTACTTTAATCATTCCGTTGCTGTGGTTTTCCTCTCTTCCCACCCTCCCCTCTTTTCTGGTGGAGTAGCAAGTTTGGGGCAATAACTATAGAATTTGGAGCCATGATGGAAATATTTTTTATTTAGAAAAACAAGAGTTTAATTGCAAAGTTCTACATATTCTGAGGTTCTGGACTAGTGATTATGGGAAAAGCTTGCACCAGGGCTACTCTGAGCTCCACCTCCACTGTACAAGATCCTCCTTTTTCACTCCGAGGCAGTTAGCTTTGCTACAAGTATGTTATCAATAAATTGCATGAAAAGAGAAAAATGCATTCTGGACCAGAAAAGTAGGACAAGCAGTGGGGAGGATGTGTTTTTTTTTTCCTTTTGTCATAACACTAATTTGGAAACCATGCCTGCATTAGCACTGGCATCTGGAAACAAAGTATTTCCAAACATAATATAAAAGCGGAATTAATGTTTACTCTGATTTGCAACCAGAGTCTTAACGGTTGCCTGTCTGAAGACAAGCTGCTCAGTTGGGTCAATACTGCCAGTTTGGAATTGAGAAAGGGCTTCAGGAAAACTGACCCTGGAGATTGTCCCATGCCGGAATACTCTTTCTCGTTCTACAGTTGGGAGTCTCGTAAAACAAAAACGCATGCAATTTGATGACAAGCAAACCATGGCTCTCAAATATTTTGCCGCTAATTATAGAAATCGGAATATCAGAAGGGATCCTTTTTTTTCTTCTACTCTTTCATTATTTTTTCAACACCTCCAGCAGATGCCCACAGACTTAACTTAAAATCCATCGCCTCTCCGACTTATGGCTAAGATCAAGTGGACCATCCTGTCTAGTGTAACTTTAAAACCATACCCATTGCAGAAGCACAATTCCCTTTTGTTCCTTGTCTCCCTAAATTAGTATTGGAGGACTTCAACTAGAAATAGGCAGCTGGGCAGATGAAGCCCTTTCTGCTCCTGTTATCTTTTGCTCCAGAGTGATAGAAAAGGAGATCTGAAAACCTTCCGTGATATCCAATGAGTGCACTGATCCAGTCGTATGCAAGTCATACATCTTTGCTTCCACTGCCATTGTATCCTCCTGTGGCTCACCAGAGAGCTCCTGGACTGCTAGAGAGGGTGCCTGAAGAGGAGATCTAAATTAAGTGAGAGAGTCTAATAATATTGCTTATCTGAGCAAGGGGGCACCAAACTATTAGACGGTTTGCCGCTTTTTTGTTGTTGTAGTCTTATTTTTAAGCCAAGCTGCTACAACATTTTATAAGTTCGTTTTTGTATATGCATACATGCATATACAGTTTAAAATGAGGAGAAGAGAATAGGAATAATATTGGTGTCACAAAATCACGGAAATGAGGAAGGAAGAACGGATTTTCCAGCTGCTTTCATCCCAAGGAGGATGGCGTTTGACTTCTGCCTGTGGAATGAGGCACATCAGGGTTCCACAGTGAAGAACAACTATGAGAGAAGAATCTTGTGTTGACATTATAGAAAAGGATACAATCTGCAGAGCTCTTAACACAATTCTTCTGTCAAATGGGTTTTTTTTACAGTTGAAAGATTGAACACTGGATATTGATGAATCTTCCGAGCTGTATAATTTTATTAATTTTTTTGTGGGTAAAAGACAACGGTGGGGTACTTTTACAGATTGTTCCTGGATTGAAACTCAGTCACCCTGGCTGTTACCTAAGTTATATCACTAGCCTTCCAGGGCACCCTTAGCCAAGACATGTCTCTAGTCTATTTCCTTAGCTGTTAAATGGAAAAACAAAGCATTTGCCTCTTTTGTGAAACACAAATATGTGATGAAGTACACTATTCCTATTAATGCCTTCTCATCTCTCAATTTTTCCAAAGCCTGAACCAACTTTGCGACAAAGCAAGATTTTAGCAAGATAATGTTTACCTTCTGATTTCTAGAAAAGTTGAAACATCTTCATAGGTGGTAATACAAAGTCAAGGCTTTATAAATCCTCTTCTAGCCGTCTCCAATTACATATGTCTAGTAGATATGTAGCAGGACACTTCAGCTTTCAAGAATAGAAACCAAATTGCGGTGGATGTGTCTTTTGCTGCAACCCACACCTAATTAAAGAGCGTGCAGGCAGCCTGGGAAATAGAATGTGCCTGTCATTCTCCAGCATGCTGGCATCTGAGGGATCCATGGCAGTGGGGGCCGGGGTGGGGTGGGGTGGGGTGGGGAAGAGGCTTAGGAGTGTGTTGACTGAATGGGTTTTACAATAGGAAGACAAAAATCCTAATGGACAAGGTGAAGAACCAGTGTAACATTTTGTGTGTTTTTATTCTGATATTCTCCTGAGAATTTCAAACACGGTTGTAGTATACACCAGTATACTTGATTTTTTGTTGTTGTTGTTGCATTGTTGCATAAAACACTATTTGGGTGATGTTATTGTCTGATCAACCCAACCTTTTCTGCTCCATTTCCTATCCACCCACCCCTATTTTGAGGTTTTTATTTACAGTCTAATGAAACTAAATCTCCAATTAATGAGGCAAGTTGTCTTCTGGTAGTCAGAGTGAAACTAATATTTTCAGGGTATTTCCTGAGTGTGCTGTTTTCCCCACCTGCTTTGGTTAGATAACCTTAAGATTTGGGGTGTATTTCTGGCACGCCTACTGAGAAGCAAACTCTCATAAGCACTCAGTTTGCAGAAATTACTGCCATGACGGTGGAGAAAGGATGCAACATTGTAGTCCTCTGCCGTTATTTTGTTTAGATGATACTTCAAGGCCTTGGACAATTAGAAGCTTCTTGTGAGGCTTTCAGGTATGTAGAACTTAAAACACTGCCTGTTAATAAAGATGAAAACTGCGTAAAGGCCCACTCCTTAGCAATAGCAAATTTGCTGCCCATTTTTTTTTCTTAAAGCCGTCCACTGAAGTATTCATTTTGGCTTGTAGTCTGCCTCATGTCAATTAATTATTGACTTTTTTAAAGGAAAATCAGAAGCGTCTTACTTGGTTTTCTCTCTTTTGGAGCAGAATATTCAAGTGCATTTGCAGTTGCTTTGAGAAGCAACTGTCAAGGAATTTAGTCTATATATTCAGTAGAGTGATGTGTCACAGTTTTGGCAGCTCTTTTTGCCTGGAATTTAATAAGTGATAAAGTAATCTTTCTGGGATTTAATTTGGTGTTTTTTTATTTTGTTTTGTTTTAGTTCTGTTTGTAAATACCTGGGGCATGACCCTGGCATGATGACAAAAGTTGAGGCAGAACTGTAGGGTGGTCCCGAGGTGACAGAGAGTCTACTGACCACCCAAGCTGGCTTGGTAATACTTGTTGCTTGTCAGAAGAAGACCTAATATGCCCTGAACTGGCTTGACTCTTGGTGCAGTGTCTCCTGCACTTCTTCCTTGCCAGGTACCTTTGGGACATAGGATGCATTGTAATTAGATGCTCTCCCCTCCTCTGGATCATTCCCCAGGATGCCCAGGCTGCTTGACCAGGATCCTGTTTCCTGACTGACTCTGGAAAAGTAGTATCTGCATCCCAGGACTTTGTGGCAATCTCTTAACATCCCTGTTCCCTCCCCTTCCCCCATTCAAGTATCATATTGTACAGTAGCTTTCAAACCATACAGTATTCATTGGGTTACTCTTATTATTATCAAGTAGCTGGAATTGTGAAGGTCAGAGTAGTTAGCTCTTTAGCTTTTATTCTTTTTTTTTGTATTATCCATGTGTATAAATTATTGATCATGTTGCTGGCTTTTATAAACTCTAAGCAAGGGAGGAGGAGTCTTTCTTCATCCTTTGCAAATGGTAATGAAGCACTGTTTTTAAATAAAAGAGAAACACCATCTACTGGACTCTTGTGTTTTCATTCCAAGCCTGTAAAATATGGATGGATGGATGGATGGATGGATGGATGGATGGATGGATGGATGGATGGATGGATGGATGTCCCCTGTCACTGTAATTATTCTGTTTTATTATGAGAAACAAATCTAATAGGTTTAAGGCATAAATGTGAGACTCAGGAAACCAGCCCTGCAGAGATGGGTAAGATTCTGTTGTGCCCAAAGCCTAGGCAAAATAATAGGTTATACAATCAGCCCAAAATTTATTTTGTGTAATGATTCTCCTTGAAAATCATGGAAATTTTGTAATACTCTTTTTATGTTTACTGGATTTGTATGTCACTTTTTGAAACTAGTATCTTTCCACAGCAACTCAAGCAGAAGTTAAAAACAATACCATAAACAATACTCATTCACTGCAATGAATTGTTATGAGAAGTAGTGTTATTGGCTTTGCATAGAACTATTTATTTTATTTATTATCCCGCCTTTGTTATTTTTATAAATAACTCAAGGCGGCGAACATACCTAATACTCCTTCCTCCTCCTATTTTCCCCACAACAACAACCCTGTGAGGTGGGTTGGGCTGAGAGAGAGTGACTGGCCCAAGGTCACCTAGCTGCCTAAGGTGGGACTAAAACTCAACCGCTAGACCAAACGCTCTCTTATTATTAATAAATTACCTATTAGTAAATTATGTTTTTTCTTTCCTGCTTTCAGAGAAATAGTGTCATATAAAAGTTCAAGACTGAAGCCATTAGACAGGCAGATGATAGATGGCAATTCTAGTGTTTGAAAGAGATTCCACCCCAGGTCAAGTAGTATAGTAAAATGGATCCCTGATGCCTGATAACTGACTATCTCCCCACCCATACATCAGATTTATTCAGCATAGATGTTTGAAAAGGAAGAGTCTGACATTGCATGGAAACTTTTGCATATAGAGCTCTTACATAGACTTCCATTTTTCAGAGGTCCACACCTTGATTCCAAAGATGGGCAGTAGGTTAAAAGGAAGAGTGTGAGTGATGCAGACCTGCTTTCCATTAATCAGATGGGACAATCTTCTATATTTTGAGAATCTCTGGATGCATTAGACTACAACTCTCATCACCCCATGCCAGCATGGCAATTGGTTAATGCTGACTGGTGATGTTGGGTGGTGCAGTTCAACATACCTGCTTGGCTTTAGGTTGAGGAAGGCTGTATGGAATCTTACTACATATATGTGATCTCTAATGACATTTGTTGAGTTAATTTCTGGATTTTTAAAAATTTTGTGTTTTGCCAGATTCTTGCTGCTTTGATCGATCAGTAATCTCTTGATCTGAGTTGATCATTGGCAACAGAATTGGATTAGTATTAGGAAAAATCTGTCTCTGACTGAGACCTTGTGTAGCTACTTCTAGTCTAAGTAGACATTACTGGGTCACACAAATCAATATGCCTAATCATACATCCATCACTCCATAATAAAACAGAAATATGGGCTGGTAAGGATCTGGTAATGTATGGTGGGATGATACAAATAGCTAACCCTCTACATTTCTTAAAGTTGCCCCTTGAGCTGATTAGCAGCAACTAGGCTTTAAAGTTGTGCCTATACCTCCATCCCAAGTAATGTATGCATAGTGCATAGAGATAAGCAATTCTGAAGAGATTTTCTTAATGGGCAGAACTTTCGAGAACATGCTGGGTCAAGGGTCTGGGAAGTGCAATCCCAACATGTTTGAAGGGTGCCAATTTGGAGAAGTCTATACTAAAGCCCTAGAGTTAATCCATATTCATGTACAATTGTTTACAGATTCAAAATAAGAAAACAGTGAATGTGGCAGGTGCAAATGTTTGGGCACCCTTTCAGTCAGTATTTTCCAACACCACCTTTGGCAGAAATAACAGTTTATAAATATTTCCTGTACCTCAGAAATCAACCATGAAGTACATACAGGAAAGAAATACAAAAGTTTTGGAATGGTTTTACAGTTGCCAGATTAGAGTAGTAGTGAGAAACTGGGGAGCTTCCAAACATGCAGCACATGCAAGGAAACCTAAGAAAATGTCTCAGTGGAAAACTTCTTCAACGAAGGTGGTGGTGGTGGTGGTGGTGAGTTCCAGAAGCAAGGGATAGGAAGACTCTGCTAACTAAGAAAACATTTGAAAGCCATTTTCTGCCAAAGGAGGTGTTGCAAAGTACTGACTGAAAGAATGCCCTGTGTTTTATACATGGCATATTCAGTCTTTTCTTCTTTTGAATCTGTAAGCAATTGTTAATAAATAGTATGTATATAAGTATGCATTCAAATTTGCAGAAAGATGGAATCTTTAACTTTATACTATTTAGAACAGGGCTTTCCAAAGTTTTTCCCGCGGCGACACACCAACCGGCGTTGGTGTGTCGCCGCAGGAAAACCCAGAAGTGCGGCAGCGCACAAAAACCCGGAAGCGCTGCTGCTGTTTTCGGGTTTTGCACGCTGCAGTTGGTGTGTCGCCGCGGGAAAACCCGGAAGTGCTGATGATGATCAGCGCTTCCGGGTTGTGTGGCGACACACCAGACTGTGTGTGGCGACACACTTTTGTGTCGCCACACACAGTTTGGAAAGCTCTGATCTAGAAGAAGTGTCAGCTTTTGATCACTTGACGAACCATGGAAACAGACAATTTGACCAGGGATGTTTAAACTCTTGCATGCAATTGTATGTCCTTGAGATAAGTAGATGGAAGTTGGTTTTGCTTCTAAATTTTTAGTCACTGAATCACTAGCATTGTTTCAAGCAGATAGGCTCAATAACTAATAACTACAGCAAATTAGTACCGCTGGAAACTGTTACTTTCTCCCATCTTTCTCCCGGCTTTGTCTTCTGTGCCTAGGAAGATTAAGACCATTTCACAAGCTCAACAGCAGCATGGTGATCTTAACGATCCTCCTTTAGATGATAAAAGGACTTAAAATAACATCTCAATATAACCAGGACCCCAGGTGTAAGGTCACACAGCTACCTAGAAACATATTTAGGATTCCCTTACCAACTTTGCTCAGACTGAAGAAGCTCCTTGGATAAGGAGCGAAACGTTTCCACTGAGAAAATAGAAATCCAGTTGACATGATTCAAGCTACAGACAATTCCACCTGGATGACTGAGAACCTTCATAGACATGTTTTTAATTCAAGATTTTTCTTCTGATTGTCAGGCCTGAAACTTCACAAGATGCTCTGAATATTTGTAACAGTGTCATGTAGTGGTCGATTAGATGTAAATAGAATGCTCCTCTTCAGTTAATAATTCAAGGGGAGAGAAGGGAGTGTGACAAAGTTAGGATAGAGGAATCATTGGTTGCTTTGTCTAATTTCTGTTGTTGAAGGTAAATAGACACTTCGTCAAGTGTAAAGCATATATCTAAAGACATTTACATTTTTTATTTCATTTTTATCCAAGGAGCTTATGGGTGCTGCCTGTGATCTTCCTCCCGATTTAATATTTACAGCAGATCTGTGAAGTACAGTATATTAGGCTAAGAGAGCTGGCTGTATCTAATGTTATCTTGGACAAAGTGAACTTACCTGAGGAAAAGCTGTATGTATGTATTTGTCTTGGGTAAAGCCCAGCATTCTGTCCAGAAACAAACTATCTCCCTAAGACACACAAGTCTGCCAAAGATTCTTCTCTGATGCATCCTCATTAAGATACTGATCAGGTCTTTGTTTAAATGTAATTAATAGTGTAGTGTGAATTTATTGAATCTTGGTCTGCTTTCACAGCATTGTCTTCGTTGTTGCTGAACTTGTGGATCTTGTTGACGTGGCTTCTGCCTCGGTTCAGGACAATTTCATATGCATATGGTCCCAAGTTCAATTCTTGACTTCTCCAGGTCCTATGTGAAAGACATTCTTGTCTGAAGCTACTCCCAGTCCATTGACAAAACTGGGCTCACTTGATCAAAAGTGTAATTCAGTGACTGGGTTCATAGATTGAACTGAACCACAATGTCTCTGCTTGGTTTTACTTTAGACATCATGAAAGGGAAAAAAAGCAAACAAAAAGAAGAAAATATTTATTGTGCTGCTTCAATTCAAACAGGACTCTGAGCAGCTTAAAATATAATACAAACATTAAAACAAGCTCAGTGACAAAAACACACACAAAACAACAGCATCCCGAGGGACGAGGAACAAAATCTAAAGCCATAATAGGAGGCCCTCCCTCATCACAAATCTATTCCCAAGGCACTCTGGGAGAACCAGGTCTTTCTGAAAAACCAGGTACACTTGCTAAAAAATGTCCTTTGTTCTATAGCACAACTTATTTAGGACTAAGTAAGTCTCTCAGGAGGAATATAAACAAAATACACTATAAACATATATATAAATTGAATGGATAACAACATATTTGTATACTAAAGATTTTTTTAAAAAATTATACAACATGCATGTACATGTTCCGCAAACATGTACAGATAAATACCCTGAGATTTACTTTTATAAAATAATTAAGTTAATCCAACTTATTAAATCTAGAGCTAATATACACCACTTTAATACTAATATAATAAAAACTATATTTTTAAGTATCATAGAAAGGTGAAATATTTTGAGTTCTACTACCGTGTCTGTAGTCTAACTCAACCATATGCAGGCTTCCAAGCAAAAAAAAAATCCCATTGTTACAAATGTAATAGCAATGTAGAGATAAAAGATGCTTATTTTATTTTATTTATTAAATTTATATTACCGCCCATCTCCCCTATCGGGGACCCTGGGCGGTTCACAATAAAACAATAAAATGTTATATATAATAATAACAATAAAATGTTAACTGTTGTGCAACTTAAATGGAAAGAACTACAGATAATAGCTTATTATGTTGTTGTTGTTGTTCAGTCATTTAGTCGTGTCCAACTCTTCGTGACCTCATGGACCATAGCACGCCAGGCCTTCCTGTCCTCCACTGTCTCCCGGAGTTTGCTCAAATTCATGTTTGTTACATCGGTGATGCTATCTAACCATCTCATCCTCTGCCGTCCCCTTCTCCTTTTGCCTTCAGTCTTTCCCAGCATCAGGGTCTTTTCCAGGGAGTCCTCTCTTCGCATTAGGTGGCCGAAGTATTTGAGCTTCAGCTTCAGCATCTGTCCTTCCAATGAGCAGTCAGGGTTGATTTCCTTTAGGATTGACTGATTTGACCTCCTTGCAGTCCAAGGGACTCTTAAGAGTCTTCTCTAGCAAGCTTATTATGAAATCAGTCAATTGTTAAAACCATAGTATGGTGGAATCTACAAATTACATCAGTATACGGCGATTTCTAAAAGGCTAGCAATATTTTAAATTAGCTAGTTGGGTTAACTTTTGAAAACAGAGTGGGTAGGTGTGAAATTTCTAAGACACCAAATGAACTGTATGAACCTTTGAGACAAGGAAGGTGTATTAACATGATATGCTAAAGTGCAAATTGGCAAGTCATGGTAGCCTAGCATGATGTGTAAAAACCAGCCTATGATTGGCAGTTAGCTTATGGTTCAGTGTGTTGTGCAAACCCATAAAAATGGATGGAGTGAGCCATCTTACTTAATGTATCATGGGAACATAACAAGGATGTTTGAAGTATATTTTGTGAAACTAGCTTCTCTCCATGCATATAAACTTCTCCAAGTTTGGTGTACTCTACAATGTACACCATGTAGAGTCTACATGGTTGCGAATTGTTCAGGGCGCAGCATCTGTTGCCAATTCTGCTTGTCTGAGTTGCTCTTAATTTCCCAGCACAACACTATCTGCTGCTTTCTCCATGGGGACCAGGAGAAGATGTATTAGGTTGCTATAGAAGCACAATGAAGTTGCCTAACTCCTAAAAAAAACTAGGAGAGCTGCTTTTTTTTTCTTGCCAAATTGATGGAGAAGCCAGCTTCTCTTCCACCCTGAGTAGTAGCACTGCCAGTTTCTCAATCTGTCTCTTACCAGAAGGCAGAATTCAACCTTTCCCTGGGAGAGCCCCAGTGACAGTTGGCTCCCTTGCTGCTGAGAGCAAATCATGCTTGAAATCACTGGGACTGCATCTTCCTCCCAGGGGGAGCCAAGACCAGCTGTCCTGTTAAGTGTCACTTTCCCTCCTACCACCACCACCACCTCCTCCTTTCATTTGCTTCAGGCAGGGCATGCTGAGTGCGATGCTCTTTGCTTGGCATGACAAGGTAGATGGAATCAATGCATTAATGGGTAATAAAAGTCCACCAAATCCATTTCGTTCTTTTCTTAAATAGCTAGTGACTATGTATAATATCTATCACGTGCTGTAAGTATGTGATCCCAATGGTATTTAAAACATCCAGTAGTCATAGAAGTAGTAATTGTACATTGGTTCATTGTTTACCCTGTATTGTTTTTAACACAGCAAGCTACCCAGAGTCTTATAAAGTTGGGAAGCCTCTAAATCTCACAAACAAACAAGCCACTTCAGTATACTTCTTTCATATTGCTCATTCATTTTTGTATTCAATCCACAGTCATTCATCACTCATGTCCCATTCATTCTTCTTGTGTATTTTTTCTTCTTTAACCAACATCCTTGCAAGAGACTACTACCTTTTTCCAAGCATTTGTTCATCTTCACATTTCTCCATCCATTTTTCCTTCCTGTAAGAATCCTACCAAAGTGCAGAAATTCATTCTGGTTCTCATTCAACAACATGGGATCATCTTCATTTCTTACATACTTCTACATAAATACATTAAATACAGGTAGTCCTCAGTTAACAACTGTAATTGGGACTGGCAACTCTGTCGCTAAGTGATACAGTCATAGAGTGAAACGTGACCACGCCGACTTATGACAGCAGTTCTGGTTGCAGTTTTTAACCAAATCACCCATGGTCGTTAAGCGCAACACCACGTGACCACGACTTGCAACTTCGTACTGGCTTCCCCATTGACTTTGCTTGTCGGAAGCCAGCAGTGAAGGTCGCAAATGGTGATCACGTGACTGCAGGATGCTGCGACTATCATAATTGTGTGCCTGTTGCCAATCACCTGAATCTCAATCATGTGACTGCAGAGATGCTGCAACGACTGCAACTTCAAGGACCGGTTGTAAGTCTCCTCGTTCAGCACCATCGTAACTTTAAACAGTCGCTGAACAAGTGGTCATTAAGCGAGGACTACCTGTAATCAAAGGAACAAAAGGCAATATACGGGCTTTGCTACAGCAGTCATACAGTATATCCTTGTCATACTCCCTTATGTCTCACTCTCCTAATATGCATGATTTCCTCTGGGTTGCACCCAAATCATTTTTAAGTTAAAAGGGAAAAAGAGGACATTTACCCTATTGCTGCAGGGAAAGACTGGAGAGGAGAATTGAGGAACAATGGAAGGACGGTAACTGGCTTCTCGACCCTTGCAGTGCCGTTATCGCAATTCACCTAATTTCTAACAGCAGGTATGCTTGATAACTGAGCTGTGGTTCAAAACTGTTTCCCTGCTCATAGTATATGTTTTTCTTCACATTGTAGATATTCTACAGCTTTTCAGGGCACTTCCAGCCTGATCTTTGTACCATTCCCAGATCTGCTTTGCAGCCATGTATTCCCATTTTGACATCTCTGTTTGGCAGCTGAGATACTTCTTTTTGGCTCAGCCACGCTGCATTCAGAATCACGTTGAAGCCAGTTTTCTGTTGCAAGTACTGGAGTTCTGCGGTGGGCCTTGGGGATGGGCCATTTCCCCTTGCATGACTATGCCTCCTAGCTTCTGGACGCTCCTTACTCCCCACAGAGGTTAATATTGTTCTTTCACAGTGTTTCAACCTAAAGTCACATCAGGTCTTACATTCCTCGGAATTGGGATGGGGGTGGGGAGGACATCCTCTTCTGGTTGCTGCCAAGCTCCAGGCAGGAATCGTACCACAATGGGCTGCTCACTGTAGCTTGTGGTCCTGGCAATTGACTGATAGCCCTCTTGCTTGCCTGTAATAGTTGTACTTGCAAGGATGTCGGCACATTCCTAAAAAGGCCAGGGTGTGGGTCAATTAGCCAGACACCTGGACCGCCAGTGTGGATGCTTGTGAGTAAACTGTGAGTGGGGGAGTAAATGAATGAATGAATGAGCCCATGTCCTCTCTAGTTTCTGGGGCTGTAAACTTTTATGGCCCTTAGAGAAAAAGCATGAATTTAGCCTTGGGGAATAGGGGGTGGGAAGCATTTCTGCCTGGCTGCAGCTGCTTTTCCCAACTTCAGACAGCAACCCCAGCTTCATTCCCTCACAGTACCCAGAGGCTGTACAGGTCTGGATGAGGAAAAACCAGGTTTGCCTTAGCCCTGAGAAGACTGAGTGGCTGTGGGTTTTAGGGACCCCTGTATCTGGCGATTTTCCATCATTCACTCTGGATGGAGTAATACTCCCCCAGGCAGAGTTGGTGCACAATCTGGAGGTTTTCCTGGCCTCATGGCTCCTGCTCAAAGAGCAGTTGGTGGCTCTGACCAGAAGGGCCTTTACAAAGTTACATATTGTGCATCACTTGAGTCCATTCCTAGATTGGGAGTCACTGCTCACAGTTACTCATGCCTTAGTTAGCTCCCAATTGCACTATTGTAATGCACTCTACAAGGGGCTGCCCTTGGAGAACATTCAGAAGCTTCAGCTGGTCCAAAATGCAGCAGCATGTACAGTATTGGGCACACAGGATACACTCATGTAACACTGCTGCTATGTGAACAGTACTGGCTACCAGTGGGCTTCTGGATGCAATTCAAGTGCTGATTGTTACCTTTAAAGCCCTATATAGCATGGGACCTCATTGGAAGGACAGATACTGAAGCTGAAGCTCAAATACTTTGGCCACCTATTACAAAGAGAGGACTCACTGGAAAAGACCCTGATGCTGGGAAAGACTGAAGGCAAAAGGAGAAGGGGACGGCAGAGGATGAGATGGTTAGATAGCATCACCAATGTAATGAACATGAATTTGAGTAAACTCCGGGAGACAGTGGAGGACAGGAAGGCCTGGTGTGCTATGGTCCATGAGGTCACAAAGAGTCGGACACGACTAAACGACTGAACAACAAATAGCATGGGACCAGATTGCATGTGGAACAGACTATCCTACCAGACCTGTGCGTATGCTCTGGGTCTCCTCCATAAAGCAGTGTCTCCTGATGGGCCCCAGGAGGCATGCCCTCTCTATCATGGCACCTGTCTTGTTGAACAGCCTCCCCCTGAGATACAGATAGCCCCAACCGTATTGGCCTTCCGTGGAAGGGCTTGAAGACTTGTCTCTTCCCCCAAGCACTGGGGTTGGGATGTTGATGGAGCTCTGGTATAGATGGGTTTTGTTTGGTTAGTGGATACTTTTAGAGGGTTCACCCTAGTTTCTCTTCAATTCATCTGTATAGTTGATTGGTGACCTGCAAAAGAATGCCCATGAATCAAATTAATGTGAATTTCAGTGTTGTTGATCCCAGGATCAGTATGTATAGCACATGCTAAGAGTGGCAGATTGATTTTATTCTTTTAATTATAATGTTGCCATGATGTCAAGGAGTTTAAATTGTGAAAGTCCTTCTGTTCCTGTTATCAAATTGTTAAGGGTTTGCCATATCAAAATATAGAAGCAATTTGAAAAAAGAGTAGCTGTGGGAGACAAGTAGGATCAATGTTAATTTACAGAAGGCTGTCTAAAGCTACCTCCAGGATCATTCAATCTTGGATCAAAACAATTATTTAGCTGTGCTGCTACTGTTAGATTACTAAGAGAAGGAAAATCTTAGGTTACTTCAACATTTTTGTGGCATTTGTTGGTTATTTTCAGTTCACTTTCCAAATGAATGGCCTTTTCTCTAAACTTACCTGCTATATTTGCCTTGCCTCATTTGCTTAAATGTAAAACGTTTTGTTGTTTTATAAAATTTGTGATCAGAGTTATGGAAAAACCAAGAGATAAGTTTGTAGTAAAAATGTTGCTTTATTTAAAACAAAAACATAGGAACAAACCTTGAATCTTCTTTAGCCAAAGCATGGCATGGTTGATTAACATAGCTATTTACATTTAGATAGCAGAGCAGAGTGCAGAGTGCAGAGGACAAAAGGCATTTACATTTTAAACCTTAAGTTGACCAGCATGAGTGGACAGAATCCAGCATGTGATCAAAACACCTAGGCAACAGATTCCCAATATGGGCAAAGCTCTAACAGCTAATTCTGATTGGTCAGAACTCTCAGACTGGCTGGCTCCTAAAGGTAAATTAACATTCCTGAGAAAGGGGGGTGAACATGTGCTCTCTCTTGAAACTCACAGGAAAAAAGTTTGAGGCCTGGCTTTTTAAAAACTCAGCCACATATTCTACAGACATAAACAATATATGCAACACTCCCCTTTTTTTATGACTAGAAAGAATATGGAAACAAACCCAGCTTGGTAATTAACTCATTGTGCCTACTGGCAAGTAGAGGCTTGGTGAAGATATCAGCCAACATTAATTTAGTATCACAGTATTTCAAAATAACCTTTTTCTTGGCTAGAAAATCTTTAACAAGATGAAAACGCACATCAATGTGCTTTGTGCGATTTTTGGAACTTTCAGATAAAGCCAAATGGATACAGGCTTGGTTGTCTTCATGAATTGTTACAGGCTGGCTTAAAATGACTCCAATGTCTTGCAACAATTGTGTAAACCAAATTACTTCATTGCACAGTTGTGCTAAAGCATAAAATTCGGCTTCAGCTGTGCTAATGGCTACTATAGTCTGCTTTCTGGAAAACCATGCAATAGTGGACTTTGCAAATTGAATTACACTTCCAGAAGTAGACTTTCTATCACTGAGATCTCCAGCCCAATCTGAATCACACCAGCATTCTAACTTTTCCTCTGTGTCTGTAGCAGACAACCTTAAGCAAAAATCTTTGGTGCCTTGTAAATAACGAAACAGCCTTTTTAAACCAGACTTTGCAGCAGATGTGGGATTTTCCACAAACCTGCTCAAAATGGACACACTGTTAGAAATGTCCGGACGGCTATTGTTTGCAATGTAAAGAAGACTACCAATGGCTGATCTGAAACTATCTCCTTCAGATAACTCACCATCCCCCTTCTCCCCCTCTTCTTTTAGAAACTCGGGAAGCATGGGGGAGGAGACAGACTTGCAGTCCTGCATTTTAAAATCCTCCAGCAGTTTCTTAATTTTACTGCTCTGACTTATGAGAAAACTGCCATCTTTTTCCCTCTGAATTTCCAATCCTAAGTAATTGTTGACTGCTCCAAGACATTTCAATGTGAAATTGTTTTTCATACAAACCTCAAAGGAATGCTTCTGTTCATCAGATGAAGTGAGCAGCAACAAATCATCCACATACAAGCACAAGTACATTACACCTTGCTTATCATTTTTTACATACACACAAGGATCAGCAATTCCCTTCTGAAACCCAAATTTTTGCAAAATATTATCCATCTTAATATTCCAACAACGCGCGGCTTGTTTCAATCCATAGATGGATTTCTGCAATTCACACACAAGATGTTTTTCTTTTTCATAACCAGGAGGTTGTTGCATAAACACTTTTTCCTCCAAATCACCATACAGAAAAGCAGTTTGAATATCATAGTGATAAACAGACAGTTTCTTCATGGCAGCAACCTTTAAAAGCAACCTGATAGATTCAGCTTTTGTCACTGGAGCAAAAGTTTTGTCATAATCCACATTTTTTCTTTGAGCAAAACCTTTTGCTACCAACCTTGCTTTGTACTTCTGAATTTTGCCATCAGAATCTTTTTTCAGTTTGAACACCCACCTACAACCTAAAACCTTCTGATTAGGAGGCAAATTTACTAGTTTCCAAGTTTTATTTTCCTTTAAGGAATCCAACTCTTGCTGCATGGCTTCATGCCAACACTTAGCTATTTCAGCTGGCATTTCTTTAGTTTCTTCCAGAGACTCAGGCTCTGTGTGAATGTGAAAAGCCTTCACAACATCTACTTGATAACGATCAGGTGGAACTCCCTTATTAATCCTTTCAGACCTGCGAGGTAGGACAGGACTTACACTCTGAATCCTACCATTGTCCTCAGAAACCTCTGACTTTCCAGACAAGTCAGCTTCCTGCTCATTGACTTCACTAGGTGATTCCTGCAAATCACCATCAGCAAGACTTTGCTGCTCCCCCATGGATAAATCAACTGAAGAACTAGAGTTTATTTTATCCCAATTCTGCTCAGCAAAAGAAGCACTTTTACTAATTATCAGTTGATTATCCAGTATGAACCTGTAGCTCCTCTGACTTTGTTCATACCCTACAAAGATTGCTTTCTTTGTTCTGGAGGCCCCCTTGCGCCTCATCTGTTTGGGAATGTGGACCCAAGCTGTGCTTCCAAACACTCGGAGGTGGTTTACTTTTGGCTTGACACCATAGAACAAATGAAAAGGCACATCCTGAATTGCACTGCTAAACAGCCTGTTCTGAACATAACATGCTGTAGAAACAGCTTCTCCCCAATACCTAAAAGGTAAACTAGCATCCTTCAGCAAACACATCATTGCTTCCTGCAATGTTCTGCCTTTTCTCTCTGCAACAGAATTCTGTTCAGGAGTGTAAGGGTTAGCCAAAATGTGTTCTATCCCTTTTTCTAACAAAAAGCTTTTAAACTTTGAGGATAGATACTCTCCACCTCGATCTGATTGCAAGGCAGACACTGGCCTTGGGAATTTTCCATTCGCCCAAGCCACAAAAGCCTTAAATTTATCAAAGACCTCATCTTTGTGTTTCAACAAATAAATGAATGTGTACCTGGAAAAATCATCTATGAAGGTCAAAATATACCTTGCTCCACCAAGACTAGGAGAAAATGGGCCTATAACATCAGAATGAATGATCTCTAGAGGCCTAGAGGTGGACCTATAAGAAAACTTCTTCACAGGAGCTCTTGTGGTTTTATTCTCCTTGCAAACTGCACAATCTATATACTTATCACAAGGTTTCAATTTTAAATCAGCAGAATAACTAGGCATTTGAGAAATGTACTTAAAATTAGCATGAGCAAATCTCCTATGTATTAAATGGATGCATCGGTCGTGTATGGGCTTATTTTCAAAAACAGCTTTAGCAGTTTGTTTTTCAGCATTTTGTACAATGTACAGAGAATCTTTCTGCAAACACTTTGCAACCACTTTACCATCCTTCCTAATATCACAACCTTCTTTCTTAAAAGTTATAACATAACCTGAGGCTACTAGCTGCCCCACAGACAAGAGATTGCTTTGAAAATTAGGTACAAACAAAACATTTTGAACAGTTTCCCCCAAACATGGAAGATTAATCTCACCTTCACCCATGATCTTGGATACAGATCCATCTGCTAAGGAAACTTTTTGTTTGTTAGTTTTAGACAAAGACAGAAAGGAATCTTTATTGTGACATATATGAGAATTGGCTCCGCTGTCAAGAACCCACAAATCTTTATTATCAGAGTTCTCAATAACTTTTGCATGAAGAATCTTCTTTCTAGAAGTTTCTTCTTTCTTAGAAGTCTTATTCTTCTTAAACTTGACACAGTCCTTCTGGAGATGAGAAGAGGATCCACAGGTAAAGCATCGCCTGGTGGTGGAAAAAACAGAAGCTTGGAATTCAAAGCTCTTCCGCTCCCTCTGCTGGCCACGAGAAGACTTTATTGTAGAAATGGAGGCAGCTTTTTCTTGTCTTTTATCCCACTCAGCAAGCAGCCGGGTAGTCACGAACGATGGAGTTAGATCAGCTTCTGGGATTCCCTCCATGGAGCAAATTAAAGTGTCCCAGGACTCATTCAACGAAGACAGCATAATGTAGGCTTTCATCAGGGGGGTAAATTCCATCCCACGCTCTTGAAGCTCCACAAAATAGGTTTGCAGCTTATTAAGATGCTCTGGCAAATTTCCATTCTCAGGCAATTGAGCCTTGTACAGTTTTTTGGTTAAAATAACCTTGCTGCCTGGACTAGTTTTCACATATAAATCACGTAAATAGTCCCATAAGTCTTTGGAAGTTTCTTTGCCTCTCACATGTATAAGATGATCACTGATCATCCTGAACAGCCAAAATAATGGAGGCTTTGCATTTCTCATCTTTCCTCAACCAGGCTTGATCTGGATTCTGAGGAATTTGTTCAGAAATTGCAGACCATAAGTTTTCTCTCCTCAAGAAACTTTCCATTTTCAAAGACCAGTTCAAATAATTAGTATTAGAAAGCTTTTCCAGGGGCATACCTTGAAAACTTGAAGCTCCAGAAGCCGCCATTGCTTCTTCTCTCCCCTGTTGTAGTAATCCAAACACGAGGCTTGCATGAGGCTTGAAACTCCGCCTCCAACTGAAACTTCTTGCAACTGCCAGCAAGTTTCAAAAAACAAAGGAAGCCTCTTTAAATGCAGATTAAAACAGGTCAGCTTTCCTCTCTCATGTTTCCATAAGTTTTGTCTCTGATCCAGAAGCAGTTGCTGGGCACAGAACCTTTTGTTGTTTTATAAAATTTGTGATCAGAGTTATGGAAAAACCAAGAGATAAGTTTGTAGTAAAAATGTTGCTTTATTTAAAACAAAAACATAGGAACAAACCTTGAATCTTCTTCTTTAGCCAAAGCATGGCATGGTTGATTAACATAGCTATTTACATTTAGATAGCAGTGCAGAGTGCAGAGGACAAAAGGCATTTACATTTTAAACCTTAAGTTGACCAGCATCTGAGTGGACAGAATCCAGCATGTGATCAAAACACCTAGGCAACAGATTCCCAATATGGGCAAAGCTCTAACAGCTAATTCTGATTGGTCAGAACTCTCAGACTGGCTGGCTCCTAAAGGTAAATTAACATTCCTGAGAAAGGGGGGTGAACATGTGCTCTCTCTTGAAACTCACAGGAAAAAAGTTTGAGGCCTGGCTTTTTAAAAACTCAGCCACATATTCTACAGACATAAAAAATATATGCAACAAAACGTACACAACAATGCTAGTGATTTTATTTTAGGCTTCTTCCATTCAAAAGGTGCCAGTTTTATTCCATCAATAAGTTTTTGAGGCACACATTTTATCTGGTCTTCAACTAGGGCTGGGTCATACCTCAGTTGAATTCTATTTGGATAGAATTCATTATGCCCTGAAACCAGTAAATTATCTGTTCAATATAACAATTTTGAATTATAAATAGTCAGTAAAGCAGTGCCTTACCATTGGTTCTATTTGAGAAAGTCATATTGTTAAAGGGTTTGCCCTTGTGGGTCTGAGGAGGATAAATCAATAGAACATGTCCTCTTAAACTGTATATTTTATTAAAATATGCAACACTTTTTCATTACCTTGCTTGTATAATCCTCCCCGTTTCACTAAGATGAGTCACACACCACTTTTTTTTTTGCCAGATTAGACCCAGAAAGTGGCCATACTTTGTATAGTAAGCTGCAGGATCAGAAAAGAAAAAAATGTATTACTGTTCTTTGCTAGCACAAGGCAATTTCTCCAATTCTATTCAACTGAAGCTGAGATAAATTTCCTTTGTGATTTTAGGTTTGGGGTTAATTTATGCTGGTTTACATCACCTTGCAAGAATGTCTGTGTATGGTCTTGTCACTGAGAGAAGTAATCTTGTAACATTAGAGTCTACCACGGTAGAGATGGGCAGGGATAAATCCAAATAATAAATAAATAATAAATAAAATTAGTGGAACCCCCTTTTCCCCATGCTATCCCATATCATCATCTTCACAACCAAAGTCTTTAGGGTTCATCATAAATTAGGCTCTTCATGAATTCTAACAAGCTTTTTTTGGCATATATTCAAAACCTGTGCTTTTCATTTAATGATAATTATTCAACTGTTTAGACAAGATAGAAGAGCTATCAGTCACTCCGGCTGCTACCCCTTGACCAAGCCTAGGCCTGACCAAGCCCATCCAGCAATGGTCAACACACCAGCAAGGGCACCTGCTGAGCTGGCAGTAATTTTGGCAATTGTACAGTCCTTACAGGTCTTGTCAAGGCCACGGGTTATTTCCTGGAGAATTATTTTTTTTATAAGAATTTTATTAGATTTGAAACAAAGATAAAAACTACAAAAAGAAAAAAAGAACTAAAAAAGTATGAAAACACAAGAAGAATTTTTTTTGAAAGAGGTGACTTTCGACTTTTAACAGCAAGAATATACTGCAATTTCCATAATCAATCCCTTACTCTATATCAGAACAAACTCACATTATTTCTATAAATCATTCTATTAGCACATATCAATATCACTAAATACAATTGCTCCATCCCCTTATATTAAAAGAAAAGAAAATATATAAACCTCCTAATCAACTTCCCCCTCAAAGGCAACATTTATCTAATTATTTCCTTCCTACCAATATTCTATACATTTCTGTCCACTATAATAAAGATCAAACTAAAAAGTATATAAATTGTCTGCTCTTATAATTAATAATACTACAATTATAACAATCTTAATCATATTAAACCTAAAGCCAAGCATTTATTATTATACCTTATTAATCTTAATCCAAATCCTTAAAAAGAAATGAGATCAAACAAACCTTAAAGGCAATTCAGATAAACATTCTTAAATCCTTACCCCACTTCAAAGTAAACCAAAGCATTTACATATCTCCACAGTACACACAATGCATTTTTCATAAAAAAGTCAAACAGCCCAACTGCCCCCCTTAAAAACTCCAAGTTCTCAGCAGAAAACCTCCCATAGATAACCTCTTCCTTCCCATAACATTCCATCAGAGAAACAATTCCATTTATGATTTGCAATGCAATCTGTTCATTTGATTTCAGCCCAACAATCCATTCTTCTGGCATTTCAACAAAAGCCTCGATCTCTCTGTCAGTAAAAACATTTCTATAGTTGCTAGGCACTTCAATTTCTTCCACAACATCCCCATCCAGATGACACATTTTAGAGCTGATATTTTCTACAATGCCCTGAATATCTTGCATAATAGCTTGACAGGAATCAAAGAGAATCTGTTTATGCTCAGAACGGAAATCTGAGAACGTCTGCTTAAAGTCTTCCATGTCTCAGGCAGTAGATTATGGTGCCCCCTAGGTACTTAACTAGCGAAAGTAGGAGTTAATGGAAAATTTCCAGAAGCTGTTTACATGAGTGAAAGTATGATAATGAGCAGCTCCCCAGAGAAAAGCGGAAGCAGAAAGCTGAAGATTCAAAACAGCAAATTCAATGTGTAGGAAAATATTAAAATCTTCTAATTCTGTGCAGAAATAATAGGGAGGCAATTATTTACTCTCAGTCCTCCTTAGTATTAGGATGGGAAACAAGCCAAAACTTTAAAAGTTTTTTTTTTTAATTAATCCCAAAAAATAACAATAAGCACCAAGAGAGTCCGCTTCTCCTTGCTGTAGAAAGCCTCTCTTAGGGTACATAAACTTAAAAAGATATAAATTGGGTGATTTAGAAATGGGGTGGCTGGTCTTAGTGTCCCTTTAAGGCTACAGCGCGGCTTGGAAATGGTGACGTCCCGGCCTCCCGGCGGCTCTTACCAGATTAGTGCAGACACTGTTTACAATCCTCTGGCCGCAAGTCACCGTTCTGGAGGACAGATAGGATGATTCCAAGCATTTTCTGTCTGTGAAAATGCTCCAGGGCTTCAGGAAAAACCTGCCTGAGCCCAAAAAAACCCTGCTGCGTTGTCAGTTCTACCTGCGGAGCCCGTGAGCACAGCTGTTCAGACTGCCATGTCCCCACCGGAAGTCTCCTGGAGAATTTTGATGCTCGCTCCAAACTTTTCTTTCAGAGCAAAAAATTCTTTCAGAAACTTAGCAAAGTTGCCACTGGTGACTTCATCTTCCTTTCTGTGAAAAATGAAAGCTTATTTATTTATTGTTTATTATTCAAATTTATCACCGTAACGAAGTTACATATATTTCAAGAGTTTGAACTAATAGGTAGCAGGTTCGAAGTGGGAGAAAAACCTTTTCCCATAGAAAGTTGAAATACTGAATGAATGAAACTGTGTAACACATATAGAATCAAACAGAATTCAGAATAACACATGATCCAAACCATATAAACAAATAAACAAAAAAGAAACAATTGGAGTTTTACTATGGGTGTTGTGTTGTGGTTTGAGGTCCTTGATGCTTACAAAATACTTCTGAATTCTTCTTGGCTTGTCATTTAGTTGTTTCCAATTTCTTTTTCAAGCTACTGCCATGTATTCTGGCATAGTAAAGTAACTGCTTTGAGTTGCAAACCAGGCAAGTGATGAATTGAGACCAAGCTTTCATCTGCTGTCTTCTTGATTAACTGCCCAGAGGAGTCGTTTCATTGTGACAATGATTCCGTTGCCCGGTTCGTCTAGCCACTCTATTGGCCATCCCATAGGCAGCTCTAGAAAGGAGGCCACCCACTGTATTGTGCTCACCTGATAATGTTTCACTGAGGACCATCTGAGAGTGATGGTTAAATTTGTGATCAGAGTTATGGAAAAACCAAGAGATAAGTTTGTAGTAAAAAATGTTGCTTTATTTAAAACAAAAACATAGGAACAAACCTTGAATCTTCTTCTTTAGCCAAAGCATGGCATGGTTGATTAACATAGCCATTTAGATAGCAGAGCAGTATGCAGAGGGCGAACAAAAGGCAAAAGGCATTTACATTTTAAACCTTTACCTGACCAGTATCTGAGTGGACAGGATCCACCATGTGACCAAAACACCTAGGCAACAGATTCCCAATATGGGTAAAGCTCAAACAGCTAATTCTGATTGGTCAGAAACTCTCAGACTGGCCGGCACCTGGGCAAATTAACAATCCTGAGTGGGGGGTGAACATGTGCTCTCTGAGCCCAAACAGGAAAAAAGTTTTTGAGGCCTGGCTTTTTAAAAACTCAGCCACATATTCTACAGACATAAAAAATATATGCAACACTCCCCTTTTTTTATGACTAGAAAGAATATGGAAACAAACCCAGCTTGGTAATTAACTCATTGTGCCTACTGGCAACTAGAGGCTTGGTTAAGATATCAGCCAACATTAATTTAGTATCACAGTATTTCAAAATAACCTTTTTCTTGGCTAGAAAATCTTTAACAAGATGAAAACGCACATCAATGTGCTTTGTGCGGTTTCTGGAACTTTCAGATAAAACCAAATGGATACAGGCTTGATTGTCTTCATGAATTGTGACAGGCTGGCTTAAAATGACTCCAATGTCTTCCAACAATTGAGTAAACCAAATTACTTCATTGCACAGTTGTGCTAAAGCATAAAATTCAGCTTCAGCTGTGCTGATGGCTACTACAGTCTGCTTTCTGGAAAACCAAGCAATAGTGGACTTTGCAAATTGAATTACACTTCCAGAAGTAGACTTCCTATCACTGAGATCTCCAGCCCAATCTGAATCACACCAGCATTCCAACTTTTCTTCTGTGTCTGTAGCAGACAACCTTAAGCAAAAATCTTTGGTGCCTTGCAAATAACGAAACAGCCTTTTTAACCCAGACTTTGCAGCAGATGTGGGATTTTCCACAAACCTGCTCAAAATGGACACACTGTTAGAAATGTCCGGACGGCTGTTATTTGCAATGTAAAGAAGACTGCCAATGGCTGATCTGAAACTATCTCCTTCAGATGACTCACCATCCCCCTTCTCCCCCTCCTCTTTTAGAAACTCAGGAAGCATGGGGGAGGAGACAGACTTGCAGTCCTGCATTTTAAAATCCTCCAGCAGCTTCTTAATTTTACTGCTCTGGCTTATGAGAAAACTGCCATCTTTTTCCCTCTGAATTTCTAATCCTAGGTAATTGTTGACTGCTCCAAGACATTTCAATGTGAAATTGTTTTTCATACAAACCTCAAAGGAATGCTTCTGTTCATCAGATGAAGTGAGCAGCAACAAATCATCCACATACAAGCACAAGTACATTACACCTTGCTTATCATTTTTTACATACACACAAGGATCAGCAATTCCCTTCTGAAATCCAAATTTTTGCAAAATATTATCCATTTTAATATTCCAACAACGTGCGGCTTGTTTTAAACCATAGATGGATTTCTGCAACTCACACACAAGATGTTTTTCTTTTTCATAACCAGGAGGTTGTTGCATAAACAATTTTTCCTCCAAGTCACCATACAGAAAAGCAGTTTGAATATCATAGTGATAAACAGACAGTTTCTTCATGGCAGCAACCTTTAAAAGCAACCTGATAGATTCAGCTTTTGTCACTGGAGCAAAAGTTTTGTCATAATCCACATTTTTTCTTTGAGCAAAACCTTTTGCTACCAACCTTGCTTTGTACTTCTGAATTTTGCCATCAGAATCTTTTTTCAGTTTGAACACCCACCTACAACCTAAAACCTTCTGATTGGGAGGCAAACTTACTAGTTTCCAAGTTTTATTTTCCTTTAAGGAATCCAACTCTTGCTGCATGGCTTCATGCCAACACTTAGCTATTTCAGCTGGCATTTCTTTAATTTCTTCCAGAGACTCAGGCTCTGTGTGAATGTGAAAAGCCTTCACAACATCTGCTTGATAACGATCAGGAGGAACTCCCTTATTAATCCTTTCAGACCTGCGAGGTAGGACAGGACTTACACTCTGTTTCCCACCATTGCCCTCAGAAACCTCTGACTTTCCAGACAAGTCAGCTTCCTGATCATTGACTTCACTAGGTGATTCCTGCAAATCACCATCAGCAAGACTTTGCTGCTCTCCCATGGATAAATCAACTGAAGAACTAGTGTTTATTTTATCCCAATTCTGCTCAGCAAAAGAAGCACTTTTACTAATTATCAGTTGATTATCCAATATGAACCTGTAGCTTCTCTGACTCTGTTCATACCCTACAAAGATTGCTTTCTTTGTTCTGGAAGCCCCCTTGCGCCTCAGCTGTTTGGGAATGTGGACCCAAGCTGTGCTTCCAAACACCCTGAGGTGACTTACTTTAGGCTTCACACCATAGAACAAATGAAAAGGGACATCCTGAATTGCACTGCTAAACAGCCTGTTCTGCACATAACACGCTGTAGTAACAGCTTCTCCCCAATACCTAAAAGGCAAACTAGCATCCTTCAGCAAACACATCATTGCTTCCTGCAGCGTTCTGCCTTTTCTTTCTGCAACAGAATTCTGTTCAGGAGTGTAAGGGTTAGCCAAAATGTGTTCTATCCCTTTTTCTAACAAAAAGCTTTTAAACTTTGAGGATAGATACTCGCCACCTCGATCTGATTGCAAAGCAGACACTGGCCTTGGGAATTTTCCATTCGCCCAAGCCACAAAAGCCTTAAATTTATCAAAGACCTCATCTTTGTGTTTCAGCAAATAAATGAATGTGTACCTGGAAAAATCATCTATGAAGGTCAAAATGTACCTTGCTCCCCCAAGACTAGGAGAAAATGGGCCTATAACATCAGAATGAATGATCTCTAGAGGCCTAGAGGTGGACCTATCAGAAAACTTCTTCACAGGAGCTCTAGTAGTCTTATTCTCCTTGCAAACTGCACAGTCTAGATATTTATCACAAGGCTTCAATTTTAAATCAGCAGAATAACTAGGCATTTGAGATATGTACTTAAAATTAGCATGAGCAAATCTCCTATGTAATAAATGCATGCACTGATCGTGTATGGGCTTATTTTCAAAAACAGCCTTAGCTTTAGCAATTTGCTGCTTTTCAGCATTTTGTACAATGTACAGAGAATCTTTCTGCAAACACTTTGCAACAATTTTGCCATTCTTTCTAATATCACAACCCTCTTTCTTAAAAGTTATAACATAACCTGAGGCTACTAGCTGCCCCACAGACAAGAGATTGCTTTGAAAATTAGGCACAAACAAAACATTTTTAACAGTTTCCCCCAAACATGGAAGATTAATCTCACCTTCACCCACGATCTTGGATACAGATCCATCTGCTAAGGAAACTTTTTGTTTGTTAGTTTTAGACAAAGACAGAAAGGAATCTTTATTGTGACATATATGAGAATTGGCCCCACTGTCAAGAACCCACAAATCTTTATTATCAGAGTTCTCAACAACTTTTGCATGAAGAATCTTCTTTCTAGAAGTCTCTTCTTTCTTGCGAGAAGTCTTCTTTTGAACACAGTCCTTTTGGAGATGAGCAGTGGATCCACAGGTAAAGCATCGCCTGCTGGATAATGCAGAAACTTGAAATTCAGAGCTCTTCCGCTCCCTCTGCTGGCCACGAGAAGACTTTATTGTAGAAATGGAGGCAGCTTTTTCTTGTCGCTTCTCCCACTCAGCAAGCAGCCGGGTAGACACAAACGATGGATTTAAATCAGCTTCTGGGATTCCCTCCATGGAGCAAATTAAAGTGTCCCAGGACTCATTCAATGAAGAAAGCATAATGTAGGCTTTCATCAGGGGGGTAAATTCCATCCCACGTTCCTGAAGTTCCACAAAATAATTCTGAAGCTTGTGGAGATGATCAGGCAAATTTCCATTCTCAGGCAATTGAGCCTTGTACAGTTTTTTCGTTAAAATAACCTTGCTGCCTGGACTAGTTTTCACATATAAATCACGCAAATAGTCCCATAAGTCTTTGGAAGTTTCTCTGCCTCTCACGTGAATAAGCTGATCATCCTGAACAGCCAAAATAATGGAGGCTTTGCATTTCTCATCTTTCCTCAACCAGGCTTGATCTGGATTCTGAGGAATTTGTTCAGAAATTGCAGACCATAAATTTTCTCTCCTCAAGAAACTTTCCATTTTCAAAGACCAGTTCAAATAATTAGAATTAGAAAGCCTTTCCAGGAGCATACCTTGAAAATTTGAAGCTGTAGCAGCAGCAGCCATGGCTCCTTCTCTCCCCTGTTGTAGTAATCCAAAAAACACCACGAGGCTTGCAAACACGAGGCAAAACTCCGCCTCCAATGGAAACTTCCTGTAACTGCCGGCAAGTTTCAAAAAAACAAAAGAAGCCTCTCCAAATGCAGACTAAAACAGGTCAGCTTTCTTCTCTCTCATAATTCCATAAGTTTTGTCTCTGATCCAGAAGCAATTGCTGGGCACAGAACCTTTTGTATTTTTATAAAATTTGTGATCAGAGTTATGGAAAAACCAAGAGATAAGTTTGTAGTAAAAAATGTTGCTTTATTTAAAACAAAAACATAGGAACAAACCTTGAATCTTCTTCTTTAGCCAAAGCATGGCATGGTTGATTAACATAGCCATTTAGATAGCAGAGCAGTATGCAGAGGGCGAACAAAAGGCAAAAGGCATTTACATTTTAAACCTTTACCTGACCAGTATCTGAGTGGACAGGATCCACCATGTGACCAAAACACCTAGGCAACAGATTCCCAATATGGGTAAAGCTCAAACAGCTAATTCTGATTGGTCAGAAACTCTCAGACTGGCCGGCACCTGGGCAAATTAACAATCCTGAGTGGGGGGTGAACATGTGCTCTCTGAGCCCAAACAGGAAAAAAGTTTTTGAGGCCTGGCTTTTTAAAAACTCAGCCACATATTCTACAGACATAAAAAATATATGCAACAGGTTATAAGGCAAGCACTGGATTATGACAGGAAAATAAGTGGTGGCAGTGCCATTACCGAGCAGAGAATTTAATTTGAAAGAGTGGTGGATAGGGCTGGGGGGGGACGTATGATGGACAGGTACGATGGCTTCTTAGCCTGCCACTCCCTCACACATGATTTATTTTGGGCTTAGGGATGGACATGACCTCTGCTGTAGAGACAGTCACCGAGGTAGGTTCAGGTGGGGTGAGCAGCTACACAGTGGCTGGGTTCACACAACACATTTAATCCTAAACTCAGTTAAAATAAAATCTCCTTCAGTGTTTTAGTGGTCTGATTTATCTGTGGGGTATTCTGCTGCCACAGTTCATATGGGTCCCACTCCTAGTGCCAATCTTGAATTATCAGGGGAACTTTAACCTCTCATGCAAATGACAGTGTGAGATGTGATGTAAAGCATTTTGGTTGTGTATACGCACACATAGAATGGACAATGCCGTATTCATGAGGCATGAACCTGGAGGCACCTAGAAAGGAAAAGAGGAGACATCAGACATCATCATTTTGAGCTTTACCTTATTCTTATTTATTTATTTATTATTTACCTTATTCTTATTCTCAAGGTAAGTGCATGAAAATGTAAGCCATGCTGATAAAAAGGCCTGAATCCAATTAATTCAGCCGCCCTATTTATTAACATCATACTTAGATAGAGCCACATATATGGGAATTGAGAAGGTTGAAAACTGAAAGCTTTGGGTTAGATTCTCTGAACGCTGATTGGTTAAGTTTGAACAGCTAAGTGAAGTTGCTTTCCAGCTGTCTCTCTTCCTTCATACCACCTGCTCTTGATTAAAAAGCAGGAGGCTGGTGCCCAGTCAATTCAACTATCCTTAATGTGTAGCAGTTGCATATATGGTCAGGGGTATGAATTTGCTACTAAAAAAGGAAGGGTCCTGTTGAATTCTTCTATGTTGACTTAGCCAGCTGCCTGCCCTGCCTCTCTGAGTTTGTTCACTCCTCATCATTTGCTGCTGCTGCTGCTGCTGCTCAGTGAGAATAAGAAAATGCTACAGGTAATGTCTCTATAAATAAGTGAAGGGAAAGAATGACGTATTCATACCCAACTCAACTGTTCTTTTTCAATCAGCAATTGGCTTCGCTGCCTTGCTGGATTATGCCAGGAGCAACATATAAGTAACTCTGAAAATCAGCTTTATTGAGCAAATGTGATATCTAGTACTTTGTGCAGGGCATGGAGATGCAAAATCTATTAAGGATTTCCTTAATTAGGCCAACATTTACAATATAGTTGCAAGCATTTGCATTTCCAAGAATACTTCAGTATTAAAGATGGTTAAAAATCTAGAAAATGGGTGGCCAGGGGGGAAATGGGGCTGCTATTTAGGCCAGATCTATTCCAGATTGCAATCTCAGATGGGAAGAAGGGAAAATCTGTAAACATTTGAACTGGATCCTATCAGGCTGTATGAAGAATTTTCTCAAAGCCTGTGGAGAAAAAGAAGCAAATAATGATTGATCCTCCATTTTTGGCAATGTAAAAATACTTGGTTACCCCCATCTTTATCACCTTCTTTCACAGAGGAGCACACCATTTCCCACTGTGTAATCCTGTGGCAAACAGGGACTGGACTCTATAGGTTATTAAACAAGCTTATACATCCCAGAAGTCCCCACATGAAAATATAATTAATAATTAATACAGTTAAATAATTTTTCAGAGAAATTGTATAAGGCCAATCAAATAATGAGTTTTCAATTTATGGTGAATATAGCACAAAGAATATTTAAAGTTAATATGCAAAACATCAAATAAAGAGCAACGACAATCTGTGAGAATTTAGCACATTATTCAGTTCTGTGAGGAAAGCAAGAGGTTCAGAGAGCAGCATGTTCTATTCAGCGAGAGAAAGATCAAGCAGGAGTTCAGAGAATAGCAGAGGAAGACATTCACTTCACTCAGCGTTTAGTTATAAGAGAAGGCAGAAAGAAAGCAGAATATTGCCGCAACAAAGAAGGCCAGAATTTTGGAGATCTCCTGCCACACCAAAGAGGGAGAGAGATACCCACTCACACATAAATAGTGCTAAGGAGGAACGTCTTTTACACAGGCTTTGTTTGTGAATGGAGTATAAAATAGGAAAATGTTTCTGGGTTGAAGAGAGAGAGGGAGAAAGGGACCATCATTCCTTTGTAGCTTGTGCTGAGTTCTGGTCCTTGAAGAACAATGTCAGATGGATCCTACAACGGTTGGAAAGGAGGGGGGGGGGCGCACAGAATGGCTACCAAAAGAGCTTTTTTGCCAGGGAACTTTGGCTGGGTCTGCTCAATGTGCTTCTTGGCTTCCTGAAATCACAGCTCTTTTGGAGCCAGGGTGTCAGACTCAAAGACTAGGTATTGATACAATGCTTCTTTGTCTGATCCTTGATCCAGCTGATCAGGTGAAGCCCACTAGCTCTTCCAGGCTATGATGTGAAAGCCAACACAGCCTGGCTGATTTGGAGACCCAGGAAGATGGGGTTTCTAAAGTCTAAAAAGGCAACATACCAGAGGGGGTTGCTTTGGCTCCTGGAAGGCCCGGCAATTTTCCTGGGGCTGTACTACAAGGCCAACTCAGTGGAGGACACTGACAGGCCTCAGTCTGTTTGAGGATCACATAGGGTGGACTGAAATCCAAAGTTCAAAAGTTTTCTCTCTGGGCTAAGCTAGAAACTGACAAGTGGGAAGGTAAGCTCAGCGCTGGCTGTTCCTCTCTGCAGTTCTCCTGAGTGACTTCAGCTATGGATGGAGAGCCAGTCTGGT
This sequence comes from Charina bottae, assembly GCA_023362775.1. Taxonomy (NCBI): domain Eukaryota; kingdom Metazoa; phylum Chordata; class Lepidosauria; order Squamata; family Charinaidae; genus Charina; species Charina bottae. Next base: position 29,722,142 of record JALMGJ010000006.1, on the reverse strand, counting down.
CTAGTAGTGAAGGTGCTGGCCTAGAAACCAGGAAACCATGAGTTCTAGTCCTGCCTTAGGCATGGAAGTCGGCTGGGTCACTTAGGGCCAGTCACTTTCTCTCAGCCCAACTCACAGGGTTGTTGTGGTGGGGAAAATAGGCAGGAGTATTATGTAGGTTCGCTACCTTGTGTTGGCCAAATATAAAGTTGGGATAGAAATCTAATAAACATAAAAAGGGAGGCATGAGGTGGGGATTTATTTATTTATTTTGATATTTATACCCCGCCTATCTCCTCCCTAGTGGAGGACTCTAGGCAGCTTACAATCATGTATACACTTCAAATTATACAATGCACCAAATTTACAAATCACCACGCGTGAAGGAAGAGGGGTAAGGGAACCGACTCTATTAGGCTCTGGACTACAATTCCCAGGATGCCTTGAGCCGGCTGCTGACGTCCTGTAGCTGTCACATCCAGGTTCGTCATCACCACCGTCATTTGATCTCTCTCCGATCCTCTCCTCCGGCGGAGCTGACTTCCCGACAGGACGCCAGCAAATTAGCCCACTTTTTAAGGTGGTACCCATTTATCTACTTGCTAAGCTTTCGAACTGCTGGGTTGACAGGAGCTAGGATTAACGACGAGAGCTCACCTCGCCGCGTGGGGTTCGAACTGCCGACCTACTGATTGGCAGCCTACAGCTCAGCTGTTTAACCTGCTGAGCTACCGCGTCCCTTCTGCCTTTACAGAAATGTCTGCCCCGAGGCAAAAAATTTGCTAGTACAGGTAGTCTACCTATGAAAAATGGAGCACAAAAGAAGGGGTCAAGACTTTTTGCTCAGAAAGATGCAAAAAATGAGGAAAAGATTGGGCCAAGTGACTGGATTGGGTTAATAGCTTTTCTCCTGGACTCAACAAAAGTTTTGAGGTTTGATGGGCCTGAAAAGGTTTTCCAGACTCCCTTTGATTATCAAAAAAGATTTCAAGGAAGAGCGATGAGTCACTGAAAAGCGTATGCCTCTGACTAACCAAAGGAATGGTCCAGAGCATTCATGGCTCTGGCAATATTATCTTATGAAAGTATCGTTTTGCTACATCTGCCCCTGCTTTACCAAGAGCCAATCAATGCTGCAGATTGGAAGAGTTTAGGAGGATGTCTGCTTCGTCTTGGTTTGGAAGGGTCACCCTTTTTAGAGCAGTTAGAATTCCTTATTGCTGTTCCTTGAACATAGAAGGCCATGGAAGAGGCTCTTCCTTTGTACCCTGCTTTCTGCAAACGGGAGTCCTTTTCCTAATCAGGTTTCTGTTGGAGTGTGTGTTTTCTTGCACACGCAGAGTAGCAGAAGCTTTAGCAGTAGAGACCAATAAAGACGTGAGTCATTGTGGTAAATCAGTTGCAGTTGTATTAACTTCTCATACAAACAGATAATATTTACAGTTATCTTCCAGATCCCTGGAAGTGGTAAGCAAGCAGTAGTAGAAGCAAACAGAAAGAAACAGAGTAAGCAGGGTGGGGCAGGCAGGCAGGCTCTGTTATACTCTTCAGCCTGAATCACGTGCTGCCTGACCTTTTAAAGTTTGCAGGTGTTTACCTCATAAGGTTATATTGCTGTGACTTACCCTCAAGGAATAATACACCAACAGTTTCTTGTCCAATAGAGAGACCCACACCTATTTCTTCTCTATTTGTTGCAAACAGTAGGCCAATGACTGAGAGATGGTGAATTTGCAATTTAACCTAGGACTGAGAAGAAAGACATGTATGATCACCCTGTAGAACAGGGCTTTCCAAAGTTTTCCCGCGGCGACACACCAACCGCCATTGGTGTGTCACCGTGGGAAAACCCGGAAGTGCCGCTGTTGCGGCAGCACGCAAAAACCCGGAAGTGCTGCTGCCGCTTTTGGGTTTTTGCGCGCCGCCGTTGGTGTGTCGCCGCGGGAAAACCCGGAAGCGCTGATGATGATCAGCGCTTCCTGGTTGTGTGGCGACACACCAGACTGTGTGTGGCAACACACTTTTATGTCGCAACACACAGTTTGGAAAGCTCTGCTGTAAAACAATCCAGTGTTATTATCCAGTCTCCTGGTATGTGAAGAATGTTTAGGGAAATGTAGGGAGAAGCCGCAATTTTCCAAAGGGTTGGAAAGGATTATGATATATGGATATAAACTGCACATAGCTGCACATTTTCTTCTCCCCTACCTCCTGGATGGGTTTCTCCCTCTCTTAGGGGAGGCCTAATGCTGAGGCAGAATGGCACTCTGCTTCTCAGACCATGATACTTTCTCTTCTGTTGTAAAGAACACTGCTGAGAAGAAAGCCACATCTTCTGCTATGGCTTCTCATTAGCAATTGGTTTTCATGCTTATTAGATTAGTCCAAGACTAACGTACTTGGGTCATGTACTTGGAAGAATTAGCTTTACTGACTGGACACAAGTTCTAGGTTTTATTTTGTTGTGGTTTTGTGTTTCTCGCTTTCTCTGTGTGTTTGTATATAAAAACCTCTTTTGGAGATATCTTGATTAGACCAATGGGACATTTACAAAATAGTTGCAATATAATGATTAAATTAGTAAAATCTAGGGAAAAAGTGGGGATGGTATAGCTGTTTTTAGGCTAATTCCACATTAAAATTCAGTCAGATTAATCAGATAATATGGCCCTATTTCCCCATCAGCAGATTCTCTCACTAAGAACAGAAGTGGTATTAATGTTACAGCAAGCAGTCTCTCTGTTTGCTGAAAAGAAACAAGCAAATAATTGTTGGTCCTCTATTTCTTTTAATAGAAAATCTGTTTTATAAAATATGTAATATAAAATATAATAAATGTAGAATATAGAATATCTGTATTCTTTGAGATACACAGCCCGCTTGGTAGGTGCAAGACAAAAAATGTTTTCTACAATAACCAGTCCCAGATCTTAGAGAGACTCTTCTATGCTCTCTCCATATGCTAAAAGTACCCATCTTGGAATCCTTCCTTCTTAGGAAAACCATTTTAATGAGCTGGCCTTTTCTACAAACCACTTCCCATCTCATCATCATCTCAAGGCAAATCCCACATCTGTTTGCTGTGTGTGTGTTTGGTGAAAGCAAACTGTCCAAAGCCCCAGTTTAAAAATAGAAGTTCACATTTGATTGGGTCTGCCTTTTGGGGCTTTGCTTGCTTTACTAGCTTCTGCAGTGCCAGACTTGTCCAGGAACACAGAGACATCCTTCCTATTAATTCCTCCCATATGCTCTTCATGGATGGGGGGGGGGGAACCTGGAAATAAATTGCTTTCTGGAAAAAAGAATTTGTTCATCAGAAGCTATCAATTCAAGATTTTAAAAATCATTGTCCAAAAGAGCAGGAGTGAAAAAGGGAACATCATAATGAGGCCTGTAATGTGCTCAAATATTTAGATCAGCTTTCCCAAACTGCCATTTTCAGGTATGTTGGAATGCAGATCCCATCACATCAGGCGATCAGCAGCATATGATACAGGAAGTCTTCATCCAAGATATCTGAAGATTGGTGGGAAAGACTGATAGAAAGGCCTAATATGGCTAAATTCTCTCTCAGGTCCCTACTTTCTTCAGATTTTCTCAACAAATGGCGCATTTCCAAGACAGTGATCTTGAAAGAGAGAAATGGGAGTTTTGAATGGACAAGGTTATTTGGGAGTTTATTTACACTGTACATACACACATGCATCATTGGCGATCACTCGTAGCCGAGTAAGATTGTCTTCCAAAGGTAAAATTTTAACGGTGGATCCGTAAGTGGCTATAAAGGCCAATTCTGGATCCGCACAACCTCCCACAATGGGGGCATAGGTTTCCGGGTGGGAGACGGTCATGATGAGGGTTTGCCTGACGTGCCTTCCTTTTAGCTCTTTTCTCCTTTTCGCCTTGTACTCGTGCTTCTTCAAAGTCCATAGCGCCATTAATAAAGGATGACTTCCAATTGAAACGCTCATGAGTTAGGGCTTCCCAGTTCTCAATGCTGATATTACATTTTTTTAAATTAGCTTTGAGAGTATCTTTGAATCTCTTTTCCTGTCCACCAATATTCCGTTTTCCATTCTTAAGTTGGGAGTAAAGTAGCTGCTTTGGAAGATGATGGTCAGGCATTCGAACAACATGACCGGTCCAGCGAAGTTGAAGTTGGATGATCATTGTTTCAATGCTGGTGGTTTTCGCTTCTTCTAATACGCTAACATTAGACCGCCTATCTTCCCAAGCAATTTGAAGAATTTTTCGGAGGCAGCGTTGATGGAATCTTTCAAGAAGTTGGAGGTGGCGTTTGTAGAGGGTCCATGTTTCATAGGCATACAGAAGGGTTGGTAGTACAATGGCTTTGTAAACAAGCATTTTGGTCTCCCTGCGAATGTCCCGATCCTCAAACACTCTACGCTTCATTCGGGAGAAAGCTACACTCGCAGAGCTCAGGCAGATGCATACCCATCACCAGGGCTGGCGTTAGGCTAAGGCCAACCGGGCACTGGCCTGGGGGGCCTTGAAACTGCATGGACCACTCCAAGTGTGATTCAAAGACAAATATAAATCCTTAATTATGTGATGCCAATCAAAGAGCAGAAACCCTCCAGCCACATTAATTTATTTATTTCAATTCCTATCACCGCACCATCTCCCCCAAAGGGGACTCTGGGCGGTTAATGTCTGTCATTGTGGATCTTTTGCTCACTGTGAGGACACTTCTTGACATGCTTTTCAACATCCCTAACTCCATTCATTGAAGCTGAGGCTGCACTTGTAGCAATCAAGGCAAGATGAGCTTCAACAGATTTTGGTACCAGTACAGTATGTTATTAATCAGTTTTGGAATTCACTGAAATGTACCGAGCACAGAATTACAACCTTGGAATAATTCAGCTTTATCTCTTGGTATTTCTCCAATACCATTAATATTTTTAGGCTTTTTGTTCACTTTTATGCATCAGCTGTTCAGCCTTTTTACTTTTGTTCAAATTTAGAAAGTATTCAGTAAAATCATCAGCAATGCCAGTCACAACTTTTGTTGGACAAGACCTGTAACCTGCCCCAGTGGTTTAGATCTCACAATGTACATCTCATCAAGATGGGGTAATTTCTCTTTTATCTGAGGGTGAGAAGGATTTCTGGGGAGTCATGGTGTCTGTGATGCTCATTGATTAGCATAATGTTATGGGATGGCCCCAAAAGACCTCTTTTTAAAAATATTTCTCAATTGCTAAGATTTCTGTCAGTCCTAGTATCTGAATCTTAGTCTAAAGATGGTTGATCATTGGTTGATCTAGGGATGAGCTTCAATGGAAACTAGGATGGACAAGTTGTTTCAGTAAAGGAATATGGAATGTATGGATTAGAGGCAATTCTCATTAGGTAGAAACCATTACCTTCCCTCCCTGAAAACCAATCCATTAGGACTTTCCTTTCTGTATTCGGGAATTAGCATGAAGGGATTTTGATCAATGAAGAAAATACTAATGCCTTCAAACAATTTCTTGCACTTGCTCCTTTTCCAGGACATTTGTAAGAGGAGGAAATTCAAATGGGGAACTGAAACAGAAAGTAAAGTGGAAGAAAGAAGGTAATGGATGTGCAACTTCCGTATTTATGAATATCCATATGTGGAACATGGCAAGCCTGCTTTATCTAAAGCAGACAATGCAACTCAGATACTGTGTTACTGAGCAGTAAATATGAGTCCAGGAGAACCTCCAAGTAGAATAGTTTCATCCAAACAATTTAATAAGTCCAGGCTAATTTTTTTTATTAACTAGCATTACTTCTGTTGTTTCAATCAAGTATCCATTAGCTGATATACATTCCTTCATTGTTTCTGGACATCAGTTTAGAATTTCTATTGCATATGTGGCATTAATTGGCATCTGTGGCAAAGCAAATCTTCAAAATAGAAATATGACAAGGCCATTTTCCTACTTTCAGAATGGTTTTTTTTAACAAGATAATATCAGCACCTCCTTAAAAAGGCCCATCTTCACAGTGAGACTTGTCTGATCGGGAACTTTTGAATTATTCAGATCAGAAGGTAGTTCATCCAACTCTTTCCACTTGTTGCAGTAGGACAAAATCTCCGAGTCCAAGCATGTATTTATTTTATTTATTCATTTTACATCCTGCATTTCTACCAGTACAGCCTTTAAACAGCAACTGTTACCCGTGAAGATTGTGTTGCAAAGCAATAAAAGAATGGCAATTATACAAGGAAAGTTTAGCTTTTGCAGCAATCCAAACAATATAAACTAATAATAAGAAATGAAAATGGTTTGAAAAATCAAACCAAAAAGGATTCATAATTTTTATAGTGTAAACCTATGTTAAAACCAAAGTCCCTCTGGAACATTGATTTCAATGGGGCCATCTCCCAAGCAAATGAATCCAGTTTAACTGATAAAACTAGTAAACTAAAGAAACCCAAAACTTGGATAAAGGAGATGGATTATAGCCTAGTACAGGGCTTTCCAAAGTTTTTCCTGTGGCGACATGCCAACCGGCGTTGGTGTGTCGCCGCGGGAAAACTCGGAAGTGCGGCAGCGCGCAAAAACCCAGAAGTGCTGCTGCTGCTGCTTTCGGGTTTTGCGCGCTGCAGTTGGTGTGTCGCCGTGGGAGAACCCGGAAGCACTGATGATGATCAGCGCTTCCGGGTTGTGTGGCGACACACCAGACTGTGTGTGGCAACACACTTTTGTGTTGCCACACACAGTTTGGAAAGCTCTGGCCTAGTGCTTTAGAAGCAGGAACAAAGGCACTAGGCAGAAGAACCTTGAAGAGACAGAGTTGCGGTAACTGGGGGTGGGGCACAACAGTGTTGGACTAGCTAACCTTAAGCAATTTAGGACCTTTGTCCCCAGTCACAGAAAACAACAGGAAGTGTTTCAACAGTTGTACAGGTTTATTGATGCAAAGGTCCATATAACCCCCCCTTTAACAGACTTCTTAGTTCCAGCACAAAATACTTAGAGATAGCCAGAGCTACCTTGTCACTAAGGTAAATAGAGAGATACTATTTGTTGGTTATATAGTTACCCAAAAATATAACCCATTGCTCCTTACTCTCAGATATATTCATGCCTTCAGATCAGCAGAAAAGAAGGTAAAACAAGAAGGGTAAAATGAAAGAACAACATGGAGTAAGACAGAAATGTATTAAACTGAGTTGAACAAAGAGCTGAATTAATTAACCTTTTTTCTCCTCTTAATACAGTCTGGCAAAACAGTATGTTGGATTCTGACCAGCAATTTTCAATTAGTACAGATCTGGAGAATACTGTGTTATTCTCTTTTTGGAAGGGAGACATTGGGATAAATTTTCTTCTGATCTCTGGAATGATATCTTCAGATACCAATATTCCACAATTTATCCCTCAAAATGAGCACTTTGGTTTTTGATCTTGTTTCTCCTGGTTTGGGTTTTGGTCTCATATCCTCCCAACCATTCCATGCCCACTTTTGATATAATATCATAGATCTGGATTGAATGTCTTCATGATCATTCTGTCATGACTTCATTCATCACTCATGCAGCAAACAATTACGGTATATTAAATATGTTCACATAAGGTACTGATTAAAACATGAAGTCTTTTAGGTTAAGTTATATTATTTCCTTTCACATATTGTCTCAGAGTAGTCTAGGTCCCACCCTAGCAAATGGCAGAGATGTCCTTATATGTATTTAGCCACTGAATGTAGGGGTATCTGAAAAAAAGCCACTAATGGTGGTCGCAGGCAGGAGGATGGTACATGTGGTGCAAGGCTGCTTTTCAGTAATCCAAGTCCCACATTATTTATGACAGAAATACACATCTGATGATCTCAAAGTTAATGGTGCCCGCTCCAAACCTTGGGGACAGTTAGCCAGTCCAAAAGTTGCCACCAAATTTAGATACACAGGTGGTAATTACATTAAATATATTTAATTGATTTCAATTATATAACATCACATTTCATTTTTATCCTGGCTTTGCTCACCTTTTGAAATGTGGTCCACGGCATTGCACTCAGAGGTCAAATGTGGTCTTGTGCCTAAGAAAAATTACACTGTACATTCCCGGTTTAGGGATTTAGAGATTAGAACCTTGAAGTATAGGTCAACATCTTAAAAATATGTTAAATTGTTATATTTAATGTCAAGTCTAGATTATATTTGTAACTTGTTTTGGGCCTTTGGGCTGTAAAACAAATTATTATTATTATTATTAAAAATATGTCTGTGATGGAAGGTGCATATTTGTTTCCAATTTTCTAAAAAAAGAAATTAGTGAAATATAACAACACCAAAATCAGTGATAATACAGCAAGAAACTATATAAATGAATAAATTAAACATGAAAGGAGTAAAAAAAAAGAAGTTAAGAAAAATATAAAATCCATATGATACCAACAGAAAATTACTTCAATCCTTAAATTTATTATTAAAGGTAGATTATATGGAAACAAATTGCTCTATCTTCTCATTTTTAGAATACAAAGACATTTCAAAAATTGATAAACATTATATATCTTGAATCTACTCCTTAACAAGATAAACATTTCTTTCCCTTTCCTTTATGTAAAATAATTCAGGGCAAAATTATATGAGTCAAAGAGCCCTCAATTTCTTACAAAACCATAGCCTGTTTTTCAAATATATATATATATTTGAGAAATACAGTAAACATGAAACAATATTTTTGATGGATTAGCTTCATTCTCAAATAATATACTTTACATTGCTTAAAGCTTGAATGCATTGATTTTCTAAAATTGGATATTCTAATTTCTCATTCCACATTTCTTATATATTGCTAATGCTAATCTTCATCCTATTTTTTAGTTCCATACAGTACTGAATTTTGGTTTAACTTCAAACACAGCATTTCTTGCAGATCCTAGAATTCTAGGTGCCTATAAAGCTGCTAAAGCATCAGGATGTCTATGAAGGTTCTCAGTCATCCAGGTGGAATTGTCTGTAGCTTGAATCATGTCAACTGGATTTCTATTTTCTCAGTGGAAACGTTTCGCTCCTTATCCAAGGAGCTTCTTCAGTCTGAGCAAAGTTGGTAAGGGAATCCTAAATATGTTTCTAGGTAGCTGTGTGACCATACCCTGGGGCTAGGTCATGGTTATATTGAGATGTTATTTTTAAGTCCTTTTATCATCTAAAGGAGGATCGTTAAGATCACCATGCTGCTGTTGAGCTTGTGAAATGGTCTTAATCTTCCTAGGCACAGAAGACAAAGCGGGGAGGAAGATGGGGGAGAGGTTGTGCCTGAGGCCCCCACCTCTATTCAAGGAAGGATTTTCCAACTTTGCTCAGACTGAAGAAGCTCCTTGGATAAGGAGCGAAACGTTTCCACTGAGAAAATAGAAATCCAGTTGACATGATTCAAGCTACAGATAAAGCATCAGGACTATACTGTTTTGTCAATACACATTTAGTTGTATAGACTGCTTATCAGATGCTACAAGTAAGTTATAGTCAGAACATAGTCTCTCAAAATCCTTAAAACAATAATTATGACTCAACTGATTTAAGGTGTTTATCACTTGTTTGGCCCATGCCTTCCAATGAAACACCTTCCTTGCTATCCTCAAATTAGGATTATTCTACATCAGTTTCTCTTGTTACTCTAGTTCAGAACTTAACTACTTACCTGTTAATGGTCAAATGGGTCTAGCAGTGTTCAAAGCTTGAAAAGACAGCCCGTTTACCATAATTGATCCTAAAACTTGCCAAGATTTCAGAGGGGTTGCACATTTACTTTCTAACTGAGACCAAAGCGACTATAGTCCCAAAATTTCTCATTCTACAGAAATACATATGTTAAAATAAAGGTCCAATAATAAAGTAAAAAATCTGGTAAATTAAAGCCATTATCATCATAGGACCTCCATTTGCATTTGCATTCCCCCCGAGAGAGAGAGAGAGGGGGGTATTAGCTTGCCATACAAATATTTTCAATAGTTTACATATTTGTGTAAAATATCTAATAAGAATTAACACTGGAATCCCTCCTAAAATATATTTTAGTCTAGACGCAATATGATGGAAGATATATATGAAAATGCATATGAATTTTCATGAAGAATTTTCTGTTGCAAGATTTTGCAATGTGATGTGACTTTATGGGGCAAAACAAGCTTCTGATCAGGAAATGAAACACTAAGTAAAACCTAAGACATATTAACCTATGGCTACATCCATATATGGGCCATATACTCTGCTAAATAAAAGTTTGAAGTGGCCTTTAAATTATTACAAGCAAAACCAAAATGTAGTCTTCATGACTGTCAGTCCCCAAAAGTACTTACTGTAAACTAAATACATTTTGTATTTGGTATATATAGGAAGTGGTTCTTGGCTGTTTCCTTAGTTTACATTAAGTCTTTCAGTTCATTGTAGAGTTTGCTGAGATTCTGCAGTCCCTCTTCAAGTTTGCTTGCCTTTTTTCTTATCTCTGCAGCCAGTTCTGATTTGGCTCCCTTTATCAAATGCTTTGCATCTTGGACAAGGCCATGGGCATCAACCAGGAGAAACACCCCGGCAGATACAGCATTTAGCATCCTGGCTCCTTTGGCCATTGCAAGGGTAGATGCCTCGAAAGCTTTTTTTATATCTTTTGACTTCCTAAACGTACCCCAGGAGCTGCTTCCTGCATCATCAGCTGCTTGCTATGCTAAAGCCTTCGAGTGTGCTTGAAGAGTCTTCCATGCCTTTACATTTGTTTTAACCCTCTTTGCAGTCATGCACATGTCAGGAACTTGGCCAGAAATATTAGAGACAAGGTGTTTGACATCCTCCCCCATCACTCCATTATTTGGGGTCAGTTCAGTGTTGAAACCTATTGTATTAAGCAGCACTGACTTTCTTAGGCTTTTCTCACATTCATTCATCAGCCTTTGAGCTTCCTTCCTTTCTTTTGAATTGATAATATTCTCATATAAAACTACAGAAAGGCCTAGCACTGTGGCTCTTGTCCCCAGTGGCTGTTAGGATTAAGCTCCCACCTGCTGTGATAGGAGCCAAGGTCAATCCCAGGATGGTCAAGATGCCAGAAGTGGCAGGTGTAGAATTAGCAACAAGGCTGGCAGTGGCACAGCCCTAGTGGATCCTGTCAATGTTCTCTGTCATTTCCTGAAGGCAACTGATGCACTTTTCAATCTCCTTTCTCTGGGCAGGAAATTCTTATGAAGCGTTTCCGGGCTGTTTCTTCCCAAGGCATCTTTCCTTCCTTTCTGTCAAAAATCAAAGAAATATATTTGTTTTTTTAAACATCAGTATGATAAACTTTGTGAACTTTCGCTATGTTTTTTAAAATCTTGACTCATGTCCAAGACCTGGATTAAAAAAAAAAAGATTGAAAGCAAAACAATATTTTAACTGTGTTCTTAATTTTTTTAAAATTAGAATTGAAGTCCATGGCTTCTGGGACAGTTTCTCAGTCATAAGACTGTTCTGATTCCCTCCTCTGAAACTGGAAGAATTCCGATTTTATAGAGATTTGACACTGGATTCCTTCTCTTGCCATCTCATCAGTCCTTCTGACATTAGGATTTCCCAGTTGTAAGGATGGAAAACCCAGGAGCAATGGTTACTTGCACCTGGATGCTCCAACCTTACACAGGGTAATGAAAAGAATGAGAAGAGAGGGGGGAGGAAACACAAGCCCACAAGAAAACAAACAGCAAGCAGCACCTATCGGCACCAGCCGGAAGAGAGCAACCAACACGAAATGAAACTGAATCAAAGAAGAAAAGAAACAGAGGAAGGGGAGGGACAGGATGAAAATCCAAACGCTTAAAAGAAGGGATAGGGAACAAAGGAAGCCATTCGCAACTTTAACGTGGCACGATGCTAGTCTAATAAACAAAATTGCACATATCCCTTGTGGCTTGTGTTGCTGATTTCTAGGATTAGACTATAAGATCGTGAGTCTCACGCCAGTGTTAAAAAGACAGGAGTCATGGCAGAGATTTGGCAGGGAGCTGCCAAAGGGATTGAGACATTTATCAAAGGGCTTTTTAAGGGGAAAAAAATATCCCTGACAGGGTTGGGACCACAGCTGCTTCCCCCCACTTCTTTGCTCATATGCAGGCAGTCTGCAGAGAGAATCTCAGAATGCATCATTTTCAAAGCATTCCAAAAAACAGGTAAGATGGTTTCATATTTGTTGTCCTTGTATTTTAATCCAGGGAAATGACCTCAAGCAAGATCTTCAACTCAAATATACCACCTTCAACAAATTAACTTACTTATCATCAAATAACATATACAATACTGAGTGCCACCCTATCTATACAATACTGAGTGCCACCCTATCTATCTATCTATCTATCTATCTATCTATCTATCTATCATCTATCTATCTATCTATCTATCTATCTATCTTGCTCCCATCAATATTTAACTATTATCTAAGAAAACAAATATTTAAGAATGAAACTAAAAAGGGCAGGGAGAGTGGAAGGAGGAATGCAACTACTGAATAATCACTTTTAATCCCAGGGCAGACCTGGAATAACCATCAAACACTTTCATCTTGCCTTTTATCAATTAAACACTAAGTATTTGTGTATTTTGCCAAGTTATAATAAAAAGTTGTCTGAAACGTGCGGATATATTTTAAAAGCAATCTGAATTGTGCTTTTTTATTTTAAATTTTAAAAGAGAACTTCTCATTGAAATGATGTTTGGTCTTTAATAAAATTAACTAGTTTGTACCCCAACCATGGGGGCGTGGTGGCTCAGCGGGTAAGATGCCAGGCTTGTCGATCCGATCGCAAGTTTGGAGGTTTGAATCCCTAGCCCTGCATGCGGAGTGAGCTCCCGCACTAGCTCCAGCTCTTGCCAACCTAGCAATTCGAAAGCATGCAAATGCACTCCAAGTCGGACTGGCAGCTCGGTAGGTCAGAGTATTTCAGACTCCTGAATGCCTGGCCTGCTTCCCCCTATTTGCAGTGATCTATTGATAAGATAAGATCACTGGAATGTTTCCCCGGAGAGGGGAGAATCGGAAGATTAATCACAAGGTCGTTGGAATTGTTTCCCTCCGCTTTTTCTGTTGTTTTTCCACCCCGGAGAAAGTGAGAGGCTGGAATGGTGAGACGACTGAATTACAGCATTGCTCTCATGAGGGGAAGTAAGTTAGAGCTAAAGACGACTTTTAGATTATCACATTAACTTTTTAGTTTTTTAAAATTAATTGTTTATCATCTAAGATCTATCCTTGGACTTTGTATATAAATGTTGGCAAATTTTGTGTTTTCTTTGCTATAATAATTATCATGGTGGAAACATGATGGATTTTATAATGGAAGTATAATGAAACATTTGCATTTTTTTTTACCTTTCTAACTTTTTAGTGTGGATTTTGCTCTACCTGGAAGTACAAGAAACTCCTTTTTTTATATCTCTTAAATATATTTTATTGGACTAAATACTGATGAATTTGTTTCATTTTTTTTTAATACTGATTGACATTTATCCTTTCTTTTTCTTATAAACTGTTTGGAATATTATTTCTTCTTTTAATTTTGGGATTATTGGAATTTTTCATCTTTTTATTTTTTACTGAATAGATAAAACAGATCATCTGACCACTCCTTCTCTGGGAAAAGCACATTGTTTTGTCTAGAACAACTGGCTACGCAGCCTGAAGGAGGGGGTGGAGGATGAGAAATGGCTTTTCTAACAGTACTTCGAGATTTAAAAAAAGAATTTAATGAAACTCTTTCAGAAATTAAAAAAATCATTAGAATCTATGTTAATAGATTTGGAGCCTCAGGTTCAGATTCAAAAGACACAAAAAAAAGATTTAGATATGGAAAAAAAAATTCGAGGCAGCAGAGAAACAGGAAGAAAGGATTTCAAATACCTTGGTACAGAAGAAGATTTTGATACAATACAAGAGGGGGTTCTTTGAACAAGTTATATATTACAATTTGGGTCTAAACACATTGTTGCAGCTGAGACAGGAAGATTTCAATGTGCAAATTGATAACCATTGTGAAATACTGGGAAAGGCTAAGAAAGATATTTTGTCATCCTATATGAGCTATAGTACAAAACAAGTTGAATACTGTGACTTTGGCATAACTTAAACAGGAAAATGATATGTGGGACACAAGGTTAATGAAAATAGATTTGGATTTGATATGGAATAAAGCTGATATGAGAAATTGTATAAACACATAAAATGTAATACCAACTTTTTTTATAAGATGACATATTTCTATAATTGTATGTATGAATATGTATGTATGAATATTATAAGAATTGGCCTAGTATGTGTTAGGTTATGTGTTATGTTAGGTTATGTATCCAGTTTTCCAGTTTAAATGGACATTATCCCAAGGAGTGGAAATTATAGATAGATTTTTCCTTTATGGAGGTGTGTGTGTGTGTGTGTGTGTGTATGTGTGTGTGTAAGAAGATAATGGGATGATGAGGTGGAATTAGAATTATGTTATGACAGGATGACATATTTTTACAATATGTATGAACATGTATGTATGAACACTATAAGAATTGGTATATTATGTATTATGTTATGTAATATGTTAGGTTATGTATTAGTGGAATATATAGTCATAATATGAATAAAATATATAGTATTTTATTAGAATTAGAAGTAAATAAGGCTTTTATTTGTTATACTAACTGGATTTTATTGAAGATACAAAAATAGATATAAAAATAGAAGGAGCGAATAAAAAATATTAAACTGATGCAGCAATGAACATTTAACTGTTACTTCAAGGAGTGGAAACTAAAGATGGACTATTGGAAGATAACAAGAAAGGTGAAACTTATATGAAGATCAGAAGATTGTATTATAGAAATTAAAGAGTATATGATAAAGAAATGTTCCTGTGTATTGTATGAAGGACTAACATTTAAAGTTAAATATTGTATTTAAAGTTCAAGGATAGATTGGAGGACATCTATTTTCTATGTTTCCTTTGTTTATTATTTTTTGACTTCACTTTTTCTTTACTTTTTTCTTACTTTGTATTTCTATTTCTTTTTTCTGTTTCAACTTTTAATATGTATTTTAAAATTCAATAAAATTTATTTAAAAAAAAAGAAAGCATGCAAATGCAAGTAGATTAATAGGTACCACTTCGGTGGGTAGGTAACAGCATTCCGCGCACGTCATGCGGCCACATGACTGTGGAAGTGTCTTCGGACAACACTGGCTCTTCGGCTAACAAGCGGAGCGGAGATGAGCACCAGCCCCTAGAGTCGGACACGACTGCACAAATGTGTGGGGGGAACCTTTACCTTTTTTTACCCCAACCCTGGCAATTCTGAAAACTACCTATGGCCTGGACTACAGAGGCTGCTAAAGACACAACTTTCATTTCCATTACAGTACTTAAAGTGATCATTGGAGAGGATAAGATATTTCCAAAGATACTACAGACCTGGATGGTTAATGGTGCACTATGGAATTTCCTGCCCTCGCAGGCCTGACACCGCACGTCGTCTTCCTCCTCCTCCATCTTCTCTAGGCCGCAGCGTTGCGCTCTGCCCTCCCTCCCGTTGCTAAGCTGGCCCCGAGCAAGCAAGCCAGCCTAGAGAAAGCAATGGCTTCCCTCAAGGACAAACTGGTCACCCCAATTACCCCACCACGCAAGAAACCAAACAATAAGGTCACCGTGGTGAGAGTTGGTCAGGTGGGGATGGCCTGTGCGGTCAGTGTCCTGGAAAGGGGTCTCTGTGACGAACTTGCTCTCGTGGATGTCCTGGAAGACAAACTGAGGGGAGAAATGCTGGATCTACAACATAGAAGCTTATTTCTTAAGACACCTAAAATTATAGCAGACAAGGATTATTCCGTGACTGCTGATTCCATGGTGGTGGTGGTTACCGCCGGTGTCCGCCAGCAGGAAGGAGAAAGCTGTCTCGACCTAGTTCAGAGGAATGTGAATGTCTTCAAATTAATTATCCCCCAGGTTGTGAAATACAGCCCAAATTGCATCATTCTGGTGGTTTCAAACCCAGTGGACATCCTGACCTATGTGACATGGAAGCTTAGTGGCCTGCCAAAGCATCGTGTAACTGGTAGTGGTTGTAACCTTGATTCAGCTCGGTTCTGCTTTTTGATGGCAGAAAAATTGGGCATCCATCCCTCTAGCTGTCATGGTTGGGTCTTGGGAGAACATGGTGATTCCAGTGTACCAATCTGGAGTGGGGTAAATGTAGCAGGTGTTTGTCTCCAGGAGCTGAACCCAGAAATGGGGACTGACCAAGATCCAGAGAACTGGAAAAAAGTCCACAAACCAGTGGTTGACAGTGCCTATGAAGTGATCAAGCTGAAGGGGTACACCAACTGGGCCATTGGCTTTAGAGTTGCTGATCTTTTGGAAACCATTCTGAAGAACCTTTCTCGAATTCATCCAGTGTCCACCATGGTAAAGGGCATGTACGGCATTGAAAATGAAGTGTTTCTGAGCTTTCCATGTGTGCTGGGATCTGCTGGGTTGACCAGTGTGATTAATCAGAAGCTGAAGGATAACGAAGTGGCTCAACTCCAGAACAGCGCCACTACATTGTGGAACGTCCAGAAGGATCTCAAAGATCTGTAGGCAGTAGAGATGCTTTCTTTTTCCATAACCAAGACGACAAGCAGTGTTAATCCAACCTTCATTTTAACTCCATAGCTGAGCTTCCAGTAAACACCTTGAAACTGTACAAGCTTTCCTCCACCACAGCTGAGACGTGTGTTGCTGTTAATGAAGACTTTCCGAACAAATAAAACCAGCTCTTTCGTGTGTGTGTGCACTATGGAATAACAGTAATTATTATTCTGGCAGAATCCTTATCAATGGCAAATTACAATTAGTTCATTTAGTCAAAATTCAAAGCTACATTCAGGGAAGTTAATCAGTTGATATTAATTGAGATTCTAAGTAGGGTATACTCTAAAATCTGCTTTAGAATCTTTAAATTAAACTTTCTAATTATAATCACCTTTGCTATCTTAGTATCTTTTAGATATATTGTTCATTTACCAGAATTCTGGGAATTGCAGTCCGATCATAATTGGTGGTTGCCAAATTGGGTAAGGCTGATTTGTTGGATAGATCCCTTTTCATACATGCTTGCATACAGTTTTAATCCACATGTGAGTGGGACTGTATTAGAAGATGAAGATGGACTGTTTTCCATCTACCTATCATACTTATGTATTGATGCAAATAATTTTCCTTCCTTCTTTCCAACATTTTATTTATTAAAGTTGATGCTTGCAAGAAAACAGGTGACCTTTTTTTTACTTCTGAGCTTAAATATCTTACCATTTGCTTTACTAACCAGTTGGAATTCCTGCTGCAGAACGTCAGTGTCTCTCTTTGTCTGCAGAACAAACTGGAAAATTTGAGGCATGTATTTTTCTTATTCTCCAGCAAAGGAGATTGTTACCTTGTCGTGGTGCTGGAGCTTGAGCACCTCAATGAAACCATGAGCTAAACCATGAAGGGACACCCAAGACGGGAAGGTCGTGGCAGAGAGGTCAGACTAAATACGATCCCTGGGGAAGGTAATGGCAACCCACCCCAGTATTCTTGCCATGAAAACTAAATGGATCAGTACAACCAAAGATATGTCGGTATACCATCGGAAGATGGGACTCCCAGGTCGGAAGATGGTCAAAATGCTACTGGGGAGGAACAGAGGATAAGTTCAACTAGCCCCAGATGTGATGACGCAGCTAGCTCAAAGCCGAAAGGACGGCTAGCGGCCGACGGTGCTGGTGGTGAACGACGAATCCGATGTTCTAAAGATCAACACACCATAGGAACCTGGAATGTAAGATCTATGAGCCAGGGCAAATTGGATGTGGTTATTGGTGAGATGTCAAGATTAAATATAGACATTTTAGGTGTCAGTGAACTGAAATGGACTGGGATGGGCCACTTCACATCAAATGACCACCAGATCTACTACTGTGGACAAGAGGACCACAGAAGAAATGGAGTAGCCTTCATAATTAATAATAAAGTGGCTAAAGCAGTGCTTGGATACAATCCAAAAAACGATAGAATGATCTCAATTCGAATTCAGGGTAAGCCATTTAACATCACAGTGATCCAAATATACACCCCAACCACAGATGCTGAAGAAGCAGAAGTAGATCAGTTCTATGAGGATCTGCAGCACCTACTAGATAATACACCAAAAAGAGATGTTATTTTCATTACAGGAGACTGGAATGCTAAGGTGGGTAGTCAGACGACACCTGGAATTACAGGCAAGCATGGTCTGGGAGAACAAAATGAAGCAGGACATAGGCTGATAGAATTTTGCCAAGACAACTCACTGTGCATAACAAACACTCTCTTCCAACAACCTAAAAGACGACTTTATACATGGACTTCACCAGATGGTTGACACCGAAATCAGATTGACTACATCCTTTGCAGCCAAAGGTGGCGGACATCTATACAGTCGGTAAAAACAAGACCTGGAGCTGACTGTAGTTCAGATCATGAACTTCTTATTGCAAAATTTAGAATCAGACTACAGAGAATAGGGAAGACCCACAGATCAGTTAGATATGAGCTCACTAATATTCCTAAGGAATATGCAGTGGAGGTGAAGAATAGATTTAAGGGACTAGATTTAGTAGATAGGGTCCCAGAAGAACTATGGACAGAAGTTCGCAACATTGTTCAGGAGGCGGCAACAAAAAACGTCCCAAAGAAAAAGAAAACCAAGAAGGCAAGATGGCTGTCTGCTGAAACACTGGAAGTAGCCCAAGAAAGAAGGAAAGCAAAAGGCAACAATGATAGGGGGAGATATGCCCAATTAAATGCAAAATTCCAGAGGTTAGCCAGAAGAGATAAGGAATTATTTTTAAACAAGCAATGTGCGGAAGTGGAAGAAGACAATAGAATAGGAAGGACAAGAGACCTCTTCCAGAAAATTAGAAACATCGGAGGTAAATTCCAGGCAAAAATGGGTATGATCAAAAACAAAGATGGTAAGGACCTAACAGAAGCAGAAGAGATCAAGAAAAGGTGGCAAGAATATACGGAAGATCTGTATAGGAAGGATAATAATATCGGGGATAGCTTTGACGGTGTGGTCAGTGAGTTAGAGCCAGACATCCTGAAGAGTGAGGTTGAATGGGCCTTAAGAAGCATTGCTAATAACAAGGCAGCAGGAGACGATGGTATCCCAGCTGAACTGTTTAAAATCTTGCAAGATGATGCTGTCAAGGTGATGCATGCCATATGCCAGCAAATTTGGAAAACACAAGAATGGCCATCAGATTGGAAAAAATCAACTTATATCCCCATACCAAAAAAGGGAAGCACTAAAGAATGTTCAAACTATCGAACAGTGGCACTTATTTCACATGCCAGTAAGGTAATGCTCAAGATCTTGCAAGGTAGACTTCAGCAATTCATGGAGCGAGAATTGCCAGATGTACAAGCTGGGTTTAGAAAAGGCAGAGGAACTAGAGACCAAATTGCCAATATCCGCTGGATAATGGAGAAAGCCAGGGAATTTCAGAAAAACATCTATTTCTGTTTTATTGACTATTCTAAAGCCTTTGACCGTGTGGATCATAACAAATTGTGGCAAGTTCTTGGTGGTATGGGGATACCAAGTCATCTTGTCTGCCTCCTGAGGAATCTGTATAACGACCAAGTAGCAACGGTAAGAACAGAGCACGGAACAACGGACTGGTTTAAGATTGGGAAAGGAGTATGGCAGGGCTGTATACTCTCACCCTACCTATTCAACCTGTACGCAGAACACATCATGCTACATGCTGGGCTTGAGGAATCCAAGGCTGGAGTTAAAATCGCTGGAAGAAACATTAACAATCTCAGATATGCAGATGATACCACTTTGATGGCTGAAAGCGAGGAGGAATTGAGGAGCCTTATGACGAAGGTGAAAGAAGAAAGTGCAAAAGCTGGGTTGCAGTTAAACCTCAAAAAAATCAAGATTATGGCAACCAGCTTGATTGATGACTGGCAAATAGAGGGAGAAAAAGTGGAGGCAGTGACAGACTTTGTATTTCTAGGCGCAAAGATTACTGCAGACGCTGACTGCAGCCAGGAAATCAGAAGACGTCTACTTCTTGGGAGGAGAGCAATGGCAAATCTTGATAAAATAGTTAAGAGCAGAGACATCACACTGACAACAAAGGTCCGCATAGTTAAAGCAATGGTATTCCCTGTAGTAACCTATGGCTGTGAGAGCTGGACCATAAGGAAGGCTGAGCGAAGGAAGATAGATGCTTTTGAACTGTGGTGTTGGAGGAAAATTCTGAGAGTGCCTTGGACTGCAAGAAGATCAAACCAGTCCATACTCCAGGAAATCAAGCCAGACTGCTCACTTGAGGGAATGATATTAAAGGCAAAACTGAACTACTTTGGCCACATCATGAGAAGACAGGATACCCTGGAGAAGAAGCTGATGCTAGGAAAAGTGGAAGGCAAAAGGAAGAGGGGCCGACCAAGGGCAAGATGGATGGATGATATTCTGGAGGTGACAGACTCAACCATTGGGGAGCTGGGGATGGTGATGGCCGACAGAAAGCTCTGGCGTGGACTGGTCCATGAAGTCACAAAGAGTCGGAAACGACTGAATGAATAAACAACAACAAATTTTTTCTTATTTCATAACAGTCATTTACATGCAGCCATTATCTGTTTGCTGCTTCAACCTATGGCTATGCTCCAGGGGAAAAGCAGCTAATTTGGGGGCAGCCAAAATTAAGATGCAGAGCAAATTGATAGTAAATTATATATATTCACTTGGAATCAGTACCAAATTGAAGTGCATGCATATAACTCTGGCTAACTCTGTCAACTTTCTATAACTCTGTAAATTGAATTGCTAAAGCTGCTTTGTCGTAAAAAGATGTGTTTGTTTCAAAGCGCCACACAGTTAAGATGTGTCACATGTGCACAACTTCTTCTGGACCATTTTCAGAATATATACAACTGTTCTCTTTAATATATATATCTGAAAAGAATGATTGCCGACTATTTTGTTTGATCATTAAAATGAGATGTGTTTGTGCTGCCCTAGTAACGGTAATCACTGAAAATGCAACAGCAATAATTACGTGCTTCTTTTCTCGCTCTTCTTCCCTCCTTCCACACCCTTTCAAGACCACTGAAAGCAGCACATCCATAAATGTATATTTGTGTAAAGGACTCCTATGGCAGGGATTGTTGCTGAATCGGTTGGTATGACTCAGCTCCCCTTTCCTGCCAGGACTGTTAACATCCATCCACCCTCCCTCTGTAACTTCTGTTCCTTGAAAAGAGTACTGTATGAAGATAGAAAAAAATAAATAGTGGAGTTTGGAATATCTCAGGCATATCCACGAGTAAACAATTCAGGGATATAATAAGGAAGGACATGCTACCAGAATTGTTATATTCAGCAAACCACCACTAATAGCATTTTGAAGGAAAGTTAAAGCCACATAGTTGATTTTAGTTGGGGAAAAAAGCACAAGAAAATACTTGCTACTGCTGTGTAGCAAAAAATGATTTCCCTTTATTTTTTTCAGAGCTTCAGAGTTTGCTTTTTATTCATTTTTTAAAAAATCAGCAAATAATTACTAGAAAATGCAGTTTCTGCACATTGAAACTGAGTTTTCAAGTTGTCAAGGAACAACGGGGCCCATTTTCCCAAGGAACTTGCTGTTAGATGGGAAAAGAAGGAATACATGGCCTCCCTCCCTCCCTATGGATGGGATCCATTATCTCTAGAAGACTTGGAAGAATAACAAATGACACACCTTTGCCCCACAATTTTATGGCAAGTTTTAAAACAAATAATTAAATGGATTCCAATTAGTTCTAAAATCACCTTTTCAATTCTAAAATCACCTTTTCAAAATCACACACACACACACACACACACAAACACATTTCTATTGAGGGGAAAAATCTGAAACATTTTTGGATTGTTGTGGTAGTTAAATCAGTAACTAGAATTGAAGGCAATGGAGTCATTTGTAGAGCAGCCTGTGCCCTCTATAATGTCGGAATGATAGCTCCCAGAATTCCCATGCTGACTGGGACTTTGGGAACTAGTAAAACCACTGGAGGGTATCAGGTTGGAGAAGGCTGGTCTAGGGGTTCCTATAAAATGGGATCCAGAAATTGTTACACTCCACAGCTAAACCCAATTATACTTGTCTCCATAATTTCCAATCCTAGATTCAAAGGTGGGTGCAAACCTGTGATAACTAGATGTGTGAGCAAACCATGTAGTGTGAAAGATGGAGCCTTGCCTCCGTTTCTACCCTCTTTCCAACAATGGCTATTTCTCCAAAAGAAGCTATTGTTTAGGGCCATAAGCATAGGCAAGACTTTGCTTTTTAAATTGCATGCTGGGAAATGATTATCTCCTTCTGTCCACCTCATGGCTGAGAATAGCTGTGGTTTATCTTCTTGTGTAGTTATTTCTATTAAATGTAGTTATTTCTCTTCTATCAGTGATGGCCCATGATTAACACTCTGAACAATAGCAAGAAGAATTCTTTAAGAAGTTTTATCTTGGTTACCTTGCAAGTTCAGTTGCATTTTGCAGGCTTAGCTGCTGTTCACAGTTTGGTTTGTCCACCAAAAGCTCTGGGATTCCCAGTATGCCATCATTCTCTAATTCTGAATCAGAACAAAACATTCATCTTATTATACAGGGAATCCTTAATACTTGATCAGAACTTACAAAAGCTAGCAATAATGCTTCAGTTTGTTATTGTTTTTAACTTGGCTCAGCCATGAATCAGTTTTCATTCCCAAGCTCACTGCTGGAACATGAATCTGATGGGATGATCTAGTCTTTGCTAGATGTGTTGCTCCTGCCTTTGAGAGGCAAGAAGAACATTGGAACACAGCTGTGGATAGTCAGTTTGAGTTTTGGTGGAGTGTTAACAGTAACCAACCTGTCCTTCGTTTTGGTAAGCTGTAGGTTCCAGATGAGTGTTCAGAAAGACATTTCTTCCTGAAATAGGAATGAAATAATTCTCTGCAGTGTAAAGCCAGTGTTGCCCAGGGATTTGTTCACAAGAAGGAGTTTGTGAACTGTGGATCTTGTGTATGCACCCACAGCTAGGCCAGAATATTTATGTGTGGTGCGTTTTCTGGTTGCGTAGCGTGGAAACAGGTGTCCATTTACATATTGTGATGTTGGCACAGCATATTTGAATGTAGATCTCCCTGAAGTAGTGTGTGTGGGGCAGGCTTGTGGCTCTGCATGTGTGACAAGTTCCCAAACAATTCATTGACTTAACAGGGTGCTTTATGGATTTTAAAGCAGGCCAGTCATTGATAGCATGGTGCAGATGCTAACTGGGATGTGTAGAACAGTCATGTGCTGTTTTCTGTGTGTACATAAGAAAGTGTAGAACTTTGTGTAGGACTTCGTACTTATGTAGTTGGTTTTCTGCTTAGAAACTGAATCTTACCACCTTGTATAAGAATTTGTCAGTCAGCTAAGGTAGTAATTCCAGCTGAAGGAGTAAGGCACAAATTCGAACATTTATCTTGGTGTTGAAGTTGCAAAAGCCCAGAACAGAGAATCTTATGGTTCTTGAGAGTGTCAAATGACAGAGTGTTACAGAGTGTCATTTGTGTAAAGGAAAGTTTATCCTTAATTTGTTGTACAGTATATCACTCTGCAGTAACGCAGTGGACATGCCCTGAATTAGTTTTGCCCAGGTAGGGTACCAAGCTTGCAAAATGGTTTAGCCCTCGATGTGAGCTTGCAAAGGGTTGAAACAGCCCTGCAATTTTCTTAAAATCAAAACAAGCCTTTGCTTCAAACAGAAAGCAGCTAGCAAGGTCGGTTTATCTATGCTGACTGCAGTTTTTGCAAAGGAGGGGGCAATGAGGGCAATGTTTTTCTGTTCCTATCTGACTGTGTTTTATATTACTACATAAGTTGTATTTGATGTATTTGTATGTATCTGAATAAAACATTGCATGAAATGTATATTGTGCATTATACATATGTGTAACAAGTGTTTTTAAACCATTTTCTAGTGTTGATGACTATTGGTTGTAAAAAACTGTAACTTGAATAGTGTGATTATTACATGTATTAACCTTTGTTGTTTCTGTTTCTGTACAAATGTATTTTAAAGCTTTGAACAACTTCCATCATTGTTGGCATTGTGTCGAAATCCAATTTGGAGGGGTATCAGATTTCTCATATGATATTGGTAAATTGGGTTTCTCTACAAAGCAAAAGTGGTTTGGTTTGCATCTTTTACAAAGCAAAGGCTTCTCATGGTGACGTGAAGTGCAGGTGCAAGATAACAACGGTCACGTGTGTATTGTTATGACTAGTGCCCACACAAGCAATGGGATCTTCCCATGAGAACAAGGTCTCCTGATTTCCTTCTGTGGGAAGCCTTGCCCAGGCCCCCTGAGCAAGGAGGGGGGGGAACTCAGTGCTTAGATGCAGCACTGCTACCCAATAGCAGGTCATGCTATGTGCTTTAGGCCTAATGCTATGGGCCTAGTGTGTGTCACAGCTAACATCCGGCCAATCAGAAAGCTAGAAGAACTGAATATACAACCATGCAAAATGGTGTTCTATGCTTCTTGATTTCTAGTGTCTTTTTAGCCATGTAGTTCTTCACGTGTTCACTTCCCGTGGACTGGGCAGAGTGAGCTATGCCTGGCTTTGGGTATAGGCCATGGCAGGAACTCTGGCCCTGGGATCAATACACGGAACTCTGCTTATAAGTTTGTTTTGTTTTTCCTTTTACAACGATGTATCTTGTATATTCATCTTTTTCATTTTTGCGATAATGTACTGTATCTGCATTATTGCCTTATGCTACCAGTAAACACTGTTAGCCCTAACAAGCTGCATTCTTGTCTGTTTATTCTCAAGCCTCGGTTTTTCCCCTTTAAGCCAGCGTATATCCCATCAGAATCAACAGTTATAAGAGTGCCTCTGAGCATGGCAAAGACATTTCCATCACTATGAGTAATCCATCCACCTAAAATATCTGGGATAAAGTCATACAGATCCTTGGTTTTAGGCAGGCTTAGCTAAAAAACAAACCAAAAGCTACTACAGTTAATATGAGCACCATTATATTGTTGAACATATAGCTTGTAGAGTGGCAAATAGAAATATTTGGAGGAATGAATGGAGGAGAAATGGAAAAGGAAAATATTGACTGGGCCTTGAAAGTGGGAGAGACAGAGAGAGAGAGAGAGAGAGAAGAGATCATGGAGAGGGATGGCAAAAATAGAGGGGCGTAACAGAGAGTGGAGACGAGTTTAAGCATGGAGGCTGTGGGAGACAGGAAGGAAGGAAGGAAGGAAGGAAGGAAGGAAGGAAGGAAGGAAGGAAGGAAGGAAGGAAGGAAGGAAGGAAGGAAGGGTTACTTTGAAGCTAGAAGTTGGAAAAGTGAAGGAGCCAAAAGAAGACCATTTAGATGAGTTAAAAGATTGGGACAGAGTTGGATGATAATGTGTAGAAAGGAAGTTGGACAGAAGGAGGAGGCAGTTAAGAGGAAATGGCTAAAAGATGCCATTGCTGAAATGACTTGTTGAGCCTGTAGTTGCTGCTATTAGATAAAGGGTGGTTAGGACCTTGCTCCTCCACAGTCTGGTGGTGGAAGAGACACTGAACCTAACAATGCTGGATGAGGAGGGAGGGTTTCTTCAACCTGAGATTTGCCATGGCAGGGGAAGAGGGGTGGCGCTGATATTCTGCGAGGATCTGTTGGTGACTAGATGCATGTCTGTAGATAGCCAGATGTGAGGACGTGTTTGTGAAGTTGGGCACTAGTGAAGAATTGGGAAAAGTTTGCTGGTGTTCTGTCCCCTCTGTTGCCCAGGTAGCTTTCTCCCTGAGTTCTTATCAATGGGCTAGTGCTGGACTGCCCAGACTTTGTGTGCTGGGTTAATTTGCCCTTATTGTCTCATGATTAATGCGTGGTTCACAGTGGTTTATTTGCATTTATATTTTTATGGATGCTTGTAAAGATGCTATTTTTATCATTTCAAGAGTTAGCTCTTGAAACATGTTGGGATCTAGTTTGGAGTAAGGAATACACACACTATAATTCTTTCTTTTCCATCTGTTTAGTTTGGCATATATCCTTCTGTTTGCCTTCTATAGAATTTCAGGCAAAACCAAATATTTTTCCCAACTCTTAGTAGCTGAATTTTTTAAACTTGTGATACCACACCCATGGATTCAACAATGGATTTCCCCATTTAAATTATGTGCCCTTCTTAAAATTACAACTCTATAAGCCCACCTTCATAAACTTGACTTTCTTCAGAAGCCATTCTCACCAGTGTCTTGTATGATTACTAAATGTTAAAAACTCTTTTTTCTCAGCTATGTATATTTCATCACTGGAAAAGAAACAGAATGCAGAAAATAACAGAGCAGTAAAATCCTTATTTGTGAAATTGTCATGAATTTAATGGTTGCCATTTTTTATTATCAAGGCCATCTTCTCCAAATGGGAAACCTGCAGAAATGTAATTATATTGCATGATCTCTTATATTTTAATCAAGTCTTTTTACAACAGCAACATTTTATGATTAGCTATAAGGCCAAATCATAATACAACAAATTGAATAAAACTATCCATAACAAATAACTAAAATCACTCAGCTCAGATGTCCTTATCACCCTTAGAATTTACCCCAATCAGATTTACATATGTGGTTCTCAGTTTTATTCAAAAAGGAGGACAATTTAAATGTAATATTTGTGTCCTGACCACACATAAAATATATCGTTCTAACCTATGGGTCCCAGTGGGCCATTTGTGTTATATATGGTTCACGATATACTGTATATACAACTGGCACTTAAATAATATATGTGCTATATCTTCAATCTCTGGTACAATTTCTAGATAAATAATTTTCCACCAAGAGTTACAGTATATGCCCTAATTTTTGAGTGAGTACAAAATGTATATATTCCCAACTCTGTTCTAACTGCGGCAGCTGTTATCTACACCCATACTCAAGTGACTTGATTGTACGTGTTTTAAACCCCATACTTTAGCCCCATATAAGAGCACAGATGTAATTTTAGCTTTGTACACCTTCATAATTGGGGCTAAAGATCCTGGATGACACTGACTCACTAATTTTAATAGCGAATTCATACGTGCCATTGCTCTAAGTGAGGTCCTACACTGATGAAGGAGCCATGACCCAGTCTCAGAAAAGACTCCCCCTGAGTAAGGAAAGATGTTAACTTGCTCTGTTGATGTGCCATCTAAAAAACATCATTGTTCACACAAGCATCGCAACTATAGGTTTGCTGATGCACAATATAACTAAAACACTCAAAAGTCAACAAATTGTCTAGCACAAACAAAACACACACAAACATATCTGCACATCACATACCAAATGTCACTAGGCTTCTATCACATACAACCATCCTGTCCAAGAAAGAAGACATCGCGCTAAATAGTTAAAAAGGTGAAACATGCCCACTAACCTAATATCCCTCTGATCCCTCAGGATACTCATTCCTACGCCTGTGATTCCTGTCTTTTTTCTGGGTAGATGGACACATTTTATAACAAAGCATGGACCAACAGTCACCCACTCTTTCTGTTTTCTAAGGACACTTGTGGGGCTCACAAATGTCCTTGGAGATAAAATTGGTTTGGCAGGCTAATTCTTTCCTTTGCAGCACGTCAGTTAATGTAATTTAAAATGTCTTGAAAACGTTTTTTTTAAAAAAATCATAGGACATGGATCTTAGCAGGCATCAAGGCAAGTATGTACTGTGTTTGTGGGTGCCATGTTGGAGACCTTAAGCTTAAGGAATAAACTGGGAAAAAGACAACCCTGTATGTGGTTCTCTTCCTGTAACACTGAAAGACATTTATCTGGTCTGTCCAGGCCATATCTTATGGGCAAGTAATGATGGAGAAAAAAAAAAGGTAGCTAGATATGGGTAAGTCTGCCTGAATGATGCAGAGAGACAATATTGCAGAATTGCCATTTTTGGTCTCCAAAATGAGACCAAAGGAGTTTCATGTCAAACTTCACATCTAGCCCCACCCATTTCTGAGTGGGTCATTTCTAAGCAAGACCTGGAGAAAGGTCTGTTGTCTTCAAGAGAAGATTTGGAATGTCGCCAAATCGAGCCGTAATGTTACCACAGTTTGGAGTACATTTATTCTCTTCTCTTCTGGGATTCAGAACAGAAGAATATTTAATAATAATAATAATAATAATAATAAATAATAATAATAATAGAGAGTATTAACTATTCTGACAGACTTTGAAATCTGAGGGTGAACATTCTCCTTCATTGGAGGCATTGAAGTGGTGACAATTCGCTGTAACAAATAAATTTCTGCATTAGCAGAAGTTTGAGTCTGATGACTTTTGAGATCCCTTCCAACTCATAATTTTAAGACTATCAATTCATGATATTTTGTTCAGAGAGTCTGTATCTTTGCTTGTCTTCAGTCTATTCCAAATCAAGTCTACTAAGTGATTATAATGTTTATTAGGGACTTTTTAGACAACCCAAACTCTTACACACTTATATTGTCCCCCATTTCTCTGTTACTTAGGATCAGTATCCAAAATACTTTTACTTATGAGTAATCCCTGCTGAGCTTGTGAAAACTTATTTCTAAATAAATAGAAAAAGAACTACATTACTATATGCCTTGTTTTAATATTTTTTTTAAAAGACCCTAAACTCCACCCTTCAAACAGAACCCTGATAATTTTGGCTGGTGTTTCCTTATTTTACTTTTAGAACATAAAAGTAACTCCACATCTCTTTACTGACATCTAGTTTGCCAAGATGAAAAGGATCAACCAAATCTTCTCTAACGCTTACTTTTCTAACTCGCCTGGAAGTTGATTCTCTAAAATGCGTTGCAAAGCTGTCTGGGAGTGGCTGAAAGTTCTGATGAACGACTAAAAGAGAGAATAGAAGCTGGGCTTGTAAAGAGATTCTGGGTTTGCCCAAGCAACAAACAAGCTCACTGTGTCATCTTCTTGTTTGTTCTCCCTCCCTCCCTCCACATACAACTGTCAAACTCCAACTGGACAAGGAAATTCCCAGGGATTGCAGAACTACAGCTCCCAGCTGCCTCATCCAGTGTGACTAATGTAGAGGAATGCTGGGAGTTTTACTTTAGTAAAGTTTGGAGAGCCCCTCTGAGCCACAAATCTCTGGTTATTTCTATTTACATAGAAAATTAGGATTCTGTAGAAAATGCATAGGAATTCTGTAATAAGTAGTGTAGCTTCAGCTACACCTATTTGCTTACCTGTAGCACAGGCACGGCCCATTTTTAGAACCTCTAGAGCTCTTTAAGTTTGTTTGTTTGTTTATTTAGAAAAATAAGCAAAATTGATGCTCTTAAACTCAGAGAGGCTTATCCATTTTATTTATCCACAAAAGCCCACTGTAGACATGGCTACACCTTGAGGGTGGTGGACTTCAGTGTTGGGTTCAGGCAATAGAAAATGTGTAGCAGTCCTAATAACTGCTGGGTAATTAATGCAAATAGGTGCCACAATAGCAAAAGGTGTCTTTGTGCAGGCTGGCCCTGTAATAACAGGAATCTTGTCATTTTTATGAATAAGTTTAGAAGGCTTAATGCCAGTTAAATCAGAGTAGTAAAAATAGCTACCACTTACTTTTAATTGCTCCCAGTGTGTACCAGCCTGGGTGAAGGTCTCCACCCCATCTCATTTGACATGCATACATTTTGCTCATGGGTAATTGAGGTTCAAGGTTATATCAATTCTGATCCTGTTAATCAAATGTTAATTAGTCCACCTGCCACCTTCTTCTTGTTGACTTTCTGAAAATCAAGACAACTTTGCCCTTCTTAGCCCATAGAAGCAGATGAAAAAAAGATCCATCTCCTTTCGTCACATTGCATGGCACAACACTATAACAGGGTCATAAATTATTCCCGAGTAATTTTGCAATGAACCTTCATTTGCTGTTCTTTTCCTTTAGAGCCACTAGATGGCATCGATTATGTACAAGAGAGCCAAGACTGGGTGTAGCAGCACTAAAGTAATACCTCCGTACCTTCTTGTGTCACAGGGCAGCATGTTTTTGCCTTTTTCATGATTTAGGTCTGCATGGGGTATGTCACAATGATATCACTGGGGGAGGATGGTGTTTGAATTTATCTCTTTTTCCTCTGGGGGAGCTTGAAGTTTTTAATTTTTTTTAAATGGTAGCTTAACACCCCTATTTTACTTCTTGGGCATCAAGCCACATAAAAACTTTATTGGTTTGCCACTGATTTTGGCAGTGTGCTCTTGGAATGGTGGAGTTCAAAGAGAAGTTAAAAATGTATTGGGCTTTCCCAAATTCCCTTGTCAATTCCCATAATGCTTGTCCTCAAACTAGCCTCTCATTGCAGGACATTTTCCCCCACCAGGCAGGCATTGAAAAGGTTAATGAAAGAGCTGGCAACCATGCCATGGACTGCAGCCTGCTTTTGAGCTCCTTGGGGATTTGACCAGAGGACATACCGTAAGCCATTCTTTGAGGGTAAACAAGACAAACAGATCTCATATAACAGCAAGGCTGTAATGGGGGTGGGTGGTGGTGGTGGTGGTGGTAAAAAAACAAAAAAGGAAGTAGTGGGTTTTGGACCTAGAAATGGGTTAGGGAGCACCAGTGTGGAGAAGAGGGAGAGCTACACTAGTCCTGAAAAAGATGACAGGAAATGTATGGTGTCAACGTAGGAGTGGGAAAATAGACATGAAGCTCAGGAAATGTCCAAATACATCGGGGTGATCAGGGGTGTCCGTAGGGTGTGGTCAAAAAAATCAAGATGGCAGCTTTGTAGCCCATTAAAAACAGGCGGAGCTTCAAGCACAGCATCGTGGCTGCTCTCCTGACCTTTTTGATCATACCCTGCAGGCAGCTCTGGGGGGGGGGGGTGATTGTCTACTGGTTTTCCACTGTCTTGTTTGAAAAGAAGTAAGATTTGGGGGGTGAGTATGAAAAACAACCTGGATGTATCTGCAGAGAGAGTTAAGCAAACAACGAAACACCCCCTGCCCCCATGAACGAACACCTGCAACTTGCTGTGGTTTTGAATCTGGAGTGGTTGCCATTTTCAATTTAGAGATTCCGGTATCTGTAGTCATTGTAAGTTCAAATTCCAGTTTCTATAAACCCCAGATGGCAGCTGCTCCAAGTCTGAGCAACAAGATAAGCCATGTTAACAAGCCATATGTGACAAAAGGTAAAATGGCAACTTTTTGGCTTAATGTGTCATGTAAACACAGGCGCAATGGCTGAAAGTGAATAAGGTCAGATATAAGTGAGTATAAAACTGAATTGGAGTCTGTTGATTAACATGAGATGGGAACCCTTGATTCTGTTGCTCTGAAGGTCAGATTGCACATCATGCTGGAGGTCCAAGACTAATGTAATTTTTAATTAAAGGAACTGGGGAAAAGGGTCTGCACATTTTATCAGCACTGGGAGGTGGGAGTATCTAATTAGTAGTACATTCCCTCCCCAGTCTCCTTCCTTCCTTCCTTCCTTCCTTCCTTCCTTCCTTCCTTCCTTCCTTCCTACCTACCTACCTACCTACCTACCTACCTACCTACCTACTAGAAAATGCAGTTTCTGCACTTTGACACTGAGTTTGCAAGTTGTCAAGGAACAATGAGGCCCATTTTCAGATAAGAAAAGAAGGAATACATTTCCTACCTACCTACCAGAAAATTTTGTTGTAAACCGCCCAGAGTCCCCCCTTGGGGGGGAGATGGGTGGTGGCAAAATTTGATTAAAAAAAAATAGAAAATGCAGTTTCTGCACATTGAAACTGGGTTTGCAAGTTGTCAAGGAACAATGAGGCCCATTTCCCCATTTTCCCCAAGATTTGCTTTTAGATAGGAAAAGAAGGAATATCCTCCCTCCCTTCCTCCCTCCCTCCCTTCCGAAGGAACTATTTTCAGCTGCTCCTAAGGCTTAAAAAGGCTATCTCTATTTTCCTCACCCTGTCCACAGTGGTCTACTTAGGATGCAGCTCAGGTTCAGAAAATGGTGGGCTTGAGTGTTTGTGGAGGGATTCAGTTTATTATGTATTCTGTAGCACTATTGATCACTGATCTCCCATGCCATGTGTTTTTTGGCTCTCAGAGATAAAATGAAAAATTGGAATGTCTTCTGTGTTCTTGGGATGGGTGCTGAATACCAAATTCCTGGCACTGATGCTTGGCAGTGTCCTTTCTGTTGGGCTTGGGACCTGTGCCAGTCTGATACAGAGTCAGCAATTATTTTGTCTGGGTCTGCCACAATAGCACCTGACTCAAAATAGCTTTCCACTGAGAGGGAATTTGACCAGGGTGACCTAGAGTGGAGTTGTCAAGTGATAGGTGTCAATCTATAGTCAGCTTATTAAACCGACAGGTCTCTCGGCTCAACCTTCACTCAAAGAAGAACACACAGGCCGTCTGTGTCGCTTTAGCTAGAAGGCTTTTCATTGTTCCTGCTGTTGTGACATTATGGGGCTCACCGAGCAGGAATGGCAGAAGGTCCTGGATATCTGGGGTAAAGTGGAACCAGATCTCTCTTTGCATGGACAGGAAGTTATCATCAGGTAAGCAGAAACTAGGGATGGAAATCTGAGCAGCAGTGTTCCAGAGAAGCTGGCATGGTGGCACTTTGAGAATATGCTTTGGCATGTGGCTCAGAGCTAAACATTATAGAGGCAGAACTTACTGATAAACTGGAGACTACTTTAATTTTGTTGTCCTCAGTTTTCATTGACTTCTTTATTAGATAAGCCCTTGGAATAAAGCCTTCCCAAGGAGTTTGATCTGTGGCTGAACAAATGATTAATAATTAATAAAAGAGAGGGAAAGTGCTTTTCCTCCTTGCTGAATTAAAGTGCTCTCCATCCATCCTCAAGTGGGCACAAAATTCTGCTGACATAAAACTTGCTGCCCCTCTAGCCACGTCTTGTCCTGCCTTTTGTTTTGAGTTCCTGCTAAATGGTGTTTGGTGGATTTGTGTGCCAGTCATTATAAGCAAGGTGGCTTTTCTATCTGGGCTTTTTACAGGCCCCTCCACACATCTCCAGCCAGCAAGGAAAACATCCACCCATCAGGGTGCTGCTGCAGGAAGTGTGTGTGTGTGTGTGTGTGTGTGTTTGACTTCAGGACCCTGCTTGAATTCTCTCGACAGGTTTATCTGCCATTCCCCCAATGTTTGGATATTTCACAACTTAACGTGAAATAAAAAGCCATAATGGAAGATACCAGGGCAGAAATAGCCCCCAAAAGGAGGGAGACAGTCTCTGTCATGACCATGCAACTACGTGGGCAACCAATTTCTTACTTCAATTGCTGGGGGAGAGATTGAAAATGGCAAATAGGGGAAAACTAACAAATAAGTAGCAAATGCCCAGTTAACATTATTATTCTCTGGACCAGTGTTTCATGGCTGGCTGGGGAATTGTGGGAGTTGAAGTTCACACATCTTCAAGCTGCCAAGGTTGAGAAACACTGCTCTGGACAATGCAGCGAGACAAAAATGAGACTGCTCTATCTAAACGAAAATGTATATTTCAAAATGATGTTAACGTAAGTTAGGACAAACATGCCTCCTCTTTTCCCCCAAATAAAACAGCAGAGGTCTGTTTTGCTATCCTCTCCATATTTTGGGAAACTTGGAGAGATGTTGGTGTCAAAAATAAGGAAGATAGGAAATGATGGGCATGAAAGGAACCCAGGAAACATACAAAGTGCTAATCAAGAGGGCAAGACTTGGGAGAGAAAAGATTGTATTTTGAAACTGGCTTGTGATCAGATGGCAGTGTGCCTGCCCATGGTTCTCAATATTTCCAATCCACACGTTTGCTCAGGTGACCTCACTTGCAGATTCATGGGTGGTTTGTGAAAGGAGATTCATCCTCACACACCTCCTTCTGTACAGTTTGGAACAGCAGTAGCAGCACAGATAAGCAAGATTTGGGGCAATGGCAATAACAGTTGGAGGAAATTGGTAGCAGTGGGGAATACCAGGTATTGGGTCACAAAAAAAGCTCATTGAAGACAACATCTGGGCTGTGTGTTTTTCTACCACCTGGCTTAAAGTGGCAGAAGACAGGGAGATCAGCTATGAAATAGAATAGGACATGTTTGGCTTTTCCATTGATGGCTGTAGCTCAATCCACCAAACCTCATCTGATTCTTCTACATTCTCTACAGTGGTTGTAAATCTGGCCATGTCATTCTTCATAGTTGATTCCATATCACTAATTCCAACACACTATAAACTTTGTTAGCTGCTCTCCATTTGTCTATTTATGGCTACGTTCTGTTTCCTCATCTTTAATCACCCACTGATCCATAAGAAGTTAATATCTGAAATTTATTTTAGATAGTATTTAGAAGATAGCTTAGATATGGTGACAATATACAGTAGCTAACTATCTGCCTAGGAGATTGCTGTATCATTCTAATGAAAGGAAATATTGGAAGGGAAAAAATAGAATCCATATATATGAAGCCAGGCAAAAATTACTAGCATGATACAATGTGTGGGACACTTTCCCCCAGTCTGGGTGATCTCCAGGTGCACAGACTTTAGTTCTCTAACTTTTCAACAATAACCTCTGACCGGAGAATTCTTGAAGTCTATACATCTGCACAGCACCCAGGCTGGGAGAGACTGTTATGAGTATATAACTATGTAATCTAACATACTTAGGCATGATCACAACTATTGATTTTGATAGTCTCAAGCATGCTTAACATTATCATTTTAATCAAAATTATGTGCAAAAGTTATTCTCTGCTCTGATCCATAATCCTATTGAAATTGCTTTTCAAATCTATGCAGCTGCTCTCTTTTAATTTTTGCTGAGGTCTGAAATGAGTTGTGGATTGAAAAGGTGAGCATTTCTCTTTTAATACTCAGGGCCTGAGGTCATTTTAAGTTGCAGGAGAGTCACATAGCTCTGTTTGAATGAGTTTCTAAAGGTGGAAATCCCACCCTCTAAGGATCCAGTGAAAGTGTGATTCTCATAATTCACCAAATTACTATACTACCTAAGTAACTTGATACTTACGTAAGCAGGCACTATATAAATATCTAAAATGAGTTTGCAGGCTTAACCGATATAGGTGGCTATAGGTGGTTGAGGACTCAGCATCACTGACTTGCTTCTTCCTGAGTTTCTCAATGTAATTCACAGGATGTTCCAGAACCACCCTGAGACTCAAGAACGTTTTGTCAAGTTCAAAAATTTCAAGACTCTGGATGAGATGAAGAACTCAGAAGAACTCAAGAAACATGGAACCACTGTCCTCAATGCTTTGGGTAAAATCCTGAAACAGAAAGGGTCCCATGAAGCAGAACTGGCACCACTGGCACAGACTCATGCCAACAAGCATAAAATTCCAGTCAAGTATCTAGAAGTAAGTAGAAACCAGGAGACTGAGAGTTCTAGTCCCGCCTTAGGCATGAAAGCCGGCTGGGTGACCTTGGGCCAGTCACTCTCTCTCAGCCCAACTCACCTCAAAGGGTGGTGGTTGTGGGGAAAATAGGAGGAGGAAGGAGTATTAGGTATGTTTGCTGCCTTGAGTTATTTATAAAAATAATAAAGGTGGGATAGAAAATAAATTAGATAAATAAATAAATACATAAACAATAATGTACTTGAGAAGGGTGATGGTACAACCATGTATACCCAAAGAGCTAATTAGCAAGCAGAAAGGAAAGGCTTGAGCATGTGTAGGCCTGCTTGATACATTTTAGAATGAATACAGGACGTTTTGGTGTAATAGAAGGACAATTTAGATGAATAATGTTGACAAAGATAATCTTTTAAGGGAAAGTAGTTAATTCTTTCTTTGTCACCGGTCTATGGTATTACAGCAGGTGGTAGCATCCAGTTGACCTTGGATGATTTCCTCAAGTGAAGCAGGCTCCTACTGGGTTAGCACCTAGGTGGGGCAGCTCCAGAAAATCCCAGGACAGAAGAGTAGACTGGAAAAATGATTTCTGCCTCATTGCCATTCAAGAAAACTATATAAACAAATCTATAAAGTCACCAGGAGTCAAAGGAGACTTTACCGTTTGAAATGCTGTATGTCCAAACTTTACTGCTAAGACAAAGAATCTGTGCATTATTTGCAATTAGACTTTTTGACCAGTGATATTAGCCCAGCTATGACTCTATAAAATAGAAAGAGAAATAAATATGTCAGGCCAGCTGCTACACCATCTAACCTAGTAGTGGCTGCCCATACAGTGAAGCCTTGTCCCCAGGAAGTTAAAAGTTATATGGGTTTTCCAAGCCTCAAAGATTTTGCCCAAGTTTGTTGAGAAATCATCACATGATCTCAGTCTGCCAGTAGCTATTGCCAAGTAAATGCTAACTATGGATTACCCAATTAGAGACTGGACAATGCAGCCCTTCTCATTTGATTGACGTTGCTGCCCTTTGATTAATAAAAGAAAAAAATGAAAAAAGAGAAAGGACCAAGTAAGGGACATACTGTCTAGCTCAAAATTCTAGTAGTTGAGTAGCAGAGGAACATCCGTCCTGGTTCAACAGAAGGTACAGTAATTCCAATTTGCTACACAAAGAGAGCAGACCCATCTGGTTGAACTGGCTCAAGGCACATTTTGTGGGGTTCAGCTAGCATGGTGTAGAGGTTAAGTATTGGATTATAATCAAGGAGACCTGGGTCCAAGCCCACCATGAACCATAGAAGCTTAATTTTGGAGAGAGAAATAGAAGAGGGAATGTAGATTGCCTTTTGCTTCTGGAAAAAAGTCAGGATTTAAATCTAACAAATAAATAATAAACATAGAGTGACACTACTTGAAAGGTACAATTAAATTGTGAATATATTAAAAATTTGTCCTTGGATCATGTCCTGCACAGAAAATTATTGGTCCCTTCATGGAGGAATTTGCCAGAGGAAGAATTTAATTAATTTTGAGCATATCCTTTCTTTCCAATAGAGTATGTAAAATATTAATACATGCATTGACATAAAATGCCCAATTAAAATCACTGTAAAACTGCTAAAATGTAATGAACACTAAGTTTTACTCCTACGTTCCTTTTCCATACTGGATTAATACTGGCTGTGTAAAATCAATATCAATAGGAAGGGTTTGCAATGTTTTGGAAAACTGTTCCAAAAGAATATGGAAACCTTTATTTTTCTTTGACAGGGTTCAAGTGTGCACTTCTTAGCTATCAGATTAGGAAGGAAGATCAGAGAGAGGAAGAATGTATGGCTCAGGCAGATATTTTATGAAGCTAATTTAAGTTCTGGAATAAAATCACAATTCTAGTTAAGGAGAAAATTTTTGCAGAAGTGTGACCACTATTTCCTATATTATTTCCACTACAGAGAAAGGAAGAAGATACATATCTATTACTCTGCTTGAAAAACATTCTTAATGTGTTTCTACCTTTGAGTACATGGTGCAAATAATAAACAGATTTCTCCTAGCTCTGCAAATTCTCAAATGCCCAAGAGGTTCCAAAAGAATAGACATAAGCCAGAATGGTTTCATGAACGTCAGTGACCGGTGCCTGGGCTGCTTTAGAATAAAATTACAGCTGGACCACAGCCCTAGCATCTGAATAAAAAAATGTTTTAATTGTGTCAAGCTTCAATCCATATGATACATACTACATACTCAAAATGACAGAAGACTTTATTTTAAAGTTGTGTTGGAAAACTTTCATTTTGGAATGAAAGCCATTTGGGAAATGCTTCCAGCTGGATTAGGGATCTGTGCCAGTTTTGTCATCTTGTGGCTTAAGTAGACAGCTCAAGCATAGTTTATGTATTTTAAGAGGTGTAAATACTTGTAGTATGCCCCTTATTTTGAAACTAATTCCACAGGACATAGTGGGGCTCTTAGGCCTTGTTCTGGTGACAGCAATGGGGAAATTGCATGTATGAATGTCCTGCTGTAACTATACCACTAAAGGGAGAATTAGACTCATAGCCACAAGGAACCTCTGAAGGAGAAACATTTTAGACCCTCTCTCTCAGTTAAATTAATAATTCGTCCAAGTCCACTGTAATAACTGAACCTTATTGTAAGATATTATGTGTTACCTTAGGTATGAATTATGCCACAGCTTCTCAACTCAGATATAGTAGTACTAGTCCATGTATTTGGCTGCCACTAATTCAAGTAGAGAGCCAGTTTGGTGTAGTGGTTTAAGGCATCAGACTAGAAACTGGGAGACCATGAGTTCTAGTCCCGCCTTGGGCACAAAGCAGCTGGGTGATCTTGGGCCAGTCACTCTCTCTCAGCCCTAGGAAGAAGGTAATGGCAAACCACTTCTGAAATCTTGCCAAGAAAACTGCAGGGACTAGTCCAGGCAGTCGCCGAGAATCGGACACAATTGAACGGCAGAAAAAAAAAATCAAGTACAGAATAATAATAATCAACAGGGTACATTAATTGTCCTGGGGAATGGATGTTCTGCTCTTGGCAACGAAGAAGAGACTGTGAAGCTGCAGTGGCATCACCATTGACCACAGAGGATGCAGCTAAAGGAAATGCATATTTTCTCATTCTTTCACACTAGAAAGAAATAACTTTCTCTCTATTTACCAGTGACCCTGGAACAGCAGTAACATTGGTGGCTATTGGCTGGTGAAGCAAAGCCTTCTGGATAGTGCTTTGGTTTTAATGTACTGAACCTCTTCAGAGATCATTTAGTTCAAATGCAAAGAATTCATGAGGTTACAACATGTATCTTTTCAGTTGTTAATTAACTACAAATCCCAGCATTTTTCTTATCTGCTGAGAATTGTAGTTTAGAACATGCTCTACTGTGATAGCCAAGAGTGGGAGAGTTATAACTCTGCAGTATCTAGAGGGCCTTGTACCTCTCTCCCACCAGGATTAAATATTAAATATAAGTATGGATGAGTCAACCTTTGACTTAGGTCTGGAACACTTACATTTTAAGAGAAGAAATAAGTATTTATTATTTATATTTGCTCCTTTCTTGCCCTGACCAAGGTTAACATAAAACTATCATGTTCCCTGCTTTGATATTTGACATTTACTTGACATTTGAAGCACTCTCTCACTTTCGCTCTCTCTCTCCCTCTCCCTCTCCCCCCCACCCCACCCCCTTTCCTATCCCTGCCCTTATTTCTCTGTGCCACCATCAATTCTTCTTGTATAGTTTATTTCTGAAGTCATCATTGGTGTCATTGCTGAAAAACATTCTGCAGATTTTGGGGCTGATTCTCAAGAGGCAATGAGGAAAGCCTTGGAGCTGTTCCGGAGTGATATGGCCAGCAAATACAAGGAGCTTGGGTTCCAGGGCTAGTAAGGAAAGAAGATGTCACCACTGAGAAGACTTAGTGTGCTTAGGTGTGTGGGCAGTTTAGGAGAATATTTTCATCTCATCACAGGAAAATAGCTTGAACAAGTTGAATAAGGCTAATGCTACACTTGAGGGTTACGCTGTTCAGAATCTCCTCTCTACCTTCTGCTGTGGCCACACTGGCTGGGAATTAAAACCAATGCATCTGGAGGGTATCAATTTGGGGAAGGCTGCCTTAGGGCAAGAGAGCAATTTAAAGAGCCAGAAAGATGTAGGTAGAGGGAGTGGATATATAATCATTATGCCACTTTTTGGTTCAGTGGCATGTCCCTCAAAATCCTCATTGGCAGCCAGGCTCTGATACCAGAAAAATAGGAAGGGCAAGTTGGGGAGCAGATTCCATACCCATATCCATGGCTCATTGATTTAAATCAGATCTCTCTTGGGGTGGATAATCATCAGCTCCAGTGTTGCATACACACCAGCAAATGATTGGATGTGGCATCCATAACCCCACCAAAGTTAGCTACCAATTACAATTTTTAATATGACAGAAGGAAGGGAGGAGTGGGAGGAGATGGGCGGTGACAAAGCTAATAAATAAATAAATAAATAAATAAATAAATAAATAAAATAATAAAATAAAATAAAATAAAATAAAATAAAATAAAATAAAATAAAATAAAATAAAAAATATTAAATATACAGGGACTAATTGTTCTCTGTGTAATTAATTGAATTAAAATTGTATTAAATTTAGAGTTGCCCACTCTTTGATACTACTCAAAGATCAAGTATATCCTTTTGTCTAAAAACGATTCTACGCTCCTGCTGCAGCTTTAAATATGATGGAGAGCTTGCCAACTTCATGTGTAGCTTGGATTATCAACTGAGTTTCCTTTTGATCTTCAGCAAATGTCCTCATAAATGTTTTCTTAATAAAATAAATATTAATTACGTATAATAGAATTTAAACAGCTGCATGTACTCTTTACATATTGCCTAGTTCATGACTGGCTCCACGATGACATATTAGTAGTCAGAAACAGATAGGAAAAATGAACAAGTTATTCAGAAAGGTGAAGATAAGGTTCTAGTTCCTGATTGGGATATAGCATAACTTGCTGTTTAAATTACTCTTGAATAGCAAGTCATACCTGGTTATCCCTGTGTCTACTATACAAGATAATGATTTTCCTCTCACCCGTACAAGCAAAGGTAGGAGAGACATGTCCGTATTTCTGTTGCCTGTGGCCAAGGTAAAACTGCAAGTGATTTCACGAAATCAAAATCTAGCAAACCCATAAATCCATTACTTTCAAAGTGTGGTTTATGGATTAATGGTCCATGGAGACTCGCTAGGTGATCCACCACAATCTTCCCATGTTCATAGAGCAGAGCCAGTTCATTGCTTCAGCTTTACTTTCCCTGAACACCAAGAGATAACTGGTGACAACCCACTTCACCCCTCAGCCCCTGGCTCTGTGTGCCAACAGTCAAATGGTTCATAAAAATGGATTAGTGCTGAAAATTAGTATGGTTCATTGAACCATACAAGTTGTGGTGGATTTCCATAACATAAGTAGCCATCAGAAAGCCAGTGTGGTATAAGGTTAAGGTGTTGGACTAGGAACAGGAAGCCCCAGGGTCTAGTCCATCCTGAGCCATGGAAACTCTCTCAGCCTATCTCACAGGGTTGCTGTAGTGAGGACAAATAGGAGGAGGGAGCACTATGTATACCACCTTGAACACCTGTAGAAAACACAGGGTATAAATCTAACAAATTTAAGTACTAAAATTCAGAAACTGACAAGAATGAACAGGTCCCAAGTTCAACTACTAATTGCTTCTTGAACAAGCAACCTCTGTCTCCAAAATACAAATGGGAAGTATTATGATGAATATCAAAAAATGGGATTGCATTGAACTGAATATCCCCTTGTCCCTAATTCATTTCTATTCTATGTTTGGTGGATACTAAAACTAAGAAAATGTCCAGCTACACCTCTTGGAGAAAGGAGTCAGTAGGTACAAGTAGGTATGTTCCACTCTGATCCATGCTTGGATTAGTATGTCATGTGAAGGCTCCAGAAACGAGAGGAAGAAAATGGTGTCTATGCTGGAATCTTTGACCAAAGAACTCTTCCTATTGCTTTGAGATAGACTAGCTTCTTGGGTCATGGACACCTCAGCAAACAAATAAAAAACTACCCACAACAATGAAGGGTTTTTTTAAGGGGTTTGTGGATGTCCCCTTCACAAAAATGGTTTTCTTTTTCAAAATATTCCCATGTTATACCTCTAAGAAAGTCATGTTTTAATCAACAATATTTAATTAAAAATGGCTGTGGAAGTGCTAGGACTCATGTAATGTCAATGGACACATGGTCATGCATATATTTTAATGAAATCAAAATAAATTTTGAAATTAGAGTAGCTGAAGATGATGGGCCTTTGGTCCCAATAGTAACTTGGGTGAGCTACCTTCTGAAAGAGGTCTCT
Organism: Charina bottae; assembly: GCA_023362775.1. Lineage (NCBI taxonomy): Eukaryota > Metazoa > Chordata > Lepidosauria > Squamata > Charinaidae > Charina > Charina bottae. The sequence continues at coordinate 29,680,331 of JALMGJ010000006.1, read as the reverse complement.
AAGGCTTACTGGTATTTTGTAGTAATTGCAATTATTAAAAAGAAGTATGATGAGCATAGATGGAAGCACAATTTAACAGTCTACCAGATAACTGTAGTTCACTGATCCCATATCAGATTTTTAGGGAAACAGCCAGAACTCTTAAGATGCTCACATTTCACTTTCTCACTTCAGGAGAGGCTTTGGAGGTTCCATAGATCTCAAAAAGCCTCACGGGGCTGTTGTGAAGAAGAGTATGGGGTGAAACATCAACATAAACTGCAGAATGGTTCCAAAGCTTCTAACTATTGTTACAGGGGTTTCAGTAGTACACCTTTCACCATTTGTAATGATTCTTCCAACATCCTTTCCATTTCACGTAGAAGGCCATTCGTACTATTAAGAGTTAATGTCTTACTCTTGAAGGTGTTGGAGGGGAGGTTCAGTAATAGTCTATTTACTGAGTGCCTCTATCCATGCTTGGATAAAGCCATCAAGACAGTTTTGCATGTCTTGTTCTGCTGACCCTTGTACCATGCCTGATACTGTGTTAATATTCACCTCCTTTTTAATACGGCCTGAAATAGAGCTTTGTCAGTTCTCCTACTGGATGGGCCTAATGAAATTTCTATGAAAGTTTCTGAATTCTGCTCAATTGTGACTGCTTTCCAAAAGTGCTGGGTTAATTATGCCTAGGCTTAGAAGGTTTGGTTACCTATGTGAGGCCTAGAAGGTCAATAAAATATATATTATTGTATCTGTGTTTTCTTTTGATTGTTGACTATGAACTCAATAAATAACTTCAAGAAATTAGCATTTGTTTCCCATGTCAATCCTGGATTCTAATATCTGTAACTGTTTGCCATGCTGGCTGAACACACCTGGAGGGTACTAGATTACAAAAAGGCTGTGACAGGCCTCTGTCATGATTAACTGCTCAGTCTGAAAGAAATAGAACACACTAGTTCTTTCCATGTTTTAAACCGGCAAGACTGACCTGTGCAAATTTTGTTAGTTTTATTGCTATTCCTGGAAATATTTGTACCACCAATAGTCATTCAACCAAAACACTCATGTGAATGACTGCAAGATGAATGATTCTGTCAAAATAACCTGATCTCATCAGATTAGTAAAGGTAAAGTTTCCACCCACACATTTGTGCAGTTGTGTCCGACTCTAGAGGCCGGTGCTCATCTCTGTTTGTTAGCCAAAGAGCCAGCATTGTCCGAAGACGCTTCCACGGTCATGTGGCCGGCATGACGCATGCGGAACGCTGTTACCTACCCACCGAAGTGGTACCTATTAATCTACTTGCATTTGCACGCTTCAAATTGCTAGGTTGGCAAGAGCTGGGGCGAGTGCGGGAGCTCACTCTGCACGCAGGGCTAGGGATTCGAACCTCCAAACTTGCAATCTTCCGATCGACAAGCCTGGTGTCTTACCTGCTTAGCCACCATGCCCCCTCATCAGATTAGCGAGGATCAAAATTAGGCAGTAAGCTACAAACAAATGCAACAAAATTTGAACCAATGGAGAGAAAAAGGCTGAAATGCTCCTTGACTCAGCATTTGGTCTAAGACCACTCTGAACTTCATAGAGTCATAGAATTGTAGAATTGGAAGGGGCCACAGGGATAGTATAGTTCAATCCTCTAGAAAGTTCAGGAAAACCATTTAAACCATTTAAACCTCTTAAAAATCTCCAGAGATGGGCGAGACTATTATATGCACAAAAATGGAAAGACTCTGAAATACCCACAATGGAGGAATGGTTGGTGAAGATGACGGAATGAGCAGAGATGGCAAAATTGACTTGTCTGGTTAGGGAAAGCACCATAACTACATTTATTAGTGACTGGAAACCCCTTATGGACTTTTTGTTGAAGAAAATAAAAAATGAACTTGTGATTTATGGGTTTGACAATTAGAGTAGACTATGGAAAGAAGGAAATTATGATGTAATCTTAGAGATCAGGTATATTTTATAATGATAAAAAGGGGCAGAGCTTGTGGCATGCCAGCATGGCGCTGCTTCTGTAGTTGTGATAAAAGCAGCGTGATGCTACAGATGTCCCTGCTGGCTACTCTTAGAGAGTCTGTGGTCTACCTGTTCTCTTCAAGGCTGACATGAGAACTGAATCATTTGTATATGTTTCTATGTCTAGATCACGGTTTACTTTTAATCACAACATCACCTTAATAGTTGCCTTTTTGCAGGAAGCACTAAAATGAAGACCACAGAAGGCTTGACTACTAGAGCTTAGACCGGTTTATAAACTTTGAAGATACTATACTGTTTACTTCAGGAAGGCGGGAAGGCTTTACTGTAAATCTCTCTGAATACTTTCATTCCGGAACAGTTTTTGTTGGTTAGATCTTGCAGTTTACCATTGATCACCACTGATTTAAATTTGTTCAAAGTATAATCTATTATTCCAGTTTTCTACGACTGCTAAGAAATGATGGGGTTTTACCTCCACCCTCGGCTGCATGTGTTCCTTGAGTTGTACCAGTTGCTAGAGAAACAATGCCTTACATCAAAGGTCACCACTGTCTGCCCAATGTAAGGCTGCTCCCTGCACAAAAGGACAACTGTTGTGGTGGAAGCAGGACCGGGCTTGTGAGTGAGCTAAATTCTGCATCAGCAGCAGTTGCTCTTGTCAGTCACAGCTGAACAGCCGCCATGTATAGAAAGCATATTAAGAATACTTTATATTATTGTAGGCAGGTTTGCTTCTGGATTTCTTGTTGCGTGATACGGAGATTGGCAGCTGGCTAGTCAATTCTTTGCTGCGCATACCAGCAAGCCCAGGGCTGAATAAACTATTGTGTTATTTCAGGCTAATTTTTTCAGGCCATCCAACATTTTTGGGAGAGGTGAGGACACAAAGGGAGTGTGGCTGGATCACACCTGTCTACGGGGCCAGGAGTTTCGGTGTTTTCCCCTTCTGAGCATGGGGAGGGTCTCGACATTCTCTTTGTTTTTAAAACTCTGCTATGCTTATTTGAAACTAGTTTTGGGGTTTTTCCTACCTCCAAATTTGGAGGTGCCATGTAGACCTGGAACTACCATTTGTCTACCTGTGGTACTCAGTCAAATAAGCCCTTAAATCCAGTAATATTTCATAACCACAGGCTCCTCATCTCTAGATAAGATATATTCATGGCTATTGAATATATGACCAGCCTGTGTCATTTTGGTAGAAATTATCAGCATTAGAATTGTCCATTGACTTATGCTAGGGTTAGCAAAATGTGATCCAAGCAATTTTATAAATAAATAGCTGCAACTTTGGGGAATTATATAAACCATGGAGAGGTTGGAATCTTGAACTTTCTAGCAGGAGTAAAATATAAAGAGTTAAAAACCTTGCCCATGTAGTATTGTTCAATTCCAAATCTCTCCCCCACCTCCAGTTACTATTTAATCTTTTGATAAAAAAGAGGATATGAAATTCATTAATAAATGTATTATCTCAGTTGGCCTGGAGATATTTAGTGACCTTCTCCTTGCTGTCTTCCAGGAGGTGGGGTGGGGGGTTGCAACATCACTTGGAATGGGAGCTCGAGGAGGGCTCGGATCAAATAAATGCCCCGTTCCAAAGCCATTCCCCCTCCCCCCTCTGTAGAATACAAAGTTGTGGAGTAAAAATAAATTTAATAATCTGCAGCTGTTTTGGCAGTAGCCATTTGTAAAGCAGGAGTTAGAGATGAAAGATTAGTGATCAGATCCGCTGTGGGGATGCCAGACTTTTCTGTGGGACAAGCAAATGCAGCAGATGAAACTTTTTCTGGCCTGCAGTTGATATAGAGGCTTGTCACAGGAGACTTGGCAGAAAATAAAAACAACTACTCACCTAGAAGATTGGTTCCACTGAGGAATGAGATACTGCGTACAGTGTATCAAAACTGAAGGGAAAAGCAGAGGTGAGGGATGTTCCAGAGGGAACAAGGGGACTCCCTTGTGATCCCGAGGGGGATCACAAAAATCAAGATGGTGGCTTCAATTCCATGATCACATCACAGCTGCCACCTTGACTTTTTTGACAGCTCCCCATGCCCACCCCCCAAGATCCAGTGGAGAATTTTCTGTCTCTTGCTGAAGAATCAACAACCTGCTTTTCCCTCAGATATGTTGGAACTACACCTTCCAGAATTTCTAATCAGCATGGCTGTTGGCTTTTTCTGTTGGGAATTCTGGGAGTTATACTTCCAACGTATCTTAAAAGCACCAGAATTGGGTTATTTATACAATTGTTGTCTGCTGCCTCATCTGACGATTCTGACTGAGGGAATATGTCTATGAAGGTTCTCAGTCATCCAGGTGGAACAGTCTGTGGCTTGAATCATGTCAACTGGATTTCTATTTTCTTAGTGGAAACGTTTCACTCCTTATCCAAGGAGCTTCTTCAGTCTGAGTAAAGTTAGTAAGGGAATCCTTAAATATGTTTCTAGGCTGGCTGTGTGACCTTGCACCTGGGGCTAGGTCATGGTTATTTTTGAGATGTTTGTTTCTAAGTCCCTTTATCATCTAAAGGAGGATCGTTAAGATTACCCTGCTGCTGTTGAGCCACACACACAGATCAATACCTGATGTTTGACTCCCACCATCCACTGCAGCACAAACTAGGAGTCATCAGGACATTGTCACACAGAGCAGAAACCATCCCCACCTCCATGGATTCCAAAAAGAATGAAAAGCAGCATCTGAGAACAGCTCTGCAGGCCTGTGGATATCCAAATTGGGCCTTCACCAAATCTAAGTCTACCAGACCTAAAACAGCGACAGATAGGGCTGAGACTCAGAGTAAACGGAAGAACCTGGTCATTCCTTACATGGCTGGCGTGTCTGAAAAGATCAAACGGATATTTGGCAAACACCACATACCTGTATATTTCAAACCCACCAACACACTGAGACAGAGGCTTGTACACCCCAAAGATCAAACTCCAAAACACAAGGAAAGCAATGTAGTGTATGCAATCCAGTGCAGTGAGGAGTGCTCTGAACTCTACATTGGAGAAACCAAACAACCTTTGTACAGGAGGATGGCCCAACACAGGAGAAGTAACACCACAGGACCAGAGTCAGCAGTTTATCTTCATCTAAAGGAAAAAGGACACTCATTTGAGGACATTAATGTTCACATTTTAGACAGAGAAGATAGGTGGTTTGAGAGAGGGGTCAAGGAATCCATTCATGCCAACTTGGAAAATCCTTCCTTGAATAGAGGTGGGGGCCTCAGGCATAACCTTTCCCCTATCTTCCTTCCTGCTTTGTCTTCTGTGCCTAGGAAGATTAAGACCATTTCAAAAGCTCAACAGCAGCAGGGTAATCTTAACGATCCTCCTTTAGATGATAAAGGGACTTAGAAACAAACATCTCAAAAATAACCATGACCTAGCCCCAGGTGCAAGGTCACACAGCCAGCCTAGAAACATATTTAAGGATTCCCTTACTAACTTTACTCAGACTGAAGAAGCTCCTTGGATAAGGAGTGAAACGTTTCCACTAAGAAAATAGAAATCCAGTTGACATGATTCAAGCCACTGACTGAGGGAAATTGCACATTTTCAACACGCTATGAAAAGATCTGGCTCTCTTGAGAATTCTATAATGCTGGGAAAGGAAAGAGGAAAAAGAGGATAACCAGCAACAAGGTGGATGGACTTAGTTACCACAGTGATGGGTGCACTGTTGGAAGACCTGAAGGACCAGATTGAGGACAGATCATTGTGGAGAAAATCTGTTTATGTGGTCATTAAGAGTTGACACTGACTTGACGGCACATCTTCATTACCATCATTGTCATCATAGTCCATATTGCTAGTCCATCAGTTTAAAATACTGCAGTAGTTCTAAATAATTGATTGGCGTAGATCCATAATATGAGATTATGGAAAAGTAAAACTTTATTTTCTTAGATGATTTATATGGTGCCCAAATTCCAACTCTGGGTCGCTGATACAAGTTTAAAACCAGGAACAAAATAAAAATAAAAAGCAACAAAAACACTACCACTGAGGTCAAACCACAATCACATCCACATTCCCCAAATCATTGCAAGTTGGGTTCATCCAACCCTCTGGGGCAATGGGGCAAGAGCCAGGTCTTCAAGGGCCTTATGGAAGGCTAACAGGGTTGGGGCCGTCCAAATCTCGGTGGGGGGGTATGCTATTCCAAAAGGCAATTGCCGCACAGTAAGGGGTTCTCTTCTCCACTTTAGCTGTGTTTTATAGTATGATCACACGACAAAGTGTGAAGGGCTAAAGAGTTTGATTTCGCAAGGTCTATGGACTTGAAGTTTTGTGCAAATCTCAAAGCCTAAAATGTCAACCAATAATAGAATTAACCTTCACACTGCCTAAGCAAGTCTTAAAGGCCAGTTTTCACATTGGTCTCTGCCACAGGAATTAAGGAGAACTCACTCAAAAACTTGTTAGTAAAGAGAAGTGAAGTTCAGTTAGTGAGGACTAAATGAGGTTTGCTTCATTTAGTGAAAAGTACTGTAAATGAGTAATACAGATTTAATATAGATCAAATAAGGAGCTGACTTCAAAAACCGAGGCTCAGAGTTTCCCAAATATTGGCACTTAATTTGATGACCATTCTCTCTCCTTGATGCTTGTTTTGGTGTTGCAGGATAACTACTTCCTTCCTGCAGCTTTGTTCACTCTTTGCTCTGAACTGGTCCTTGAAAACATGCTAGGAGGGATTCATCCAATTTATGACCAGTTTGTGAGAACAAATGGATGAGTTAATTGGGTAAGCAGATGTTATCTCAGAGTTGCAAAAAAAAAAAAAAAGGACAGGACAGGAGTGCATGGATGAGGGATACATGTGGGCTGTGAATGGGGTTCACAATGGATGCACACAACCATAAACCCCAATATTTTTACATCACATTAGGGCCCTTTAATGAAGTAAAAACTTGTATGAGTCTATGCTGTTAGGTCCCTGGATTACATTTTCAAGTGACCAGCATTCTAAATTTATACTTTATAGTGATTAGTGCTCTGTTTGAAGGGCAGTCAGAAGACCATGCTCTATTCCACCCTTCTCCAAACTTGCTGCTCCCCAGATGCATGGAAATTTGTTTCCCAGAATTCTAAGAAATGGTCAGGCTAACTAATTCCAATTAAAGAGAAGGTGAGGCTGCTTTAACTCTCCTTCCCAGGCAGCACCAAAACTCTGGATCCCAGGAGGAAAAAGAAATGCCTGCTCACTCTGGGTGGAGAGTTCACTCTTCCACAGTAGTGCTTTTAAAATGTGCTGTTTGGTCCCTGGATTTTATGCAAATCTACACCTTCTTTTGTCCTCTTTATTGTTTTTATAGGGGGGACTTGCAAACAGCCTCCATAATGACAAATTTATCCCTTGCCTGTGTTATTGTAAATCACAAATATTAGAGCTTTTGTCTGTGTCTTAATGTTCATAGGCAGAACATGGTGATCACAGGTATCCCTTATTGATTATGCCCAGTATCCTATACACATGAAGTAAGATGCACATGAAGCTCCATTTGGCATCCATTTAACAGCTTTGGATAGACCTGCCAAATCAGAATACAGTATGTTGAAAGTCTCTTAAATGCAATTATTATAATTTGAGGTTAAGACTTCATAAATTCTTAACTTCCTAATTTTCCTTTACTTAACACTGCATTGGATAAGTATCAGCTCTACCCTGTAGCATCTATTTTCCATTCCCCTGAAATGTACTAAACTAGGATATCATCAAGAGTGCAAATTAGGTTAAAGGATCACTCTCATGGAAGTGGAAAATTACTAGGACCATATCCATGAAGAAAGAGGCTCTCCTCATTGCCTACGTGAGAGCAATCCCATCTCCCCAGCTCATGTGAGCTCTTGGGTTATCTTAAGAATGGCTGATATGCTAGAGTAGCTCTGTTTTTTCTCATACTCTAGCTGAATCAGATATGACTGGTCATCATGAATTTAGTCAAATAATAAACCAATGTCAAGAGCTGCAGCAAAAGAAAATGACATCCAGTGTAGTTACATGATGGTCTTTGATCAAGAAGACCCAAGTGTCAATTCTCACTCAGCCACAAAGTTCATTGGATCATCTTGGGCCAGTTCTTTTTTCTTAGCCTTTCCAATAGGATTGCTATGGGAAAATATTAAAAGGAAAGAACACGAACTTTCTGTAGAAACTAAATAAGGACATGATACAACTGCTGGAGTGGTGTAGAGAACATATTTGATTATCTTGCTCACAGACTGTCAGAATAAGAAGTATCATGCAACTTGGACAAATGGATTGGTTCCTTCTCCTTAGTAGCAACACTGGTCCCCAAAGAAGATCTGCCATGGAAGTTTATTTATTTATTAATCAAATCTATCACTGCCCATCTCCCCCCAAAGGGCCATATAGTTCCCTTCTACAGATGTTGATTGGGCAAGGGATGTAAAGGCCTTTAAAGCAGCCTTCCCCAGCCTTGGGTCTCCAGATACTGTTGGATTAAAACTCCTCCATCCATATGGCTAGTGGAGTGGTCCAGAACTATATGGCGTTGGGAATGTCAGAATGCTCTGACCCTGAGGATAGCTCTGTCCATGGTTTAAGTTGCCCATTCAATCCACTAAAATGTGTGCCTCTCCCTACCATGAAGTATTTCTTCTGGACTGTCCCACCTCTATGTATTCTAATATTTTGAAGATTAAAAAAACTGAGATCTTTACATATTATTTGAATGATATATTATTATTAGCCTAGTTCATTACTAAAATTAACTGCTCTAAAACGGCCAAGTTTAAAAATTAAACTAGTTGTCACTATAAGAACATTATAAAGTATTGACATGAAATACATGTGATCTCTCTGTTTCTCTCCTCTTTGTACTTTTGAGGCTTTGCATAGTCATGCTTAGAAGCTGTTATCTGAAAGGATAGACTGACATAGTAGGAAGACAGACTGATTCAGAGCAGGAAGATTGTGAAGGCACCACTCAGAGATGCAGAAAGGCTGCAAGACAAGTGTGTTTTTACTGCCATCCAGTGGAGGGAGAGGGAATGTGTAAGTAAAGAAATGACTTGAAAAGAAGTTGCAGGGGAAATGTGGTGGGAGAGCTCAAACATTTCTCCTCCAATAATGCCTTCCAAGCTCCACTAGAAATAACTTTCTACCTGTGCTTTCCCCTAGAAATATAATCCATCAGCCATTAAGATTTTAATATTCATGTGAGTTCCATCAGAAAAAACATGGCAGCCCTTTTCCTGTGAATGGGCTGGATCCTGACAAAGTTTGGTGAATTAGCCAGATTTGTGAGAAAACACGCTTTTCTCTTCCTGTTAAGCTGTATCAAGACTTCCTGCTACTAGGAGAAATAACAGACAATTCTGGTGTCCACAGAATACGATGAAAAAAGGTCAAGATGGCAGCTACGATGGTGCGATTGAAGCTCCACCTTTTAAAATGTGTGATGCACATAAACAATAGGTGTAGCTTTGATAACACTGTTGTGGCCGTCATCGTGACCTTGCTTGACCTATACCCTATGGATACCTCTGAGAGAGGAAGAAAATAAATCTTGTGTATTATCAGTTGAAAAAAAGAACGCCGAAATAAACATTGCCTTGACAGTGACAGTGCAGGCAGGTAATTCAAGATGGTTGAATTATTTCCCATTGCTTCTTTTCCTATTCAGAAGAACACACCCTCATAGAATCCAGTGCTTATTGGATATTAAGGATCCAGGAACCCTAGAAGGAAAAAAAAAGATGGTGTCAGGCTAGGCATAAGCACTTGAAACACACCTTCAAAGAGTTGGGGAGACTGTATAAATCCTGGATTCAAATCTTCCCTCAGCCATAAAAGCTGTCATTGGAACAATGACCTTTCAATAATATCTCTCTCATCTCTCATCTCTCATCTCTCATCTCTCATCTCTCATCTCTCATCTCATCTCTCATCTCTCTCTCCATCCATCCATCCATCCATCCATCCATCCATCCATCCATCCATCCATCCATCTGTCATCTGTCATCTGTCATCCATCACCTGTCACCTGTCACCTATCATATCTCTCTCTCTCTCTCTCTCTCTCTCTCTCTCTCTCTCTCTCTCTCTCTCTCTCATCTTTAAAAGATTTGTATGACTGCCCATCTTAAAGCACAACTCTGGGGAGCTCACAGCAACAATAAAACCACCGAACCAAAAAAACATAAAAACAAAAAACAAAACCCAGTGCTTCAGCCATCTCCCTGGGATGCCCCAAGAACCAACCCCAAACACCCTCCCTCTACCCCAGCACTGGGTAAAAAGCCAGGTCTTGGTGGCCTTCTGGAAGGCTAAAAGGAAGGCTCATAGTCACTGACTGGGTTCACACCCCACACTCAGCCATGACATGATTTGTGGGGTTTTGCCTAATGAAAATGGGGGTAAATTACTAAATCATGGCTTGTTTTGAGATAGTAAGCTGCAGTTGAAACCTAAGGTTTGTGTGCTTCACTGATTACAAGTGTGCACAAGCATGATGCGGAAATAAAGTGGTTTATTGCATGGTTTATTGATGGTTCCTTGGATTATTTTGGGGCCCAGCATAAACCCCTAACCATTGTGTAGAAGCACAAAGGAGGAACAGCCAGAATAGGAGGGGAATGAAGCAGAGATGTGCCAAATAAACCATGAATGCTTTGCCTGCCTCTTTTGATTCTGGCTATGGTTAAAGCAGGCTAGCGCTCAGAGACAGACAACCTCTCTTTCCAGGCTTCAGTCAGATCTCTGCAGAGTGGTGGCAGCAGCATTTCGCGGCAAAGGGCTCTCTGTGTGGGTGAGCTGCTTCGTGATGAGAATACACAGGAACTATACATCATCCTTGCCCCTCCCCACCATGTATCACTCCTACGTTCCCCACCCCCCAGAAATAATGCCCTTAATATCCAAAAAGGGGAAAAAATCTCTGATTAATCTAAAGGGGGAAAATAATTAGTCTCCAGAGATTCCAAGCATGAAAGGTATTTGCTTCTTTGCCTACCTGAGAATTTCTCTGCTGTAAGAGTGGATAGCAGTCAAGAGCTCACTTTTTCTTAATTATCCCTCCTTCCTTCCTTCCTTCCTTCCTTCCTTCCTTCCTTCCTTCCTTCCTTCCTTCCTTCCTTCCTTCCTTCCTTCCTTCCATTTTTTATTCACAATCTATTTCCAAGAGTTTCTGATCAAATATATACATACATATACCCATCCCAGGTAACTACACCAGGCTGGGCTGGCACAATCCAATGAATTACAACCCAGACAACCACATTTTATAGCCTAGCATATTGTGTGAAGCCAGAAAATTGGCTCAATTCAACGGACAATGTAACTGCATTACACAAATGTAGCTCTCCTTTGGTGGTTTCCTGGCTTGATTACTATAACTTGTTCTGTGTGGAGCCTAGTAAGGAAATACAGTCCAGGATCTACAGTGAATACAAATTATAGCTCCCAAGCTATTGGCTGGGAAGCAGCTGGTGGGAACCTGCTGCACTGGTTAGTGGAGATTATCTAGAATCAATTCTATTGTTGGTTCATTTTTTAAGCATTTAAAGACCTTGGCTTAAGGGAATGTCCTCTCCTAAATCTCCCCCACCCCACCCCAGCAGACAAGCTGTTCCTTATATTTCCTTAGACATCAGAATGCAGTGAGAAATACAGTAGCTTTGTTTGTAATACTGTAGACCAGACTTGGAAACTGGCATCCTTGGGAAGTCACTGGGCTAATCCCCAATGTGCATTGTTCTTAACTGTCTCCATCATTCACTCTGTTTCACTGTTGACCAATTTGCAAAAGGAAGCAGCACCAGGAAGCCCCCTGCTCATTGATTTGCCTGGGGAGGCTCTCTGGCTTCTTTCTCTGGGCAAGGAAGAAAGATGTAGCTGTGTCAAACTAGTGGTAGACAGAGAATAAATCTTTTCCTTCCAGTTTTGATTCATTTTGATGAAAAATTGCTTTAGATATTTATTCAAAGGACGAGAGAATTTTGGAAAAATTCTCATGGATGGAGCCTAGTGCTTTTGCGCTTACTTTTTTTTTGGGGGGTGTGTGCCTTTGAGTCAGTTTTTGACTCCTGGCGACCGCATGGACAGGTCCCTGCAGTTTTCTTGGTAAGGTTTTTCAGAAGTGATTTGCCATTACCTGCTTCCTATGGCTGAGAGAAAGTGACTGGCCCAAGGTCACCCAGCTGGATTTGTGCCTAAGGCGGGACTAGAACTTGTGGTCTCCTGGTTTCTAGCCTGATACCTTGACCACTACACCAAACTAGCTCTCACTTACTTATCTATGAGATGGCTTTTAAGGGGGCCTGAATGTCCACAAATATTGTAAGTGAGGAAATATATAAAACAGATTGTCTTGTCGTTCACGCTCCTATTTGGCAAATGCAAGTAGATAAATAGGTACCACTTCAGTGGGATGGTAACAGCATTCTGCGTGCGTCATGCCGGCCACATGACCACGGAAGTGTCTTCTGACAGCGCTGGCTCTTCGGCTAAGAAACGGAGATGAGCACCGCCCCCTAGAGTTGGACATGACTGTGCAGGGGAAACCTTTACCTTTACTTTTATTGTGTGTTGTAATTATCCAAGCCATAGCTTTCCAAACTGTGTGTCGTGACACTTTAGTGTGTCGCAACACACAGTTTAGTGTGTTGTGAAGCGGTGGTGCGGGGGCGTGCGCGGCAGCAGCGCAGGGGCGTGTGCGGCGGCGGTGTGCACGGCAGTGGTGGCGGCAGCGGCGCACCATCAGCGCTTCCGCGTTTTAGCGAGGTCGCTGCCGCTGCTGCCACCGCCGCCATTCACACCGCTGCCACGCGCCCCCTGCGCCGCCGCCGTGCATGCGCACTCCCCCACACCCCCGCTGCCGCCGTTGGTGTGTCGCCAACAGCGGCAGTTTGGAAAGCACTGATCCAAGTCATCTCATTTCTCCTGTGCCTGATCAGGAAGAAAAGTTTGTATAGGTTAATAAAGTGATTATGCTTTTACCAAAGGTTTGCATCTCAATGGTGGAAAGCTGTATGTTTCAAGTGGAAGATTTCACTCTCTGTTAACTGCAAATCATGAATTATAGGAAATCTGTCTATGTCCAAAAATAACTGTCCACCAGGTGGTACCCTTGTGCTTCCTATCCAAGATGGTCAGTTTCATGTTAAAGATGAGTTTGAAAACTAAAGGGAATCAGGATGTCTTAATGCTGTAATATTTATTTGCCAGAAGGCAATAAAACTTATAGCTTGCCTCAATTTTGTGAAATAAACAATGTCTGAAATGTTTTACAGCAACCTGTTGCTATTCAGATGTTTTGAATTTCAACTCTACTCAGCCTTGTCATGTATGCTTTGTGGAAATTGTCCAAAACTCCTGGTCTGCAGCAGATCGTTTACATCTATTATAAAATAAAGGACATTCCTTCCATAACATGTTGAAGTTAAGCAACCAGCTAGCATGCCCCACTTACAGGTGGGTCCATATCCCGAACTTAGTGTGCTGAACTTGGTATCAATCAATCAATCTTTATTTCGGTCATAGACCAGCATAGAACTAATAAAATAACAATTATGCTAAAATAGAAATAGAAATAAAAAACATATTAATAGAATAAAATAAGGTAAAACTAAATTTATTAAAGTAAAATTACAGAGTGCAGATATTAAAAAGCAAAAGAATCCTATAAATTTACTATTGGTTTTGCAAAGAATAAATGCTATAAATTACTCAGATGGCTTAGGGGCGTGGTGGCTCAGCAGGTAAGATGCCAGGCCTGTCGATTGGAAGATCGCAAGTTCGGAGGTTCGAATCCCTAGCCCCACGTGACGGAGTGAGCTCCCGCACTCGCCCCAGCTCTTGCCAACCTAGCAATTCGAAAGCATGCAAATGCAGGTAGATTAATAGGTACCACTTCGGTGGGTAGGTAACAGCGTTCCGTGCGCATCATGCGGCCACATGACCGTGGAAGCGTCTTCGGACAACGCTGGCTCTTCGGCTAACAAACAGAGATGAGCACCGGCCCCTAGAGTTGGACACGACTGCACAAATGTGCGGGGGGAAGCTTTACCTTTTTAATGAGAATGTAAAGCTATGCTAGCTTATATTAAGAAATGTAAACTTTATTCCAGTCAAATACATAAGGCAAACAAGAGTTATCCCCTAATATCAGTGACTGCTAATAACCACTTGTAAGCAAAGCTTACATAAAATATAGCAGAATTTTGCTACAATCAAGGAGATACCTTTGTCTTCGTTGTTTAACAGAAAACGCAAGTAGAAATGATCAGAATGACCTGGGAATTTAAGCAAAAGGGGGTTAATCAGCTGGTGGCGAATGTCCCTATAAAACTGGCAATATAAGAGAGCGTGGGCCATGGTCTCTACAGCACCCGTATTTTTAGTGAGCTATTAACTTGGTAGTCATTAATGAAATCCCAGAAGACATTCTTGGCCATTAGAAAACAACAGTCCAGACTTGATATGGTTCTAATGAACAATAGATTAATCTGTGAGTTTCTCTTCCCTTCACATTTGATTTTTTTCACCATTTTAAAATTTTCTCATCCCATTTATAAAGAAATGTGTGAATTTGGATAACTTTTTAAAAAAGTAGACTAAACAGAATTCTCACTCATCTCCAGTTCTAATTCATCTTATCTCTAATTTTGTGCTGTTCAGTTGTATTGGAACTAGAACTTCCAGGATTTTAGGTAGCTATCCTTATACAACAGGAGAATACTAAATTGGGGAAGTCCACACTAACTTAGCATTTGTGCAATCAGTGTGCTCAGGATAATTGTTAAAATAAATTCCTGATCAACACAATCATTTTGAGGACTGGTTTTCTGTCCTGACAAAATTTTTCTCCACTCTTCTTCTGTTCAGAATGGACAAGCCTATAAAATAATAAATAATTGGTCACATCCCTCAGCAATCTGCTAAATATTAGTTACTGGACTGTGCATGAATCATTGCAGAGATTAATTCTATTAGCACTCTTCAAAGACATCAAAGGATGGCACACAGGAGGTCATGATCTGTGCTCTGCAGTGCCGGAGTGAGGGGCAGAAAAAAATGAAACCAGGTTAAAGAATGACAGATTTGGACTGAATGTTAGAAAAAAGCTTCCTAACAATAAGAGCTGTTGGATAATATAACCAGTTACCCAGGGAAGTGGTGGGATTCATTGTATGTGGTCAATACAGGTTTCATTCAGATTCTTGCACTAAGCAGGAAATTGGACTCCGTGGCCTAAATGGCCCCTTCCAAGTTTACGGTTCTTTATACACTGTTCATCCTCTACTTGAATTATGGTGAGAAAGCAGAAATTGCATAAATCCCATCTAGTTTCCCTTCTAATTTTAACCAAATCTTTCTGTTCCCAGCAGTCTTCAAAGACAGTAACTACACTATAATGCTCATGGGAAGCCAATCAGAGCTAAATAGAGCCTCTAGCTATTCTGTATTGTATTGCATTGTATTATGTAATATGGTTATACTTCAGAAAATAATCCATGAGTGGCTTGCAATAAAACTGCAGAGCATGATGAAAATAATAGACTGTAAACCTTTAGGAAACTCTGTCAGAGTGCGTGCGTGGAGCGGCCCGCTACTTCTTCCTAGACACCAGTAATCCACGTTCTGAGCAGTAAATAGATACTCAAACAGAGATTATATAAAATATCCTATTTACTATATATACATACGTATTACAGAATATATCCACACGGGTAACAAATGATACAGCGATGAGAAGTTACAGCAAACGAGAAGAAAGAACATCAGATATTCTCTGCTTATATACATAAACTGACCAATCACATTATAGGTCACTCTCATCATCTGCCACACCCAACTAAACCACAGCACCTGTAGTATGAGTCATTGCTGCCACATCATCCCTACAACAATGGCTGCTAATTGGGTGACTTGCAGAATAATTCCCCTCTCACCTAGATATCAAGCCTCTCCAGTATAATTTATCTAACTGTAAATTCCTGGGTATATACAAACCCCAACAAACTCTTTATAAAAAGATAAAATCTCTTGTGTCTCAACTTCATGGACATGTCCAGATAGTTTTTTATACATATTTTTTTCCCCATTGCATTCTTCCAGGGAAGCAAAGTAATAGAATGAAATATCAGCAAAGAACAATGGTATCATAAACATGGCCCATGAAGAAAACACATTTTTAATCTGGTCCTGTCACAAATCACACCTCCCAGAGGGTACTCCAGGTCACCAGCAGCGGACCAGAGGGAAGCCTTCAGCAGGGAGGGGGCGGGCGCTCTGACGGGAGGGGGCGGGCGCTCTGGCGGGAGGATATATAAAGCCAAGACAACACCTCAAGAACCATCCGTGCCTTTAACGAAGTCACCCATGTAAACCAATAAACCGTTTACTTATCCATGTTAAGAGCTGAAGTCGTTCTTGGGAAGAAACGCGTGCGGCTTGCATGAGCGGACCCTCACAGAAAGGCACGGATCAACTAGTCGATTTTCCCGGGAACGAACCTGAGACCCGTCAGGACAACCCCGGTTGAGATCGGCTCCAGCCCACAGTGGCAAACGACCCAGCTAAGATTTCAGGGCGGAGAATTAGCTTGCGGTGGAAATTGCGGAGGCGAAAAAATTTACCTCAGGCAGCGAAGCAAAGTCCCAAGGCGGGAAACGTGAAAGGCGGGAAGCAAGCGGCAACGGACGGCGGAGCCAGCACGAAAGCAACGCCCTCTAGCAACGAGTGGCGGCTTGGTGATTAACGCTCCCCGGCAGCTCGCGAGTGGCAGAGGCCCTTCGGGGGCTAAACCAGTGCTTCCCAGCAACGAGGGCGGTGACGACAACCCCCCTGGTGCAGAAGTAGCAGTGAACCCAGAGAGAAACGGTAACGGGCGGCGGAAACCAACCCCCCCACAGTGTGTCCCTAGCGGCCTACGGTGGCGGTAGGGCCTAGCAGGAGGCAGTAGTGGGCGACGGGAATCAACGCGCCCCGGCAGCACATCCCCAGCAACTTACGGCGGCGGCAGGGCTTGGCAGGAGGTGGCAGCAGCCACGTGGAAGACCAGCGCTCCCCAGCAGCTCGGCCCAGCGAGTTGCGCCAACGCCAGAAACCGACGGAGCCACGTGGAGGCCGGCGATTCCGAGTAGCAAGCAGCGCCCCCTAGCTGCTCCTGGCAGCAGGACAGCAACAAACAGGTAGACTGGCACCCCCTCAGCAAAGCACAGTGGGAAAAGACATGGGCCCGCAACTGACAGAACTAGTGGTTAAGACCCGAACATCTACTTCCCAAAGGACTACTGCATTGGAAACGAGACTGGACAGCATGAACCTAAAACTGACTGCGATTCAAACGGCATTAGAGAAATTACTGCAGCAGCCACAGACTCATGAACGGTACGCCGAGGTCGCTAGAGAAAACATCTCAGCTACAGTAGTATCGGAACACGGCAGTCCAAGGGAAAGTGACGGGGAGGAGGAGCTGTCAAAGCACAGAAGAGAAGAGGCTTTGACAGCAAAGTTGCCAAGAAACAGAATGGAACAAGGCGAAGAACCCCGTGAGGAGAACTCACCAGGTACGTCTCTCACTGTAGAAGCGGAAGATGCCTATGTAAGCACTGGAGTGCAGAGAGCGAAAAACCACAAAGAGTGGGAAAAGAACCAGTCATACCACACCCCCACCACACAAGCGCAAACGCACAAGGCGGATTGGTCGCTGGGAGTGGGAGGAGGCATGGACCCCCAACGGAAGAAACTAGTCAGCCGCCTGCCAAACTGGCCCGAGTCCTTCAAGGTGGAATACTTTCAGATGGGACTAAGGCCAGAACTATTGGACATGGCAGCGGGAAGAGGGGACCCAGAGACCCTCGGTGAATGGATCCATCCGGCAGGCACCGTAGAGAGCACAAAACTGCGAAGCCGCTCCTACCGCCAAATGCAATATGCAGAAAGAAGTAAGTATGCGAGCCCATACAACAACAAAAGAGACTATGATGAAAAGCCATGGGCTGAAGAGAGAGACCGACGAATAAAGCACAAACAAGGTGACAACGGCCTGCCCTGAAGTGCGCCGCAGGACAGGCCGTCAACAGGGGGCGCAATGACACCTTGACCACCGACGAATGCCCCACAATAAAAGTCAAGAGGTCGTGATGAACCCAAACAGATGCAATCATACAGAAGAGGTGGGGGGAGGACTATTTTGGGCCGGAGGCATGTCAGGTCTCTGGCAGGCACACAGAGCCCTGCCATTAAGAGGCTATTGGCTTAATCAAAGACCACAGAAAGAACAATCAAATCACACCTCCCAGAGGGTACTCCAGGTCACCAGCAGCGGACCAGAGGGAAGCCTTCAGCAGGGAGGGGGCGGGCGCTCTGACGGGAGGGGGTGGGCGCTCTGGCGGGAGGATATATAAAGCCAAGACAACACCTCAAGAACCATCCGTGCCTTTAACGAAGTCACCCATGTAAACCAATAAACCGTTTACTTATCCATGTTAAGAGCTGAAGTCGTTCTTGGGAAGAAACGCGTGCGGCTTGCATGAGCGGACCCTCACAGGTCCTGAAAAGACAGCAAAGAGGACACCAGGGGAAATTCAAGGGATAGGGTGCCTTGTCCACCTCTTTTTAGAAGGAAATGAGAGTCAATAGCGCTTCAAAAGTTAGACATAACGCATGGCGATCAGACTAGTTCCAAGTCAGTTGAGCCTACATGGGTCAAAACAAACACTGTGAATTAGGACCAAAAATATTAGATGCCAATGGAAGGAATGCCAAGATGTGTTCCATGTAATACTACAACTACTACTATTCTACTACTAATAACAACAATTTATTAAATTTATATGCTTGTGGCCCCTTACTAATCTACAGCTTTCTGGATTATTCTAATTTATAATGTATATTCTGAAAGAGAATGACCATTTTGCCAGAATGTCCAGCTTTGTTGAAAAATTTCATCTTGTGGATTTAACATTTATTTTTTTAAATGAATGAATAAATAAAAAAATAAAATAAAACATTCATTTTTTTGGGCTCTCTTTTTGCTGAGACTGATTATATGGCCCATGTTGGAGAACAAAGATTTCCACTGAACTAGTGTTACACTTGTAGGTAAGGCCCCAGAACATGTTGCCCATGCCTTTATTTGCTAGAATGAGAGAGGCAGAGAGAAATCTACCAGTGTGTTGTGTAAGGTGGATCAATTGGCTGATGAACCACTTAGTTAATGGCCTACTAAAAACTGCAAGTGTCCCGCCCTAAATAACTAGGATCAGGCCCACAACCAGGGTCTGTGTCACCTGGGGCAAACATGGGTTCCGTGCCCCCCCATGGATTCCGCCCCCCCAAATGAGAAGTTCCGCCATGCTCCCCTACTCGCACTATGGTGTGTGTACAAACCTGCATAACATTTTCCCAAGCACACGTGAGAGAAGAGTGAGCGAGCCCCCGCCCTCCCGTTCTGGCGAGCGCTAGTTTGTCAGAGGAGCCGGGCGCATGAAAGCCGCTCCTGCCTGCTTGAGCGGTGGGCTCCACCCACAAGGAACCTCCACGAGCGTGAGATTAAGTCCCGATTCGCACCACAGGCCTAACACAAAGGAGTTTTGGCGCCCCCCCCAGTGCGGCACCCGGGGCACATGCCCTGCTTGCCCGCCCCTAGTTGTGGCCCTGACCAGGATTATTACCAAACGTTGAACATTTCTACAATTCTGTGTGATTCATTTACAACAATGATATCCCTAGCTCACTGAGGAGCAAGGGAACACAGCTAACAGGCTTGTATGAGATTAATAACTGTTTACATTGGAGTCTCATAAACAACTCTGGACAGCATTACGACAATGACTTAGACAGATGTGGGTTTTGGCAGAACTTATGAAAAGCCAGTAGTTTTACTAGTTAAACACTAAAAAGCAGAAATGCTGTTTTGTCATGGCTAGTAGAAGAGACTTTATATATAGATCCCCTAAAGAAGGAACGGGCAGACATTATATCTGAACTGACTGATAGACCTTTGTCTGCAGTGCATGAACCAAGATGTCTAATTCCCAGTTGTTTAGCAATGCCAGAAATAAAGGGGCTCAGAGTGTTTTTTCCAATGTAAGTATATGCCTTTTGTAACATGTTTTGATTCATGGTTCTCAAGATGCTAATAAAAACTAGAGTTGGACACACATGGCCTTCTGAAATTCACCACCAAATCTGCAGGGAGGGAAATTGAGTAGATGATTTCTCAGTTTTTTTCCCCCCAGGCATTGAGAAATTATCCCAAAATTTCTAAAAGGTATGAACCCTCCCCCTTGGCAAGCACTGCTACTGAAAAAGCCAAGTGGAAGAAGTTCCCTCATGGTGGCTTCCCTTGGGGTGTAATTGAAGTATAGGAAGCCAGGGAGGCTGCAGATCAATGGAGGAATGATCTTAAATGAAAGACAAACATTCACACACAAACCTTGGCTTCAGCCCATTGCACCCATAGGAATTTCTCTAACATTCTTTTCTTTGGTGTAACCTTTTTTTAATCTAACTGAATAAAAAGTAATAAGAAAACATTTGATTTTCCCCCCGTTTGTCATGTTCTCACAGCCAAATAGCAATGAAAGTGTAACGCATATAACCTAGAGCTAGACTTCAGTAAGGCATCTGATAAGGTTGACCATAGTCATCCTTAAATGGAACAATGTGAGATGGATGGTCCCACCACCACATAGATTTGTACTTGGTTGAACAACCATACCCAATGCATAGATCTAGGTCCAAATGGGGTATTTCAAGGTTCTGTTGTGGGCCTAGTGCTGTTCAACATTTCTATAAATGACTTAGATGAGGGAATTAAAGGGATGCTCATCAAATTTTCAGACAACAAAAAGAGGGAGGGGAATTAACAACACCCGAGCAGATAGGCTCAAGGTTCAAAAGGATCTTGACAGACTTGAAAATTGGGCCCTATCCACCAAAATACTATTCAATGGCAAGAAATGTAAGGTTCTTCACTTAGCTGGGAAAAGCAAATGCATAAGTACAAGACAGGCAGTACCAAGTTCCACCAAGAATCACCTTCCGAAATGAGAGGCAAGAAACTGAATATGTGGGAAAGGAACTTGAATTATTTAACTTTGAATTATATGACTATAAATGTGTGTGCGGAAAATGAGAAGATTCCTTATATCAGTGTATGTGTAGAGGTCAAAAAGGCACATTTGGCTGACCGGTGAATAACCTACCTTGTGCCAGGCTAAGAGGATGTCCATTAAGGAAAGTGGGTTGAAGTAGATAGAGATAAGATATAATTAGATCAAGATAGGTTAACATAGGGTCGGCTAGATAAGAATGAGTTAGAATGTCAATTAAAAGTAGGGTGAAAATAGACAAGAATAGGATAGGTAGTGATATGCATCAGAAAAATGAATTAAGAGAGGTCTGCTAAATGGAAAGGTACCTTTTGCCAACATTCTGGATGGAAAGTTCACATTAGATCACAGGGGTTAGAAGTTCGTGTTAACCTGGTAAAGGATGTATACCTTAATCAAATAAGGATTGCCTATGACAGAGGTTAAGAGTTCATGCTCAGCAGGTGAGGGATGTATGCTATGTCAGATGATGTCATGAATACTGTCCAAAAGTATAAAAGTGCTGACTGTGGTCTGTTCAGTACTTCTTCTCCAACAAAGGAGGGAAGTCCGCTTATCCAAGGTACCTTGAATAAACGTCTCTTGATTCTCCCGCTCTGTGTGGTTATTGGCTTATTGCGCCAGGCGAACGAACAGACCGTGATTTACGGCCGACAATATGATGATTCTTAAGATGACCATGATTTTGTTCTGAAT
The DNA here is from genome assembly GCA_023362775.1 of Charina bottae. Taxonomy (NCBI): domain Eukaryota; kingdom Metazoa; phylum Chordata; class Lepidosauria; order Squamata; family Charinaidae; genus Charina; species Charina bottae. The sequence goes on along the minus strand of JALMGJ010000006.1, from coordinate 29,658,545 downwards.
TATGCAGTGTTAATTTTTCCTGGCTATATTAATTATGTCAATGGAGATTCAGCATCTAAGCCTAATACAATTTTGTGCAATAATTAGATGTATTTCTACCATGTCATTTCTCCAGCAGGATTACATTTTCTGATCTATTATATCTTTGCTTCATGAACTTGGTCTTTACAGCCATCATCAATTACAATAATGCACTAATCACAATGATAAAAGGAGCAGCTCAACCTCTTCCATTTAAGAAACATAGGAGCATTAGAAAGTGCTTTATATTGAATTACACTGCCTATATTCACAGCCTATAATGTCTACATGAAGACTTCACTGGGATGCACATGAGACCTCCAAAAGCCTTGGATTCAGACCTTCTCCAAAAGTTGCTACCAAACTATTATTTTCAATTTGTCAAAAGGGGAAAATTATTAAATGAATGTGGAGCAATAGGCTAACTATGTTTTATTCATTACATTCATTAATAAACATAAATTAAATTGAGTTTTTGCTCAAGCCTCACCTATGTTTTGGAGGAAGAATGCAATGTGCCCTGAAAAGGCTAAGTATGTCCTTCAATATCCCAGAAATGATGGGATGACTGACAGCAGCTCTCCAGGTTTCAGACAGATGTTTTTCTACCGCTGCCCAGAGATGCTGAGGGCTGAATTTGGGATTTGCCATATGCAAAGCAGATTCTTGACCACTAAGCTCCAACCCTAAGCTTCCGTCTGCTCAGCTATGCCTTCTATAACCAACAGCTCTGTTGGGCTGCAGTGTGTTTTCTAAAATCAATTGTAGCATGACTTCCTGGTTGTTAGTTTAAAACAAATCACTAAAAAAGAAAAAATGTTTTAAAATGGATAAATATATTTTTTGATGAATGGAAATATGTTTTGCCCTCAATTGAGCAAAATATTCAGATTAGAATATATTTTTGAAATGTACTCCATATTTATGGCTTTAGTTAGAATGCTTACGTTATGTAATATGCAGACACTGATGAGGCATCATTATTGTCAATCAAAAAGACAATGGCTTTTTCAGCCTGCTTTTTTGAGCTTTGCTACAGGACAAATATGTGTCCCTATCTTTGGAATAAAATTTGCACTGGGGTTTGTAAATTGTAGAAGAGATTCAGCAGCTGATGGCTTTCTTGCCTACCTTCTCGTGCCCATTAATTTTTCTATGAAAAGATCCAACAGGGTTGTTTCCCCTTCCTAGCTTTATTTCAGATCATGAAAACTTCTAATTCTGATCTCATGAGATATGATGATATCTGGAATCTTATTTATCATACAGTAGTAAACTTCTATCTTTGACAGTGTTTTCTTACAGTCCAAAGTCCAAAATATGAGAGCCACTTTGGTCTAGTGGCTAAGGCTTCAGGCTAGAAACCAGGAGACTGTTGACTTCCAGTCCCGCCTTAGGCATGAAAGCCGGCTGGGTGACCTTGGGCCAATCATTCTCTCTCAGCCCTAGGAAGGAGCCAATGGCAAACCAGGAGACTGAGAGTTCTAGTCCCGCCTGAGGCATGAAAGCTGGCTGGGTGACCTTGGGCCAGTCACTCTCTCTCAGCTCACCTCACCTCACAGGGTTGTTGTTGTGGGGAAATAGGAGGAGGAAGGAGTATTAGGTATGTTCCCCGCTTTGAGTTATTTATAAAAATAATGATGGGATAAAAAAATCTAAAAGAAAAAAATAAAACAGTATGGTTGAGCTTAAAAGACTGTCTTGTAGTATTGTAGAAATTCAAATGAAGACTGTTAATTTAAAGCAAATGCTAGTTACAAAGAGAGAAGTGATGGTGAAATGATAATAAATCATAAGGAATGTAAGGAATTGTAAACTTTTAAAAAAAGTTAGCTTAACTGCCATAGATTGTTTTTCATTTCTGGTCAACTCATCGCATCTTAACAAAGGGGGAACTCAGGATGACTGGTACAACTAGAACTTTCAGAGAGCTCCTAGGATCAGTTTGTTCTAAGGCTCTGCTAATTTCAAGAGGATTTTAGACTTTAAGTGGCTATGAACTTATAGTCATTAACATGAATAGGGCATGGATTGGAGGATCTGACGCTCAAAGCCTTTGGGCTGTCTAGTTGCTGATGTTGCCATGCAGGGAAAGAAAATCGAAAGCTGCAAAGACAGAATTACAGTGGGAACATGGAACGTAAGAAGTCCAAATGTGGGAAAGCTCAACGCAGTGAAAGATGAAATGAATCAACTATACAATAACATGCAAATTGAAATGGACTGGGATTGGACACCTTCAGTCAGAAGCTTGTACTATTTACTACGTAGGACATGAAAAACAAAGAAGAAATTGTGTTGCTTTCATAGTCAGGAAGGATATAGCAAGGACAATGCTTGGGTACAACACCGTCAATGAACAAATAATATCAATTAGATTTTGCAGACAGCCATTTAATATGATTACTCAAATTGATGCTTCAACTACTGATGCAGAAAAAGAGGTTGATGAGTTTTATGTCAAGTACAATTTGAAATTGACAGAACTTGCAAACCGAAGGTGCTGCTTGTGGCTGGACACTGGAATGCCAAAGCTGGAGATGGTAAGGAGGAAAACATACTTGGACTGTATGACCTAGGAAACAGAAATGAAGCAGAACAACAAAATTTTGCCCATACAGTGATTTCTTAATTGCTATCACTGTCTTCAACATCCAAAAACAACAACAACAACTGTATACATGGACATGGAGTATACAGAAATCAAATTGACTATATTATTGAAACAAGGTGGTGGAATTATCAGTTATGAAAGCAAATACATGGCCAGGTGCTGACTGTGGAACACTTCACAAACTGCTCATAAGCAAGTTCCAAGTCAAGCTAAAGTGGAGGAATAAAGCCAACCACTTTCCACAATACGATCTTAGGCATATACCACCATTTTCAAGAATCATCACTTTGCACCTCTGAGCCTTATTGATAGGGGACCAGAGGAACTATGGAATGAAATCAAAGAGATTGTTAAGGGTGAATGTGAAAAGAGACTGCCAAAGACCAAGACATAGAAGAAAGATATAAGAAAGAAATTGGATATCAGAACACATGGTGGAATTGCCCAAAAGAGAAGAGAAGCTAAAGCCAAGAAAGCAAAAGATCTTGGGAGGGAACTTAACAAAGAACTATTACAACTGTGAGAGGGGCGTGGTGGCTCAGTGGGTAAGACGCCAGGCTTGTTGATTGGAAGATCGCAAGTTCGGAGGTTCGAATCCTTAGCCCCGCATGACGGAGTGAGCTCCCGCACTTGCCCCAGCTCTTGCCAACCTAGCAATTCGAAAGCATGCAAATGCAAGTAGATGAATAGGTACCACTTCGGTGGGTAGGTAACAGCGTTCCACGTGCATCATGCTGGCCACATGACCGCAGAAGCATCTTTGGACAACGCTGGCTCTTCGCCTAACAAACGGAGATGAGCACCGGCCCCTAGATTCGGACACAACTGCACAAATGTGCAGGGGGAACCTTTACCTTTTATTACAACTGTAAAGACATCAACACAGAAAAACAAGGAAAGTCTTCCAAGTGATCTCCAAACTGAGAAGGAAGGACCAGTCTTGAACTGGCATGCTAAAGGATGCCAATGGACAGATAGTTACTGATTTAAACAAGATCAAAGATGGAAGGAATATAGTGAAATTCTGTACAGCAAAGATATCAATATCCAAGACATATTAGACCCTCCAGTACTAGAAAATAAATTTAGATAAGCACTCTGACTATTACTGAGCTGGAAGACTACAGGAAGTGATGGAATGTCATGTAAATGGATTTTAAAAAATAAATTACAGGGGTAAACATGTATAGAACAGAAAATAACACTATTTAGAACTCTCCCTTCCAAATCCCGTTTCAGAGTATGTGTGGGAACAGCCCTTTTGTTTTAAAAAATGCCCATGTATTCTGATATTTAAATTTTGCTAAGGTAGTTTGGTCATGCACAGCGCAGACATGCTTCATTTATTTCTTAATTTCTTATCAAACCACACAATCTAGTACACAGTCATCCAGCAAGTCAGCCATATTTAATCCCACAATCCCAATGTTCAGCCATTTTTTCTCGCTGTATTTTGTAAAGCCCATAACTTCTCTTCCAGACAACAATGGAACTTCAGAGTCTTTGTGGGAAATGTTCTCTATGCCTGTTTTTCTCTTCCACCTACAAAGTATTTCTTACTTTGCCCTATTCGACATTAACATCCACTGCCATGCTGCAATTCTTACTGTTTCTGCAACCAGCCTCCGCACATGGCTTGAGTGACATTAATCAGCTATGTGGGAGGAAGAATATTAGTACAGTAACTGACAAAGCTCACTCATAGCTTGGAAGAACAACTGTAGCAGATAAAGGAAGGATTTAACAACTATTTATACAAGGTCTGTTTTAATAACACAACACAACAGCAGTAACAAAAAAAATGACTCATTGCCTGTAGAACGTGGAGATACAGGTGGGACAACCTATCTCAAGAAGAAAAAGAGCCAGTGCTAGTTTTTTTCCCCACTGAGAATTTAATTACACCATGTATAATCAATGGGAGACAAATGGATATTGATTAAAGGGAAAAAAAGAGAAAGAAGAACCTGATAAACTTTGGATGATTCCCAATGGGGAATTTGCTTCAATTCTCTGATTGCTTTGTTGTTTTTATTATTGATTTTAAGACAATGAGGTATGAATTGGAATGTTTGTGTCCTGATTAATTTATTTCAAAAAGGCACATAAAGTACGAAGGGCACTTGCACTACAGAGCAAGAGTTTAAATATGGGAGACAACTGTCTCCAGCAATTAGCCTGGACAGAAGTGAATTTTGCAACGTTCAGTGGGTGCTAGTCTTAGCTGCTTTTCCTTTCTGAGGCAAAAAAGCTAGAGTGCTAACATTTCCTCAGAATTCTAATTCTTTATATCACAGTTTATGACTGGGCGAGGTTCACTTATGACCCTAAGGCAGGGTTTGTTTAATTATGATTTATTAAATTATGTTTTCTTTGAGTTCACATAACACTCTGTTGCAAACCATGGTTTACCACTCACAATGGTTGAATTCACACAATCCACTAAGGCACATTATGAGTCTGTGCATTCCTTTTTATTATATAATTTTTATTAAAGACTTTTTAAAAAAAGAAAAAAAAAACTAATACAAACTAATATAAAGAAAAAGAAAGAAATCGAAGAAAAAGCTAAAAGTGCAAGAAAGGGGAAAAAAAGTAAAAGAAAAATAAACTGGCATATTTAACTCACAAGGGTGGAACAAACACACTTTCTCCACAGCAATGTCCCAGCCTCTCATATCATCTATGGCAACATGTGACCCAGTTGGAGTGTTGCAAAAAACACTCTTTCCTGGCTTCCTAACACATCTCTGGTAGCCAAGATCAAGCCAAGCTGTATTTGCAAGCATTCCTGATGACATGGCTGAGTCTTGGCTTCTCTGAACTTTCCTGAAGGCTGTGGTAGCTGAGGTTGCTAGAGCTATACTTGCAAGCACTCCAGATGAGCATCCTGCATGAAAACTCAGCTCCAGAGCAGGATGATATCTTGACTTGAGCATTGGCCCTGCATGACACCAAATACCAAAGAAAGGAGATGTAATGGAGTGTGCAAATTGTCACACAGTATCCTTAATATCGCATGCTAGCAAAATATTTAGGATTATCCAATGCAGATTAGAGCCAGTGGTGTGCTGCTTAATGGTTTAAGAACCAGCTCTCCCGGCTGCATTGCCACCGCTGTGCCACTAGCTGCAGAACAGCTGATTGGCATGCTAGGAGTTGTGGCTGAGGTCTGGTCTCAACCAGTGCTCAAAATTCCAGAAAATTCAACAATTGGTTCTTGCAAGCCAGTGCGAGCCAGCTCTACTGCTCCATTGATTAGAGCCTACATGGAAAAGGAGATGCCAGATGTTCAAGCTGGTTTCAGAAAAGGCCAAGGAACGAGAGACATTATTGCTGATGCCTGCTGGAAAATTGAGAAAGCCAAAGAATCCAAAAATAAACAAACAAACAAACAAACAAACAAACAAATAAATAGAAATGAATATGTGCTTCATTTACTACAGAAAGGCCTTTAATTGTGTCAACCATGTTAAGCTGTGGAATGTTCTTAGGAAAATGAGAATCCCAGAATATCCCATTGTTCTCATGTGAAACCTACATTCTACAGGAACAACCTACAGAAAGTACAGTCTGGATGGAATATGGCAAAATGGACTCCTTTGCTCCAGATCAGCAAAGGTGTGAGTCAAGACTGTATACTCTCTTCTTATTTATTCAAACTATGCTGAATATATATTGAGGGAAGCTGGATTGGAAGAAGATGAGCATGGATTTAAAACTGGAAGAAGAAACACCAATAATCTGCACTATGCTGATGATGCTACTCTGATAGCTGGAAATGTAAGTGATCTGGAAGCTCTCGTAATGAAAGTCAAAGAATAAATATAAAGGAGGCTAAGCCAATAACGACAGATACAGCAACCCGCCTTAAAATTGACAGTGGACATATTGAAGTGGAGGCTATGTTCTGCCTTTTAGGATTGACTAACAGTAAAGAAACCAGTAGTCAAGAGATATGCTGCAAAGTAGCACTTGGCAGGGTAGCAGTGAGGGGAATAAAAGATATTCAGATGTTCTGATGTAGGTATAGACAGGATCAGAATCATGAAGACAATGGTTTTCCCTCTGATGCTCTACGGAAGCAATAGTTGGATTTTGAAGAAGCAGGATAGAAAGAATACCGATGATACTTTTTGTGTGGCCTGCTGCTGTTTTTTGAGAAATAACCAAGCCACTGCCACCAAACGTTGCTGCTGCCAGGAAGGATCCACCACCACCTAGGTTTTCACAGCCAGCTCCACCCCAAAAGACATGCTGCCGAGCACCTCCAATGCCCGATGCCTCCAGGCCTCCCAGACTCTACCAGCTCCATTGCTGCCACCATGTTACCAGCCACCAAACAGCTGATTGGCACACCAGCCTTTGTGGCCCATCATTATTTTTAAGGTATTCCTTTCCTTTTCTACAAGTTATACTAGACCATGAGTTCTAGCCTTGCCTTAGGCACAAGGCCAGCTGGGTGACCTAAGGCCTCTGGGAAGAAGACAATGACAAACCACTTCTGAACATCTTGCCAAGAAAACTGCAGGGACTTGCCTAGGAAGTCACCAGGGGTCAAGACTAACTCAAAGGTAGTAAAAAAAAGTATTTTTTTTTCAGTGAAACGGTATGTCTTTCCTTTCATTGTACAGTTATGTCTTTAGAAGTTTACAGCCTCCCTGGCTTTTCTTATATCCCAAAGGAAGACATCAGGAAGCAAATCTCCCAATTGGGCTTTTTCAGTAAAGGTGCTCCTGTCATTACTAAGGGGGAGTCCTTCCCTTGAACAATTGTTGGAGCCTCCCCTCAGAGAAATTTGGGAAATTATGCATCCACCCAATTTGGAGGCAAACATTTGATGGGCAATTTAGGAAGATTATTTGTGCCCAGCTCTAGCGTCTTCGGACAACGCTGGCTCTTCGGCTAACAAACGGAGATGAGCACCAGTCCCTAGAGTCGGACACGACTGCACAAATGTGTGGGGGGAACCTTTACCTTTTTTACTAGTTATCAGAGAGGGCAAACTACCATTTTCTATGAAAATATCCTCCATATATTGTCACTTTCTTTTCTATGCTTCTTCTCTGAATCATCAGACATTAAACCAATCCTACATCTCAGACAATCACATTGTTGATTCCTGTTTTGCTGTTGGATTTTGTTGGCATGGTTGGAATTTTCTCTGAGGACTACAAAATGGTGGTTTTGGAGCTGGCCTTGGACTTTCGGTTGCTCATCTCTGAGCTGGGGAACTACTTGTGCTTTTAGAAGTCATCAGAATTTTTGTAAATTATGATCTTGATGGTTCTTACACCAACCTTCTCCAATCTCATGATTCCCAAATTCTTTAGGAATTCAACTCCCATAATCTGCAGCCAACAAGCCTGGAAGTATGTATGTTAAGTGCAACAAATCTAGAAGGTGCCATGCTGGAGAAGACTGCCATATATCAGTTAGCAATCTCATCTGTGACCTACAGTATTTGTACAACTGCTAACACACTTCTCTTTGATAGAAAATGGTAGTTTGCCCTCTCTGATAACTAGAGCTGGGCACAAATAATCTTTCTAAATTGCCCTTAGTTTTGATAGAAACTAAGGATGAAACAAAGAGATTCATTATTTATCCTTAGTAATAGAACAATATAAGAGACAAAAACGAAACAGTTCTCCCCACACACAATTTAACAAAACAAAATAATGTTAACATTAGGAAAACCCGAAAGAAAGGTTGAAAAGTATTTATAATTCATTATTTTTAAAGAGACAATTTTTTATTTGATTATATGTTCTAATTTAATTTATAACTTCTTATACATTTCTTATAATTTGTAATTCCACACATGACAGCCTCATGTATCTGATTCATCTCCTTCTTTGGTGTTTTCATAGCCACTTTGGAGATTTATAGTGTTTCTTGTTATAATGTTTCTTCCCCGCTTAGACACTGTGGAAGCAAGTTGTACATATTTAGCTCTTTTTAGTACCTCCTCATAAAGAAACTGTTTCTCTGATTCCACAATATTATTTCTGTTTTCTTTCCCAGCCTTCAAGCTTAGTAATGTGACGTTCAGCACCCAAGGCAATATTCCAATGTCACTGTTACGAGCTCAACTGACATGTTTATTGTGAAGGGATCTATTACTGTGTCACTGAGGAAGACTCAAGGGCTCAGCAGAGGAGATGCCAACTCTGTGTGATAGAAACAAAAGTAAAGTAAATTACTTGCTAAGTATTCTTTGGAAAAGGGAATGAAAATAAAATGTCCACTATCATACTGCCTTTATATAAATCAATTACACTCTTGTATTTGGAATGCTTCATGCAAGTCTAACCATTTCTTTCAAAATGCATTTCACAATTCTCGGAAACCCTAGTACTTTTTTTAGCTTCGAAAGAACCAATGTGGCATATATAAGAGGAAAAAAAAAACCTAGAATAGAACAACTGCTGTAAAGATCTTTGTATTCTTGCAGAGCCAGGACAGGGCCGGAAACAATGAATGTTTAACAATATTATGATTTGGTGAGCAAAGTGGAGCAGAGGTAGCAGGCTATTGTTGGGGGCCGCCTCAGTACTACCACATCTAAATGCCAGGCTTCCTCAAGAACACTCCGAATCAAATGCTCCATATACACTTTCCTAGCACTAGTATAGGTAGGGTGACCATACGTCCCGTTTTGAACGGGACAGTCCCGTTATTTTAGCATTTTTCCACCGTCCCGTCATTTTGATCAAAATCTCAATTTTGTCCCTTTTTTAAACCCGGCGGGAAGGAGGACAGGAAGACAGGAAGGAGGACTGGAGCCGGACTTGCCACTGGAGGCAGCCCGGAAGAGGCCCTATCAGCGCGGCAACTGGAAGCCCAGTTGCCACGTGCGAGCCCAGCAGCAGAAGCAGCACCACAGTCCAGGTTCCTGCCTCCTTACCTGATCCTGAGATTGTCTGCCCAGCAGTGGTGAGGCCAGGGGAAGGTTGTGGAAAGAGGGTGCGTGTGTGTGTGTATTGCTCAGCGTAATTGCGCACACACACACGCACCCCACAACCTCTTTCTCCAGCCTCCCTGCAACAGGTCCGGGTGCATTTGGTCATGGGGAGGCTGGAGAAAGAGCGTATGGGGTGCGTGTGTGTGTATGTGTGCGCATCTGATCGGGCTTGGCCGAGGGAGGAGAGTTGGTGGGCCGCTGAGCAGGAGAATCCGGCTGCGCTTGGCTGCTTCAGCCACACCACTCCGCCCCTTGCTGCCCGCTGAAGCTCCCCAGGGTGGCCGCTCCTGCTTCTCACATACACACACACACACACACTCACAGGACAGACTGCCCTCGGCAGGAGCCAGCCGCGCTGAGGGGCTTCAGCCACACCACTCTGCCCCTTGCTGCCCGCTGAAGCTCCCCAGGGTGGCCGCTCCTGCTTCTCACATACACACACACACACTCACAGGACAGACTGCCCTGGCAGGAGCTGACCATGCTGGGGGGCTTCAGCGGGTGGCGAGGGGCGGAGTGGTGTGGCTGAAGCCCCTCAGCGTGGCCGGCTCCTGCTGAGGGCAGTCTGTCCTGTGAGTGTGTGAGTGTGTGTGTGTGCATCTGATCGGGGTTGGCCGAGGGAGGAGAGTTGTTGCCGCTACACATAACAATAACTACATTTATGTATACATATTTACATTTGATTTATAATATTCATTATCTAATATATTTCATATAACATATCTTTATTTTAAATTATTTTCCCTGTTTCCCTCTTCCCTTCTTCTTCCTCTAACCCTTTCTAACTACTTTATTTATATATATCTATTTCTAACCTTATCACTATTTTCTTTTTCTTCTCTTATGTTATAATACTGATTTATTAAGTATTTATTTCAAATTCAATTTTTGACTTATACATCTTTACCATACAATACTTACGTACATTTCATTAAAATACCTCCAGTTTTCTTAACAAAAAATTGTGTAAATACTTGATTTACATTTTTCTTCTTTCTTCTATATATATTCAAAAAGAATATAATATTAAGTAGAGATTAATAAACTATAAAAATAAAAATACAAACATAGGGAGGGCGGGGAAAAAAAAGAGATATAAGAAGAAAAATGTGTGTATGTGCATCTGATCGGGCTTGGCCGAGGGAGGAGAGTTGTCAGGCCGCCGAGCAGGAGAAGCAGGAGCCGGGCACCCTGGGGAGCTTCAGCGGGCAGCAAGGGGCAGAGTGGTGTGGTTGAAGCAGCCGAGCGCAGCCGGATCCTCCTGCTTCTCCTGCTCTGCGGCGGTGGCAGCAGCAGTGACTCTCCTCCCTCCTTCGGCCAAGCCCGAGGGGGATGGGGCAGTGGTGGGCCTCCATCCCCTCCATCCCCGCCCCTTGTTCCCCGGCCGATGACGGTGCTGTGTGCACAGTGTGTGTACTCCGGCCTCCCCCAAACACACCAGCTCTGACGCACCATTTACTGCTAGAAGAAAAAAAAACCTTTAAAAATAAAGAAAAATTAAAATCCGAGCCAATCACGCTGATGGGGGCGGGGTTTGCAGGCGGGAGCCAATCGTGTGGGGCGGGGGCGGGGTTTGCAGGTGGGAGCCAATTGCGTGGACTGGGGGGCGGGGTTTGGAGGCCGGCATGGTGGCATAAGACCCTGTCCCGTTTTGCCATCCCAAATGTCCCGTTTTTGTCTGAAGGAAATATGGTCAGCCTAAGTATAGGTAGTTTACTCCAACGGATAGAATGCGAAGAGGAAATTTAAAACAAAATCAAGGATCATTGGGAGATGAGGGAAGACCCAGCCCCACAACCTAACATGACTACAGTGAACTGGCAAAGCTCCCCACTTCTTGTTAGTAGATAAGGTTACTCCATGAGAAAGAACATATGACTGAAGTACTTAAAATTAGGCATGTAGCAGAGAATATACGTTGGGATATGTGAGTTGTGTCTATCTGTCCAGGTGTTCCATAATACTAGAACTTGGGGTTGCTCAGTGAAACAGAAGCACTTCCATATAGTTCTCAACCCCTCAAAAGCAGCTTGAAGATGAATTGCAATCATTTTTATTTCTGCCAACCCCAAAATGCTGAGAACAAAGAGCAAAGGACATCATTTAATTAGCTGCTACAGATCCTGCAGTAACAAAAATCCTCTCATGTCTCATGTTTCTACCCAAAAGGGAAATAAAATAAATTTCTTGTATTACGCCCATTTGTGTTCTTTCTTCCTGCTCTGTGTGTTTATCTGCTCCACAGAGTTTCAAAGAAAAGACCAGTTTTACTGTGGTTTCCTATCTACTACAGAACCAAAAATAGATTCACAGAGGTCTGAAGCTGCTGAACTCCAGTCGCCTACATAGGGTGGAAGCAAGTAGCTGACCATTGTGGGAAATAAGATGCTGGACATGATGGGCCCTTCTCCTGCATTGGTTTCTACTGAGATTGTTTCCTCACTGAATTCTCTCTTTAGATCTTTGGAAGTTGACATTCTTCAGAAAGTTGAAGATGTTGTATATATTTTTTATGTCTGTAGAATATGTGGCTGAGTTTTTAAAAAGCCAGGCCTCAAAACTTTTTTCCTGTTTGGGCTCAGGAGCACATGTTCACCCCCACTCAGGAATGTTATTGCCTTCAGGTGCCGGCCAGTCTCTAAGTTCTGACCAATCAGAATTAGCTGTTTGAGCTTTGCCCATATTGGGAATCTGTTGCCTAGGTGTTTTGGTCACATGTTGGATTCTGTCCACTCAGATGCTGGTCAGGTAAAGGTTTAAAATGTAAATGCCTTTTGTCCTTTTGTTCTCTGCTAACTGCTCTGCTATCTAAATGTAAATAGCCATGCCTTCTCTTCGGCTGAAGAAAAAGCTTAGTTTCGTTTTTCTTTGTTTTAAATAAAGCAACGTTTTGCTACAAACTTATCTCTTGGTTTTTCCATAACTCTGATCACAAATTTTATAAAAATACAAAAGGTTATGGGCCCAGCAATTGCTTCTGGATCAGAGACAAAACTTATGGAAATAACAAGAGCTGACCTGGTTTAATCTGCATCTGGAGAGGCTTTCTTTGTTTTTTGAAACTTGCCGGCAGTTACAGGAAGTTTCAATTGGAGGCGGAGTTTTGCCTCGTGTTTGCAAGCCTCGTGGTGTTTTTTGGATTACTACAACAGGGGAGAGAAGGAGCCATGGCTGCTGCTACAGCTTCTAATTTTCAAGGTATGCTCCTAGAAAGGCTTTCTAATTCTAATTATTTGAACTGGTCTTTGAAAATGGAAAGTTTCTTGAGGAGAGAAAATTTATGGTCTGCAATTTCTGAACAAATTCCTCAGAATCCAGATCAAGCCTGGTTGAGGAAAGATGAGAAATGCAAAGCCTCCATTATTTTGGCTGTTCAGCTTATTCACGTGAGAGGCAGAGAAAATTCTAAAGACTTATGGGACTATTTGCGTGATTTATATGTGAAAACAAGTCCAGGCAGCAAGGTTATTTTAACAAAAAAACTGTACAAGGCTCACTTTCCTGAGAATGGAAATTTGCCAGATCATCTCCACAAGCTTCAGAATTATTTTGTGGAACTTCAAGAGCGTGGGATGGAATTTACCCCCCTGATGAAAGCCTACATTATGCTTTCTTCGTTGAATGAGTCCTGGGACACTTTAATTTGCTCCATGGAGGGAATCCCAGAAGCTGATCTAAATCCATCGTTCGCGTCTACCCGACTGCTTGCTGAGTGGGAGAAAAGACAAGAAAAAGCTGCCTCCATTTCTACAATAAAGTCTTCTCGTGGCCAGCAGAGGGAGCGGAAGAGCTCTGAATTCCAAGTTTCTGCATTATCCAGCAGGCGATGCTTTACCTGTGGATCCCCTGCTCATCTGCAAAAGGACTGTGTTCAAAAGAAGAAGACTTCTCGCAAGAAAGAAGAGACTTCTAGAAAGAAGATTCTTCATGCAACAGTTGTTGAGAACTCTGATAATAAAGATTTGTGGGTTCTTGACAGTGGGGCCAATTCTCATATATGTCACAATAAAGATTCCTTTCTGTCTTTGTCTAAAACTAACAAACAAAAGGTTTCCTTAGCAGATGGTTCTGTATCCAAGATCGTGGGTGAAGGTGAGATCAATCTTCCATGTTTGGGGGAAACTGTTAAAACTGTTTTGTTTGTGCCTAATTTTCAAAGCAATCTCTTGTCTGTGGGGCAGCTAGTAGCCTCAGGTTATGTTATAACTTTTAAGAAAGAGGGTTGTGATATTAGAAAGAATGGCAAAATAGTTGCAAAGTGTTTGCAGAAAGATTCTCTGTACATTGTACAAAATGCTGAAAAACAAACTGCTAAGGCTGTTTTTGAGAATAAGCCCTTGCACGATCAGTGCATCCATTTATTACATAGGAGATTTGCTCATGCTAATTTTAAGTACATTTCTCAAATGCCTAGTTATTCTGCTGATTTAAAATTGAAGCCTTGTGATAAGTATCTGGATTGTGCAGTTTGCAAGGAGAATAAGACTACTAGAGCTCCTGTGAAGAAGTTTTCTGATAGGTCCACCTCTAGGCCTCTAGAGATCATTCATTCTGATGTTATAGGCCCCTTTTCTCCTAGTCTTGGGGGAGCAAGGTATATTTTGACCTTCATAGATGATTTTTCCAGGTACACATTCATTTATTTGCTGAAACACAAAGATGAGGTCTTTGGTAAATTTAAGGCTTTTGTGGCTTGGGCGAATGGAAAATTCCCAAGGCCAGTGTCTGCCTTGCAATCAGATCGAGGTGGAGAGTATCTATCCTCAAAGTTTAAAAACTTTTTGTTAGAAAAAGGGATAGAACACATTTTAGCTAACCCTTACACTCCAGAACAGAATTCTGTTGCAGAGAGAAAAGGCAGAACATTGCAGGAAGCAATGATGTGTTTGCTGAAGGATGCTAGTTTGCCTTTTAGGTATTGGGGAGAAGCTGTTAATACAGCGTGTTATGTGCAGAACAGGCTGTTTAGCAGTGCAATTCAGGATGTCCCTTTTCGTTTGTTCTATGGTGTGAAGCCTAAAGTAAGCCACCTCAGGGTGTTTGGAAGCACAGCTTGGGTGCACATTCCCAAACAGCTGAGGCGCAAGGGGGCTTCCAGAACAAAGAAAGCAATCTTTGTAGGGTATGAACAGAGTCAGAGAAGCTACAGGTTCATACTGGATAATCAACTGATAATTAGTAAAAGTGCTTCTTTTGCTGAGCAGAATTGGGATAAAATAAACTCTAGTTCTTCAGTTGATTTATCCATGGGGGAGCAGCAAAGTCTTGCTGATGGTGATTTGCAGGAATCACCCAGTGAAGTCAATGAGCAGGAAGCTGACTTGTCTGGAAAATCAGAGGTTTCTGAGGACAATGGTGGGAAACAGAGTGTAAGTCCTGTCCTACCTCGCAGGTCTGAAAGGATTAATAAGGGAGTTCCTCCTGATCGTTATCAAGTAGATATTGTGAAGGCTTTTCACATTCACACAGAGCCTGAGTCTCTGGAAGAAATTAAAGAAATGCCAGCTGAAATAGCTAAGTGTTGGCATGAAGCCATGCAGCAAGAGTTGGATTCCTTAAAGGAAAATAAAACTTGGAAACTAGTAAGTTTGCCTCCCAATCAGAACGTTTTAGGTTGTAGGTGGGTGTTCAAACTGAAAAAAGATTCTGATGGCAAAATTCAGAAGTGCAAAGCAAGGTTGGTAGCAAAAGGTTTTGCTCAAAGAAAAAATGTGGATTATGACAAAACTTTTGCTCCAGTGACAAAAGCTGAATCTATCAGGTTGCTTTTAAAGGCTGCTGCCATGAAGAAACTGTCTGTTTATCACTATGATATTCAAACTGCTTTTCTGTATGGTGACTTGGAGGAAAAATTGTTTATGCAACAGCCTCCTGGTTATGAAAAAGAAAAACATCTTGTGTGTGAATTGCAGAAATCCATCTATGGTTTAAAACAAGCCGCGCGTTGTTGGAATATTAAAATGGATAATATTTTGCAAAAATTTGGGTTTCAGAAGGGAATTGCTGATCCTTGTGTGTATGTAAAAAATGATAAGCAAGGTGTAATGTACTTGTGCTTGTATGTGGATGATTTGTTGCTGCTCACTTCATCTGATGAACAGAAGCATTCCTTTGAGGTTTGTATGAAAAACAATTTCACATTGAAATGTCTTGGAGCAGTTAACAATTACTTAGGATTAGAAATTGAGAGGGAAAAAGATGGCAGTTTTCTCATAAGCCAGAGTAGCAAAATTAAGAAGCTGCTGGAGGATTTTAAAATGCAGGACTGCAAGTCTGTCTCCTCCCCCATGCTTCCCGAGTTTCTAAAAGAGGAGGGGGAGAAGGGAGATGGTGAGTCATCTGAAGGAGATGGTTTCAGATCAGCCATTGGCAGTCTTCTTTACATTGCAAATAACAGCCGTCCGGACATTTCTAATTGTGTGTCCATTTTGAGCAGGTTTGTGGAAAATCCCACATCTGCTGCAAAGTCTGGGTTAAAAAGGCTGTTTCGTTATTTGCAAGGCACCAAAGATTTTTGCTTAAGGTTGTCTGCTACAGACACAGAAGAAAAATTAGAATGCTGGTGTGATTCAGATTGGGCTGGAGATCTCAGTGATAGGAAGTCTACTTCTGGAAGTGTAATTCAATTTGCAAAGTCCACCATTGCATGGTTTTCCAGAAAGCAGACTGTAGTAGCCATCAGCACAGCTGAAGCTGAATTTTATGCTTTAGCACAACTGTGCAATGAAGTAATTTGGTTTACTCAATTGTTGCAAGACATTGGAGTCATTCTAAGCCAGCCTGTCACAATTCATGAAGACAATCAAGCTTGTATCCATTTGGCTTTATCTGAAAGTTCCAGAAATCGTACAAAGCACATTGATGTGCGTTTTCATCTTGTTAAAGATTTTCTAGCCAAGAAAAAGGTTGTTTTGAAATACTGTGATACTAAATTAATGTTGGCTGATATCTTAACCAAGCCTCTAGTTGCCAGTAGGCACTGTGAGTTGATTACCAAGCTGGGTTTGTTTCCATATTCTTTCTAGTCATAAAAAAAGGGGAGTGTTGTATATATTTTTTATGTCTGTAGAATATGTGGCTGAGTTTTTAAAAAGCCAGGCCTCAAAAACTTTTTTCCTGTTTGGGCTCAGGAGCACATGTTCACCCCCACTCAGGAATGTTATTGCCTTCAGGTGCCGGCCAGTCTCTAAGTTCTGACCAATCAGAATTAGCTGTTTGAGCTTTGCCCATATTGGGAATCTGTTGCCTAGGTGTTTTGGTCACATGTTGGATTCTGTCCACTCAGATGCTGGTCAGGTAAAGGTTTAAAATGTAAATGCCTTTTGTCCTTTTGTTCTCTGCTAACTGCTCTGCTATCTAAATGTAAATAGTCATGCCTTCTCTTCGGCTGAAGAAAAAGCTTAGTTTCGTTTTTCTTTGTTTTAAATAAAGCAACGTTTTGCTACAAACTTATCTCTTGGTTTTTCCATAACTCTGATCACAAATTTTATAAAAATACAAAAGAAGAGACATATTTGGAAAAATTTTGCATTTAGACACAATCAGACAGAGACATACAGTAAAGGAAGCTCCTTGGTGATGGTGTAGGTGGTGGGAGCAGGGCTCACATTGTTTGGAGGAAACTCATAGCAGATTCATGTCTGTCCTGCCTCCCACAAGAACTTCTAAGCATAACAAAAATAAAGTTTGTTCTTCAACTTCCAGTGCTCTCTCATTAAAAATGCACTTTGGTAGTAAGTTATAGTAGAGAGTATTGGTTCATTCTGCTTTACAAGGCATACACCAGTTGTCCTAATCTGCTGCTCTTCATTTGTTTTGAACAATAAATTTTATTGGGTATATGGACATGGAATGGGGAATTAATATTGTATATGGTAACTGCGGCAAGATTATTGTATGTACAGATAGAAAAGTAATGAAATGGCTTCCAGTGAGGATTCATGGCAAACTAGACATCCCTGAAAGAGCTGGGACAGCATTGCAGTGGAGATTGGCAGCCAGACGGTGAATTCTGGCCAGCGCAGTCTCTCCAGAAAAAAGGAGAGAGCGTGAGATTGCCCACTTGCACTCCGGGCAGCTGCTCCTCGTGAGTAGACTGCAGGAACTGAGGTTTTTGTGGTCAGCTCACGAGTTGAGCAGCTGGGAGTCAAGGGATTGCAATCAAGTTCTCAGCCGTAATGCATCCTATATGGACACAAGGTTCTGTCCATATAAGAAATGATGGGTTCTCCAACATCTTCAAAGGGCAATTGTTTTGAGAATCTGGATGTACACAGGCTGGCTATGGCTCTCCAGGTGTCAGGATTGCACAACCAAATGAACTTAGTGCATTAGATTGCCACTTCCCGCCAGCAAAGCCAGCTAGACGAGAGAAAGCAGACACGTGTCAAGCTTGTTTACAGGATAGGAGGGGGGATGGAAGCCAGACAGCGAACAGCAGACTCTGGGAACCAAGGTCATTTGCAACTGCCTGAGTCAGGTGTGGGGAGGGGGAATGTGAGCTCACCAAGGGAATGTTTTAATTAGAGGCTTTGCAACATTTTTATCAGTTCCAGCTTTCTCTGTGATTCTTGTAGCTTTCTTCAATTAAATAACTTTCCTTTTCTACAATGAAACTGAGTGAAGTTCTTTCATTTGAAGATTAAGCCTAGCAATCTTTACACCAGATATCAGACAATTTCCCCAACCTTATCTGATAGTGTGGGATTGAAGCTAGACCTTCCAGGTGCAAAACAGGTGCACTTCTTCAGAGATCCTCTACAGCAGTGTTTCTCAACCTTGGCAGCTGGAAGATGTGTAGACTTCAACTCCCAGCTATGCTGGCTGGGGAATTCTGAGAGTTGAAGTCCACACATCTTCCTGCTGCCAAGGTTGAGAAACACTGCTCTAGACATTTCATTGTTTGGATACATGAAGATGAATACTTAACAATATTATGATTTGATGAGCAAAATAGAGCAGAGGTAGCAAAGGAAGAAAGTCTGACTCTTTAACAGAACTTTGGCATGTAAGGCCAAATTTCTAACCAGGGATAAAGTTAGTTTTAACCCATTCCACAGAGATCTGGAAATCTTACCTGTTAACGCTCTTTATTTTGTGCATGTGGGCATGATCTTTAATAACAGAATGCAGATGCAAGCACAAGTTGTATGAGTTCAGCTATTCCAGCACTAAATTGGCTGAGATGAGGCTCAGATTTCCTCTTGGCATTATGTTTTAAAGATCTGGTGAGGTCTAAGTGCTTGTGAAATTGTTATGACTGCTGGCATTGAACTTATAAAATAAACTTAAGAGCTAATAAGGAGGCATGGATAATATAATTACAGTCTTGGAAACAATCCCAAGAAAGTCATGTATAAATACCCAGAAAATAATGAGACTAGAGTACAGTTACGATAGAGGCTTCAACAGAGGTTTCTTAGTATTAACATGGGGAGAACTGTATACTTCTTCATAACTATCTTTTAACATTCATGGCTCTTTCTCTACCCAGTACTTTTTAATGTTCATAGTTCTCAAGCTACCTATCAGAAAAAGAGGAGAAATTCATCTGCCTTGCTTTTTAATGAAAAGTTAGCAATTTTTTTAACAGATGCACTAATCAAAACCCAGTTATTCTTTGAGATTCAGTGCTCTTCCAATTTTGTTACTGTGGGTAATTTCCAGTTTGCACCCAGCACATTCCCAGTCTAACCAGTTCAGAGCAAGCGCACAAGCCACTAGGTACAGCTAGGAAGAAAAAATGTAGGTTTATGTTTATTAAACATCAGTGAACATCAAAAACATTTAACAGGCAAAAATGGGTAAAAAGCAGGCCAAAATAAGGAGAGAGGGAGACCTCAACAGCAGATGAGAAATAAAAAAGGGGAGAGGACTTAAGGTTGTGAATCTACATTATTTATGTATTAATGTATATCATTCATTGGCGATCACTCGTAGCCGAGTAAGATTGTCTTCCAAAGGTAAAATTTTAACGGTGGATCCGTAAGTGGCTATAAAGGCCGATTCTGGATCCGCACAACCTCCCACAATTAAAAAAAATGTAATATCAGCATTGAGAACTGGGAAGCCCTAACTCATGAGCGTTTCAATTGGAGGTCATCCTTTATTAATGGCGCTATGGACTTTGAAGAACCACGAGTACAGGGCGAAAAGGAGAAAAGCGCTAAAAGGAAGGCACGTCAGGCAAACCCTCATCATGACCGTCTCCCACCCGGAAACCTATTAATGTATATATCTCTATACCAAAAGCACATCACCTTTTAGAGCCACTGGAAACAATATTGTGGGTAATTAGCATGGACAGTCCCAAAGAGAGTGGCCTTTGGTTATTCCAGCTTTAACCCTTTTATGTGCATAACAGCAACTGAATAGAGATGGAAAGTAGGACACCAGGTGATCCCTCTCTATTCTGCACCATGAAAAAAACCATTTTGTGAGCAGCGATAATATATCCAACATAAGGAAATGGTTTGCTATTGCCTTCTGGGATGTTTTCCAACTTCCCATTTTAGCCTCCAGCCCCAGTTCTCCATGGAGGTCTCTCGTCTGTGTATTAAACAAGGCTCAACACTGCTTCGTTTCCAAGCCCAGCTAAATTTGGCCAGATACTGCCACGTGCTGAGGGGCAAAGTAAAAAAAGGTTTGTAAGCAAAAACACCCTCATGAAAAAACATAAAGTACAAATATACAATACATTATGGGGACCTGCTTACAGAAGTTATGTATTAGCCAAAATACATATAAAATACATATATTAAGAGAGATGTTAATTTTGCGCTATGATTTTTCTTAGAAAAATTCTTCAACAAATGTGCCGTAAGCAAGCACAAATGAGCAGATGAGAAATAGGAAAACACAGAAAATGTGGTTCACCCCTGCAAATAAAGGATCTTTATTTCCTGCCCACAAGATATATTTATTTGATCTCACCCTTCTTCTGGGGATCTCAGGTCACTACACAAGGTTGAAATCCTCATAAGAAGCCTATGGAGTATATTAATGACGAGTTATCTGAAAGACGCCCAGCTTCATAGCTGGCTGTGAATTTGAACTCGAATCCTTTTGCTCCTAGACTGACGCCCTCCTCGTGTAAGTGGGTATGGCCATTACCTGGACCAACCAATATTTAATACTTTGAAATAAATAAAGAAAAAAAAAGTCTATCCCCCTTGCCCCCAATTTCATCGGTTTTGTAGCCTCTTAGGCTCTGAAGATTCTGTTTCATGTAACTCCTGCTAATATAATTACAGGGAGAAATCAGTTGATGGATCACGTTAATTAAGAATTTCAGTAATAATTGCAAGCCACTCATAGTAGGAACAGCTTCAGGTGATAATGATCACCTGAAGCAGCAAGGAGGGGAAAGGAAGTAAACGTTATTTATCCTTTCTCTTCCTCCATAAATGTAAGAGGTCTGAAGTCATTCTACTGGGCAGCAGATAAAAGATGTGGGGCAGATTTCAATATTTCTGCTTTTCATGTCCTGCAAACATGACTGACAGTGTAGTCATCATTTTGTGGTGTTAGCTTAGGAAAAAGATGGTTGCTACAGAAACCAGGGCAAGGTATCTATTGTGCCTATCGTCTCTCATTTTAGGGCTGACTCAAAAAAATTTCACCAGTTCTCCAGAAGCAAAATTCCTTTCTATTCCAAAGCTATCCTTCAACCAGGATCACCTTAGTTGGGTTTGATTCAAACTCCCAATGCCTTTGGCTAGCATTGTCTCATGTGGTGGTGAATGATTGGCATTGTGGTCCAACATATTCAGAAAGCACTACAATAAGCAAACTATATGCAAAGTATTTTTATTTAAAACTGTTGGATTGGGTCCAAAGTGAAAATATTCTTGTTAGAGGGGACCATTCAACCTTAGACCACTGTCTGAATTGCACCATTTAGCTGAAAAATACACTTTACTGCCCAAAAGGCACCCTTTTTGCAGCTTTGTGGATTTCAAATCAGCTTTTGATCTGATTCCAAGGGAGAGGCTATGGCAAAAACTTCAGGGATCCTCAGTGGATAAAAGATTGCTCCTTCTTATCCAGACTCTTTATTCTAACACCTAATTGAGAGTCAGATGTTCCCCTTGAGGGC
The DNA here is from genome assembly GCA_023362775.1 of Charina bottae. NCBI lineage: Eukaryota > Metazoa > Chordata > Lepidosauria > Squamata > Charinaidae > Charina > Charina bottae. The sequence continues at coordinate 29,636,846 of JALMGJ010000006.1, read as the reverse complement.
ACCGTTATGAAACTGTTTCCACCAAAAGTGGGGTAAGGCAAGGCTGAATTCTGCCCCCCCCTTTTTTTTTAAATTTGTACATCAGTTCAGTAATTCAGGCTCTCTCATCTAATCGTCACACTCCAATGTTAGCAGATCATGCAATTTCAGCCTTGCTATAGTATATGCCCCTTCATGGATCACTGCCCCTTCATGGATCACTGCCTTGTCGTAGCGAAGGGGCTTGCGTAACTCAGTGAAGTCAGGTCAAGAAGAACAGGTCATGACGGAGAGTTCTGACAAAACGTGGTCCAAAACTGGAGGAGGGAATGGCAAACCACTCCAGTATCCTTGCCAAGAAAACCCATGGACAGTATCAAAAGGCTAAAAGATATGACGCCGGAAGATGAGCCCCTCAGGTCGGAAGGTGTCCAAAATGCTACTGGGGAAGAGCGGAGGGCAATTCCGAGTAGCTCCAGAAAGAGTGAAACGGCTGGGCCAAAGCCGAAAGGACGCTCAGTTGTGGATGTGTCTGGAAGTGGAAGGAAAGTCCGATGCTGTAAAGAACAATATTGCATAGGAACCTGGAATGTAAGATCTATGAATCAAGGTAAGCTGGATGTGATCAAACATGAGATGACAAGATTGAACATCGACATCTTGGGAATCAGCGAACTAAAATGGACAGGAATGGGCGAATTTAATTCAGGAGACCATTATATATACTACTGTGGGCAAGAATCCCTTAGAAGAAATGGAGTAGCTCTCATAGTCAATAAAAGAGTGGGAAAGGCAGTACTGGGGTACAACCTCAAAAACGACAGAATGCTTTCAGTTCGAATCCAAGGCAAACCATTCAACATCACAGTGATCCAAGTCTATGCCCCAACCACTGATGCCGAAGAAGCTGAAGTTGACCGGTTCTATGAAGACCTACAACACCTTCTAGAACTAACACCAAAAAAAGATGTCCTTTTCATCATAGGGGACTGGAATGCTAAAGTAGGAAGTCAAAAAATAAACGGAATAACAGGCAAGTTCGGCCTTGGAGTACAAAATGAAGCAGGGCAAAGGCTAATAGAGTTTTGTCAAGAGAACACGCTGGTCATAGCAAACACTCTTTTGCAACAACACAAGAGACGACTCTACACATGGACATCTCCAGATGGTCAATACCGAAATCAGATTGATTATATACTTTGCAGCCAAAGATGGAGAAGCTCTATACAATCAGCAAAAACAAGACCTGGAGCTGACTGTGGCTCAGATCATGAGCTTCTTATCGCAAAATTTAGGCTTAAATTGAAGAACGTAGAGAAAACCACTAGACCAATCAGGTATGACCTAAATCATATCCATTATGAATATACAGTGAGGAATAGATTTAAAGGATTAGATCTGGTAGACAGAGTGCCTGACGAACTATGGATGGAGGTTCGTAACATTGTACAGGAGGCAGCAACTAAAACCATCCCAAAGAAAAAGAAATGCAAGAAAGCAAAGTGGCTGACTGATGAGGCTTTACAAATAGCTGAGGAAAGAAGGGAAGCAAAAGGCAAGGGAGAAAGGGAAAGATATAAACAACTGAATGCAGAATTCCAGAGAATAGCAAGGAGAGATAAGAAGGCCTTCTTAAATGAACAATGCAAAGAAATCGAGGAAAACAATAGAATGGGGAAGACTAGAGATCTCTTCAAGAAAATCGGAGATATCAAGGGAACGTTTTGTGCAAAGATGGGCATGATAAAGGACAAAAAAGGCAGGGACCTAACAGAAGCAGAAGAGATTAAGAAGAGGTGGCAAGAATACACAGAAGAACTATACAAGAAAGATCTTAATATCCCTGATAAATACGATGGTGTGGTCACTGACCTTGAGCCGGACATCCTAGAGAGTGAAGTCAAGTGGGCCTTAGGAAGCATTACTAACAACAAAGCTAGCGGAGAAGACAGTATCCCAGCTGAGCTATTTAAAATCCTAAAAGATGATGCTGTTAAAGTGCTGCACTCAATATGCCAACAAATTTGGAAAACTCAACAGTGGCCACAGGATTGGAAAAGGTCAGTTTACGTTCCAATTCCAAAGAAAGGCAATGCCAAAGAATGCTCAAACTACCGTACAATTGCGCTCATTTCACATGCTAGCAAGGTTATGCTCAAAATCCTACAAGCTAGGCTTCAGCAGTATGTGAACCGAGAACTACCAGAAGTGCAAGCTGGGTTTCGAAGAGGCAGAGGAACTAGAGATCAGATTGCCAACATTTGCTGGATCATGGAAAAAGCAAGAGAGTTCCAGAAAAACATCTACTTCTGCTTCATTGACTACGCTAAAGCCTTTGATTGTGTGGATCACAACAAACTGTGGCAAAGTCTTAAAGAGATGGGAGTACCAGACCACCTTACCTGTCTCCTGAGAAACCTGTATGCGGGTCAAGAAGCAACAGTTAGAACCGGACATGGAACAACCGACTGGTTCAAAATTGGGAAAGGAGTACGACAAGGCTGTATATTATCACCCTGCTTATTTAACTTATATGCAGAGTACATCATGAGAAATGCCGGGCTGGATGAATCACAAGCCGGAGTTAAGATTGCCGGGAGAAATATCAACAACCTCAGATATGCAGACGATACCACCCTAATGGCAGAAAGTGAAGAGGAACTAAAGAGCCTCTTGATGAGGGTGAAAGGAGAGAGTGCAAAAGCTGGCTTGAAACTCAACATTAAAAAAACCCAGATCATGGCATCTGGTCCCATCACTTCCTGGCAAATAGAAGGGGAGGAAATGGAAGCAGTGACAGATTTTATTTTCTTGGGTTCCAAGATCACCGCAGACGGTGACTGCAGCCATGAAATTAAAAGACGCTTGCTCCTTGGGAGGAAAGCTATGGCAAACCTAGACAGCATATTAAAAAGCAGAGACATCACCTTGCCGACAAAGTTCCGTATAGTTAAAGCTATGGTTTTTCCAGTAGTAATGTATGGCTGTGAGAGTTGGACCATAAGGAAGGCTGAGCGCTGAAGAATTGATGCTTTCGAACTGTGGTGCTGGAGAAGACTCTTGAGAGTCCCTTGGACTGCAAGGAGGTCAAACCAGTCAATCCTAAAGGAAATCAACCCTGACTGCTCATTGGAAGGACAGATGCTGAAGCTGAAGCTCAAATACTTTGGCCACCTAATGCGAAGAGAGGACTCACTGGAAAAGACCCTGATGCTGGGAAAGACTGAAGGCAAAAGGAGAAGGGGACGGCAGAGGATGAGATGGTTAGATAGCATCACCGATGTAATGAACATGAATTTGAGTAAACTCTGAGAGACAGTGGAGGACAGGAAGGCCTGGCGTGCTATGGTCCATGAGGTCACGAAGAGTTGGACACGACTAAACGGCTGAACAACAACAACAACAGTATATGCAGATGATGTAGTAATTTTGTCAGTCTCCCAGGTGGAAATGAGAAGGGCATTGAGGGCATTGTTTTATTTTTGTCTAAAAGAACAACTTGTAGTAAATTATCAAAAAAAATAAAGTGCTAGTGTTTGCACAACACAACAGTAGGTTACATAAATGGCAAATTAATGGGACCCCAATATAGCAGGTACATATTTATAAATATCTTGGGGTGCAGTTCCAGGCTTCCTTATCTTGGAGCGCACATTTCGCTTATCAGCCAAGTGTGGCCCAACGTAGCTCCACAGTTGTCTTTAGGTTCTTTTATTCAAAGGGGGCACATTTTATTCCTGCAGCTTGCAAGGTTTTTCTTGCTAAGGTCACCTCTCAGCTTCTTTATGGGTTCCAATTTGCATTTTTACAAAGTTTAATATCCTGGAAGCTGTCCAGTCCAAATTTATAAGAGCAATACTCGTAGTTCTGAGATGCATCAAGAATGCTGTTTTACAGTTAGAGACAGGTTTGGCTTCTGTGGGTGCCAGAGCCTGGTTCTATCTCCTTAATTTCTGGTTGAAATTGATTTTTTCTCCTGTGGGTCTGGCTCCACTGGTTCTCAGACACCGTTTTAAATCAACCAGGCTAACAAAAGCTAATAGCAAACTCCAGTCCTTAGGACTCTCTTTGGAAAGTCTCTGTCTATTAGGGCTTGAAAATGCCAGGAGTCATCTTAAATAACCTATCTGGGATATTGATTTTCATATCAGTTTAAGCCTAGTATCCAACCCTACAGTTTATGTATTCTCAAATGGGCATGTGCCATCACCTTATCTCTGTTTAATTCTGATTCTGAAATTTCGTTGGGCTTTCACCTTGGCCAGGTCGGATGCTCTACCCTCTGCAGTTCTGTGGGGACAGTATAAAAACATCCCTGTTCAGCAGTGCTTATGCCCGTGTGGAGATGGCTCTGTGGAATCCCTAAGCCATATGCTCCTTTGTTGCTCTGTCTCTAGGGAATCTGAGAAGGTATACATTGATCCCATTTTAAAGAACTACCCTGGCAGAGAGCACAGTGTCTAACTGTCACTGACCAGGACCCTGACATATCTTTCCAGGTTGCCCGATTTTGCGCTATCATTTGTTGTATCCGTCCCACCTACAGTTGAAATTTAGCACAAATTTTGGTGATTGCCACTGCTATTTGCACCATAGCTACAATATTGATGTATTTTATGTAATTTTTATTGCAATGTTTTATGTTTCATTAATAATTACAGGTCTATGTATTTTATTGTTGTTTTTTCTGGCCCATAGGCCGTAATAAACAGTTGTTTTGATTCAGAAAGCACCAAGATGGGGAAAGCTATTTTGATTAATCAATATAGGCATTAAAATGTGTAATTGTCATTAATTTGTGTTTGCATGAAACCAGACATCTCTCCTTAAGGAAGTGTTTCTGCAGTATTGGGGAGATATGACTCTCCCTCCCTCCTTTCCTCATTGTTGATTGGAAAATATCATTCATTGCAATTTAGGTTATGTAGAATCCAGTTGCATGAATAGCACCCGCCGTGTGGAATATCTTGCCCCCTGAGGTGAGACGGGCACCCTCGCTCCTGGCCTTCAGGAAATCTTTAAAGACCTGGTTCTGCCGCCTTACCTGGAACAAAGGAAATAATAGTTCCTCCTGGGGGTGGTTAGCTTAGCAATATCCTCTTTTTAAGAACATACCATCTCTTGGATTTTTATTATTTATTTTTATAGTATATTTTAGATGTATAGGTTTTTAACTTTTTATAATGTGATTGTAAACCACCCAGAGTCTGCCATGGTAGAGATGGGCGGTGATAAATCCAAATAATAAATAAATGAATAAATGAATACTGCAGGCACCAATATTACCTGTGAAATTGCTGCAGAATTAGATGTTTTTGGATCTACAGCCATAAAATGGCTATTGGTCTCCCTTCTTTTCCATCACAGGCATATCTCCAGGAATGGCAGGAACACTTATACTATAATTGTTACTATTCTTTCCACACTGTATTACTTTTTGGGGAGCATTGCTCTGGGACCAAATTAAATTTCTTGAGGTTTATTCCTAGCAGTGAGTACTGCAGATTATGTGGGGTTTTTTCCCCCAAGGATTTTTGTAAATATGATAAATATGCATATAATGCCTAGCTGGTGCCCGCTTGGTAATAAGTAATTTATAGTTATATAGACAAAGAAGTCATCTAAAGAGATGTTCTATTCCCTATGAGCTAACTCCTTAACAACTATTAATAGTAGAATGACAATTTATTTATTTACAGTATTTATTAAATTTATATGGCTATGGTTCCTCTTTGACAAGAAACCTTACAAAATCTGTAGCAAGGAAGATGAGTTAAAAATTGTTGAGAATCTATTGTTGAGAATCCATCCACTAATTTGAATAGTTATCCTCCAATTGCATATTTTTGTCTCTTTTTGAATCTTGGTAGATCACTGGATCCTCCATTTTCCACAACCAGAATCTGGTTTTTTACTCCATCAATAGATCTATTTGGGGAAGGCCATAGCTCAGTACTCTGGACAACAGTGGCCTAGAATCTGATCTGTGATCTAGTAAAACTCCTATCAGTCTATGTTAGAGCAGTGGTCTCAGTAGTATCCATAATACACTGCAATTACATGTAGGGTGGCCCTCGTGCAATCACACAATTATGTTTTTGCATCACAATTTTTGATGCAAATCTGTAAGTTGTCACTTGCCCCTCTTATAAGGTAAAGGTAAAGACATTTGTGCAGTCGTGTCCGACTCTTGGGGCTGGTGCTCATCTCCGTTTGTTAGCCGAAGAGCCAGCGTTGTCCGAAGACGCTTCCATGGTCATGTGGCCGCATGACGCGCGTGGAATGCTGTTACCATCCCACTGAAGTGGTACCTATTAATCTACTTGCATTTGCATGCTTTTGAATTGCTAGGTTGGCAAGAGCTGGGGTGAGTGCGGGCGCTCACTCCGTCACGCGGGACTAGGGATTCGAACCTCTGAACTTGCGATCTTCCGATCGACAAGCCTGGCGTCTTACCCACTGAGCCACTATGCCCCTCTTATAGACGCATATAAATTGTGTGATTCAATACACAGTAATTTGCTATTAAACAGCTTGCCATACAGGGCAAATCAGCTACCTGACCACATTTTTATAAAAATAAATCAATCCAGAACACAGCTAATAAATAAATCACGTTTATCGAAAGAGAGAGAGAAAGAACATATGAAAATGACATTAATGGCTGAAATGGCACTAGGAAATTAACAATATTGAATTTTATATAACAAACATGGAAGTATGTAATCTTGAGGAACAAGGTGGGAGGTCATTTTATCCAACAAGGAGTTCTACATATACTCATCTTACTCAGTTATTAGGTGTCAGACTGAACATTTGTTTATGCCAATACAGCTTGCAATGTCAACTAAAGCACACAGTACTATTCACATATATACAGTATATGAGGTATAATATTACATGGAGGTGTGGTATATTCAAGGGCTGGTAGAGAATTTCAGTAATCTACATTGTGGACAGTGAGTTAACACTACTGAGACTGAAGTCTCTCTTCTCCCTGCTAGGCACGTGTGTGTGCACACACAACCACATACATTACAATACACATTCATGTCTGAGGTAATTTTTCTAGAAATGTCTATTAGTGCATGCAGCTAGGAAGGAAGGAAGGAAGGAAGGAAGGAAGGAAGGAAGGAAGGAAGGAAGGAAGGAAGGAAGGAAGGAAGGAAGGAAGGAAGGAAGGAAGGATAGCATCACATCATTGAAGCTGATTGGGGCAGGAGAGACTTGGGCTAGCACAATTGTGCCCCTTTATTTCCTGCAATATCTCCATGTTCAGGACAAATAGGTTCAAACCTTCTTAACAACTCTGAGGTATGCAAAATTCAGTTCTGCTCTGATACATGACCATTATGAGCAGAGAACTGTCATAGGTGAAAAGAGGGAGAGAGAGAGAAAAAGAACACTTAGAAAGGAGAAAAGACATTTCGGCAGCTGGCTCAGAACAAAATGTAATTCCTATTCACAAGGATACTATACATATTAAGAATTATTCAAGGGCCAGATAAGATAATCAAATAGGGTTTTAGTAACAGACCAAGCTGATTCTGACACTCCTCTTTTTTCTTCACAAGCATTGTGGTAGAAATGATTTGTCTGGTAGAAACCCACTAATATTAACTTTTAAAATAAAATTAGAGATGGCTACATCAGACATTCTCAACTTGGTGCCCTCCAGATGTTTTGGACCAGTTCCAAGCAAAGTCCAAGGAATTCCAGGTAGACCCAATTGATCTAAAAGACAGCAGGTTGAGGAAAGAAAAGCTATGTTTTTATTATAAAAGCATATATGCTCCCACTCATGCTGTATTGTGGTGCTCACAAGGACAGTAGACATGGCTTGGAAGACAGTCACATTAAATTTAAATTTTGAACCTTCTTTTTGTAAATAATTAGCTGGATCAGAAACCAGAAACTTCTCAGTCATTTGAACATAGGGAAAAGGTAGATCAAGCCCAGCTGCTGGCCAGATATGTTTAGTGGGAAATAAATATTATTGGTTTAATAGTAACTTAATCAGCCTTAAGCATGTGATCTACAAAGTGCAAGCTTTACTCAGCTAAGAATGCTTAAGATTTTAGTCCTGTTTTCAGGCTGCACTGGCCTAGAGCCTTATACCACAATCTCATGCATGCTTACATAAAGTTCTACTCAGTTCAGTCAGGCTTACTCTCAGGTAAGTCTGCATAGGTTTGCAGCCTTTAAGTGAGAAAGTTGGTGGATAGATCATAACCCCTGGCATTGCACATCCAATGTACTTATTACCTGTATAGTAGAGAGCAGAATCATTAGTGTGGAGTGAAAAATGAATGGGATTTGGATGGGTATACAATAAAAGTTTCCAAATATATGGATATGTTGTTTTCTAGGAAAAGAAAATCACATGAAACAGTCAGCTGTGCTGGTTTTTACAGTACAGAAATTTCAATTATTTACATATCATGTAACTGAAAATCAACTGGTGTTTCTAGATCACTAGATCACTGTTTCTCAACCTTGGCTGCTTGAAGATATGTGGACTTCAACTCCCAGAATTCCCCAACCAGCATGGGAGTTGAAGTCCACACATCTTCAAGTGGCCAAGGTTGAGAAACACTGTTCTAGATCATACTTGCCAATTTATTAATTAAAACAGACAATTTGTCAACTGATTTTGTTTCTGATAAACAGAAAAATGAAAACTATAATGAAATGTGGTATATGCATTGACACTATGAAGAATTATCATTGGCACAAAGAAGTATATTTTTCTCAAACTGTTTGAATCTTGCTCAGTTGAGGAAGAGGAACTGGAGGAAAACAACACCCAGTTTTCATCTTGTGATCAGATTGTCTACTACATGATGGCTACTCAAGAAACTTGTGCAAATCAGGCCCATCTTTCAACTGTTTTTGTATAAAATTGAAGTTCAGCTTTCTACATTGAAGTTTCTTGAAAGAAGGAAAAACAAAAAGAGAAAACTAAGTTCTTTTTGTTAAAAAAATACAAAAGACAAATGAACAAATTATAAGGGCTACATATGGCAGTTATCTACCATACCAGCTTCAAGTATTTACAATGCTATGTTTAATTTATTTATATCTTTACAGAAATGGTACAATGCTCTAGCCAAAGTATTTTCATGACCGCAATTGTCACCCATGCCTCAATGAATATTTTCAGATGACTCTCTTTGATCAGCCACTTCCTTTAAGGCACTGCACATATGCTATAGTCTCCTTCTCAGTGGAGCTTCTTTCACTGGATTGTGCATTTTTCTCTCTCCCTTGCTTGCCCTTCTCTGAGGACTTTGGATTTTATGTATTTCAAATCACTGTTGACACTAGGTCGGCGGGCAAAGGGGGAGATCATGCCAAAAGCATCTGTCTCTTTCACCCTATGCATCCTGAAGGACTTTTGGTGAAAAGTATCACCATACTGGACAGAGATCTTCCTATGAAGAGCAGGGCTCATTTCATGGGGTAGTTTGGCCATGCTGAAAAGAACGTAGAACATCTCATTCACATTGGTGTTTTTCTTGGCGGAGACTTCAAAGTAAGCACAGTTCTCATCACTGGAGACAAGCTTCTCAGCTTCCTCAGAGCGCACTTGGCGATAGAGTTCACCATGATCATTCTTGTTACCACAGATCACCATGGGCAGGTCCCCCGTTTCCTTGGTTTTGTTCTTCAGACATGATTTGACTTCAAGGATCTGCTTCTGGAGCCTCTTGACCTCATCAAAGGATTCTCTGTTGTCCAAACTGAATACCAGGATGAAAACATCTCCTGTAGTATTCCAACAGGAAATAAGAAAGGCAGTAGGTTACAACTTTGTCTCAGAAATATGTGCTTAAGAATGGCATACAGCAAAACTAGTATTTATTCTATAGATTCTATGGCAGCATTTGCAGTCTAGTGTCTTCCATGTGTCAGAGTCCAATGCCCATAATACCTAACCCTTTTCTAATCAAAAGCCATGCTACCTAGGGAGGTGGCAGCTGAAGTTAAGCATAACTGGAGAGTGCTAGGGTGGGGAACAGTAGCAGTAAAACAAAAACATTCAGAATATTTGAATAAAATAAATACTATTTACAGATCTTTAAGGGATCCATTAACATATATATGCAATGCAATGAAAGCTTTTAGCAAAATAATGTTTTGAGAAATGGCAGGTCATGTACCATTTTTTCCCTGACATAGATCTTCCTCTATTGTATGTCTTCAGGAGGAATTTTAATCTTATTTTTTCTGTAGTGGCATCCTCTTCAGTGGAAAATTGAATTGTTTCTATTACTAATATTATTTCTTTTCTGCCATGTCCAGTTCTAAGAACTAAATGCTGAATAACCTGTAAAGCTTAATTAATTCACTATCTAAAATATTTCTTGTCCGATCGTCCAATGTTTTCTCCAAGTTCCATTTTACCTTTTACAATCTTCTATATATCAGTCCCTATATATTGCCCCCTTGCTATTATTTGACCTCTAAATGCCCTAAATTCTAATAGCAAACTATCTGACTGTGGTTGCCATTTTATATGTTCTATAAAAAAGGATGATGCATAATATTGTCCAGTCACAATGCTTCATGTAATGATTAATGCAGATGAGCCTGCAAAAGGAAACAGTTGGTGTGTGATCCACTCACATTAAATGAAAGGTTAGGTCAGTTGGTTTGAATTGATTATGCATGTCCATTTTCAGCCAATCCAAATATACAGTGTATATATCAAAGAATCAATAGCTGTGAGTGGAAAAGCCTACAGTATTTCAGATGCATCAGAGGGCTCACATATAGCCAGTTAGATGTTTTTGACCTCTTTGAACACTCACATGCTGCTCTTGAAACATTTTTGAGTTTTCAGAGCAGCTTGCCATGCCACAAGAGTCTCTTTTGTTCAAGAAAAGCAAAGCCAAAGTTTTCTTGTCCAAACACATCTGACTTAGTCTTTGGGAAATTGGTGGCTGCCTCTTAAAGATAGGATTCAGAGTTAATGTGGGCCAATTCTTGCCTGCTCTTTTCAATTTTGGATTTTCCCAAGCATCCTCAGCCTGCTTCTTCTCCCAAAAAGTGATCAGCCATGACTATGCCAAACTTAATTTGCCACTGTTAAGACTGACATATATGCTTCTAACCTGTGAGAATGGAAAGCCTCCTCATGGCGGGGAATGGATGATTCCCAGATGTATCCAAGATGTCCAGCTGATACATGTCACCTCGAATGTTGTAAACTTTGCGATGGAAATCCTCAATGGTGGGTGTGTATTGGTCATCAAAGCGGCCATTGAGAAACCGTGAGACAATGGAACTCTTGCCCACCCTGGAAGCTCCCAATACAACCATCCGATAGGAATTCTTGGCTGGCACATTCAAGGTGCAGTTCCCACTGGACATAGTCTTCATCATTGCTCAGATCTGAATAGATGTAAAAAGGGGAAAATGTTTACCAACAATAGTGAAAATAACAGCACCATCAGAATAACACAGTGAGAACAAAAATTAAGTTTGATGATATGAGATGGTACAATTGTTAGGACAGGAAAAAGATTGAGCAATAAACATATGAGAGTCCAAAAAGGGTCTTCTGCTGCTGCTGCTGCTGCTAATCATCATCATCATCATCATCATCATCATCATCCCGCGATGATAACTTTAATATTATTAAACAATCCTTGGGAAGGATTCGATAGGTGGATAAAAATGCCAAATCCAGTCTAAACATCTGGCTGACTGTGTGACCAACCATAATAATAATATTTTTCAGGGCCAGTGAAATCCAATATCATCTTTTTATAGAGATAATTCCTTTGGATGCTTTATGTTGATAAGCAGCTTTCAGGCAGGATCCCTGGAGGAGGTATATGGGGTGGGAAAGGCAGCCATGTGGAGTAACACCGGTGAATACAGCACCAGTTCTGAGTTACGGTTAATGGAGGAAAGAGGTGGTGAAGTAACTGTAGCTCAGCTGTGGCTTGTGGTGGTTAAATAAATAAATCCTAAGAACTTTGTATCCAGAACAGTGTTACTTAACTTTAATTTGTGTAAGTACTGGAATAAGTAACTTTAACCCAGGCCCACAACTAAGGTCTGTGTCACCTGGGGCAAACATGGGTTCTGCGCCCCCCCATGGATTCTGCGCCCCCCCAAAATGAGAAATTCCACCACGCCCCCCTACTCGCAGTACAGCATGTGTACAAACCTGAGTAACATTTTCCCAAGTATGCGCGGGAGAAGAGCGAGCGAGCCCCCGTCCTCCCATTCTGGCGAGTGCTAGTTTGTCGGAGCAGCCGGGCGCACGAAAGCCTCTCCTGCTTTAGACCTGCTTGAGCAGTGGGCTCCACCCACAAGGAACCTGCGCGAGTGTGAGATTAAGTCCTGATTTGCACCGCAGGCCTAACACAAAGGACTTTTGGCGCCCCCCCCAGCACGGCGCCCGGGGCACATGCCCCGCTTGCCCCCCCTAGTTGTGGCCCTGATTTAACCTTACGTTCCAGATTATAAAACATCCAAAAAAGTCACAAGAAATTATAGTTTCCATCTAAACCATAGCTTTCCAAACTGTATGTCGCGACACTTTAGTGTGTTGCAACACAACCCGGAAGTGGATGTGCATGGTGGGGGCACGGGGGCGCGCACGGCAGCGGTGGCATGCACGGCGGTGGTGGCAGCGATGATGGCAGCGGTGCACCATCAGCACTTCCGTGTTTTAGCGGGAAACACGAGGCCGCTGCTACCACCGCCGCCGTGCACACCCCCGCTGCCGTGCGCGCCGCCGCACCACGGCCGCAGCAGTTTAGAAAGCACTGATCTAAATGGATTTAATGCAATCAGACAAATTAAAATGGATTTAATGCAATCAGACAAATTAACAAATTTAATAAAAGGAAAAGAAATGGGGAAGTATAATGAAACATGGGACCCCTTCATAAAATATATTAAAAAAGAATATAACATTAAATAGAGAACAAATAATAATAATAATAATAATAATAATAATAATAATAATAATAAAAAGTACAAATAAAGAAGGGGCGAAAGGAAAAAAAAAGAGGTATAAGAAGAGAAAAATGTAACTCAAGTATTTACAAGAATTTTTTTGTTTGTTTGTTGTTATGTGTTATATATGTTCATTGTTATGTGTTATATGTTTGGTTTATGTTTTATGTTAAATGTAATAATAAAAAATTATATCTACAAAAAAAAAAAAAAAAAGCACTGATCTAAACAGTTTCATATTGGAATTGTGAACTTGGCTTCTCTTCCTAACCTGGAATCAGATTTATAAAATCTGCATTCATAACACTTATCAACAGAAATTCTAACACTGACATATATGACATCCAAATTGCATTCCTTCTAATATCGCATGAAACATTTTATTGGACAGGCTATGGCTTTGGAAGAGAGTAGATTTTTCATCATTATTTTCATGAAGCTGTTCTGATTCACATATATTTAACATGTCATTGGCCATTACCATACATAGTTGTCAGTCCACTTCAGAAGTGAATTGAGCCAATTGAGGACATTGCTGGATACTTCCCATTGCATCAGGCCCTGGCTTCTCCTGATGCAAAAATTAGGTTTTGTACAAATGGACAACTTCTGTTTTATTTCCAATGCAAATCTAGGCCATGTTTACAAATGCCCTTTGTCTACTCTTGCAGTTTTACTACATAGAATCCCAGGTGAAATAAAGAATAAAAAAGACAGTTGACTTCTGTACATAACCAGGGTGTAAAGTATATTGACCTCATATTGGCTCTATGCATTGCATGAATAACAAGGGAAATGTTGTAAGAAATGTCACAAAATATATTTTGTGCTGTAAGAAATGTCACAAAATATATTTATGTTTTGTTTATCGTTTTCCTGAAGAGCTGCCATTTTTGTCATAATAGTCAACCACAGTCAATATTTTGCAAATACCCACTCATAGAGTCGCTTGTGACAACTTAAAAACAAAGTGACGTGTCACTTCCTCCCATTCTTCTAATGTACAGTATGAATCTTATAGATAGATCCCTCTACATGGGGAAAACCATATGAAAGCAGTGAGGCAACTGCATTTGAACATTAAATAAGGTTGTTATGAAAGACAATATATGCTCTTTATTTATTATATATTTTATTATGCACTGTTAAATTTTGTATTGTTGATGTTCTCATTCTGGTTGCCCATCCTTATTTATCAACCTCTTAAAAAAATACAAGCAAAAAGCAAACTTTTCAAACATGTAAACTCATGTTCTATCCTTTCTAAGTATCAGTAGCAAAATAGTAATCACCACTGACGGGGGAAAAAAAAAACATCTTAGGGAGTGTCTCTTGGGGGGGGGGGAAATTCAACCAGTGCCTCTATAAGTACTGTTTATTATCCATGAATAAATCCATAATGTTATTTAGATATGTTTAGTATAGTACTATGCTTAATGCACAGGGGGCGTGGTGGCTCAGCGGGTAAGACGCCAGGCTTGTCGATCGGAAGATTGCAAGTTCGGAGGTTCGAATCCCTAGCCCTGCGTGCGGAATGAGCTCCCGCACTAGCTCCAGCTCTTGCCAACCTAGCAATTCGAAAGCATGTAAATGCAAGTAGATTAATAGGTACCACTTCGGTGGGTAGGTAACAGCGTTCCGCGCGTGTCATGCGGCCACATGACCGTGGAAGCGTCTTCGGACAACGCTGGCTCTTTGGCTAACAAACGGAGATGAGCACCGGCCCCTAGAGTCGGACACGACTGCACAAATGTGTGGGGGGAATCTTTACCTTTACCTTATGCTTAATGCTATATAAAAATCAGAGTATGTGAAGGAGGGACAAATTCCATAATTCTTACCTCAAAGTGGATTCCAGACTACATTAGATTCACAACATATTGTGAATTAGATTGATTTGGGTTATGTACACTTTCAGATAATTAAGTTCTGTTTAAACCATTGCAGAATTTTCATTTTCAGCATTTTAAAATGCATAGAATTGCTCCAGCCTCAATATGTAACAAGAGTCAGTCTCCTCATTTTGAATGTCATTTCACAAGGTGGGCCTGAATAATAAGTCAACCAACAGTATTTTAATGTTATGCAAAGGCATCCAATTGTTAGCTATTCATTTACTGTTGTCTTTTTATTGATAGGGATGGAAAATAATTATTGTCGTGCCAAACTAATTTAGGACATTTCCACAAGCAGTCATTTTAGCAGTACAAAATCAGTTCTGGATGTCCGCAACTTTAACTATGTTCAGAAGCTGAGATGATTTCTTCCTGCATCAGCTACAGTATATCTGGAACTGCAGTAAGACATCTGAAATGCTGCAGCTCTGTAGAGCTTACATCTTTCACTGATGGATCTCTTGTCTCACCGTACCTCCTGATCCCTGGACTCAATCCAACCATTGCTTCCTTCCCTCCCCACAGACTTTCAGGTGCCATAGCATCCAATTGTCATGTAACTATTATTTTGATTATGTGCCATCAAGTTGCTGTCAACTCTTAGTGACCACATAGATACATTTTCTCCATGATGATCTATCCCTAACCTGTTCTTTTATTTTATTTTAAAATGCAATTTTATTTTATTTTAAAATACAATTTTATTTTATTTTATTTTAAAATACAATTTTATTTTATTTTATTTTAAAATGCAATTTTATTTTATTTTAAAATGCAATTTTATTTTATTTTAAAATGCAATTTTATTTTATTTTAAAATGCAATTTTATTTTATTTTAAAATGCAACAAAGGATCAGTAGCCTTATAGCACCACCTCATCATAACTCCTCAAAATTTTTTTCATACCACTAGGCAAATGTACACAGCATGAACTAAAAATATGGGATGTAGACCAGAGAGAGCATTTTCTTTTCCTTTGCTTGGAATAGGTGAAACTTGTTTCTTTAATCTATGACCAGAAGTAAATTGGTCCAGGGCACTAATTGAATGATGTTCTTTGTACATCATTGGTTGGCTGGGGGTATTGATCAGCTCATGGGGTTATCTGCCAGTTCTCAATGTTTTGAAGTCTGTAGAAATGAACAAGAACACATATCTATTTCAAACAACTTTGTGAGGGATTGGGGAATATAAATGTGCTATAAAAAGGCCATTAATTGACTGTAGGAACTATATGAGGTGTGCTTGTTGATTGATTCCAATGATATGTATATATATCATCCAACCACAGGCAGCCAGTTCTGATTCAGTGGTATAATGAATGAAAGCCAGTTTGGCGTAGCAGTTAAAGTGCTGGGCTAGAAACTAAGAGACCCTGACTTTTACTCCTCTCTTAGGCATGAAAGCCGGCTGGATCACTTTAGGTTGTTCACTCTCTCTTAGCCCAATCCACCTCACAGGGTGGTTGTTGTGGGGAAAATAGGAAGCAGGAGCATTAAATATGTAAGCCACCTTCAGTTGACCAGAAATAAAGGTGGGATAAAATCAAATAAATAAATAATATATTGAAAAGGAGATAAGGAAGCTTATCCTATGCAAATGCAGTTGTTTCTAAAGACAGAATCAAGAATCCTCAGAGGTGTTCTATGGGGTGAGCTACCAAGGCTGTCCTTTCAGTCTCCTCAACAGTTGAGGATTTGCCTGGGCAATGATAGTTGACTTGTTCTGGTTTACTATTTGTCTTAGTTCCACCTACCTCTTGGCTCATCTTTGTACCTGCCTAATGCTTAGTTAAAACAGACCGTTTGAAGTGGATGGGAAGAGTACAAAAGTAAGCCTGTGTCTGTGCGTGCCTACTTTTTCTCTCTTTCAACCTTTGTGTATGAGAGCTTCCTTATCCCCTGTTTACTAACGGGAAGGCATGTCACCTGGGTTGTCCTGGAATAGCCCCAGTTGGGTCACAGCAAAGCGTCATCTCATTAAATCCCTTGAAACAAAAGCAGACCTACAGTCATCAGTCCCAAGTAGATTAGGTTGCACCGTTTAATCACATAGTAGAGCAAAGGATCCTATTATTGCCATGAATTAAAGGAACCAATGAGAAGCAATTCAAAGCATTAAATAAAATGATCTCTTCAAAATGGCCTCAGGGCAATAAAGAGCCATGTTTATCAAAGAGCATTTTTCTTTTAGTCAGAAACATGTTCATTCAAACAAATATTTCCTAATATTTATTCTCTTTCAACCACACTTAAATACACAATTGTTATTTTTAATTTTGAATGTGACATTTTAAGCCTCAACTTTCAAAACCTGGATGCTTGAGGTGGTATTCTTGGAGTAACCTATCCAATGGAACTTAAGTGTTTTTGAAGAGACCTGTAAAAAATTGCACTGACATTGTCATAGCTCTTAATGGCTTTAATTTTAGCAACTATTAAAACACGATAAATTATTAGTCATAAAACGATACATTATATGTCAGCTATCATACCCTATCAAATGCCTGGTGCCATTGCAGGTATACAATCAAATAATCAAATGAGAAAGAATATTATTTATGTATTTTATTTATTGTTCAAATTTCTATCACCGCCCATCTCCCCCAACGGGGGACTCTGGGCGGTTTACAATAAAATCAATAAAATCAACAATTAAAAACATACAATATAAAATCAGTTATAATAATACAATTAAGTAAATATGAATATAAATATATATTCATTATTATAATATTCATATATTAATATTCAAATACTGAAGAAAATCATGATCAAATGTCAAATACTAATACCCAGGATGGAGCCTATATAACACAAGGATTCATCTTTTTTGGCCTATGGACTGCAGTTGCTCTCTGAGCAGGGAATGGTAAGACCAGGACAAAATCCAAATTTAACTTAATGTAATTGTAATTTAATAAAACATTACACATATTAATTATTCCATTAATGTGATTAATCCTATGTATTTAGTCATTTCCTTCTTCTTTTGCACTGAAGTTATCACTCTGTAGCCATTTTTTGGAGGGCTTCGGGGGTCATTGCCTGATGCTCTGAGAGGGAGCCACGGACACCACTCTGACTACAACTTGCGCATCCTCAATGTAACACCAGATTTTATAGTAAATAATTGTGAGGAGAAATTTGGGAACAAAATCACTTCAGGTTAAAACAAAAGCAAAAAGGTGGTTGATTGCATTTGCCAATGCTGGGATTTCCATGTCAATAGGATCTGTAGCTTGAATCATGTCAACTGGATTTCTATTTTCTCAGTGGAAACGTTTCGCTCCTTATCCAAGAAGCTTCTTCAGTCTGAAGAAGAAGAAGCCAGACTGAAGAAGCTCCTTGGATAAGGAGCGAAACGTTTCCACTGAGAAAATAGAAATCCAGTTGACATGATTCAAGCTACAGACAATTCCACCTGGATGACTGAGAACCTTCATAGACATGTCAATAGGACTTATTTTCCAATATAGGGGAAATACTTTCCCTGCTGTGGGCAGTGGCAGCTCTTTGAATTTGAAGGTACCTTCTTTCTTCAAATTCAAGCCTGTTTGCTAATCAGTTTCTCCTAAAGAAAAACACGAATCCTTTGCTTGATCCTTTTAATAAGCATGACAAGGAATCAGGGGCTAAACATATAATTTATTTTCTAAATTTCCATGCAATTCCCCCCAATACTTACAGCACATGCAAAATTGCCATAATTCAGACAGAGAAATTTACCCTAAGAAGTTTCTTCTGTGATGGTGTACTTACACAGCCTTTGAACTGGCTGGAAGAATCTTTTGATGAAAATTAAGATGTGGAATGAAAAACTTAGGTGCAGGCAATTAAAGTTGGAACAGCTCTAAGGTGTGCAGACCAGAAAATGTCAAATAAGCTTGGTAAAACATGCCTATTTGGAAGGAGGTCCCACTTTAGTAGATCTACTCCTTAATATACTTCTGATTGCAACCTCAGTCCCAGTTAAGTCCCAGTGTGCCTAATTTTCTTCTTACAATGAACCCATTCATTGCTCCTAAACAAGGTCATCAGATAATTAAAGCTTTTAAAACTGACCATTTAATCACCTTAATCACTTGTAGGCAATCTCTTCCTTGCCAAGCTGTTTTCTTATGCAAAAGAAAGACGCAGTGCTTCCCTATTTGCTGCTTTGTTAACTTGAATGATAACATGGGCTTGACTGGACAGGCTCATCAGGATTTAAAAACCGGAGGCTTTCTGATCCTAGTGGACCAGTTGGAGATTCCAGACCTTTCATTTTAGTGCCTTTGGCTGTTATGGACAGATGTCTTTGCTATACATAGCCTGTTCTTTGAAAATCACTTGTCATTTAATTAATTAATTTATTTTCTATCCCACCTTTATTATTTTTATAAATAACTCAAGGCAGCTGTAATGACTCGCCCCCTCCTTACATTCCACACACTTACACTAACACTACACGATTAATGGCAGGATTCAACTTTGAACCCTGACAGCGGCAAACATACCTAATACTCCTTCCTCCTCCTCTTTTCCCCACAAGAACAACCCTGTGAGGTGAGTTGGGCTGAGAGAGAGGGACTGGCCCAAGGTCACCCAGCCGGCTTTCATGCCTAAGGCGGGACTAGAACTCTCAGGCTCCTGGTTTGCCATTGACTCCTTCCTAGGGCTGAGAGAGAGTGATTGGCCCAAGGTCAATTACATTAAGTTAAATTTGGATTTTCATGCCTAAGGCGGGATTAGAACTCACAGACTCCTGGTTTCTAGCCCATTGCCTTAACCACTAGACCAAACTGGCTCTTATCATACCTGTTAGTTTCTGGTCACCATGTAGTGTATGCCTACTGAATTGAACATGAAATGTTTTGCAAGCTCTCAAATTTATGAATTGTTCTTAGGCAACAATTTTGTGGTTAGGCAACATCTCTCACAATTCTGTTTGATAGAAAAGATCAAACCATCAATTAAGCTAATTACAGAAGCCGGTATTTACATTTTTTAGATATATGCATCTAAAATGTGTTAAATGCACAACTTAAAAATGTAAATATTAGTATCATACCGATATGCTCATCAGAAAACCACAATTTCTTTCTGACTGTACAGCTAATGGCAAATGTAGATTTACCTTCATGTTATTTGTAAACCTATTCATAGGTATCCTATGATTTCTGCCTTCCAATAATGATCTTGCACAATGTTTTATCCTATGTACTTGTAGGAGTCAACAGATTTCTGAATAAAAATATTTGGATCAAGTCCAAATATACCTTCCTTGGATAAGTGGTCAGACCTTAAAATTCTATCTTACCTAATGCTGGATCTCAGGAAATCAAAAATCCATTTGGAACCTGTTTTCTGCCCTTCAACCCCACTGTAGCAATTGTTTGTGCCTTGTTTAAAATACTTAAAATAAAAATAAAATAAAATACAATATTTAAAATACTTAAGACATTCATCTAATCCCTTTGTTTTGAAATGTTCTCTCTCTAGATACAAAATACAAAACTTAACAGTATATTCTGTAGAATTGCTGGTTATGTCCTAACCAGCTGTTGATACTACATTTATCTTCATGGGTTTGGACATCCCATTGATATAAACACATTTCAGCAATGTGCTGTATTTTGAATTAACATTTTGCATCGCTCATGTGGTTTTTAACCTGCAGCTCTTAAAAATAATAGCAACAACTTATCCCTTTTCTACATTCCTCTGCAATATGATTTTCTAGAGGTGGGAAACAAAGCGCTAATGAATGATTTATCCAAGGTCAAACAAGTCAGCAATGACCATGGTACTTAGCTTTTAAACTGAGATTGTCTGATTCCTCCCAGTATCTGGACTCTAAGCACTAAACTGCACTCCTTACTACAAGGTATAGACAGTAAAATATACTTACATAGACAGTAAAATATACTTACATAGACAGTAAAATATACTTACAAGGTATAGACACTAAAATATCTACTCAAAAAATAGAGGGATCAATGCAGAAGAAAAAAAAAACTTCTTACTACATTTTAAATTTATTAGCGCTGCTTTGTACTTTTCTTGGCTGTCCAATTCCATTTGCTTTGTTACTGACTCCAAAAGAGCACCCTATTCTCAAAAGCAATTCAGATCCTTCAGCCCTTTGACTTCTCCAGCCTTTTTGTGTGGCCTCTGAAAGTCCAGTACAAAACGAGAAAGCCACACTTTAGGATAGCTTCATCTTTCATGCACCATCCTCCCATTTCTTGCTTCTCTCTGTTTTTGCTGCTTTTCTGATTAAGTGATTCCCAAATCACTTTATTGATTCACAAAAAACTGTTCGGGGCTGCGTGTGCATTGAAGAGATGACTTACGAATCCTTGGAGTATTTAATATGTGTTTATTAAGAATAATGCAATCAACACTGAGTAGATTTATCTGCTTTAGGTTGCTACAAAAAAAGTTTAACTTTTGACTGTTTATTCCCTGCTGCTATCTTTAATTCCATTACCTTATTTTTAATGGCAACATATTAGATCATAACCTTTCCCACACGTTGAATGCCAGTACTTTCTTCCAGACAAACACTTCAGCTAGTTTTCTAGCAAACATGATGATGATGATGATACAAAAAGAGAACAATTCTCAGTTGAGTTACTCAGTAAGCCAGTTGATAGTTGGTTTAATTTCCAAAAAGTGCCCAACCCTGAACCTTTATTCCCGTTAATTTATAATAATGGAAGCACCAACTGACTCACCATGGGTCCTAAGCTGACATATTTTCCAGTTTTATTGTGCCCCTTAGTCTAGTTCTGCACCAAGAATGGTTTTAGTATTGTACCTTGATACTGCGTCTATAGTTCCTAAAGTGTTCTGTGAAACACTTGTCTTCTCAATACCATGCATCCATAGGAAAGGTGGTACTAAAAACACACAGTGAAAATAAAAGTGACCCACCGAAAACTGACATGCAGACAGAAAGAAAACCTGTATACAGTATCGGAAAGAAAGGGGGTGGCAAACGGAGGTTGAACACGTTTCTGTTTGAGTCCAAATAGCCGGCTTTGCCTTCCTTAGGACTGTTGCTCTGCCCTGAGCATCCAAAGCAAACAAATCCACAGCATCTATAGGAGGAGTTATAATTGCAAGCCCCTGTTCTTTCACGCTTTATTTCTTATTCCTGAATGGCCAAGTTAGGAAGCCAACAACAAATTTTGCAAAATCTCAATTCTCTCTCTCTCTCTCTCTCTCTCTCTCTCTCTCTCTCTCTCTCTCTCACACACACACACACACACACACACACACACTCCCTCTCCTGAGTTAGAAAGTCTTTAAATGCCTTCCTTTTAAAACATCCATTCTTGCTGGGGGCTATTCTTCTACATTTTAGGTATAAAGCTCCTCACTTACCTTTTCCTTCCTTGGGAAGGGAAATCTTTGATTCAGGTGCAGCCAGCAGCCTTGGTTCAGTGGACTGAATTAGCAGCTGCAGCCGCTGCTGCTGCAGCAGCCCGAGCCAGACGCTTCCTGCCCAAGTCACCGGCTTCTTTACCCCGATCCACCCCCCACGCCACCCCCCAGGCTCCAGGGAGGGAAGGGCAACTGTGCTTCAGTGGCGGTCCTGTGCTGAATCAGGAGACCCACATGGCTCAAAGTTTGCTCTTCAGGAATCAGCACTCGCCCCTTTGTCTTCTGGACGCGGAGGAAGAATGCATGCGTGGGGGCTCGTGTGTCGACGATCTACCCGCTCATCTTAGTTCAGTCCAAAATAGAGCTGTCAATCTCCTCTTCAAGCTTGCAGAGTTGTTTGCCTTGTAACTTCAAACCCAGAAGGCTGGTTTGGGAGCTCTGCTGTGACATCTACCCATAGAAACTGGTCAGCGCATCTCCCTGACCTCTGCCCTCATCTTGTGCAGATTTCCAAGAGGGAAATGGAAGGGCAAAGGGGCTGAAGAGTTTTTTTCTGAATCAATCAATAATATGAATAACAAGAAAACAACAATAATAACAACAACAAAGCCTCATTCAAAAGTCATTGCTGTTGCAAAAATGAACACACGTTTTAAAAAAATGCTAAGATTTGTGGTGCATTTACTTCTTTGATACATTTGCCTTCTCTCTCCTCTTCTCCCTTTCAGCTGCTGGTAAACTCCCCATTTCTTCCTGTAGCTAATCAGTTCACTCCTCCCTTGAAGACAGTCAGTGTCAGTTGTTGTTAAGGGACAGTTGCCAAGAGGGTGGGATTTTGTGGAAGGAGCAGGAGGAGACTTTGATTCAAAACAAAGTTTTTTTTTATAAAATTGAGATTCTTCTTTCCTCCCTGTTTATCCCCAAAGAGGGACTGAATAGCTGTCGTATTGATCTATTGCTTACAGGGTTGCTTGCTTTTTGAACATCCTAAATTCCTCTCTCCCAGTACACGTGTTCAAAAAGCAAGCAGCCCTATAAGCAATAGATCAGTACAGTTCTGGATTTCATTTCAGCATACAAATTCAGAGAACATCTCTCTCCTCCACTGTTTTCCTGCTAAAGGGAATCAAACTGGCTGGGGAGCCAAATAAGGGCATGATCTTGTTAAAAGCTGTGATTTCTCTTTTGACCCAGCCAGTCTCCTTCAATATGTAACCACAGTTGGGTACTCATCTCATCCTGCTGATAATTTATGACTAGGAGTTAGATTAGGCTGAGAATCATAAATAGCTTGGAATTTCATTTCCAGTGCTAGTTTCCTTCTGAGGATTCCATGCAACTTATTACCATGGTTATGTGTTGGGGAGTTGGTCAACATATTTCCAAAGAAGTCATCCTAATTCTGTAACCTTTGATACCAATGGTTTTGAAAATAAAATAGGAGTAACCAGAAGCAACACCGGTTGACGTTCTGCTGAAGAGTTTGAGTGGAAGCCGAATGACACGTGAAGGCATAGGAGATGAACAGAGAGGGTCCAATTTTCTGGTTGATAATTTTCTGCTTTACATGTTAAGCTATATGCCATCTTAGGTTTTCTATTTTAAATTTGATTCCATCTAATAGTGGAAGGGCCTGGGAAAGGAAAAGCAAAACTAGAATAATGGCCAGAAATATATAGAATATATAGAATAGTGGTAGGAAGGAATTATGTAAATAAATGGGTTCCTTTGGGGGGGGGGGGAAGTTGATTTAAAGGTTTATATATTTTTTATTTTTTTAAATATATATAAGGGGAGGGAGCAATTGTCTTTAGTGATTTTTATAATGTGGAATGATTTATAGAAATAATATGATCTTGGTTAGATTTAGAGTAAGGGATTAACTATGGAAATTGCTGTATATTCTTGTTGTTGAAAGTCGGAAGTCATCTTGTAATTTCTTAAAAAATCTTTTTTCATTTTCTGTTTTTCCACTTTTTTCTTTTTTGTAGTTTTTTTCTTTTTTGTAGTTTTTTTTTCTTTTTTGTAGTTTTTATCTTTGCTTCAAACTTAATAAAATTCTTATATAAAAAAGAGAGAAGTCAGAGCATGGCAGATAAAGGTGCCAGAACACATGATCCAACTATGTCTGATGCACAAAGCAAAAAGTGGTTTTCTGACAGTGTCTAAGAAGCAAGTTTGTTTTTTCAACAATTGCTTTATACTAACACATATGATTTTGTCCTGTCCTGTTAATTAGCACTTTTGGGGGTGATATCATATTGTATTGTATTTTTTAGACTTTTATTGTATCGTTTTTAACTTTGATTGTTGTGACCCGCCCAGAGTCCCTTGTATGGGAGATGGGCGGGGAATAAATTGAATAAATAAATAAAATAAATAAATAAATAAATATCAATAGATTTCTTAGAATGACTTTAGATCATTATGCATATTATGAGTATGTGCTTCATAGCTAAAGGGCCATTATTTGGAATCTGTCAAGAACGGTAGATTTTTCAAGCATGGGGATTGGCTAAAACATCATACAACATTGGAAAGAGAAATCTACTCCTGTTGTGCAGCAATGGATTGTTGATATACACTGTCTGTTGAGATTTGGGTTTATTTTCTCTCTTTCTCTCTTATTTAAAAATGGTGGATAAAGGCTTTTATTGAAAAATATGGGCTGAAAATGGACTTAACATCTTAGGTTGGCTTATTGCTAATTGCACCTTTAAGATATTTGACAGGTTACCAACCCCCTGCCCCCAAATCTTGTCTAAAAACACTGAATTGTAATATATTTAATTAAACATTTTGTTATATTGTCTGTTAGGACTTAATGCATTGGTAACCTCAGAAATTCCTGTAATTTTGAGTATATTAGACAAAGGATTTTTTAGAAGTTATAGCAACCATTCTGTTTAACTGACAATTGAAGAACCTTACACAGATAAATATAGATAATTTACAAGAAATCTGGAATAAAAAAAATTGGAGTATCCAGTTCTAACATGATCTCACTTTTTTTAAAAAAATCAGACATTTGTTATGATTTTAAAATGAGACTAATTCATCAAAAATTATTTTTCAGGTTTACTGGACCCCATGGCAGAAATTTAAAAAAATATTGTTTAATTACCTTTTTATGTTGGAGATGCATACATTTGAAGGTCCTCCAGTATGTTTTCATGTCAATAATGTTTTAATAAGGGATTTTAGAGTTAAATATGTTAATATGTTTGTAAATTTGTTCCTAAATGTTGGAATTTATCAATGTATGAATAACTTTGGATATATTGCATTTGGATTGTTGCAAAAAAGATTGTTGTGTGTTCTTGGAAAGACAACTTGTACACCAAATAGCAAATGTGGCTTGATGAAATGTGTGTCCATTTAGCCTTTGAACAGTCTCTTTATTGACCAGTTGAAGGACTGGACAATATACAGTAATTCTATGTAGTCAAGATTTAATTTGCTTTTTAAAAGTTGAGTGTATTATTTTTTAAAACGTATACAATAATTTGTTGTATTTTATTTAATTATTATACATGGTTTTTTTTTGTATTTTATATGGTTTTCTTTTCATTAGTTTCAATAAAACTAATTTTAAAAATGTAGGAATCAGAGCACATAGCAATGTAGTTCTCTACTGCAAATATGATGTTCTCTTTAATAGGTGATTCTATTTTGATCTCCATGATGTCTCTTGTTATAAGCCTAAGCTCTTCCAGCTGCTGATAAATCAACCAGGATCATGTACAGTAAACCTGTTTGAGTGCTGGGATTCTATCTGGGTCATAAAATGGACTAATCCATGAAGTATAGGACTAAAATAATATTCATTATGCTATTTTGAGATTCTATTAAAACCACTGCATCACACTCCATTGTGCTACTAGGAAGGAGGAAAGGGGAAATGTTTGTTTTGTAATGAAAAGAACTGTTCCTTCCGTAATATTCTCCATGATCCAGAATAAAAGACTGTCTTGCTTATGAACTGTAAATAGTTGAGGAACTTACTGTTAATCATGTCCTTGTTGCTATCCCCTCTTAGGCTGACTTCAGTTATATTTGAGGTAGTGGCAATATAGTCCTAAGGTGTCTTTTTCTACCTACTTACCATTTGACAGCATTTCTTTCTGCATCACTCAGATTGCAAAATACTATATTTATTGATGTTCTTGTTGACTATAATGTGTGGTTTAGATTGAAGCACTATGAAATTCAGATCTTCAGTGACTACATCCAAAGAAAACCAGTGACTAAAATCATTTTGTGTTCTCGCTGGTCAGAGGATTGCACTATAAGAGCCAGTTTGGTCTAGTGGTTAAAGCAACAGGCTAGAAACCAGGAGTCTGTGAGTTCTAGTTCCGCCTTAGGCATGAAAGCCGGCTGGGTGACTTTGGGCTAGTCACTCTCTCTCAGCCCAACCCACCTCACAGGGTGGTTGTTGTGGGGAAAAGAGGAGGAAGAAGGAGTATTAGGCATGTTCGCCACCTTGAGTTATTTATAAAAATAATAAAAGCGGGATAAAAATTAAATCAATAAATAATTGAAACTTTGGGAAGATTCAGTTCCAACTCTGATCCACTGGAGATGTCTCCTCAGTCTTTCCAAATAATCAGAGTTGAATTCTGAAGCCACAATTACTCTAAAGCTGACACTTTGGTATTCATGGGGGTGGGGTGGGGGTGGGCAGTAGGAAGTGACATTATTATTTATTTATTTAATTTTTATCCCACCTTTATTATTTTTACAAATAACTCAAGGTGGCGAACATACCTAATACTCCTTCCTCCTCCTATTTTCCCCACAACAACAACCCTGTGAAGTGAGTTGGACTGAGAGAAAGTGACTGGCCCAAGGTCACCCAGCCGGCTTTCATGCCTAAGGTGGGACTAGAACTCACAGACTCCTGGTTTCTAGCCCAGCACCTTAACCACTAGACCAAACTGGCTCTCTATGTACAGTAGATAATCTTTATGATTATGTATATCATGATGTCATCACACAAGTTATACAAATAACATAATTCATATCATTTGTGCAATGACATCATGATCCATATGAAATCATCATGGTTTGTGCCAGATCTAATCAGTCCAAACTTCTCTGTGCAATGCTAAACTATGTTTCCTGATAACTACAGCTACTTTTATTATTTTTTTCACTTATACATAGTTAGTCAAACTATGACTTAACCTCATGTGTGAACCTTGTTATAAAGTTGAAAAGGGGAAAAGGAAGAATTCAACAAGAAAGCCCAGTTCATTTTTGGTACTGGAAGAGAAGATTGGAAAAACTGTTTTAACACAGGTGAGTTTCATTGACAACTCTATATGTCTATAGAAATATAAAAAAACAGCCCTCTATTCTTGACAGGAAAAGTTGTATTCCTCTGTTTAAAATATGATTTGACTTTATTATGCTCAGTGAACACTAAGCCTCAGATAGAAGATGTGGGTCTGTATATGTGTGTATGTATATGAATGATGTTTAGGCCAATTGTTCTACGCAACAGTACTGTATGGAAGAGAATTCATCTTCTCATTTGACAGATGGAGAACTAATTTCAAGGTGGCTGGTTCCAGGCATTACATAGCAAACATCTAAAAGGGATGCATGAGTGACTCAGCATATCTGCTTTTCTTGGCAAGTTATGCGGGTCGTATCTGGAGCACACAATTTTCTCCATCAAAGAGATGTGTCAGTTCTCTTTTTGGAGGTTATGCCAGAAGCACGAGGAGCAGAGGAATGAAGGGTTTATCTTTTTATGTGTGTTGTTTTGAATACTCTAGCAACAGAGTTGGAAAATACAACTCATAAATCTTTTTTTATTTATTCTACTTTATTTGACATCTAAATGGCCTTAGAGGCAACAATGAGAAAAAGAAAGCATAAGTTTATGGCTGAGCATGAATATGAAGCAAATCTTCTTCAAGCAGATTTGAAGATCACGGAAAGTATGGTTAAAGTAACTGAAGATGATCTTAATAGTCCCACATTGTCTAGAGTGGTCCTTTTGTTAAGGAGATTGATTTCTTTCAGTAACTGATCTTTTGAATGGCTAAGAAATATCTGGAAGAATACTTCTATTCCTCCTTTCTTCCAGCTGAGGACACTGTGTTCTCACTAACTGTGTGAAGATAAGTTGTGGCTTGCAGAAGGATACACTCATATATCATATAAACCATGCAATAAACCAGGTTTAAGCAAACCATATTTTAAGAGTATGATGTGAATTTTGTCAGGAATTGAGACAGAAACAATTGAATGATGGCAACTTCCCTTGAGATCTTATATGGACTTTATGTTGGAGTGTTTTACAATATGCTTCCAGGGAGACAGAGACAGAGGTTCAGCAAGCAGGTTGAGCAGAAAGCGTGTGATCTCCAGTAGAAGTCCTTTTTTCAAAATATAATTTTCATTAAGAATCTTCTATCAAAAAACAGATATATTTTCATCCCATATCCCATCCCTTATCTATAAGCAAATCAATAAAACATCAACTTTTCAATTCTGGTGTCAGCAGAAAGTCCATAAAGGGTTGGTAGAAGCAACAACATATCTTGTTTTAACCTTGATCAAACAAACCAACTTTATATTCCTTCCTTTTTTTCCATTTTTCCCTTTCCTTTCTGTACCTTCTACTTTTTCTTCTTTTTCTTTTATTTTCCCCCCAGTTTGTATTAGTTTTTACTGTTGTAATTATAATCTTTAATAAAATTACTATGAAAAAAAAACTTTTCAGTCCTGGTATCAGCAAAAAGTACATAAAGGGTTGCCAGAAGTAACAACATATCTTGTTTTAACCTTGATCAAATAAACCAATTTATTTGATCCTTCCTTCCTATTACTTCTAACAGTCTTGATCTTTAATTCAATCAAATCTTCTTGTAGGATTTGATTTCTATTTGATTTGATTTCTAACTTCTAATATTTGTTTCTTTTTACTTCTAAGAGTCTTAATCAAATATTGTCGCAGGATTTGATTTCTCTTCAATTCTTCTTTATCCCATCGCACAGATTTCTTCAAGGCTTTAACAAGCCTCTTTTGTAGACCCAATAAGAAACCATTTTCCAGGTCATTCTCTTGGCTTATCATTTTATTTCCCTTTTAAGTTTTAAAACTCCAGCCAGTTTCTTTTGTATATCCAGTAAAGCATCTTTTTCCAAATCATTATCTTGGCCTATCATTTTTAGTTCCACATTCTGTACTTCTCTATCTTGTCAGATAAAATTTGTTCCACATCTGTCATTCCTTTATTAACATCTTTTAGACATAGTCTGTCCCAGTCGAAGAGACTCCATAGACCAAGGACTCCATAGTCTGTCCATAGAAGCAGACATCATTACTGACAGTGTTGATATTGTAATTACTAACTTCTGGCTCCATTCTTCAAACATCTCCTTTAATATTGCTGATGTTATAACATTTTGTATCATTTTGTAAGTCCCAGTATTAACTGACATCAGGCTTGTATTTTTTTTCTTCTGCTTAAAATCTTTAGTCCCCTCTAGTGTCCAGTTTCAAAAATCATCACTTAACTTTTGCTATGACTTGCAATTGCCAGGATAGCCAAAATTAGTCTGTTTCCCACGAGAAGTTATTTATTTTTTATAGTTAATTCCAAAATCTTATAGTAAAAGTCAATATTCCAAATTTATCTGGACCCATAATCCATTAATAACTTTCTTAGATCAAAGTCTTATTTAGCTATTTGCTGTTTATTTCAAATTCTTCAAGTTCTTAAGCTTATAATTAATTTTTCTTTTGTTCAGAGTTGAAGTTAAAACTCACCCAATAACTTTTCAAACTTGTTCCAAAGGTCTCTGATAACTTTAAGATGGTTAATAGGCAATTTCCAAAAGTGATTAGAAAGTGAGGTTTGTGAACTTAAAGGTAAAGGTAAAGGTACCCCCCGCACATTTGTGCAGTCGTGTCCGACTCTAGGGGCCGGTGCTCACCTCCGTTTGTTAGTCAAAGAGCCAGCGTTGTCTGAAGACGCTTCCACGGTCATGTGGCCGCATGACACATGCGGAACGCTGTTACCTACCCATCGAAGTGGTACCTATTCATCTACTTGCATTTGCATGCTTTCGAATTCCTAGGTTGGCAAGAGCTGGAGCTAGTGCGGGAGCTCACTCCGTCACGCGGAACTAGGGATTCGAACCCCCGAACTTGCAATCTTCCGATCAACAAGCCTGGCGTCTTACCCGCTGTGAACTTAGTGTCCCTTAAAAGGCTCCGCTGCAGTTGTGAGCAAGATGGCTGATTCCTGCATCTCCCAGCACTCAAACCCACAGAAAACTGCTGTCCTGCTGTCCAGAGTGCATGTGGATGATCTCCCATCCCCTCCTTATCCGGAGAGGTTCCAAGGAACCAGTCTACTCACTGGTTCCTTGGTCTTTCGCGGAGCCGTCTTCAGTTTGCCATACCTCCCTCGGACGTTCATCTCCAGTAGAAGTCCGGGGCAGCTAACCCCTGTTGTCTGGCTCCCTGTTATCCAGCTGCCTTCTCTACAACTGTGCCACCTACAGTATTGGCATTTACACTGCTGGGAATAAGGCTAATCTGGTTCTCTCCTAAGCAAAATTAAAAATGAGAGTCTGGCCAAGCTGGAGGAAGAAGTCAAGGTGGAATTGCTTGTTGACATTGGAAACAGTTGTTGCCTAATTTAGATAACAGCCCTGTGTGCCTCCAATTAAGCACAGTCTGGGTATCTGTAAACAAACCCAAATGTGACAAAATGCCTATACGCTTACAGTGACTTCCTTTTACAGCGAACCATACCTCTGGAACTTCTCATTGTTTGAAGAAGTAGGATGAGGTTAAGAAACTTATTCCATTCCTTCAAAGGTTCAAAAGTAGTGATGATCTTTCAGGAATAAGGGTTAAAGTATTGTGGGATGGGTGGATATCTTGTAATATATTTAATGTATTTGTTGTTGTTCAGTCGTTTAGTCGTGTCTGACTCTTACTACTCTTTAACCTTTGGTGCTCCACTGCATCAGTGGACAGAATGAAAACTGTAGAGTAATAATTCACTTGGAGCTTGGTAGTGCAATCCTATGCGTGATGATTTGAAATGGTCCCATTTAGTTCAATGGGATTTACTCCCAAATGGATGGGCTTTGGAAGTTCAGGCTGCAGCCTTCATTTTGTTATATGTATGCTGGATAATCGTAAGTACCTACTGGGTT
The DNA here is from genome assembly GCA_023362775.1 of Charina bottae. Lineage (NCBI taxonomy): Eukaryota > Metazoa > Chordata > Lepidosauria > Squamata > Charinaidae > Charina > Charina bottae. Next base: position 29,605,431 of record JALMGJ010000006.1, on the reverse strand, counting down.
GGATTAGTCTTAGCAAATTAAAACTTCTTTAGGCTTCTTATTTAAAATGTTAGTCTGCTCACACCATTTTGATAGCATTTCCTGATATTTTATTGGTTATTAAGGTGCAGGTCAATTAAAGATTTGGGTGGTTTTAATTCCAGTTTGGCTTAGAAGCAGAATAGTCAAGAGAATTAAGTTAAATGTATTTATCAATCAACCAACTGTGCAATAAGATTTCAGTTTATGACCAGTAGATTCAACTAAGGAAGAAAAAGATATACAGTTTGAGGAATAATCATATCTGCACAGCTCCTCTGCCCTTAAATTCAAAATATAACTCTAACATCCATTCTGTCTTTCATCTTCATGGGATCTTCCATGCTACTGTTTGACTAGGAAAGATTATTGCTCCTCAGATGTCTCTTCCCACAGTTTAAAATATGTGCAGTGTTAATTTTCCCAGCTGTCTTCAGAAATCTTACGTAACCAACCTTAGAGGGTAGTTTTCTTTTCATCGGGGCAATTTCTAGTAAAAACGTTTTCCTTCCATAGGTAAACCCAGAAGAAAAAGAAAACTGCAGAGAAGAGACTTCTGCAGTACAATTTGGCTGGCCGAAGAGAGCGGTATCTGGCGTCCCAAGGCTATGATTAAGCACCGTTATACAAAATTAGCTTTGAGTAGGTCATGCTGCTTTGAATGGCAAAGTGAAACTGATGCTCATTAAAGTGAACTAGCAAACAGCCCAAACAGGGGGACTTTGAACAAGCTCAGCAGTGCTTTTGCTTGTATGCAATCCAAATTGCTGGATCTCCTGCTGTTCTTGCCTTGGGCCTTTTTATTTTGCCATGAGCATTTATCCTGCCCATGCCTTCCTTACCTATGACTGTTGTTATTACAGCTTATATTGCTGCATTGCTGGGTTAGAGTTCTTTTAAATATTTGACATGCCGATTCTCCGGAATCTCTTGTAGGAGAAAAAAACTCACAGTGTAATTCCTTTTAAATAAACAACAAATGAGTAAATAAATAGGAGGACAGTGACTTAGCATAAGGCTACTCTGTCATTCAAAGGGAAAGTAAAACACCCCCTTATCATAGGCCAAATGCAGCTGCTGTTGAAGCAGAGGTGATATGATGTATTTTGACATGCCTTCCCTAATCTGGTACTTTCTGGGTAAACTGACACTGAAAATCCCAGAGTTTCCAGTAGGAGAGTGTCTGATTGGAGAAGGCTGTGTTAGGCAACTGGAGACAAGCTGGAAGAGATTAACAAGAAGAGTGAAAACCCTAGAAATCAAAATCTGTGAAGAAGTTGATCTGTCCTCCTACAATGGGCTATCCAAGTGTTTCTCAACCTTGGGAACTTGAAGCTGTGTGGACTTCAACTGGCTGGGGAGTTCTGGGAGTTGAAGTCCACACAGCTTCAAGTTCCCAAGGTTGAGAAACACTGATCTAGCCTATTGAAATATATTCAGCCTGGAGAATAGCAAAATCTTTTTTAGGGTAAGTCCTGTTAATAAGTATTCTGGGATTTTTCTTACAGCCATTTCAGCTATGTTTCCTTTTAGTGTAGTCTGGAAAAAATTAAGAGTTTATATTATATCTATCTTATATCAAAATGTTTTAAAGGTATGGCACACCAGCATCCTTTTGGGGGCCCTCTGAGTCCCCCAGAATTTATGGGGTTTGCATTTGGGGGATAGGGAGTTTAAGGGGCCATAAGGATGTTTCAAGCCTTGCAAATGCTTAAAGTTTTATTTCACATCTTAAAACTCATGAAACCTCAGGCAAAAGGACCCCTTGTCATCCACTCTTAAGAGGGCAGACTTCTATCTGCTCAAAGAGCCCTTGAGCTGATGGGAGTTGTGGACTCCTGTTCTGTCTCCTTAAAACCTGGCTTTGGTCCCAGGCCTGAGGTTAATGTGTTTGGAGAGGGCTTTCTTGAATGGTTGTTTTTAGTTTGGACTGTCTTGTTTTGGTTTGTTTATGTTTTTAATTGCTTTAATCTAGTATTATATTTTGTAAGCTACCCACAGTCTCCTGGATGGGCGGCTATATTACATTTAATAAAATAATAACATTAATAATAATAATGATAATTAATGGGCTGTCACATAGATAATGGAGCAAACCTGTTTTCTGTTTCTTCAGAGGGTAGCATCTGAATTGCTGAGTTCAAACTGCAAAACAAAGAGATTTCAACTACATGTTAGAAGCGTGCATTAAAATAAAACACAAAGTGGTTTTGGTGCTTTTAAGCAATGTTGCTCCAAATGTTTTTTCTTCTTTGTGGTCAACCAGAGCCAGCCTTACCATTCATCAGTGAGAGGCAATGGCCTTCGGACATTCCACTCCATCAGAGGGCAGAGCTGTGTGTTTCTCTAAGCCACAGCTTTCCAAACTGTGTGTCGCGACACGTTAGTGTGTCGGCTGCAGTGTCTGGGTGTGTCGTGGCTGCTGCTGCCTCCGAACCCTGCCAGGATTCCGCGCAGGTCCTAGTGCCTGCCTTGTGCCCTGCTGTAAGAGTGTGTCGTGAAATGATGCCCTGCTGTAAGAGTGTGTCGCGAAATGGTGCATGTCTAAAAAGTGTGTCACCAACATGAAAAGTTTGGAAAGCTCTGCTCTAAGCTGACCTGCCTACATTTGGGTGGGGGGAAGAGACTATCTCTTTAACCCCAAAGTTAAAGACCTGTTGTCCTTTCCCTCAAGCAGCAAACGGCTCTGGGAGAGCTCGGTGACCAATTTAACATATATTTTGCTTGAAGTGGTTGAGTTCATATTGTTCCACTAATTTCACTTTTTGAAGGAAGCACAATTGCAGCGGTCATGCTGAAACCTGTCAACCTTGTAGCCATATGCAAGTGAGAGGCATTCATTAAGTACCTGGACACATATGAACAAAGTCTCTCTCCTCCAGCCCGTGGTGGTACATATTCATGCTGACTAAGATGAGTAGTTGTTAAGCGCTTTCTAGAGTTAATATCCTAATTGTTGCTACTTTTAATAGTTCTTCGTGATGGGGAAAGTGTCCCATTGCACCTTCCCAGCTTAATTGTGGAGATTTGAAACTGGGTCCACAGAGCCTACGGTTGCTATGACAACTCTTATTCTCAAACTTGCTGGCACTCTCCCACACATATAAGCATGTGAGAGAAAGGAAAATGTAGATAGAGGAGAGATGACAATATAATTGACCCACTTATTTTCTTCTTAACAATGACTATGGGAGTTCTTAGCTTCATCTATTCCATGGTTGATGTTTTTGTCCAGTACAAAAACAGAACCCATAATATGGCCTATTGGGAGTCTTGGGGAAATGCTTATGAGCACAGGAAGTGATGCTCAGCAGTGGAGCTGGTTGAAGAGAGAGTGTCTTGGAAAATTGATTGACAAGATTCCAATCTAGGCAGGATAAAAGGGCACTAGAATTACAAGTATTTCAAGGTGTTGCTGGAGAGTAAACTGAAGGTCCTAGGACTGAAGGCCCCCAGAAGTGAGGTTTACCGTAAGTCAGCCTTTTCCAACATGGCATCCCAAAGAAAGTTTCAGACTTGAAATTCTCAGAATCCCTAATGAATAGGGCCAAAGAAGGGCCTTAGATGAAAGACACTAAAACTACTAGCATAGCAAGGCCCTACAGGGAAGGGAAACAGGGACAGATCAGTTTAGTAATAACAGAGAGTGAAATAAAGCTTTAAGAAGTGAGCATGGCTAAAGGAACCCAGGGAATTATAATCCCAGCCAACCTGGAGAGGGCCATCTTGCAGAAGGCTACCCTAGTGCAACCATGTAGGAAAAGAGTTATATTAGTCTATGGCAGCACCTTTTGTGACTAACAGATTTTATTAAAAGGCACAAGTTCACAAAAGCTTATGCCGTTTAACAAAACATGTTAGCATTGCAGAGAAAACTTGTGAGAAAACCTCTCCCTTCCTAACCAGACTACGACAAGGTTGAATCTGGTTCATTTGTCTACTCAGCCAAGACTACGAAACCAATAGTCTCCAACTGGGTCTGCAGAGCCTGGTCAGTCACACAAAAGACATGTCAGTAATGGGCCCAAGGTGAAAGATCCCCACAATTTCCAAATGCAAGCTATATATACAAGACAAGCAATGGGCAGATCCATATAAGGAAACAGCAAAACAAATATTCATCTGTTTTAAATAGTACTAGACAACCTGTGACCCTTGGGTCATCGTTTCAGAGATATTTCCTTACCTAAATAGAGAAACAGAATGACCACGGGCGGGCAAAAGAGCTGTGGGAGTGGGAGCGACTTCCGACTTCCCCATTGAGTTTCCTTGTGGGAAGCTGGCAGGGAGTGTCGGAAACCTCCCTCCCTCCCTCCCTCCCTCCCTCCCTCTGTTCTTACCTCCCCTCCCTCCTCTTCCTTCCTTCCTTCCTTCCTTCCTTCCTTCCTTCCTTCCTTCCCTCCCTCCCTCCCTCCCTCCCTCCCTCCCTCCCTGTTTCTCCCTCCCTCTCTCCATCCCTCCCTCCCTCTTCCTTCCTTTCTCCCTTCCTCCCTCCGTCCCTCCTTCCCTTCCACCTTTCCTCCCTCCCTCCCTCCTCCCTCCTCCCTCCTTCCTTCCTTCCCTCCATCCCCGGCAGGGAGCATTGGCAATCACAATCGAGTTTAGACTTCCTGCCGGCTTCCCCATTAACTTATGGGAAGTTGTCAGGGAGTGTTGGAAATGATGATCATGTGACTGTGGCTGACTGCAGCAGCGCAGTGGTGCTGAAGCGGTGGCAGTGCAGCGGCACTGAAGCGGCCACAACTTTGCCAAATTTTGAGATGGGATTTTGGATGCATTCTGTAAGTGCATTCTGTAAGTTAGCCCATTTGAAGTTCCTTGGTTGAAAAATTGTTGCCCTATGATGCACTGTTTCGCCCAAATGAAGGTTACAAATAGACAAACAGACATGAGAGTTTTAGTAGTATATAAATTTAACTTATTTTTCTAACTCTGGAAAGGGTTACTATACTGGCTGAATTATATTTTAAAGTTTTATTGTATTTTTTTGCTTGTACGTTTAAAAACATTTTTATACTTCTGTTTCATTTGCCACTTTGGATCTATTGGATGCAAACAGTTGGTCAATTAAGTAATTAATTCCAGGAGAGGATTTATATGTAGACAGATTCTCTGTGCTGTAAAACTAGAGACATATGATTTGCCATGCTGGCTAGGACCAATGGGCAGTGGAGTTTGGCAGTAACTGAAGGGTCACACATAGTACATCCCTGAAATGCTGAATCCACTTTAATGCTGTACTTAACCATGAAATGCTGCTGGTAAAAGACTGAGCCAGTTCTAGCATTATAAAACTGGTAAGGGTCAAGTAAATTTGGATGCATTTAAAAAAAGATTCAAAAACCTATATATTTAATAAAGAAGCCTGATTGGCGGAAGTGGTTGTGAGCAGATCCTGAGAATGGCAGTATGACTGTTTTATAAATCTTATTTGCAAAGTGAGATGGTAGGTGAGTTTAGAATGTTATAATTATGTAAATGTTATTTTTATTTTGATTGTAAATATAGCATACTGTATATTTATTTCATTGCTTTTGTGTAGTTTTAACTGCTGTTTTGCTTTTTCATCTGTTCATTTTTGAATGTGGTTGGACCATGCCCCAGTGGAGTATGAGTTATTAATAACATTTCTGTTTTTTAAAAAAATTATTTATTTTATTAGATTTGGGCAATGGCTGACTCCAGAATTGTGTGTATGAATTTATTTATTCGACTTTTTAAACTAACAACTATTAAGTCTCTTGGGAATTTGCAAAAAAAAAAAATCAAACCCATCACATCTTCTATTAGTAGACTCAAAACCTTTATGTCAATTGAACTGGAGATGGAACAAAGGCACTGAGGTTGGCCCTATACATATTTGGGGGAAAATAAGACTTGCTTAAATTTTATTTAAAACAAAAACAAAGGGGCCAATGATGACTATGCCTGCTAATTGGTTAGATGCCACAGGAATTTATATGTTGGTTGGAATATGAATAACTAATATGAAGAATCTAGAGTAGCTTGGCTTGTTCCACAGGAAAGCATAAATGGCTCATTAGCCAAAGCCTGGGGAAAAAATCCTGGTGGTCCTCATTATCTCTTAGTTTTGTGGAATTTTGCAACAGAAAATGACACTTCTAACCATAATTTTGAGAAACCTTTAGCTAGTGAATAAATCTGGAATGAAGAGCAGTAAGGTATGGTCACCGACCACCAGCACCGATGCTAGAGCATGAACAGCCATCTGAATCTGCGTTGCATGATGCTTCTATTGTGTAGTACTGGGGAAAATAAAATAAAATAAAAGTAAATTACTGGCATTTGTATTCTGCTACAAAAGAGCAGAATTATTGACATGTAATGAAAAAAATTCTGGAGGAAGCAGCAAAGATTTTCCTTTTTTTAAAATAGCATCTGAAGCCAATACTGCTTCTAAGAATAACAGTAATTAAAAACAAGACTGCAATGATGCAGTCCCCTATTGGTCAATAATTTTGTACCTTGTATTCTATTTTGTACCTTGTATTCTATTTTGGACTGAGCTTCTGGCAAAGAATGGCAACATACCCCTTTATTAATATTCTTAGGACAAGCATTAAAAACTCATTTGTTCTGGCAGATCTTAGTTGCCATTTTAAATGGATTGTTTAATTAATATTTCTGGAAGCTGATGAAATTATGGATTACACTGTGGAAAGTTTTTATAGCTGTATTGATTTGAATTGTAGTTCTAATTAATCTCATAAGATTAAAGAGGTAGAACATTAATATTAAAAATAAATTAAAAAATCTGTCAACCTAATCTTAAAACAGCCTTCCCCATCCTGGTCCCCTTCAGATGTGATGGGATCACAAGTGCCAGAACTCCTAGCAACTATGGCCAATGGGAATTCTGGAAGTCGTGGTTGCAGTACATGCAATGAACACCAGGTTTTAGAAATCTGTCCTAATGGTGTTGTGCGAAATATTTTTACTTGAAACTTGTGCTTGTTTTTATTATTTCCTTGGATATTTTTCACACAGTATTCCATGTCATTGATATGGAGTGGGGCTGATTTTGGATTTTTTCCCTGCCCTTTATGGTTTTGTTCAACAAATTTTTCTGGATTTCTATCCTCAGTCAAAACCTTCCTCTTAAAATGGTTGTCCCTGGCCATTTTGGCGACAGAAAGGACCTTCATGATGTTAATGTTTTGGGCATTTTATTCTGTGCTTTTTTATAGTCAGATGAGAATCAGTGAGGGAAAGGACTTGGTGGGTTTAAACAGGGATTTTCATAGGCATACATGTACATCAGTTAATCAGTGCAAACTTAATTATTTGTCCCAAAGTGACAGGAACACCTGGGGGTGGGGAAGCACAAATATTACATCAGAAAGGGAAAGTGCCTGAGGAAATCGGTTTATAGTCTCACATTGTAGTAATGAGATTAGGTAAAGTTAAGGGTACATCCACATCTTCAGAACCTTGACAGGTACAGTGACTGCTTCTTTTTTCAGTACAGTGACACAGAATGAAATGTTCACTCTGATTAAAAGAACCTAATTCTTTTTAAATCTTATTTCTCATTTGTGCTACCGTATCTAGTTCATATGTACTGTATATGGAACATCTAACTGCTGAAATGAGAATATTGAAGAAACAAATAGGCTGTTCATGAAGAAATATACTGTACGTTCATGAACAGTTCATAAACATACCACTTTATAGCCTTAGGGAAACTTGGGAGGTGTTTGAGCAGAGAAAGGAAGATCTGATGCATGAATAATGTTGGTCCCTCCAAGATAACAATGAGAACTGAGTAGAAATTACTTTTTGAAATTCTCCATTAAATCTGTGGGCAAAGAAATTGGGAGGATGTATTTTAATCTTTTCCAGGGCGGTGTTTCTCAACCTTAGCAACTTTAAGATAGCGATGGGTATATATACTATATACTCATAATCTATATCTATATCTATATCTCATATAGTATATATAAAGGTAAAGCTTCCCCCACACAGTCATGTCCGACTCTAGGGGCCGGTGCTCATCTCCATTTGTTAGCCAAAGAGCCAGCGTTGTCCGATCATGTGGCTGGCATGACACGCACGGAACGCTGTTACCTTCCCACCGAAGTGGTACCTATTGCATTTGCATGCTTTCGAATTGCTAGGTTGGCAAGAGCTGGGGCGAGTGCGGGAGCTCACTCCGTCACATGGGGCTAGGGTCTCGAACCTCCAAACTTGCGACCTTCCGATCAACAAGCCTGGCATCTTAACCGCTGAGCCACTGCGCCCCCTCCATAGTATATATACTAGTATATATACTAATAGAATAGCATACAGTATGTAATACACACACACACACACACTATATATATATATATATATATAGTATATATATTATACTCATCCACATATATGGATGAGTATATATTACATTTAAAAATTTGGTTTTATTGTTTTCTGAGTAATTTAAAAATACTCAGGGAAGTGGGAAGTGGGAAAGGACAATTGAGAGAGAGGTGACAGAAGAAAAAGTAGCAGAAGCTACAAAGGGTGAAAGAATTGGATATTTACTTACAATAGGCTGCATTTTAGTTAAGTATCTTGTACTATTTGGGGTTACTGAGAACCATTTTGGGTTATTGATCAGCTCTTAGGAAGCTGCAGAAGAAAGAAGAAAGAAACAACCTAGTTCCATGTGCTTGTTTGGGCTACAGTGGTGGAAGGTTTCAGAATGGGGGTGGTGCAGTTTGATAGGGAGCATCTGCTTTGCCTCTAGAACATCCACTTCATATAGAACATACTGAATTTTAAGCAATTGTGCTGGAAACGACCTCTTCGGGGGTGCAGCTAGTTAAAGTAGATAGCATTGCCACCTATGAATCAATTCTATGCAAAAGTAAAAAGTAGCATCATTTGCTCAAATATTAATTGTATTTGAAATTGGTTACATATCATAGCTATTGTGATTAATATAGAGAGATTTAATAGCATTAACTCAGTTCTGCTCTAAAACTTGGGCAGAACCATGTCTATCACTGATCAGGACACGAATACTATGGAGAAGATGGTGGACTCACCCTTCTACTGTGGCTAAAATAATATGTCTGTTTTTCCCCCTATTTTGCATAAGTATGTTCTTCAATAATATTATATTATGTATATATAATAATATATAATAACATCACAAGCTTTACTTTCTTTTTAAAAAAAGGTCTTTTGGAGAAATCTCAGAAAGTAAGGCCCTTGCTTATTGACAGTTGTTGAGACGTAGCATTTACAGGCAGATAGGAAATTTCTTAGTTGCCATAGCACTGCTACCATTTAGTTGAGGGATGTTGAAGCACCTGCACATATACTTATACACAGGCTGAAGGAAAAAAAAGATTACAGATTGCTTTATTATTGGAACCAACTGAGATTCCTCCCTCATTAGCTGAAGAAGTCCATGAGACCAGTGCAGTAAGATCTAGTTGCAAATGCCAACAAATTCATGTTTATTTTGACAGCATTGTTGCAGAAATCTTCCGGTATGGCCATCAGCATCCAGATCTGGGCTGCCATCATTACCTTTTGCTGTCATCAGTCTTTATTGTGCTCCTGCTGATAATACTGTGGGCAGACCTTGGATTCTGTTAGATAATTACAAGTGGGAAACCATACTTAAAATTGTGAGGAACATACTTGGTGTCTTATTAGTAATCACTGTTAGCTCTAATACAGCTGAGATATGAATTTTCCAACCAGACTAGCTGCAACGCAGGATCTCCCATTCTGGAAATCAATCACTATCCATGACAGAAAGCATCACCATCCTCACTGTCTCCTCTTTAAAGGTAAAGGTTCCCCCCGCACATTTGTGCAGTCATGTCCGACTCTAGGGGCCGGTGCTCATCTCCGTTTGTTAACCAAAGAGCCAGTGTTATCCGAAGAGACTTCCGCGGTCATGTGGCCGGCATGACGCACGCGGAACGCTGTTACCTACCCACCGAAGTGGTACCTATTCATCTACTTGCATTTGCATGCTTTCGAATTGCTAGGTTGGCGAGTGCGGGAGCTCACTCCGTCACGCGGGGCTAGGGATTCAAACCTCCGAACTTGCAACCTTCCGATTGACAAGCCTGGCGTCTTACCCACTGAGCCACCACACCCCCTTGTCTCTTCTTTGGGACATGCCTAATATTGAAGCAGATCCCAGTGCAGCCTTCACTATGTCTGCCAGCATCGCTTCTGAGTCTGAGGCAGAGGTCTTTCCCGTTATTTCCTCCTTATTCATTTAACTCAGGGATTTGTAGTATTTTGGTGGCTTGGGACTGCACTTAATTGCTTATGGGGCATAAGGACTGTAATGGTGGATGGGGTACAAAGTGAGACTGTGGCATATCTATGGACACAGTACAGATTCTACCTTTCCCCCCTCATTTCTGGTGATGGTGGGGGAGAATTTGTCTTTATATCAAAAAAACGGAAATTGAAATTTGATCAGAGTTCTAGGAGGCCTTGAGGTTTAGATGCACTAGTTGCTACTTCTTTTTAACTTGAGATAGTGATGATGAAATTTGGAGTTTTCTGCAGGCAGAGCATGCACCCTTCCTTGAAACTAAAGCCTTTCCCATAGTTTCTACTTCCATATGTGCATCTTCTCTGTTCTTTCAAGGCTGAGATCCTGTTCTTTAATTATTTTTGCAGTACTGTGTGATTGCCCTATCCACATAGAATCCCTATCTGGAGTATGTTCTGAGAAAGGGCTGACTAGAAGAATCCTTCAGTGATATGATAAACTTTTCTTCATGCTATCAAAACAAATGTATCTAGGCCTGAAAAGTAAAATAACGTAAATCTTCCAAGAGGACTACAGTATCTCATAGGGGTTTTAAACAATGCCAACAACTGCCTCTGAAGATTTCCTGAAAAGTTTGCTCACATCTTTATTCCATCATTCTTCAAAAATGTTCAGTGGCTTATAATAGAAATTATCTGATGGATTATTTTGTTGATATTCTGTATTCCATTCTTCTGGATGTTATTTTTGCTGGACTGATGACCTCTTATAAGCCCATCCAGTAATGTGATATTCACAGAATATTCATGCACAATTTTTCTATAGTATTTTCCAGTTAATCCCAGGAAAGTCTTCACTCTTCTATAGTGATGATTCTGGCACCAATTGAAGAAAGCACTGGACCAATATATTCATTCCTCCCAGGGACATTATGGTTAGATTCAAACAATACATTTAACTTGGTTATTGAATTAAATAATGAAATAACCAAGTGTGCTGAAGTCACACAGTATACAGTACTTCTGCATGACCCTGCTAACTGTGGGTGGACAACACTTCAGTTGTTGCATTGAGAGAGCTTGGATGCACAATGTCACCCTTAGCTCACTCCAATCCCAGCATGGAGGCAGTCTAAAATTCTGCTACCCTACTCAACTTCACAAATCACACATTCCAACTTGTATTGGCATGAGTTCAGCTGTGTAGTTTCTCTGCTGAACTTAATTTGATCTAGGCAATGCCTATACAGAACTGCCAGCATTCTCCCTCCCATCTGGTTATTAGTTACTGTCTTCCATGTCCATGTTGAAGATGTCTACATATGAGAAGAGGAATAAACGGTAAAGGTAAAGGTTTCCCCTGCACAGTCGTGTCCGACTCTAGGGGCCGGTGCTCATCTCTGTTTGTTAGCCGAAGAGCCAGCGTTGTCCGAAGACGCTTCCACGGTCATGTGGCCAGCATGATGCGTGAAGAATGCTGTTACCTACCCACCGAAGTGGTACCTATTCATCTACTTGCATTTGCATGCTTTCGAATTGCTAGGTTGGCAAGAGCTGGGGCGAGTGAGGGAGCTCACTGCATCACGCGGGGCTAGGGATTCGAACCTCCGAACTTGCAATCTTTTGATCGACAAGCCTGGCGTCTTACCCGCTGAGCCATCGCGCCCCCGAGAAGAGGAATATGCCTGTGTAAAGCATCAACTCTGATGTGCTTTCCATGACAGGTCTCAGACATTATACGAGGCCTTTCTGTATCTCCAATAAGTAGTGCTCTGAAGCACAGGTTCACTGGTTTCTATCTGCACATGCAACTAGGGTAGCAACAGTTAGGGCTAGCAATAGCTGGTCAGAGGACCAGTGAACCACTGATTCTTTTCCCTTGATAGAGTAGTAAAACACTGGACTTAAGAATCAAAATGGACAAGAGTTCTGCTAGTTTCCCTTTGTGGCCCAAGCAACAGGAAGAAGGTAATACTGTGGTGTTTTGTTTGTTTTTTAGGTGATCCACTGGTGAATGCACTTGACAGGATAATGTCAAGTATGAGAGGGAATCTATGGAAGGGGGCTCATAAAAAAGTTCTGCCACTTGAATCTACAGCCCTGCCCATGGAAAGGAAAGTGACCGGGGTTTGCTTTCCTGGCACCAGTGGGGAGAGGTATATCCACCAATTGGGGAAGCCATCAATTGGGTGCCAGGTAGCCATAATCAGGATAGAAGATCTGGCCAGCAACACTGATATAGATAATGTGCTAAAACATAAATGCAGGGAAGAGAGATGTAGTGTGTACATACTTCATATTAAAATAGCTCCTCAAAAGACTGGCAAATTAGGCAAATACTTCAGGCAGCCAATGGCAATCTTCTCTGTGCTGCCGCGCCATTCAGCTGAGCGCCATTCCTTTCTCTGGGAGAAGAAAAGCGTTTGGGCCTGTCCTGCACCTCTGAAATAGCCTGTTGTTCTCCATGTGATGGTGGACATTGTCCCGTCTAGTGTTACAGTTACAATTCATCTTATTCCTGTACATGGAATTGGGAAGGGGTTGTCTTGTCCTTTTGCCTTTGGCAGCAAAATACAGTATCTTGGATTAGCTCTGGCTGCCACAATGCTCACTGCATTTTATTATGTGGAAGATCTATGACTGGCTCACTGGATATTTCACGCTTTAAATAAATGTGTAGTAGGATGTCAGAGATGCTAATTTGAGCCCAGCAGAGGTTCTGTTTTAACATGCCCCTTGATTCACCCCCCCCCCCAAATCATCATGGCATAGTATGGTCAGGCTTCCTAAAATGGGTCAGATAGCACAAAGTTATTACTCATCGTGTAATGCAGAGCTTTCCAAACTCTGTGTCGTGACACAAAAGTGTGTCGCCACACACAGCGTGGTGTGTCGCCACACCACCCGGAAGCGGCGGCACACGCTGCCGCCACCACCGTGCACGCACGCGCGCACCGCCGCATGCCCCCCCGTGCCGCCACCGTGCACGCACGCGCGCACCGCCGCACGCCCCCGCGCCACCACCGTGCACGCGCGCACCGCCGCACGCCCCCCCATGCCACCACCATGCGCGCGCCCCCCTGCGCCGCCACCGTGCGCGTGCTCGCCACCGCCGCGCTGCCGCCACCGCTCATGTGTCGCCAGCGACGGCACTTTGGAAAGCCCTGGTGTAATGGAAGACTGGGCAAAATACAATGTACAGATAAAAGGTTTTATACAAAGCCACTTATTTGTATAACATAAATATTAAGGATAAACAAGTACCCTTTCAAATATCCAGGCAAAACAGAAACATCAACACACAAACAAAGACAACTCAAAGTTCTGTGTACTTCTGGTGACTTTGGAGTTGTGTTCCCAAACTTAGCACTCCAACAGTGTCACATGGCAACTCCTTTAGAAATCTAAAGCAGATTGTGACAAACCGTGGTGATCTCATTTAAAAGAAAGATTCCTGTGAACATGCCTGTGGTGCTTGGGCTGTAGCACTGATTGTTCTACAAATAAGCAGCTTTCCTCTTGAGTAAGAATATATTCATATCTTTTGAATAGTTAAGGGAAAAAACAGCAACAAACCACAAACAATTCAAAGGGGAAGCCTACTGAAAGCATCTCATTTTTCTCCTTTTAATATATAGCAAATAACTTCACAGTACACAGCTTAAAGCCTCAGGTTAGAACATTGGGTTCCTTTAACTTAAGACTGCCTATGCTTAAAGGTAAAGGTTCCCCCACACATTTGTGCAGTCGTGTCCAACTCTAGGGGCCAGTGCTCATCTCCGTTTGTTAGCTGAAGAGCCAGCGTTGTCCGAAGACGCTTCCGCGGTAATGTGGCCGGCATGACGAACGCGGAACGCTGTTACCTTCCCACCAAAGTGGTACCTATTCATCTACTTGCATTTGCATGCTTTCAAATTGCTAGGTTGGCAAGAGCTGGGGCTAGTGCGGCAGCTCACTCCGTCATGCAGGACTAGGGATTCGAACCTCCGAACTTGCTTACTGATGGGATTTCTACACATTGTACAAAGCCAAAATGTGGTTTGATTGATTACAGCTTAATTTATTGTGTGAATCTATCATTGCAGCTTCTGAGCCATGGTTTACAGATTAGTGTATTGTAGGAACCCTGTCAAGCAATCTAGGGCATAGCCAAACTTCTAAACCAGAGCCACACCTGGCTATAGTTCTCCATGGTTTCAGTCTTTCACAATCCTATCTGAAGATGTGGGGGATTGAACCCACACATTTATTTATTTATGTAAATCAAGCATTCTATTCTTGAGTTATAGCCTTTCTACTTTTAGAACACAATGCTTAGTCCCAGATCAGGATATGCTTTCTGATTTAAGGATTGACTTACAAATTAATATTCTACCTTCTCCACTTAAATGTGGGTGTGGGAGGATCTACTCGAAACCAATAAAGGAAGCAGGAGTCAATGCATTGTTGGGAGTTCTGACATGACTACCATTCTTTTGTTTAATAGAATTTCCAAATACCCCTTTCTCTTACAACACTGTTGACATTGCTTGTAGCTTGAATCATGTCAACTGGATTTCTGTTTTCTCAGTGGAAACGTTTCGCTCCTTATCCAAGGAGCTTCTTCAGTCTGAGCAAAGTTGGTAAGGGAATCCTTCAAGCTACAGACAATTCCACCTGGATGACTGAGAACCTTCATAGACATGTTGACATTGCTGTTATTTTCTTAGGAGCTATTAATGCCTTTTTGATCAATAGCTTTTTCTTCTATTTTTCTTTTCTTCTAGAAAGAAGAATGGTAAAAAAATACAATAAATACGTTGTACCAATATACCTCACTCTCATCTCTGGGGGTTATGGTGAAGATTCATGATGTCACAGAAACTAAACTGATATTTTGCTCTGTATACACAGAATAACCTATCCTCAGGAAAAGCTAGGAAACAATTAAGAGTGCCATAGAGAAAGTGAAGCCATGAAGTGTATGAAACTGCTAATTTTCATTCCCTACTTCAATTCATGGGCTGTATTCTTGAATATATTTTCTTCATGCTTCTAAAAATAAAACTTTCTACCTCATCTCCTTCCTCCCTCTAGCAGCCCTTGGGTCTTTATTGCCTGAGGTAAAATTTCCAGGTTTATTTATTTTATTTATTTATGGTTCGATTTATATTTACCACACCATCTCCCCACAGGGGGACTCTGGGCGGTTTACAAAAATCGGGAATTAAAATTCAACAGTTAAAACAACATATATTACTCCATAATACAATAGTAATTAACTAAATATAAAATCCAAGATGTGATGGGTTGATGTTTAAAAGGGCACTATGGCACCAGCCACCCCCAAGAGGAACTGTTCCCCCCCCTCCCACGCAAGGCGGCAGAACCAGGTCTTTAAGTTCTTTCTGAAGGCCGGGAGCGATGGGGCCTGCCTCACCTCTGGGGGTAGCATATTCCAAAGGGTGGGTGCTACTATCGAGAAGGCCCGCTTTCTAGACCCCGTCAGGCGAAACTCCCTTACCGACGGGATCCGCAGCATGCCCTCTCTAAATGATCAAGTGGGACGGTTCGATGTTATGGGGATGAGACGGTCCCTCAGGTAACCTGGTCCCATGCCATGTAGGGCTTTAAAGGTGATAACCAACACCTTGAATTGGACCCGGAAGCACACAGGTACCCAGTGCAGCTGTCGCAGCAGAGGTGTCACATGTGCTGATCTTGGAGCACCGATAACTGCGCGGGCAGCCGCATTCTGGACCAGTTGAAGCTTCCGGATACTCTTCAAGGGTAGCCCCATGTAGAGCGCATTGCAATAGTCTATATGGGAGATGACCAGGGCATGAGTGACTGTACGGAGGGCATCCTGAGTTGGTAGCTAAAACATGATGTGTGGGTCTGTCAGTTATGTCCAGAAAGGCAGGTGGTGCTGAAAATTTCTTCTCCCAGTTGGTATTCTACGTGGTCTTTGGTTTTGCGTTCCCAAGCTTAGCAGTCCAAGAGTGCCATAAGGCAACCCCTTTAGAAATTAGAGAGACTTTCAAAAGCAAGTTGTGACAAACCTTGGTGATCTCATTTAAAATAAAAATAAAATCCCCACCAGCATGCCTGTGATTCTTTTATCTTTTGGGGCTAAAAGCAATATAGCCCCCCTGTGTATGGAATTTAGAAGGGGAAGACTGGAGCAATGGTTGAGTGGAGAAGAACATTTTCCAACGTTTTCCCAATATACAGTACGTGCACTGAAAATCACCCCACTCTTGACTTTATTTCAGCTCCAACAGGAAAAAGCTACAGCTTCCTATATATTTTTCCAAGGGCAGTAAAAGCAGTTGACAACAATTTTAATGGGAAAAACATGTGGACCAAGGATTAATATGTAAATTAAGGATCAATGTAAAGATTGGGGATTAATAATTTTTACAGATTAAGAAAAGAATTTAGCATAAATGGCCTTTTGAAATTCTACCCCCAAGCTGTGGATGATGAAATTTCCAGTAGAAAATCTCCAACAATATCTCAAGGGCAGGATTCCCCCTTAGTAGTGATCATAGCTCTTAAGAAAAAACTAATCATAGGATGATTGGGATTGAACTGAATCCCAGAAGCCAGAGCAGCTCCAGAGTCCTGGAAAGCCAATTGTACTTACGTGAAAGACAGGACATTAACACACACCCTTGCCCAACTCATGACTAAATACATACAAGGACATCTTTCACCCATAAGAATTCCTTCTACATTCTTTTCTCTTTTGAAAGAATTTCAAAAACAAATTCTCTTTTATTAAATTGAATGAGATCTCTTAGAGATAAGTCTCTTTCTCTTTAATTTTTTCTGCTTAGCACTGATTAAAAACACCTTTCCCTCAATTGAGTTGGTCTTCTGCTTTAATTGGTGATTGCACTGATTAAAAGTGGAGAAGGAGTGGAAAGCCCATTATGAGAAAGAGATAACTAATGTTTTCTTAGAAACAAGAAAATGCAATAGCTTTAAAAACATTACTTGAATTTTTAGTCAACCCCCCTCCACAATCACTTTGCTATTATATAGGAAAGTTAGTCCGCTAACTGCTGTTGGAAGTGGGGACAATGCATTAGATGAATTTGCAAAGTTCAAATAGGCAATTGATTGCCATTGCTGATGTTGGGGTTTGATAAACCCAGGAATTTACTTCTAGATATAAATTATACAGAGAGGCTTGATTTCTAGGTAAAAGGTGAAATATTCTGCACAGTCACCCAATTAGCAGCCATTGTTGTAGGAATGATGTGTCATGTGTGACTCATAACAACAGGTGCTTAGAGTTAGGTTGGGTGTGGTGAATAACGAGAGTGACCTATAATGTGATTGGTCAGGTTCACTATATATGCAGAGACATTCTCATTTCCCATTATTCCCATTTTACCTCGTGAAAGCTGTATCGTTGATGGTGTATCATTTGTTACTTGTGGAAGTGATCTGTAAATACGTATGTATATAAAGTAAATAGGATATTTGATATAACTTCTGTTTGGAGTCTATTTACTGCATAGTACGTGGATCACTGGTGCCTAGGAGAGAGGCAGGCCGCTCTATCCGCGCTCCCTCTGACAGCTGAAATTAAAAATCACATAAGAAATCTTACAAGTAAACTAATTAAAATGAAAAGCTTATGAGAATTTAAATTGCTGTTCAAAGAATAACTATACTACTTACTGATACATATACTATTTCCTGGTTAAATAAAATAACATGGAATAAAGTTTTGGACAAAAATAGACTCTAATAAGCTGTTATATAAGAAAATTGGGAGTCTTATTGAATACAGTTGTTAAAATTGCAGAAAGCCAGTGTCTGGCTAAAATTTTCTGGTTAAAAACAGAATGTGTACAATTGTAAGCTTGTCTGCTCAACTGTTCCTCAAGAGTATTGGATGTAAAGAACTATTTGTACAAAAGCTTGGCCCATTGTGACCTCACATTTCCTGTTATATAGAGAACAATAAAAATGATATATGGGTTTAATTAAAAAGAAACATTGTTCACTAGTTCAACTTAATAATTTTTTGAACAGAACATGATCTTTTGCAGTAAAAAAAATATGCAATTTTTCTCAGGCAAGGATAAACTTTTTGAGATTGCTTGGAGATGACAGCTGGTGCAAAGATGGTGACACATTTGCTAATAAGGCACATCATTGGATTAGACTTCACCACTTCTGCTTATCTCACACATATTTTTAATGTGTTTTGTGAAACAGAATTTTGAAGGAGAACGTGAGTGTTGGATCAAAACGCTCCATAACAAAACGCCCTATAGAATGAATCTGCAAAAGAGATTTACTTTGGAAAAGAAAGCATGGGTAACAGGTGATATGTCAAAAGCTTCAGTACAACACTGGAGAAATCCACAGTATCTCTCAGCTGTAAATCATAGTTAGTGCCATGTCCTCCTTGTTGGAGATTCTGGCAAATCCAGCATGCCTCATCAGCATATAGATGGCTGCTCTAGGATGCAAGCTCTCCATGCTTTTGAGGAAGCTGTTTCTGGCCACTCCCACTTCCACTCTTCTGTCTCTCTCTCTCTCCTCCTTGGACCGGGAGCAAGCACATGGCTGTGTGCTGCTCCATTCTAGGCCATGGATGGGCCTAGGAGATTTTTCCCCCTTTCTACATGCAGCCTCTTGCAGCAAGCAGGGCAAGAGGTATTAAGTTTAGGGAAACAAAGAAGAAATGGAACATCATTTATCTACCAAAAATGCTGTACCTGCAATGAATAAATGTAAGGACTCTTTTGTACTTACTTTTCATACCTGCCATGTCTAAGCACATGTTTCTTTATGCTAAGGTGGGCTAAAGGTGTAAGACTAACCTGGATCTCTCTAATATGCTTATGGTCTCTGTTTTTTAAACAATATTCTTTTTCTGTACACATGTTTTGCAGCTCTGCTCCATTTCAGTAGTTCTAACAGACTGCTGAATGGGCTTCACTTCTAAGGAACATGGAGCAGTAATTTGGAAATAACCCATAACGAAAGGCCAAAAGTCAGTAAAAATGAATCCTCCTTAGATGTGTTTCAGCTAGTGCAGAGAATGCTACTCTTAAATGGCAAATTTGTTTCACACGGAGTTTTGTTTACTTGTATGACAACCCTGTCACCTGTCATCTTATGAGCCACTGCCAACTCATGTCACTGGCTGTTTTCTAGCTGGGTCCTTACATTTTTCTTTCTAGCCAACAGAGAAAAAGTAACATGGGAAACAGTCTTTAGCTTTTCTTACAATACTTTTTTTCCACAGCACAAAAATAGTCATGTGCTTCAAATATAAATAAATATAAGGTCTTCCCTTCTCTAGCCAAGACTGCATCCTCTAGAGTTTCTGATCTTTCTTTGAAAGTAAGAGTGTAAATCTGGCTATTGTCATATGAAAATAAATAGAGGGATTTGATTAATGGAACAGCTGTGTTCTGTGTTGGTTTATTTCTTCAGTTTGGAGAAGGAGAAGAAATATCCCTGTTTCTGGATAATATTACACAGTATGTCTATCTAGTAGACATATGCAGTAGGGGTGAACATGCTTTGGAACTTAGACAGGCACGAGCATAACACTTCTCTACTGATCATTAAAGCAGTTTGTCTGTTTCAAGCTTCCCAAATGGTTGTTTTAAGAATCTCCTTAATGATACAGCTGCTTTAACTAAAAGCTGTTAAAAGATAAAGCTGTTCTTAAGCATTAAATGGATGCAAATAATCTAGTTTCTTAATTATGGTTCAATTGATGAATTAATTGATTTTGTGCCATCAAGTCATTTTTGACTCCTAGCGACCACATAGATTTTTTCCATGATGATTTGTCCCTATTCTGGTCTTTCAAGTCTTCTAATGGTGCACCCATCACTACTGTAACTGAGTGGATACCTTTCTGCTGGTATTCCTTTTCTTCTGTTTCCTTCCACCTTTCCCCGCATTACAGCCCTCTCCGGCACATGATGTGTCCAAAGTAGGATAATTTGAGCCTGGTCATTTGCGCCTCGAGTGAGAACAAGATGGGGTGTTTCATCCTCTTTCCATGCATATTTGTGACAAAACATTCATACATAAGATCCACATCTTAAAAAAAACAACACCCTAAAATAGTCCATAAAGTATTAAGTTTAGTATACAGTTTGGTTGGACTGCCAAAAGATATTCAAAGATAACTGCATTCTCATTCACATGTTTTTCAGGGAGATGAGTTCATATTAAAATGCAAATGAAATATCATGACCTTGCATATGGCTACTACTTACGTACACATGGCTACTCACTTCCAAACTCTATAGCCATTTCATATTTGTTTTTTGTTTTGTTTGGACTTGCAGACAGTTAATATACCAAGATATTTGCTCTTTTTAAGGACCAAGACGTCCTCTAAACATATTGGATAATCCTAACCCAACCTACCTTGTATGTAGATCATAATCCTTATGATATCATATTTGCCTTGAATATAGGCTGTGTTGTGTTTGGATTTTTTGCACCTAAGGAAAATGAGTGTATTTCTTAGCTGACCAATATACATGCATGTCACTTCAGACTGAAATAACTGTTTTATGATGTGAACTCACCCCTCCACCCCCTCACATCCACTTTCCTTTTCTCCAACTTCTGGTTCTCCACTTCTTAAATAGTATTCAAAGGGTTAGGATGTAGGTTGAAAGGACGGAGCAGTACAGGAAGCTGTGGCATTTTATGGCACTACCAGGAGACACTTCATCTCCTGGATTGCTCAGATTGGCAAGATTTTCTGTATGCGTTAGATTCAATGAAGAACTAGTGCGTCATCTCGAGCTCAACATGGTTTCTTCACCTAAATCCTGACATCAATCTTGCCAATATGAGCTAAGCCAACAGGCTCTGAGGGAAAAACTCCTGCAACTCAAGGCGGATCCGGCCTGACCCTCTTGGCTCGGCGCCCAAGGTCCTCCACACTGAGAACACGCTTTTCCCCATGGAAGACGTCCCCTCCCTCCTCGCCTGCGATCTCCATAACATCACCTTCCTCCTCAGAGATACATTCCATCACAGATGCTGGGGGTAGGGTGTGTGTAAAAATGGACTAATATGGTTGTCCATATCTGCATTACAACAATAGCCATTTGCATCCATAGCATTGTTGCTGAAATCCTTCTCTTTCTGTATCTCAGAGTTTCAAGATTTCAGTTGAATCTATGTCTTCAGTGTTGTTCTTTAAGACTTACTGAGAACCAGGAGGAAATAAATTGACAGATGGGAAAAGATGATAAAGAAAATGATTTTCTGAGTCCAGGCACTAGAGTGAGACAACCAAGATGAGAACAGATATATTTCAATGCGATTTTTTGAGACTGAAAAGGAAGGAGAGGAAACCAGGCAGGAAAGAAGGTAAACACTTCAGGCATAAGAATGGTTGCCCCAGTTATCAAACATCAGAACTCTATGGAAATCAATATAGAAACACATTCATGATTGTCACAAAAATATTAATGCCAGGCTGGTGAGTGAACCAAAATAATTTATTCTACTTTACCAAATGATGACTAATAGAACCATAACACAAAGACATCTGCACAGATTATGCCAGTGTCAAGTGTACCTGAATGCTGGTAGCAACATCAACCATTCTTCAGTCATAAGTCTGCTGAAGTCACTTGCAGGTTATAATATTAGCACCTCCGGAAGTAATTTCATGGAAAATGCTGCTGTGCCAGAAAACATTATGACCCTTTCATTAATGCCAGTGCAATGAAAGAAAAAGCCATTGAATGATGGCATTGCATCCAGTATCTTATAGCCAGGATGCCTGTCTGCCTGCCTATCCATCTCACCTTTCATTCAGGGAATCATGGCAGTGTACCCTCCCGCTATGTTCCCCACAACAACCATGTGACATAGTTACAATAGACCCTAGCCTTGGACCAACTGATGTTGGTCCCATGAAACAATTCCTTCTCTGTAGAATGGCAGGCTTCAACACTGTGATATTTTAAAGCCCTCTTTAAAACCTCATATTTTTATGATGATCTTCTCTATCTCCCTCTAGTATTTTGGTCCATTTTGTGGATTCTTTTATCAGGACTGTGCAAATGAGAAATGGCACTTCTGTGTGTGAGTGTATGTGTGTTTAATGAAGCTGAAAGAAAGACTCAAACTTCATGTAATATTAATCACAAGTAATTCCACCCTACTGTTTCATTGTTGAACTAAATCAACCTTTGACTGTCATTCTAACAAGAGTTAGGGGTATCTCCTTTGAGCCCGATATGCAATAAATTCCAGTTGATCATGTAAGGGTGAAAATAGTTTGTTTAAATGTAACTGGAACCAGGAACTCCCAATTACCTGGAATTGAAGGACTTCCAAATATCTGGTTAATGTCTGTGTCTCTTCAAGGGCAGACCTTGAGCAATCTTTAAGGGTTACATGGGGCTGACCTTGAAGGCCACTGGAAGATACAGCTGGTCCAAAATGCAGCAGCGTGGACACACCTTGATAGGCCCATGTCCCATTGATGCTCCACAAGCTGGATTAGTTGCCTGTTTGCTTCCGGGTGCAATTGAAGATGCTGGTTAATTATGTAAGCTGCCCAGAGTCATGTGGAAGTCAGGTGGCCTTCTAAATCTAATAAAATAAATAATAAACAAATCCACCCATTTTTCTTATCTGATTTGTTTTTTTGTTGTAGTCAGTACAGAGATTGCACATTTGGGTTTCACATATGGTCATTTTAAAATCTATTTTCTGAAAGTTGCTATGGCAGCAATGTGCACCAAAAACTGGATAGCATCATCTTCCATAGTTCAATGAAAGTTGTCAATGTCATTGTTCAGTTAACAGTCACCTTCCTGTCCAATTAATGACTGGATTTTTTTGTCTCTTGTCATCTCCCATGGTTGATTAGTATTTAAAACCTTCTTACTGTATTAAGTATGTACACTGCTCAGAGTCAGTCATGACTAGAGCAACATATAAACAGGGCAAAATAAATGAACAGATTTGCCTCATCACCTCCTTCATTCCATTTGGCATGGATTTTTGAATTAAGTATATTCATCTCAGACACACTGTTTCTTGTCTCTGTGAAAAAAGGGTGTTTGATCTGATGAACATTCTTTAATACCTTGCTGCTTACAGTCATCCAACATGTGTTTTCCAACAATGAGAACTCCCACACTAGTTCTTTCCCTCCCCTAAAGTTACAACCTTTTTTTAATGGACCATCTGTATGATGG
This sequence comes from Charina bottae, assembly GCA_023362775.1. NCBI lineage: Eukaryota > Metazoa > Chordata > Lepidosauria > Squamata > Charinaidae > Charina > Charina bottae. The sequence goes on along the minus strand of JALMGJ010000006.1, from coordinate 29,581,954 downwards.
CAGGTAATAAGGCAGAAACAAAACAGGCCCAACTTCAACTCCTGGACTCACATGGACATACGGGGGGGGGGGGGGCACTGGAGCTGGCATTGCTCATTATTACATCTTGCATTTCTCCTTTTTAGAAACATGACTATCTTGACACCTCCACACGACAGATGCTTATCTCTTGATTTTTCTTTAAGCTTGTCTTATTCTGTTTATTCCCAAGTACTGCTCATAAGCACCCAAAAGAATACTTCTGTAAGTTTGGTAAGTCCAGGTTTCACTAAGAGTCTATTACAAACCATTTTCTATTCATTCCCCCAAAACTGATTATCAGTTTGGGGCCAGGTTATACTACCTGAATGTCTTTAATGTATGACTGCCAGTCTGATATTTTTCACAGGTCCTTATCTTTAAAAGGTAAAGGTTCCCCCCGCACATTTGTGCAGTCGTGTCCGACTCTAGGGGCCGTTGCTCATCTCCGTTTGTTAGCCGAAGAGCCAGCGTTGTCCGAAGATGCTTCCACGGTCATGTGACCACATGATGCGCGTGGAACGCTGTTACCTACCCACCGAAGTGGTACCTATTAATCTACTTGCATTTGCATGCTTTCAAATTGCTAGGGATTCGAACCTCCAAACTTGCGATCTTCCGATCGACAAGCCTGGCGTCTTACCCGCTGAGCCACCACGCCCCTTATCTTTACATACAGGCAAAACAGAAAACAATTGTTCCCCAGGTTGCTTTCATCTAAGCTGGGCTATTGTCTCATCAGTTCTGAAAGAAACTTCCAGAATATTAGAAATAATGTACCAATTAACTTCATGTTAGCTACTTTAACAACCTGAAGGTTGCTCTGCGTGCCATAGCTCTAGCATTTTATGTTGCTATATATCAAAGTGTTGTTTGAAGTTTCACTTGCATGACCTTTAGACCATGATATGCCACTTTATTAATAAGAGTCATGTGCAAAGGAGAATTTAATATTATTAAATACTGTGGATACATGTGCAAAGGGGACTTTAATAATCACTGTTACTAAGGTCACTATTCAGGGAAGGTGGAGAGGGGAGGGGAGAGAATAGAGGCCAAGGTAGGCAGAAGAAGTATCCAGCTGTCTTAAGGTTAAGGTAGAAGATAAAGTGGGTTTGTTTAACAGGAAGCCAAGAGCAAGCATATCCTTTTGGAACTGTTGAAGTTCTGCAAGTAGCTAAAAATGGAGCAGCATCAGCACAAACAAAAGGAGACTCACCTTTAGAGACAGCAGTGAAAAATGGCAAACAGATTCTAAAGCAGATGATGGGGCCATAGTTTACATCCTCTAGAGCAGAGCTTTCCAAACTTGTCATGTTGGTGACACACTTTTTAGACATGCATCATTTCGCAACACACTCTTACAGCAGGGCATCATTTCGTGACACACTCTTGCAGCAGGGCACAAGGCAGGCACTAGGAACTGCGCAGAATCACAGCAGGCACTAGGACCTGCGCGGAATCCTGGCAGGGCAGGTTTGGAGGCAGCAAGGCACAAGGCAGGCACTAGGACCTGTGTGGAATCCTGGCAGGGCTCGGAGGCAGCAGCCGCGACACACCCAGACACTGCAGCCGACACACTAATGTGTCCCGACACACAGTTTGGAAAGCTCTGCTCTAGAGGTTATCAGATTAGGGAAGCCTGGTTTAAAGGATGAGAAAAAGTATCAGGAGCCTTTTACAATTCAGGAACCAAGGGTCCCTTGATTTTCTTTCATTGCTTTTCAGTCGGGGGGGGGGGGTCATTCCTCATTCATTCATCTTGTAGCCCATCATAATCTGCTAGAACTCCTGGTAGCTAACAGACAAAAATATATAATATAAAATGTGCATGATGCTATAAATAAGGTATCCATCAATAGTAACAGTATCTCAACCAAAATAAAAAAATTAGCAAACAAAAACTCAGATAGCTGTCACTCACACCACAACAGTTCTGTTTTCAGCATCTTCTAAAAGTAGCACACCAAGGGAATCAACTTCATGTCCTCTCTGCTTAAAGGCATGAGAAAAGTGAAGGCAATTATCATTACCTCAATTTGAAATCAATTTCTGCTGATGTCATGGACCCGACCATATAGTTTTCTTGGTAACAATGTAAAATTACAGTAGTTTGCCATATTGCCTAGTTCTGATGTTGTAGTCTGACGTACATGCTGATATATCTTGATGGTTTCCCATCCAAATAAGGTTTCCCATCCAAATAATCCCAAGTTTTGGGAGATAGCCAAGGTCAGCTACATGTTCCCACATGTTGTAGGACACCTATATAGAACTTGAAGGTGATAGTTGGACTGTGTTTTTTTTTCCCTACAAGCTTCTCTCACCAACTAGCTTAACTGGCATAAGTTTTTCAGGACAAAAGGAGGACAGATCTGGCTGATGGTAGGAATGCTTTAGGGGAACAATGTACTTTCTTCTCTTGTATACAAACTGGATACTCCGAGCCAGGGAGAAATTTATTGGTTTTGTATTTGATTGCAAATGTATCTAAGTTCATGTGTTTAAACTAATACATGATTTAGTTGTTACTCAACTAACTTTAGTTGTTGTTCAAAATTTGCTGTTATTCAGACATAGTGATTCAAAATTTGCTGTTCCTTGAATTTTGCAATGCAGCTTGCAACAATTAAAAAAATAGTGTTATAGAATATATGCAGAATATATACAGAAAAAATGCATATATTCACAAAACTAATGTTAAAAATATATCAAGAAGTCCATTTGCACAAATTAGGCAAAATAAATATACCAGGCAAAATTGCAAACAAATGTACATAATGTTAACAAACATAATTCAAGGAAAGGACTGAACAATCCAAAATCATCCATTTAAAATGCCAGTCTTCTTAATATCAACTGGTGCTGTTGGCAGGACTTTGACATGTAATATGTATGAACAGGGATCAACCATTAATCATTACATTTATATTGTCTGAATCTCTCAATTCTTTAATTCCTCAGCAGCTTTCAGCATCAGTCATGGCATCCTTCTGGACCAGCTGCAGAGATTAGCAGTGGGAGGCACAGTGTTGCGGTGGTTCTCCTCTTTTCTCTATGACAGGCTTGAGTTGGTGTCAAAAAGGAGAGAGAGGTTGAGTCTTGAAGTCCATTTAGCAGTCTGTTAGAACTACTGAAATGGAGCAGAGCTGCTAAACTTGTGTACAGAAAAAGAATATTGTTTAAAAACAGAGACCATGAGCATATTAGAGAGATCCAGGTTAGTCTTACACCTTTAGCCCACCTTAACAAAAAAAACACATGTGCTTAGACATGGCAGGTATGAAAAGTAAGTACAAAAGAGTCCTTACGTTTATTCATTGCAGGTATAGCATTTTCGGTAGATAAATGATGTTCTATTTCTTCTTTCTGTCCCCTAAACTTAATTAACTCTTGCCCCTCATTGCTGGCAAGAGATGCATGTAGAAAGGGGGAAAAATCTCCATGGCCTAAGATGGAGCAGCACACAGCTGTGTGCTTTGCTCCCAGTCGAAGGAGGAGAGAGAGAGAGGAAGTAGGAGTGGCTACAAACAGCTTCCTCAAAAGCATGGAGAGCTTGCATCCTAGAGCAGCCATCCATATGCTGATGAGGCATGCTGGATTTGCCAGAATCTCCAGCAAGTCTAAGGCACCTGATTTGCGGTGGGCTACACAGTTTAGTTTTCTCACCCCTCCTCTTTAACAAGTACATGAAGTTGCTGGGGGAAGTCATTTCTGGCCAGGGGGCCAGGCATAAACTATATGCTTATGATTTACAGTTGTATATCTTGACCCTGGGCTGACCAGATGATGCTCTTGTTCCAGTGCCTGAAGACTGCTGGGGTCTGGATGGCCTTAAATTCAACCCTGAGAAGGCTGAGTGGTTTTGTGTTGTTGGTTCTCCCAGTACCATGGATTTTCCATCCCTAGTTCTGGATGAAGTAGCACTTCCCCAGACAGAACTGGTGCACAACCTGGGGGTCCTCCTGGACTCACAGCTCCTGCTGAAAGAGCAGGTGACAGCTATGGCCAAGGGTGCCTTTGCCCAGATTTGTCTGGTGCACCAAAAGCACCCTTTTCTGGGCCAAGACTCCCTTTTCAGCCAGTCATCCCTTAGTCACCTCATGTGTGGACTATTGCAATGCTCTCTACATGGGGCTGCTCTTGAAAACCACTCATAAGTTACTCCTAGTCCAAAATGTGGTGGCGTGGGTAGTTTAAGGGTACACCTCAGTATGCCCATGTAATCCCTCTGCTATGCAAGCTGAACTGGTTAACAGTAAGCTTCCGGGTGCAATTCAAGGTGCTGATTATGACCTGTGAAATCGTTCATGGCATATGGCCTAGTTATCTGAGGGGCTGCCTTCCTTCCATTCTTTCTGCCTGTCTGGTAAGATCTTTTTTTGTTTTTATAAATTTTATTAAAAGTTTGGCAAAGAACATAAAAACTAACACAAGCTAACGAAGAGTAAAAGGAGCAAAGAAAGGAAGAAAAAAGGAAAAAAGAAAAAGTGCAGAAAGAGAGAATAAAAAGAAATAGAAAGAAGAAGCTTCTGATTTCTTTTGCAGTAAATATAAGTACAATTACAAAATTAACTCTTACTCTGTGGTTACCAAAAAAAATTCACTTTTTTAAATTATCCAGTCTTTTTTTCTAATCATCAAAACCACAAATCATAAGTGCGTTTTTTCCCCATTTCATGCAAAAAGTCTATAAGGGGTTTCCAATCAGCCATAAATGTACCATATTTTCCGGCGTATAAGACGACTTTTTAACCCAGGAAAATCTTCTCAAAAGTCGGGTGTCGTCTTATATGCCGGGTGTCGTCTTATAGGGCGGGTGCAACTCCACTTCCCTGCCGCACAGCTGATCCCCGGCGCACAGCTGATCGGCGCCGAGATTTTCCACCCGGGCCCTCCCCCCCCCCCGAATACATCTCCAAGCTTTAGCAGAACAAACCATGAAGGAGGAGGAGGAAGAGGGTGGTGGTGATGATGGGGGGAGGTTTGAAAAAGCAGATCCAAGCGCAAAAGTTAGTGAGTCATTTCAGCCTCCCTCCCTCTCGCTCTCTTTCCCTGGTGATGGATCAGTGCCGGGGGGGGGGGGGTCAGGAGGGAAGGGAGGAAACGGCAAGGGAGGGAGGGAGCGGAGCGGAAGGAGGGACCCCCCCGCACTGATCTATCACCAGGGAAAGAGAGCGAGAGGGAGGGAGGCTGAAATGACTCAGTAACTTTTGCTCTTGGATCTGCTTTTTCAAACCTCCCCCCATCACCTCCTCCTCCTCCTCCTCCTCCTCCTCCTCCTCCTCCTCCTCCTCCTCCTCCTCCTTCATGGTTTGTTCCGCTAAAGCTTGGAAATGTATTCTTCACCCCTCTGCCTTGCCCAGGTAATTAAAGCTTTCTTTAAATCGTTAAAGCTTTCTCACCCCTCCCCCCAATATTCTCCTTCACACACACACCCCGCGCTGCTGCGCTTCACATTACTACGGTATTCGCTTTCTACTCCGCTTCCCTGTTTTCTCCCTGCAGTTTTTTACTTTCTACTCCGCTTCCCCACCACACAGCTGATTGGCGTGGATATTTTCCACCCCGGGGCGGAGCAAGCTGCAGGTTTTGAAGAGGGGTAGTCTTATACGGCGAGTATATCCCAAACTCTATATTTTAACTGGAAAAGTTGGGGGTCGTCTTATATGCCCAGTCGTCTTATACGCCGGAAAATATGGTAGATATTGTTTTTTCTGTAATCAAAGAAGTTAATTTAGCCATCTCCACAAGTTCCACCATCTTCACCAGCCATTCCTCCATTGTGTGTAGCGTCAAAACTTTCCATTTTTGAGTATATAATAGTCTTGCTGCAGTTGTCATATATAAAAACAAAGTTCTATGGCTTTTTTCTAATTGCCTGTCCATTAGTCCCAAAAGAAAGGTCTCTGGTTTCAGTTGTACCTTAACCTTTAAAATCTTCTGCATTAATTAATTTAGTACTGTCTGTAGGCTGACCATACATCCCATTTTGAATGGGACAGTCCCATTTTTTTTTAGCATTTTTCAACTGTCCCGTAGTTTTGATAAAAATCTCAATTTTGTCCCATTTTTTAAACCTGGTGGGAATGGCGCGGATGGAGGATCTGAGCCGAAGCTGCCGATTGGAGGAAGCCTGGAAGAGGAAGCCCTCCTGCTTATCAGCGCACGGCAAAGGAGGGACTGAGGGGGCGGGGTTTGCAGGCAGGAGCCAATTGTGTGGACCAGGGGGTGGGGTTTGCAGGTGGGAGCCAATCGCGCAGACCAGGGGACGGGGACCCATGTCTTTTTCATGAATACGGAATATTACATAAGACCCTGTCCTGTTTTGCCATCCCAATGTCCCATTTTTGTCTCAAGGAAATATGGTCAGCCTAACTGTCTGGTAAGAACTGACAGAGTGGGCATGCTCTGGTCTCACCTTGAAAACCTTTGATAGGACCAGGTGAGGTGTGTTCTCTGTTATGACACTTGCCCTCTGGAACAGTATCCACCAGCAGGTTTGAATGGCCTCATCCTTATCATCCTTTAAATCAGCCTTGAAGACTTGGCTCTCTCCCCAGGCGCTGGATAAGGAAGTATGTACCTTTGTGGGAATTTTATTAATGTGTTAGTGCAGGGCTTTCCAAAGTTTTCCCACGGTGACACACCAATGGCGGCACGCGCAAAAGCTGGAAGTACTGCTACTGCGGCGGCGCGCAAAACCTGGAAGCACCGCCGCCTTGTTTTTGTGCGCCGCCGCCAATGTGGTGCTTTCAGATTTTTGTGTGCCGCAGTGGTGACGGTGTCCTTGTGTGCCGTGCAAAAACCCAGAAGCGCTGATGGCCCACCGCCGCTGTGCGCGTGGCCGCGTGCAGTGGTGCGCCATCAGTGCTTCTGGGTTTTGACGCGACACACCTGGGCCCCGCAGGCGACACACTTGTGTCGTGACACAGAGTTTGGAAAGCTGTGTGTTAGTGTATTAGTCCCCAGGTTATATAGCTTCTTAGTTTTTATTCTATTGAATGCATTTCTAACTTGTATGCCACCCAGAGTCATAATGAGTATAAATTAACTCTGTGTATGTTGTGTGTGTGTGTTCTTTCTAATTTATTTATTTATTATTTATTTATTAAACAAACTTATATAGCTGCCCATCTTCAAGGAGGACCTCTGGGTGGCGAACAAAATAAAAACACAATACAATAAAACGACCATTTAAAACAACAAACAATGTTTTGGCCCTGATAAAACTTGCATCCATCCACCTACCACCCATCTATCAACATTCTGGCCCCAGTGCCTGGGGGAAAAGCCAGGTCTTCACTGCTTTTCTGAAGGCCAGCAGGGTCAGGGCCATCCATATCTCAGCGGGGAGGGTGTTCCATAAGGCAGGTGCCATGACAGAGAAGGCATGCTTCTGAGGCCCCACCAGGTGACACTGCTTCACTGAGGAGACCTGGAGGATGCCCACCCTGCCAGATCTAGCAGGACAGGCAGAAATCATTGGGGATAGCTGGCCCTGTAGATAACTTGGCTCCACACCATGTAGGGCTTTAAAGGTGACAACCAGCACCTTTAATTGCACGTGGAAGCCTACTGGGAGCCAGTGTAGCTCATGCAGCCATGGTGCTACATGGGCATACTGAGGTGTGCCCACAACTGCCTGTGCTGATGCATTCTGGACCAGCTGCCACTTCTGAATGCTCCTCAAAGGCAGCCCCATGTGGAGCCCATTGCAATAGTCCATTTAGGAGGTGAGTAAGGTGTGAGTGACCATGAGCAGCACCACCCAATCTGGGAAAGAGTGCAACTGGCACGCAAGGTGTATTTGTGCAAATACATGAGCGAGAGCAGAGAGTCCAGGAGAATCCCCAGATTGTGCACCAGCTCTGACTGCGGGAGTGCCACCCCAGCCAGACTTAAAGATGGCAAATCACTAGATGGCCAATCACTAGATGAAACCTACAGATGCTCAGTCTTGTCAGGGTTGAGCCGAAGCCGATTCTTCCCCATCCAGGCCCATACAACCTCCAGGCGCTGGGAACCTTGAAGGCATCATTTGAACAGCCCGAGACAGAGATATACAGCTTATTATCATCAGCATACTGATGGTACATAACTCCATGCCAATGGATAACCTCACCCAGTGGTTTAATGTAGATGTTAGTTAAATGTTAAATAATATGGCCTAATTCCAAACTCTTCTCAACCATTTCTACCATTACAAACTTGCATGCAAAGGGACTGTAATCTCCAAAAGAGATGCAGATATTGCTTTATGAAATACACACCTCATACTAAGATATAACGTGTTTTTGGTGTGGCGTCAAGCATGAGGCCAGCTTCTGATATTTTTAAACCATCCTTTATGGCTGAGTATAATAGGTGAACCAGACTGTCAGGACTTATTCCACAAACCATAGTTCAGTTGAACCATGGCTCAAGGCAGCTCTTTTGAGATTAACAACTGCTCTCCTGGAGACTATCCACACTAAGGAAATTTTAATTAATGGAATATTTTCCTTGGGAAATTGTAGATGCTCATCATCACCACAGATTCTATCCAGTCACTTTTTAGTCCATCATATTAGCAATGCTTTCCAGAGGAAAAGCCATGATCTAGGGATGTGGGAAGAGAGAGAGAAAATACAGTCCTCTCAAAACCTGCTAATCAACTCCCTGACCTCACCATCCCTTGACTGTTTTTTTCTGCTGCATCAGTCTCAGAAACAAATGGAAACTGCCAACCCTGTAGCCTCTCAGTTCTTTAGAAACATTGAGACAGACTTCCCAATGGATTGTGTCTATTCTAAGCATTTATAGAGAAAGTCTTCCCCATAGATCTTCCCTCGCCCCCATGTCTGAATTGACATGAAATCTTTCTTGTGGGAAAAATGTACAATTCTATCATGATCAGCATACCCGCTTGTATTATCCCTTTATGAAGACAGATTTTTTGTAATGGAAATTGTAAGACAGCTATTGGAAAAAAGCCCAGGAACCAAAACATCTTTTTCTACATTTTATAGGAACAGGGAGATGCAGGACATCATGAGTCATTGCTGAAGTCCTGGTCCCTCTCCCCGACTTTCTATTCCTATCTCCATTTTAAAGGCTGAGGGGGGGGGGTGCCATTGTTCTCCCCCTTGCAACCTTGTGGGGTTTTAGTTCTAGATTTCTATACCCAGAAGAGGCAGTATTTGTAGCAACTGCTTGACCTTATGGAACATTTATACCACTTAATAATTTTATATCAGTTTAAATGAGACATCTTTCTTCCTTGGGCCAGTTCTATATATTTATTTATTTATTAAATTTCTATGACCGCCCATCTTCCCCCAAGGAGGGACTCTGGGCGGTTCACAGCCACAACAATAACAATAAAATATAATAAAAACACAATAAAATACCAATACAATAAATATAATTTAAATTAAAACCAAGTGGCAGATGGTTTGCAGTGATGCTGAACATATTTAAAATATTTGGGGCGGCTCTAAAAAATCAGCCATCCCCAAGCTTGACCACTTTCCCTCTTGCCCCAGGCGAGATCACAGAGCCAATTTTTAAATTTTTTCCTGAAGTCCAGGAGTGAAGGGGCCTGTCTTATCTCTGGGGGAAGGATGTTCCATAGGGCAGGTGCCGCTGCAGAGAAGGCTCACCTCCGAGTCCCCGCTAGATGGAACTCTTTCATAGAGGGGGTCCGTAGCATGCCCTCCCTGCAATAGGACGGGATGATGTAATGGGGATGAGGCGGTCCCTCAGATAACCTGGGCCCATGCCATGTAGGGCTTTAAAGGTAATGACCAACACCATGAATTGGACCCGGAAGCAAACTGGCACCCAATGCAGCTCACGGAGCAGAGGTGTTATATGTGCCGATCTTGGTGCTCTTAAAACTGCCCGCGCGGCTGCATTCTGTACCAGCTGTAGCTTCCGGATATTCTTCAAGGGTAGCCCCATGTAGAGTGCATTACAGTAATCTATATGGGAGACAACCAGGGCATGAGTGACCATTCGAAGGGCTTCTCGGTCCAGGAAAGGGCGTAACTGGCGCACAACACGAAGTTGAGCAAAGGCCCTCCTGGCCATGACTGCCACCTGCTCTTCGAGCAGGAGTCGTGAGTCCAGGAGGACCCCCAAGTTACACACCGGGTCTGTCTGGGGTAGTGCAACTCCATCCAGAACTAAAGATGACAAATTCCCAGAGACCAAGGGGCCATTAATCCACAGCCACTCCATCTTACCAGGGTTCAGCTGAAGCCTGTTTTTCCCCATCCAGACCCCTACAGCCCCCAGGCACTTGGACAGGGTGGTCACTGCATCACTTACTTCACCTGGGATGGAGACGTACAACTGGGTATCATCTGCATATTGATGATACTTCAGCCCGTGGTGACGGATGATCTCACCCAGCGGTTTCATGTAGATGTTAAAAAGGAGCGGCGAGAGTACTGAGCCCTGTGGCACCCCACACAAAAGGGCCCGTGAGTTGGATCTCTCGCTCCCTATTAACATCGACTGGGATTGGCCCTGGAGGAAGGAGGTGAACCAGCGTAAAACCACACCACCCACCCCCAACTCCCTGAGCCGTCCCAGAAGGATATTGTGGTCGACGGTATCGAACGCCGCTGAGAGGTCAAGAAGAGCAAGGATGTATGCACTGCCCCCATCCCGCTCCCACCAGAGATCATCCAGAAGTGCAACCAATGCTGTTTCCGTCCCATATCCGGGCCTGAAACCTGACTGAAAGGGGTCCAGATAATCTGTTTCCTCCAGAATCCTCTGGAGCTGTAACGCCACCACCTTCTCAACCACCTTCCCCAAAAAGGGGAGGTGGGAGACTGGACGAAAATTATCCAGTATAGTGGGGTCCAGCAATGGCTTCTTGAGGAGGGGGTGCACCAGCGCTTCTTTAAAAGCTGCCGGAAATACCGCCTCTCTCAAGGATGTATTTACCATCGCTTGGACCCAACCACAAGTCACCTCCCGGGTTGCTTTCACCAGCCAGGAGGGACAAGGATCTAATTGGCAGGTGGTGGCATTCACAGCCCGGAGGACTCTGTCCACTTCCTCAGGACCAACAGGGTCAAACTGCTCCCAGATAATAAGGTAAGTATGTTCCCTGGGTGTCTCCTGGGTGAAGAGGACATTAATGTTCACATTTTAGACAGAGAAGATAGGTGGTTTGAGAGAGGGATCAAGGAATCCATTTATGCCAACTTGGAAAATCCTTCCTTGAATAGAGGTGGGGGCCTCAGGCATAATCTTTCCCCCATCTTCCTCCCTGCTTTGTCTTCTGTGCCTAGGAAGATTAAGACCATTTCACAAGCTCAACAGCAGCATGGTGATCGTAACGATCCTCCTTTAGATGATAAAAGGACTTAAAATAACATCTCAATATAACCATGACCTACCCCAGGTGTAAGGTCACACAGCTACCTAGAAACATATTTAGGATTCCCTTACTAACTTTGCTCAGACTGAAGAACCTCCTTGGATAAGGAGCGAAACGTTTCCACTGAGAAAATAGAAATCCAGTTGACATGATTCAAGCTACAGACAATTCCACCTGGATGACTGAGAACCTTCATAGACTTTAATGGAGATATGTAATTTGCGTGTATCCATGCCCTCCTAGTTCTGTGCCAAGAATTTATTCTGTTTTTTGTTTGTTTGTTTTACTCTTTTATGATGAAAAAGAAATAGCTTTTGGGTCCACCTACCTGAAATATAACATTTTGCTGAAATGCAGACCTCTTAGCTTAATTATAGGGTAGCCAAGGTATGTGCGTGAGAATGTCCTCTCTTTTGTTATGCAATAGCCTCTCTACCAATCTACTGGGTATGTTTAAGGTAAAATGTAAAGGTTCCCCTGCACAGTCGTGTCTGACTCTAGGGGGCGGTGCTCATCTCCGTTTCTTAGCTGAAGAGCCAGCGTTGTCCGAAGACGCTTCCACGGTCATGTGGCCGCATGACACGCGCGGAACGCTGTTACCTTCCCACCAAAGTGGTACCTATTTATCTACTTGCATTTGCATGCTTTTGAATTGCTAGGTTGGCAAGAGCTGGGGCGAGTGCGGGAGCTCACTCCGTCATGCAGGGCTAGGGATTCGAATCTCCGAACCTGCGACCTTCTGATCGACGTCAAAGGTTGTAAGGGGTGATGTAATAGCATCTTCTAGTACTTGAAGGGGTGTCACTGAGGAAAAAGCCAAAACTTGTTCTCAGTCATGCAAAACAGAGAAATAACAGTATTTAGTGGAAGACAAATTAAGCAGAAGCAAGATGAATATTTGTCTGAGGTTCTCCACTCAGCTGGTTGTTGGACTCAAGGGCTTAAACACCCTCTCCAACATGGTCTATGATTCTGCAGCCTCCTTGACTTTCATTGACGCTCAAGGGTAGTCATTATGAAGAATGTCCTCCATGGACTTTTTCAGAGGAGAAGGACAGGGAGCAGCGGTGTTGCAGGGTGTTAGTAATCTGTAGAACAAAAGGCAACAACACCTAGTACCAGGGACATTCCTGGGGGAGGGGGGGTGTCAAAAAATTCAAGATGACTGCCATGACTGTGTAGCACAAACTCAATAATACTACCAAAATAAATGTTGAAGGAATTCTAGTGAATTCTAAATGCACCTAATGGGAAGGAATTCGTCTATCCATGTTTCAGGGCCATGAAAGATTTCAAGACAGTTTGGAAATATTTTGAGGGACAAGTCTTTTGGTGGGGTGGTTGGGCACAGCAAATTCATGGTCTTTACTCTGTTTTCTTTGGAGAGTGGGCCTTTTTAATGTCAGATTTTCCTAAGTGTTTTCCTTAGGAATGGGGGGGGGCAATGGAGGGGGTTTGCCATTTCCAATTTCCCTTGCAAGTGCACAATCCTCTCTCCACCCCTAGAGGGAGAAATCCCCAGAAGTGACCCACTGATTTCAGGACTACTATCCTATTTTCTTTTGCCTTCCAAACCATATTAGGGAGAGTTAATGACAGATAGTCTTTAAATATTTTAAATCCTATTAGATATTATTATTGCTATTATATATTATTATATTATATTGTAATATTATGTATTATAATATTATATGCCTCCCAAAAGGAGCTCATAATTGCATAGGTAAAACAAATATGAATGAAATAGCACCCTCCTCATTTCAAAATATGGAGCAGGTTACCATCAAAAGACAAATAACTGTATTTCTTTCCAAAAGGATAAACAAGATGACAGAGAATGAAACTCTGGTCTATTTTGTTGATGTTAAGAGGTGAAGGAAAATCATGTTTCATGTTTCGAAGTCTTACTTATTTGTGCTTCTTGCCAGTCTTCTTTGATGCATTGTCTTTTTAGATAATGGCAAAGGAAAAAAAGGGATGTTTGAGGAACTGAAGGAAATGTTATAAGAAACAAAAATGATAGTATTGATTAACTGGGCACTGATTAGGTTTGTATATCGTGATATGCCATGTTATGTTTTAAGCTGATTTGTTGAATAATCTACAATGGCTGGATTCACACACATATGCTAAATCATAAATGACAGTTGGCATTCACAATGCTCAGTTGCAACAAAAAAAATTATAAATGAGCACAAATGTAAGATGAACACTTGTCTAAAACATTTTGATGCCTCAAGCAGAGGAGCAGACAGTCTTTGCTCCAAGTTAAGAGGAAATTCCAAGTCCAGCCAAATTGTTCTGGAATATAAATCAAAAAGCCCTATATGCCCCCCTTCTCCTGTGGTAGTAAAGACAATCCAGTAAGAAATTAAATAACGAAACATCTGCTGCTCTTTCAAGACACCCAGATTTGTTGCCAGAGTCTGCAGCCTCATACTGTTACTATCATGCATGAACCCAGCCACTGTCTCCTTAAGTATAAGATGAAAATTTTAATATCAAGGTTTTCCCCCTCCATCCTTGGGTTAGGTGAGCTCTGATAGGGCTGTTTTAGGATTTAACAAGCTCTATATAAACCCATTAATAACCCTGTTCAGTTATAAGGTATAAGAAGAGCCAGCTGTTCAAATTTCAACAGGCAGCAGTTACCTTGCATTTTTAGAAGGAAAAACCATACTTTTGAAGTCACTGTTACAGAGACTTTGTGTGTCTGTGTGCGCCTTTGAGTTAGTGTTGATTCCTGACAACTGCCTGGACAAGTCCCTGCAGATTTCTTGGCACAATTTTAGAAGTGGTTTGCCATTGCTAGCACTGAGAGAGACCCCCTTGCCCATGGTAACCAAGCTGGCTTCATGCATAAGGTGGGACTAGAACTAGGCTGACCATACGTCCCGTTTTGAACGGGACAGTCCCGTTTTTTTACCTTTTGCGGACCGTACCATCTTTTTCTTTAAAAACTCAATTTCATCCTGTTTTTGAAGGGATGGAATGCGTGCGCACACGTGTGCCGTTGTGCATGCCTGCGGGCATGCGCATGTGCATGCGTTAGGGTCCCGTTTCCATCTCAGGGAAATATAGTCAGCCTAACTAGAACTCACGGTCTCCCACTTTCTGGCCTGATGTCTTAACCAGGACAAATATAGCTTTCGTTCACAATTCTATAAATTAAAACTGGTCCTCATTGTCCTAGGTTGATACATTAGCCAGGAATTTTGCTGAATGGGTGTAATAAAGGAATGATGCAATCCTGCCCTCCCCCCTCTGACTGTCCAATTGTGTACCATATCTTTTCTATGAACACCCAATCAGAGGGAAGTCTTATTGTTCTTCCTTTCTTTTGGAAGAAAATAAATGTATGGGGACTCTGAACAATTGGAAATTCTTGTAGTGCAGAGGTGAGCAAGGACCACCTTGGGTGGGAAGAGATAATGGAAAGCAGTGAGGCTATGTCGAGCATATAGGTCAGTGTTTCTCAACATTGGCTGGTTCTGCCACCTTGCCTGGGAGGGGAGGGGTAACACTTCCTCCTGGGGGTGGCTTGCACCATAGACCCCCCCTATTGAACACGTTCTGGCCATCAGAGGATTTTATACTATTTATTTTATTCTCAATGTCTCTGAATTTGTAATATTGTTTTATATGCTTTTAACTAATGATTTTACTGTAAACCGCCCAGAGTCCCCCTTTGGGGGAGATGGGCGGTGATATAAATAATAAATAAATAAATAATAATAATAATAATAATATAAATAAATAAATAAATAAATTGGCAACTCTAAGATGTGTGGACTGGGGAATTCTGGGAGTTGAAGTCCACACATCTTAAAGTTGCCAAGGTTAAGAAACACTGATATAGGTAGTGCTATGTTTTCCTGGTATTGTTTCCCGGTGGTTGGGAAAGAGAATTGGAGATTTATCTTTATGTCATGAACCTTGCAAAGACTACGTTAAGGTTTACACTACAATTCTTATGTATTTCCTGACTCAAAATGGCAGGAATTCATGCCCATGCAGGCATGTCCACTAGGGGTGGGTACATAAAAAAAAGACAGGATGTCTGCTCTGATAGCATGAGCAGATCCTTATCCATTTTTTACATGCACTTTAAAAGGGGTGTAAAAAATAGGCGGGGCTTCAATCATGTGGTCCCAGCCACCATCTTGCCTTTTTTGAACCCCCCTGTGCACCAGGGACTGTTAATGATTATACACAGAAGGGAGACCAAGGCCTGCAAAACAAGGGGAGCGTGGGCTGCAAGTTGGCCATCTCTAGTATGAGAAGTTGGTTTATACTAAAGGTCATCTGCATAAGAAAGAAGAATCCATGCTATTTTCCACACTGCTTCAGTGCTGCCCAAGATTAATATATAAATTCATTTATTTACTATGTTTGTTAACTGCCCCAATCTTATGACTCTTTGCACTGGGCATTGATTAATCAACCAACTCTTCAGTTGATTAATTTAAGTATGAAAATGATTAAAATCTGTAATTTTAATATTTGTCTCTTCCAAAGGGTCATCCTGATCAGATATTTTTTAACTCCCTAAAGGCTAGTAACTGTATTTAATGCCTTAGTTGCTATGCAAAATATATATTACTCATTATATAGCATACAGTATCTGCTGTTTTTGTTGTTATTATTATTATTATTAGCCTGATAGTCACAAAGAGAACCATGTTACAGTTGGTCCAGGGCTACTTGACTAAGAAGATGTGAACCCACTTACAGCTGCCAAATTTTGGTTTATATTAAAAAAGCACTTAATTTTAAATTACCTGCGTTGTCTTCCAGATAATTTTTTCTGAATGACCTCAAATGGCTTCCACCTTCAATTTAACTAGTCAAGTGATTATGTACCTCTAACTGGGTATTGCAAAGCAATGATTGCGCAAAGTGATTGTTGAGCTGAGCATTTTGAGGTTGGATAACTCTGGAAATAAATCTGGTGTCTGTACAGCTTGTGCTTATGTAATGTTATAGGGCAGTAAACAAGTCAGAAGCTCTAAAAAAAGTACCTGGAGATGAAAAAAAATTAAAACAACTGAATAAACAATGCATAGAAGAAAAATATCCAAGCCACATGTCATTAGGATATAACTGGGATACAAAAATGTTGAAAGAATAATTTGCCATAAGGTACATAGAGTCACCTAAAGTAAACTTGTTCTTTCTTTCATGACCCCACAGATGGTGACCTTATTGTGCTTTTATGTTTGACCCAGAATGTTAGCTTCCTATAAAGTTTCTTTCAGTTTTTCATCCAGTGCGGGTGGGGGAATAGAACACTGTGATCTTGAAAAGAGACTTATTTGGGAGTTATATTAATGTGGATCGCTGAAGCATGCAAATTCACCCACTCATATAACATTAATTTTTCTGAATGTGAAACATTGAGACAATGGCACAAGAAACAGCATCTATCTTTGAACAGATCAACAATATAACTTTTTATCTAAAATCTGTTGAATGAACCAAATTTTGGGTGGCCAAATAAAATATCTGAGCTTGCAGCAGCAATTAACAAATTGAATGGGAGAACAGATAGTGCTGGTGATGGAGAAATCTGATTGGGGTGGGTGGGATTGGCAAGAGCGTTATTATTCTAGCATTTACTCAAACACTGCATGTAAATTTGGTCCTGCAGATCTCAGGAAGGGGGAGAATTTTATCTGGATGAAATAGGAGATCCCCTTCTTTAGTGCCATAATCCTGATTGGATTTAGAAGGAGATTGTTATGCACTTGTTAACAAAACTTTTAAGAAAGAGTAGAATGTCTGAACATGGATCCACAGCTGTCATATCAAGCTTGGACCACAGAAAGTCTCCATATGTTACATCTCATGCTGGAAAAAAATGCAGTCCAGTGTTCAACTAAGTCAAATTGAGTGCCTACGAAACCTTTAATTCTAAAGATAGGAGGAGCTGGGTCAAAGAAATAGACAGATCTAGGACCTTACAAGTGTACTGATATTAAATTAATACAGTGTCAACACTCTCCATGCATTTGATAAATCCCCCCTTCTATCACATTAAAAATGTGGCAGTAATTTCAACGAACTTTGAGGAACACACCCAAGGCTGGGGGTGGGGTGGGCATATATACCTCATTTTACTGCCCAACTTAGACATGGATACTTTTTTCCAAATATAGATGTGAGGCACTGACATTTATTGATGTGTCCCAACTCACACTTTCATCCTGTCATGTGGTGTTTCATTTCCTTTTTTTCTTTTCCCAACCCAGTACTAATTTGTGTCAGTCTAAATTCACACAGGCAGTTTCTGCTATGGGATGTCAGTCTTCCATTTTTAAAATTGTGATCTAAAATAATGTTAAATCCTTCTCACAATAGCCATAGATAGTGGATGCTGTGCCAAAAAGGCATCTTTCCAAAAAGCAGTCAGAGCAGGATGGCAAAGTAAGTAATGTTTTAGGAGTATCAAAAATGGTTGCAAGAAAATTAATGGATAGTCCAGGCAAAAGTAAATAACCTATAGAAGGAATAGGAGAGAAGTTAAAGCATGGAGTAGAAAAGGAACCCGGGAGACAAGGCAGAGGGGCCTTATAAGGTAAGGCAAGGTAACATAAGGTAAAGGCAGGTACAGAGCCAGCAGCAACAGGAGAAGAATGCCAACAAGCCCATAAGATGAGGGATGAGGCAAAGGGATGGGATGTGGCACTGTAGGATCTTTGAGGGCCACACCGGACCTCATAAGCCATCAAGTATAGACCTATGATATAGAGGCAATGACAAAAAATGGAATTAAGAACTTTAGTGAAGCAAATATAACCCTTAACAAACAAACAAACAGTGTGATTTCAGATTATTTTCCTTTTAAAATTTGGACAAGAAGATTTGCTGTAAATTTCAGATTCAGTTTAGAACTCAGACATCTGAAATGGTTAGATCTTCCAGTTGGCCATCCTGCTTTAAACAAAAACCCAAATAAAATGTCTTCTTGTTGTTTTTTAATCTTTACTTTTATTTCTTATGTATTTTATTCAACATATCCAAAATACTCTTTCAGCAAGCCGATCTCTCTGTCTCTTTCCAAATATTCCCTTTTTGTTTTAGAACTCTGGTTTACAAGGGGCTGCTGCCCCTTCCATATAAACAAATGTCTTTGAGCAGGAGACAAAAAAACTCATAAAACCTGGATTGTTTTTTTTTTAAACCATGGACAGCTTTTTGTGGGTGGATGGCATTGTGGTGTCAAAAATGCATCACGCCATCATAAAACCCAAATATATATTTTTGTGAGGGTTTAAATGCTTTAATGAATTTCACTCTAAAATTATCACTGGGTCAGTTCACCCATCACTAATGAAAAGTAAGAGAAGAACAGTGAGCTAGAGCACCAAACCATTCACTGCTAAATAAATATCTACTCAAGATTCTCTCTTTCTCTCTGGCTATTTTTGTACGACCTGCTATTCAATGAACCCAATTTTATGGGTTAGTGCAACATACTGAATTCCCAGTTGGAAATTAGGAGCCTGATAGTTCAAATAATGTATATCAGAAAATAATTAAGACCAAATAATGGGGCTACAAAAATCTGCCTCTCTTTGTTCCCATCTAGTGGTTTTCTGGATTTTTGCAGCCCAGATCTGGTTCTCATTGTTCAGAGCTTCTGGAGGTCCTGTTGCATCTCAGTTTTGGAATTTTTAAAGGTGGGTATTTTTAGAACACCAATAATTTTCTGAAAGGTTTAGTATTTGTTATCTTGGCCCAACAAGTAAAATATTTAGCAGAAGCGATTTTAACAATGTTTCTTGAATTACTGGAGAGTTTAAACACATACACATCTAAGTGCAATTAATTTCCCTTCTCTTATCTTGCAGGCTGTTCTCTGAGCCAGAGAATACCCAGAAGTTAGTCTGCATGTGTTGAAAGTGAAATTCAAATGAAAAATAAATATCTAATGCAGAAGTTATAACTGAAAAATTACAATGGAATCTGTAAATTGATTTCCCCCACCCCTCTGCAAACTTTTTTGACTATTATATAGTGCTATTAGATTAGATTACGTGGATTGGGCTCATGCAACATGTTAAACTCTAAACCTAGTTTCACAAAAAAGGGAAAAAGGGGAGTTCATATAATATGGTAAACCTAGACAGAGAAAACTTATAATGAGTTAACATGATGGCCTGGTTCACAGATCATGCTAAGACAATGGCTGGATTCCCACAAGACACTGAACCACAAACTAGCCCCTTCCATTTTAGCCTTGACTTCTGCATTCAATGAATCTAGCCCTGCTGTATTTAATCTTAAACTTCCAATAAATGTAGGCAAGGTGCTAGCAAAGCAATGATGCAAGGCTCATAATTTGAAACCTGTAGTAGACTAATGAAGATAAGAAATATGGAGATTCTTTTAGGTAAATAAAATGTGTGAATACTCTATGCTTGTTTATTTAGTCCCATGTGTGCATAAGATTGCAGCCTTTGTGGGTTATTAAAGATTCAGAACATTTCCCAAATCTCATTCCCATTTAAATTAGTGTTTTTTTAAGTTCCACTGAAGTCAATAAGAATTAATTTTATTATTGTGAGGAAGTTCAGTTCAAGTGGCAACCATCTCAGGCTAATCTTCAAAGAGCTAAGCAAGGTTGGACCTGATGATGTTACTTAGCTTGGTGATGAAACATCAACAGGAAGACAACTGAGCTCAGCAAACACCAAGAACCTAACAGTTCAACCCTGAGCTACAAAAAAAGAAAAAAAGAAAGAAAAAAGTGTAGGAAAGTAAAAGAAAAGAAAAAGATATAGAAATAGATTAACTTCCGATCCATCTCTGGTCATAGGAATAAGAGAAAGTTATCTTACATGCTAACTTTTCGTATAATATTCATAAACATTTCTTGTCTAATATATTCTATTTATATATAACTATTCTTCAAAACCCCATACAAGCTTTGCCCCTCCTGCTTTTTGCAAATAATCCATCAATGGTTTCCACTCTTTAAGATAGTAACTGTTTGAGTTTTCTTTTAATAAACATGCCAATTTATCATTTTCTGCCATATCCATTAGTTTTAACATCCATTCTTGTATCGTTGGTGGCTTATTTCTCTTTTAAGTAGTTCTATTTGCAATGCAATCTTTTAAAACAGTCAAAAGCAATACCTGTTGGGTTTACGTAATCAGCACCAACACATTTATAATTGTGAGAATTAAAATATAATTAATAAGTATTAGATCATAAATAATAATTAATGGCCCAGGCAAATGCAGTAATTATAGGTAGGCCACAATAATATAAGTACCAGCTTCAGAAGCTCTTTTGTTTTCAGCTCATTAGGAAATGGACAGATATCATGTCCTCCATCATTTACAGATGAAAACAGGGAGATGCTTATAATCCCCTTCATTGTGAGACCAAAGCTAACTACGTATTCCCTCAGGGATGATGGATCTGAACTGCTAAACTGTGTCATTGACTTTGCTATAGCTTTTCCATTGCTGATGTAAACGCCAAGAGGGCTCTTGTTCCTTTGCTAAAGATAGACTAAAAATACAGTGATGCACGGGGCTTCCAATGGGAATGGCAACGGCTGTGCCTGCTGGTTCAGTGGGCAGAGCTGACAACGCGGTAACTTTTTTCGGGCTCAGGCAGGTTTTCCTGAAGCCCAGAAAAGTTCTCCAGATCAAGGAGAATACCTGGAATCATCCCATCTGTCCTCCGGACAGCGTTTTGCATTCGACTGGAAAGAGCCAGCTGGGAGGTGGGGACTTTATCACTTTCCAAGCCACGCTGTAGCCTTAAAGGGACACTAAGACCAGCCACCCCATTTCTAAATCACCAACTTGAGATTATCTTACGCCGCCCCCTCCGCAGGGAGGCAGGACTCATTAGATTGGTCCGCCCATGGCGACTGATGGACCCGGTAGGGTTTTATTTATTTATTTATTTATTTATTAGTTAAATTTATATGACCGCCCAACTCCCCCAATGGTTCCAGGGGGAACAATTCCAGAGGGAGCTGGGGGTTATACATGAGGATCTGTTGCATGGTCCAGTGGAGGCCCTAGCCTCTGCCTGAAATAGGGAGATGGCCGGGGCCTTGGACAGGATCGCGCCTGTGCGACCTCTCTTGCCCCATTCAACCCAACACTCCCCGTGGTTCATGGAGGAGCTGAGGGTTTTGAAGAGGGTTAAGAGACGTCTAGAGTGCCGCTGGAGGAAGACAAAGGTAGAATCTGACCGAACACAGGCTAGAGCCACTGTTAAGGTCTACCTTGTGGCAGTAAGAGCGGCGAAACATCAATATTTCTCTGCTCTTATTGTGTCCGCAGAATGCCACCCGATGGCTCTGTTTAAGATCACCCTATCCCTTTTGGGAAAGGTGGGCCCAATGACCCACCTTCAGGGCCATGCGGAGGAGTTTGCCAAGCATCTGCAGGATAAAATCACTCGGATTCGCTCCAAGTTGGACTCTAAGCATGAGGCACAGTCTGGGGAGATGCCGAGGGAGCGTACTTACCCTGTTATCTGGGAACAGTTTGATCCTGTTGGGTCTGAGGAAGTGGACAGGATCCTCCAGATTGTAAATGCCACCACATGTCATCTAGACCCATGCCCTTCCTGGCTGGTAAAAGCAGCCCAGGTGGTGACATGTGGTTGGGTCCAGGTGATGGTTAATATATCCTTGAGAGAGGGGGCATTTCCAGCTGCCTTTAAAGAGGCGCTGCTACACCCCCTCCTCAAGAAACCATCCCTGGACCCTACTGTGTTGGGCAATTTTCATCCTGTCTCCCACCTTCCCTTTTTGGGAAAGGTGGTTGAGAAAGTGGCGGCGTTACAACTCCAGAGGATTCTGGATGGAACAGATTATCTAGACCCCTTTCAGTCAGGTTTCAGGCCAGGATATGGGACAGAGACTGCATTGGCCCCGCTTATGGATGATCTCTGGCAGGAGTGGGATGGGGGCAGTGCATCCGTCCTTACTCTTTTGATACCATCGGCCATGGTTTCCTTTTGGGATGGCTCAGAGAGTTGGGGGTGGGCAGCGTAGTTTTGCATTGGTTCACCTCCTTCCTCCAGGGCCGTCCCCAGTTGGTGGTGATAGGGGATGAGAGATCCGACCCTCGACCCCTCTTGTGTGTGGTGCTGCAGGGTTCAGTTCTCTCTCCTCTGCTATTCAACATCTACATGAAACCACTGGGTGAGATCATCCGTTACCACGGAATGAGGTATCATCAATATGCTGATGATACTCAATTATATATCTCCATCCCGGGTGAGGTAAGCAATGTGGTGTCTGCCCTGTCTCAGTGCCTGGGGTCTGTGGGGGTCTGGATGGGGAACAACAGGCTTCAGCTGAACCCTGGTAAGATGGAGTGGCTGTGGGTTGATGGCCCCTCTGCATCCAGGAAGATGTCATCTTTAGTTCTGGATGGGGTGGCACTGCCCCATTCAGACCCAGTGTGGAATCTGGGGGTCCTCCTGGACTCACGACTCCTGCTCAATGAGCAGGTGGCAGTCGTGGCCAGAAGTGCCTTCACGCAACTTCGGGTTGTGTGCCAGCTACGCCCTTTCCTGGATCGAGATGCCCTCCGAACAGTCACTCATGCCCTGGTCATCTCCCATATAGACTATTGCAATGCGCTCTACATGGGGCTATACTTGAAGAATATCCGGATGCTTCAGCTGGTCCAGAATGCGGCCACGCAGACAGTTATTGGTGCCTCAAGATTGGCACACCACCTTTTGGAACATTCTGCCCCCGGAGGTGAGGCGGGTCCCTTTGCTCCTGGCCTTCTGGAAGAATTTGAAGATCTGGTTCTGCCGCCTTGCCTGGGATGGGAAGGGCAATAGTTCTTCCTGGGGGTGGCTGGTGCCGTAGTGTCCTCCCTATTGAATGAGATCTTATCGTCACTTGGATTTTATATTTATTTATTCTCTATTTATATTGGTTGTTGATTGTAATTTTATGTTTGTATGGTTTTAATTGTCAATTTTATTGTAAACTGCCCAGAGTCCCCCTTTTCGGGGAGATGGGTGGTGATAGATATGTGAATAATACATAAATAAATAAATTTATATTTTTTAAAAGTATATGTACCCCAAGTGAGGCTTTCTACAGCGAGGAGAAGCTGGTTCTCTTGGTGCTTAACATTATTTTGGGGATTACTTTTTTTAAAAAAATTCTTTTAAGTTTTGGATTTCGTTTTCTTTCCAAAGGAAATTCGAAAGATTGAGAGTAAACAATTGTCTTCCTGTTATTATTTTTGTATTACATTTGAAGATATTAGCATTTTCGTACATGTTGAATTGGCTGATTTGAACCTTCAGCTTTCTGTTTTCATGTGGTGGATGTGGTGGATGAAATTGAGGAATTTTAGAGCGTGATGGCTCAGTAGTTAAGACACCAGGCTTGTCGATCGGAAGGTCACAAGTTTGGAGGTTCGAGACCCGAGCGCCGTGTGACAGAGTGAGCTCCTGCACTCGCCCAAGCTCTTGCCAACCTAGCAATTCGAAAGCATGCAAAATGCAAATAGATAAATAGGTACCACTTCGGTGAGATGGTAACAGCATTCTGCATGCGTCATGCCGGCCACATGACTGCGGAAGCATCTTCAGACAGCGCCGGCTCTTCGGCTAAGAAACGGAGATGAGCACCGCCCCGTAGAGTCGGACACGAGTGTGCAGGGGAAAACCTTTACCTTTACCTTAAGAGCGATAGAAAGGATTTTTTAAAGACTGAGATTGGGATTTTTATCGAGATGCTGGATGAAGATTGGATAATGGAGTTGGAGAAATCTAAGGGAGAGAGTGATCTGCAAGCCATAAGTAAAATCGATCTCCTGCTGGAATGCCATGAAAAGAACCTGGAATCTTGGAGGGGGGCAGTTGGGCTGTTTGATTATTTCAAGGGGAAAGCTCTGTGTACATTTTGGGGATATATAACTGCTTTCGTTTATTTTGAAATGGGATAAGGGTTGAAGAATGTTCATCTGGTTTGCTTTAAGGATTTGATTGATGCTATTTGCCTCTAAAGATTTGGATTTACTGTTTTGAATTCGCTTTGTTTTTTGGGTTTATGTCAGGGTTTAGGCGAAGAAACCACGCTGAGCTTGAGATGAAGCTCTAGTTTAGTCTAGTCCAGAGCTTTCCAAACTTTTCATGTTGGTGACACACTTTTTAGACATGCATCATTTCACGACACACTCTTACAGCAGGGCATTATTTCGCGACACACTCTTACAGCAGGGCATCATTTCGCGACACACTCTTACAGCAGGGCACCAGGCAGGCACTAGGACCTGCACGGAATCACAGCAGGTTTGGAGGCAGCCAGGCACAAGGCAGGCACTAGGACCTGTGCGGAATCCTGGCAGGGCTCCGAGGCAGCAGCAGCCGCGACACACCCAGACACTGCAGCTGACACACTAACGTGTCCTGACACACACAGTTTGGAAAGCTCTGGTCTAGTCTAACACATACAGAAAATCTTGCCAATCTGAGCTAAACCAACAGTCTCTGAAGGAAAAACTCCTGCAACTCAAGGCGGATCCGGCCTGACCCTCTTGGCTGGGCGCCCAAGGTCCTCCACACTGAGAACGCGCTTTTCCCCATGGAAGACGTCCCCTCCCTCCTCGCCTGCGATCTCCATAACATCACCTTCCCCCTCAGAGACACATTCCATCACAGTTTATTAAGATTAAAATTATTAAAACTGTTGTATTAGGGTTAAAGAATGTTTATCTGGTTTGCTTTAAGGATTTGATTGATGTTATTCCTTTTTAAAGTATGGAATTACTGTTTTGAATTCTCTTTGTTTTTTGGGTTTATTAAGATTGGGAGTATTAAAATTGTTGTACTATTAAATATAATAGCAGGCAACTTATGTGCTTTTTAATTCGATTCTTATTATAGTAGATAGAAATGTATAGAATAGTGGTAGGAAGGGAATAATTAAATATGTTTTAACTTTTGGAGGGGAGAAAGTTGTTTAGGAGGTTTATATGAACCTTTTTTCTTTATTTTAATATAAGGGGGAGGAGTAACTGTACTTAGTGATTTTTATTATGTGTTAAAGTGGAATGACTTATAGAAATAATGTGGTGTTTTGGTTTAATATAGAGTAAGAGATTGATTATGGAAATTTTTGTATATCCTTGCTGTTAAAAGTCAGAAGCCACATCTTTTTGTAAATTTGAAAAAAAAATTCTCTTGTCTTTCTGCACTTTTTTAGTTTTTTTCTTTCTTTGTACTTTTTTGTTTTTTTGTAGTTTTTATTCTTCTCTTGAAACCTAATAAAATTTACTGTAAAAAGAATAATAAAAATACAGTGATGCACAAAGATGGTACAGTGTTCTCAGTCATGCAAACGATACATCCATCTGTTGTTATGGCTTCTAGCCTTGATGACAAAGGCTGTGTTTGCATCATCTAAGCCACAGTTTGCTTAACCATGGGTTACTGGCTAGATTTGCGCAACACACAAAATCAGAACCTAGGCTTTACAAGTCACAAATGCATGATTCACACAGATTAACCCAAACAAGCAGATCACTTTATGGGTTATCATGTTGCCTACATTATAGCTAAACATTATCACCAAACATAACCAAGGAGCTGTTATTGTCCTCATACGGCTTGTGGAATTTCTAGGGGCATTTGATTAACCACAATGGGAACAAGATACTTGATTAAACTGGATCGATTCAGTTCTTTGTAGGGGCTTAGATTTCCCTAGAACTCTGACAATTTGGCTATTATTATATGATAATCCCAGTCTGTCACTGCCCTGGGGATGCCTAGATCAAACAAAGAATAGATATCTTTGACAGATCCCTAGGAGCTCTTGAACAATTGTCACTTTCAGCTCCTCCCTTTTAATTTTTTTTTTGATGGGGGAAAAGAACAAAAGCAAAAAGCAAATCACCCAACAGGGGTTAGCTGCATCAACACAGACAGAATTAGGATAATCTTTCCCACTTTCTATTCCTGTTTTATCCCCAGTAAGTTTTGAAATATAAAACAGAGACATGATGTACCTAGAGTAGCTACATTTTTGTGGTACAGCTTGAAAACGTCTTTCAGCAGCAAGAAAAAAGAGTTAATTTTCTGTTAACTGCTTACCCCCATGATGACTGAGTTATGGTGTTCACATGCCACATTCACCATGCCCATGACCCAGTTAGGCATACTGTATAAAGATGGCCTTTGATTTCCCAGTTCTGCAATGTATAGCACAAGGAAAGAATTAACTATTGTTCTCATGGCATTATATATTTTCTCTTTTCTCTTTATCTCCATCTCTTCTATGCCTTAAGCCCCACAGGAGCTTATAACCTTCCTGACCTCTTTGGGTGGATGATGTCAGAAACAAAACTGTTACCAGGGAGAGGAGAAGAATAGCTACACAGAGATGGACACAAACATAGCCTAAAGCAACAACCTGTGATTCAGGAAACCTAATCCCATGTCCTGATTGATGAGTAAAGCAAAGGATCACCTCACCTGCAGTTCCCTTTGAAAGGTGTATGTAGTCAAGAACAAAGAACATTAAAACCTTGTATTAAGTATTATTATTCAAGACTTCATTTATGGATGGAACTGCAAACATTCATTCACCTTCTATTCAGTACATGAAGTTAAGTGTATCATTTCATCACATGGGCAAAGCTAAGAAATGGAGCCCTGGGTAATACAGAGAAAAATATAAGCTAGGAAAGAAATCATGTCATCAGGACATTGTCACACAGAGCAGAAACCATCCCCACCTCCATGGATTCCAAAAAGAATGAAAATCAGCACCTGAGAACAGCTCTGAAGGCCTGTGGATATCCAAATTGGGCCTTCACTAAATCTAAGTCTACCAGACCTGAAACAGCGACAGACAGGGCTGAGACTCAGAGTAAACGGAAGAACCTGGTCATTCCTTACATGGCTGGCGTGTCTGAAAAGATAAAAAGGATATTTGGCAAACACCACATACCTGTATATTTCAAACCCACCAACACACTGAGACAGAGGCTTGTACACCCCAAAGATCAAACTCCAAAACACAAGAAAAGCAATGTAGTGTATGTATGAATCCAGTGCAGTGAGGAGTGCTCTGAGCTCTACATTGGAGAAACCAAACAACCTTTGTACAGGAGGATGGCCCAACACAGGAGGAGTAACACCACAGGACCAGAGTCAGCAATTTACCTTCATCTAAAGGAAAAAGGACACTCATTTGAGGACATTAATGTTCACATTTTAGACAGGGAAGATAAGTGGTTTGAAAGAGGGGTCAAGGAATCCATTTATGCCAACTTGGAAAATCCTTCTTTGAATAGAGGTGGGGGCCTCAGGCACAATCTTTCCCCTATTTTCCTTCCTGCTTTGTCTTCTGTGCCTAGGAAGATTAAGACCATTTCGCAATCTCAACAACAGCAAGGTAATCTTAACGATCCTCCTTTGGATGATAAAGGGACTTAGAAACAAACATCTCAAATAACCATGACCTAGCCCCAGGTGCAAGGTCACACAGCCACCCTAGAAACATATTTAAGGATTCCCTTACAAACTTTGCTCAGACTGAAGAAGCTTCTTGGATAAGGAGTTAAACGTTTCCACTGAGAAAATAGAAATCCAGTTGACATGATTCAAGCTACAGACAATTCCACCTGGATGACTGAGAACCTTCATCGACTAGGAAAGAAATAAAATTCAAGAAGAGTTTATGTTATTCATTGGTGTATTGGTGATTCTGACATAAAGTCTTTTAATTATTATTGCCCCAAATCATAACAATGGTCCCTATGGTAAATCTGTCATTTGTCTTAGATGAAAGAAAATAAAGGTTAAGCATACTCAAGTCCCTTTGATTTCAGCCTGAATGAGCTAGGCACTGAGTTGTTGACAAACTTGGGATAAAGTTATTAGTTGTAAATTATTTATCATTGCTATTAATTTATAAAGCATTTAGAGGCATTACAAAGACAAAAACCTGAAAGCTTAGGCACCAGTGTTTCAAACTTACATGAATAGTTGTTAATTATGATTAGCTTGAATAGACACATTGCAGGGAGAGAAAAAAGTAAAACAGCAGCTGAGCAGATGGAGTGATTCTGTTGATCCATCCCCTTCTCCCTCTTTATCCTTCTGCAAACAATTGGAATGACTGATGCCTGATGACTCGTATCAATGCTCAGGTGGGATTATCTGTGAGTCTCATCTAAGAAGCTCTTGACTTTTCAAAGGAAAAGCAGGACTGAAATATGATAAATAGATACATAAATTAATAACCTCTTTTCCAATCATTGCTGTCCAGATGGTCATGTGGGCTGGAGATAATGTGAATTGCAGTCTAGCACATCTGGAGAGCAATGCTTGGATAAGGTTAGTTGTACACAAGAAAACTATATCTCCCTCATCTTCCAGCCCATAAACCTGAAAATGTTGAAATGTATTAGGAAGAAAATAATGTAAAAGAAAGTGTTTATCTCTACTTATGGCCATTTATTAAACTGAAGGCACGTTGAAAATACAGAACAAAAACATTCCAAATGGATACTCAGCATAAATATTTAAACAGGATTAAGACTGCAAATAAAGTTGAGAAGAGGAAAGAAGGAAATAAATAAATATTGTATTACCAGGTCGAAAAGGTTTTTTGTTAGCTTTTTGCAAAACCAAAACATAGAAACTAAACTTTGCCCTGTTTCTTGAACAACTCAGCCTCCCCCAAGCTGGTGCATAATATGTAGGATCAGGTGCCATATTATTCCTTCCTTCCTTCCTTCCTTCCTTCCTTCCTTCCTTCCTTCCTTCCTTCCTTCCTTCCTTCCTTCCTTCCTATCTTACATGCCACCCAACTCCAATCGACTCTGAGTGGCTTGCAGCATGTCAGATACAGAACATGTATGGACTTTGTGGTTACTAGAACTGTGTTTCTCCCTCGAGTCTAGATTAAAACTGCACTGTATAGGAAGAGGGGGATTTCTCCTTTTTTTGAAAAAAAGATTCTTTTATTTTTTTAAATTTATTTTCTATCCCGCCTTTATTATTTTTATAAATAACTCAAGGTGGCGAACATACCTAATACTCCTTCCTCCTCCTATTTCCCCCACAACAACAACCCTGTGAGGTGATTTGGGCTGAGACAGAGCGACTGGCCCAAGGTCACCCAGCAGGCTTTCATGTCTAATTCCCCTATAATATTTCCCCCCCTTTTTTACTTCCACTGTTTGATACAAGGGAGTGGGTATGTAATTCTTTTCCCGAAAAGCGGTGGAGGAGGCATGAATTAAACTTTGCTTTACACATATGCCCAACAACCATGTTGTGTCAGGCCAAGGCCCATCCCATCCTAGGGTTAGGATTTCTCACCACAGCCACCTGGGTGCCTAGGGAACTTGCTAGCAGGAGAAAGAGACATACTTCTTTCTTGCCACTGTTCCCCTGCAACTATTTGGAGGCATGTTGCCTTCAACTCACAAGTAACACTGAGTCTTCAAATCTAACAGTCTTTAATAAACCAGTCCTCCTTGTATTTAAAACCACTCAAATTAGTGGTCATCACCACATTCACTGCATTAGTAATACGTTTCCCACAATTTTGAGGCACATACAAAATGTACACAAATTGTAAAAGAAGTTCTAAAATAGGTTTAACATCATTAAAAAATGAAAGCCCTTATCTTCATCCTCCTAGAATCTTGGTTCCCCCTATGTAGGATAAGGTCCAGCTCACTTTGCATCAGAGTCACCCAACAAAGCCTTTGGCTGCCACAATCTTATGAATAACCCCAACTGACAAAAGGTTTCCCAGCTCTAAATTAACCAGGCAGCTGGACAACACCAAATCCCTAGAAGACCAAACAAATGACAACAGGTACAACAACCAGCCTTAGAATTGATGATGAAGTTATCAAAGTGGTGGATAGCTGCTGCCTTTTAGAATCAACCATCAACAGTAAAGGAACAGTCAAGAAATATGCCACAGACTAGCACCTGGTAGAGCACCCATGAAGGCCTTGGAAAAGATATTCTAATACCATGATGTGTCTATACCTACAAAGATTAGAATTGTGCAAGCCATGGTATTCCCTGTGACACTCTCTAGAAGTGAAACTTGGACTTTGAAGAAGCAGGATAGGAAAAATATTAATGCTTTTGAGTGTTAGAGAAGATTCCTGAGAATACTGTGGTTAGCCAAGAAAACAAACAAACATATTATCAAATAAATCAACCCAGAGTTCTCACTTGAGGCACAAATGACCAGACTCAAGTTATCCCACTTTGGACACATTATGCGAAGACCTAGCTCTCTGGAGAAAGTGCTAATGCTGGGAAAGGTAGAAAGAAAGAAAAGAAGAGGACGACCAGCAGCAAGGTGGATGGACTTAGTTACAGTGGCGATGGGTGCACCGTTGGAAGACCTGAAGGACCAGGTTAGGGAAGACTGTTATAGAGAAAATCTATCTATGTGGTTGCTAAGAGTCAACAATGACTTAATGGCACATAACCAACCAATCTATCTGATTTCCTGTGCTCTTCAGTCTTCTTCCATTGGCATTTTGTCTCTTCCATTTTTGAGCTGTTGTGCTTAACCTACTGTATTTCTGAAAGTACAATATCATAGTAATGTAGCTGGACCAGTATAAGCTGCAGCTCATTAAGTTAAACCCAGTGTAAGTATATTCTGCAGAATTCTATCTATGACCCTGTGTGCTTTAACAGAGTTTAAGAATAAGACTGACATGAGTAGCCTTCCAATCAATTGATATTCCAAGCAAAGCATTGATTTTAGTGCTTCAGTGAAAAATAAATTAGCAACCCAAATGGCTGGCTGTTGAAACCATTCACCTTCTGCATTTACATATTATGCTAAACTATGATTTGTTTTACCTATGATTTGTAAAATAAACCACTATTGCCCAGTTCTGTATAATACACTGAGTCATACAAATTACAATGGCTGGCTATACACATAGCATAGTAATTGAAACAAACCACATTATGATTTAGAATGCTATGTGAAGCCAGTCATTTTGGTTGGACCTGTCAGAATATTGAAGATGGAGGCAAGTCAGAAACATTCTGCAACACTTAAAGAAATGGGAAAAAAAACTTTTGAGAAAAATATATAGTGAGACCATAATCTGATAGATACAGTCTCTATTCTATCAGTTTTATATTTTCTATTTTGTATGTGTTATGCCTTCTCTGTGTTGGATGCCATATTTAGAGAGTTGTTTTTGCAGTTATCTCAGAAATCAAACTTCCCTATCTGTAAATAATCATTTTTTCAGTTTTCCCTTTTTTCACACATAAACTCTATAAGCAAAGCCCTCAGGTGTCATCTTCATGGTGTTTGTCTCTGGTGACACCTGTCAAGACTGTGGGCTAGTTCAAAGTCTGTCTGACACATCATCTCCATCCATCCAAGTGGCCTGGTAGACATATAAGCTCAGGTTATAATATCTTGAAATAAAAGCAAACCTCGGGCTTTATGGCAGCAGCACAGCAAAGCACAGATAACATCACCAATTGCTTTTCAAACCCCATGGAAGTTTAATTCTTAATATAAATGAGAACACACAAATCTTACATGAGCAAACAATGATTACCCTGGAAACTGTTGCACTCAGAAAGAACAAAAATAATAACTAAAGTACATGAAACTCATCCATCCTTTGATTTATCTCCACAATCTCATTGTATAATGGAGTTATGAGGTCTTTTTTTTTTTTTTTTGCATCTGTGGCTGAAACAGCCTTTGATTTAAGCCAGCACTGCTTCAAACCAGCTCTGCAGCAATTGTAAATAAGTGTGTTCTTGGATGGGATGAACATATATTTTTCTGAATTCTCTCCAACATTGTAAGAGATTTGAATATGATTCTCCTGACCAATTAGATGAAGTCACTCCAACATCAATCCCAGAGAATGAAACAGTATTTACTAGTTGATGATAAATATGGATAAAATGCATTCATTCTGTCATGCACTAATTATTTTGACTACTGGTATAATGGAAAGAGATGTAGTATTGTACCACTGTGGCAACACAGTTTGGTGAGACCATTGTTATCTTTACTCTTCATTTCCCATCTAGTAACATGAGACCATGCCTTCAGGTTTGACTTTATAAGGCGGCTGCACAACCCTTTTTAGACTGATAGCAGCACAGGAAAACTCAGGAATGTGGGGCTACATCTGAGAAGGACAAAGGAGAAAAAAACCTACACAGAAAGTGAAGATCTCCAGAATAAGACTCACATTGTCCATAAAACCTGTTGATTTTTTTTTCATAATTTGACTCCTCTCACCTTTTTCCAACTTATCCACTCCTGAAATCCACTAAACTTAATTTTATCTTACTTGCTGAAAAGCAGATGAAACTGATTAGAAGGGGAGGCCACACGAGAAGTCTACCTGCAGTCCCCGGAGTGTGATTTGTGCACCTGTGCTCTGTGTCAGGGATGGGCAGCTCTGTTACTTTCTTTTAATGGGCAGCAGGGGCTGACCAGTGAGTGATATCTCCAAACTGGACTTTGGAGTGCAGAAGTTTGATTGGTTTGCTTGCTTGCTTGGTTTTTAGGTATCTTAGGCCTAAGAAAGGGTGTGTCAGAGATTGGCAGATCTCTGCCAAAGACGCTAGACGGGATGCACATTCCAGGAGGCTGCAAGTGACATGAAAGAGACGCCGGCTTTGAAGTAGACCTAGCTGACGATCGCGAATACACATCTCCGCGAGGGGATGTCTGAGCAGCTTGGAAAGGCACGAACACGTGTCAACACCAAAGAACCTTGTGGGGGGGGGGAAGGGAAGATTTAAATGTGCAGACTTTACAGGTTCCAGCCATTCAAGTCTTTGTTCGTGCTAGCTTCTGTATGCTATAATAAACTCTTCTGCTTCTAAGAACTCATGGGTCTGTGAGTTACTCTAGAGCAGGGAGATTATAGATATCGGATGGAGTGCCTTACATAAAGACTTGAATCCACAAAAAAAATTTTTGACCACACATCCTGAGAACTACTCTGAGAAATCAGCGAGATTCTTCGTGAAAAGTGGCCATGAATCCAGACAAAATTTCTGCTTCAGCTTCGTGGAACGGAATGGAGGAAGCAGAGGAAGCAGGAGATTTCGAAGCACTGCAACAAGAGGAAGGAGAATGCGAAGACAATGGTGAGGGGGACAGAGCCAGCTTGTTAGATGCCCAGCTGATGGCAAGAGCATCGCAGCAAGCAGGAGAAGACGGATGGGAGAAACAGAAAACACAGAAAAAAGAGGTAACCAAAACTCCCCCCTCCCTCGAATCTACAAAGCCTAAGTTGGCAGGATGGTCAGTTGCAGTGGGAGAAGGACTAGAGAAAGTGGGAGAGGGGAAACGCCCGAAGAAAAGGGTCACACCAACCCAGCGCATTGTGCGGTTGGAAGAGCAGATGTCCAATGTGCAGTTAAATATAGGACTGCTGATCAACAAAATGGACTCATTGGGCGCAACCTTTGGGAAATTGATGGACAAATTAGATGAACCCAGAGTGAGGGAACAGAGCCTGGCGCCAATCGAAAGTGAGGGGGAGGAAGAAGAGGAATTTCGCCCCTACAATCGATCACCCATGACCCCATCATACAATCAATACACGACCCCAGGGGGGGGTGGTGCATACACCGTTTGGAATAGGTGAATTGAAAACAAAATTTAATGGAGACCCCAAGAATCTAGCATGCTTTTTAACGCATGTACAAGGGTTCATGAGAGAATTTGAATACACCTTCCGAACGGAGGAGAGCAAAATCAGGTACGTCTCCAGTTTTTTGGAAGGTGAGGCAGGGGACTGGCTTGTAACGCTTCACGACAGGGGGGCAAGGGAACTACTGGACTTTCAGGAGTTCATGTACGCCCTTTGGAAACGATTTGAAGATACGCTGACTAAAGTCTCAGCCAGGGCACGACTCCGGAACTTAAGGCAGGGAAACAGAGCAGTAGCTGAATATGCTATGGACTTTAAAAAGTTCTTATCTTACCTGCTGGAATGGCCGGAATCGATAAAGATTGAACACTTCCAGTATGGATTAAAACAGGACCTACTGGAA
Organism: Charina bottae; assembly: GCA_023362775.1. Taxonomy (NCBI): domain Eukaryota; kingdom Metazoa; phylum Chordata; class Lepidosauria; order Squamata; family Charinaidae; genus Charina; species Charina bottae. The sequence goes on along the minus strand of JALMGJ010000006.1, from coordinate 29,547,495 downwards.
AAGGCATTAGATAGAGATGACCCTGGAACTTTAGAGGGGTGGATCCAATTAGCTGGGAAAATTGAGAGTAACAGACTACAGCTACAAAGTATCAGAAACTTACAATTCAGGCAGAGGAACGAGGGGACTTTCATTAACCAGCCCCGCTCGAACGTGAAACAGCGGAATTGGGAAGAGGAGAAGGATCGCCGGACAAGGGAGGGACTGTGCTTCCGCTGCGGGAAGGAGGGACACCGAATAAGCGCTTGCCCTCAGGGGAAAACGAGCGTTAAGGAAAAACCTCCGCCGAAAAAGGCAGCTGACAGAAGTACCCTCAAAACAACACACACCAAGGGAAAAGGAGCGGCTGCGGCAACCGTGAACCCATGGCAGAATCCGGACCTAGAAGAAGACAGCGACGACTCTGACTTCGAAATCCAGACGGCGGGAAACGATCCAGGTCTGTTCTGATGAGCGCCACAGGACAGACCTCCACAAAGGGGCGCAAAGGAAGTAGTCGCAACACCCCAACAATGCACCTAAAGGTACAGTTGAGAACTTTGGGTGGGAGGAAAAAGTATGCGGGGGTTGCAATGCTAGACTCGGGTTGCTCTAGAAACTTAATGCACCCGAACGTAGCTGAAAAGATGGGACTGGACCTTTTTAAGCTTAAAACGCCCATCACATTTTGCCAATTGGACGGGTCGGAACTGAAGGGGGGGCCAGTGGAGTTCTACACTGAAGGACTGCAAATGACTTTGGGGACTCATGTAGAGACTTTGCGGTTCCTAGTGGCACCCATTGCAACACGACCCATTGTGTTAGGACTGAAATGGTTGAGGGCAAAAACCCCAAGGTGGATTGGGTCTCAGGAGATTTGGACTTTACGGATGGGACTTATCATGAGATGGACAATGATAGCACACCTAGCTGCATTGAGCTGGGGGCAACGGGGATGGAATTTGAGGAGGGGGAGCAGGACCAAGGGGATGGCACACTCACAAGCACAATTCTGGAGAAATACCTCCCGGTAGCAGAGATATTCAACAAGAAGGAATGTGAGCAAGAACCCCCCCATAGGCAGTCAGACGCAACCATTGACCTCATCCCAGGGGCACCGTTTCCCAAGCCCAAGATGTATGCCATGACGCAAAAAGAACTGCAAGAATTGCGCAAATTCATAGATAAAAATTTGGCACGGGGGTTCATTGAGCCAGCCAACTCCCCCCTTGCAGCCCCGGTATTGTTCAGGAAGAAAAAAGACGGGTCCCTCCGGCTTTGCACTGACTACAGGGGTCTTAATGCAATTTCGGTTACGAGACAGTACCCTCTCCCGTTGCTGAAAGACATGTTAGCCCAGCTATCTAAGGGGAAAATTTTCACAAAACTAGATGTTAGGGAAGCTTACTATCGTGTTCGCATAAGGGAGGGGGACGAGTGGAAAACTGCATTCAATTGCCCATTGGGTTCTTTCCAATACAGGGTGCTCCCGTTTGGGATTGCGGGGGGACCGGGAATCTTCATGAGGTTCATAAACGAAGTATTGTATGAATTTCTGTACAAAGGGGTAATTGTATATTTGGATGACATACTGATTTTTTCTGAAAATCTGGAGGAACACATGGAGTTAGTTAAGAGGGTGCTTGAGAAATTACTCGAGGCAAAGCTTTATGTAAAACTTGAGAAATGTGAATTTCACAGGGAACAACTAGACTTCTTGGGGTATCGCATTTCGCATGAGGGCATCAAGATGGACCCTGAGAAAGTCAAAGCGGTCCTGGGCTGGCAGCCCCCCCGAACGCGATGGAGTGCCTTACAGGGTGATGGTGGGTTTTTTGTTTGGTTGGTTATAGTTTCCTTCTAAAAAAACATCAGAAAATAGCAATCCCTATATTTTGGCAGTGCACTTTTGAGGATCACAAAAAAGCTTTCATTGACAGTGAAATGCCAATCTTTGCTATATATGGTTGGAATTTTTAAAATACCAGTTATAGAGAGGCCTAGGTGCAGACATAATAGTCCCTATTCCAGGATACCGGGAAAACAACAACACCAGAAGCATTTTATTTTTATTGTTGCTTTACATTTGGGTAAAAGATCTGGCAGCATTTTCCTTGTTTATTTATTTATTTGTTTATTCATTCATTCTCTTTCTAAGGCCAAGAGATGGATCCATTGACCACTACACCAAACTGGCTCTCTTATGCTAACCCTGCCAGACCCTATATAAATATCCAGGCCCTAAGCCATGAAAGACTATAGATGACAATTACCACTTTGAATTGTACCTGAAAGCCGACCTGTATATCAAATCTTCACAGGATTTTTTTTTCTTTTTTAAAATATTGCTGGTAATGACTAAGAACAATTTCGAATGATTTTGTAACAGCTATGCATCATGTCTGAAAACCATCAGGCAGATCCTATTAAAAAACCTGCCCCAGCTCTATTCTGATATTTATTTTCCAACTCAATAATTCAAAGACTCAGATGGAACTCGTCAGTTCCATACAGAACTTCAAAAAACTGAACAGTCCAATTTTGGAACAGTCAAGGTTGTCTTTTGAAAATGTGTGCAACATGGAAGTGTGAAAGCAGAACATGACTCATTCAGCTTCAGAATTCTAAGCAAAAAAAGTGAGGGGAGGTGATGAAAATGGAACATATGAGACAACTGATTGCTACCTAAATGCTGTGCATCTTATTGAAATATATAACATTGCTGTTTGTTTTGTCTCCTGAAGAATTTTTTTTTATGTCTTGGGAGCCCCCGACAGTTGGTATGGGAGTTACACTGAGAGCTAAACTTTCCTACAGCTGGAATGCCAATTCTGACAACTAAACCAAAAGCCACATAGCAACAAGCCTGAGAATCACAAGCAAACCATGGGAAAGGGAGGAAAAAGAAGTGCCAGATTTAAATTGCAGTTGGCATAAGGGGGAGCTGCATTCTCACATTGACAGAAGTATTCAATACAGATTTTTATCTACCAATGCCATGTCAAGTGTGGGTACTAGTCCAGGCAGTCACCAGGAGACTGACTTGAAGGCAGGCATGCACACACACACACACACACACACAAATAACCTACTTCATTATCTTTAACAAACGGAGATGAGCACCGGCCCCTAGAGTCGGACACTTCTGCACAATCCAAGAAAGGCAGAAATCCAAGTAAAAGAATCCCAGAAAGGTAGTTGAATACATCCAATGAAGGGGAGTTCATCACTTTTTTAGATAAGTGGTTACACTGTTGAATTGCTTGTACTGTTAAGGAGGTTTTTTTTTTAACATTCAATCAAAATTTGCCTTCCTATATCTTAAATTAGGGCCGTGGTGGCTCAGCGGTTAAGACAGCAGGCTTGTCGATCGGAAGGTCGCAAGTTCGGAGGTTCGACACCCTAGCCCCGCGTGACGGAGTGAGCTCCCGCACTCGCCCCAGCTCTTGCCAACCTAGCAATTCGAAAGCATGCAAATGCAAGTAGATGAATAGGTACCACTTCGGTGGGTAGGTAACAGCGTTCCGTGCCCGTCATGCGGCCACATGACCGCGGAAGCGTCTTCAGACAGCGCTGGCTCTTCGGCTAAGAAACAGAGATGAGCACCGGCCCCTAGAGTCGGACACGACTGCACAAATGTGCGGGGGGAACCTTTACCTTTTACCTACGGTTTATTTATTTATTTGTTTATAATTCAACACATCCAGGAGGCTGTCAGGGTGGGTAAAGGCTGCCATAGTAAATGTTGTGCCATTGAACTAATATAAAATGCTCAGTATGTGAATATAAAATGCTTAAAATGGATGTGTTTTTTTTCTATGCTTATCATACCAAGTTTGTCTCAAAACTGTTCTGAGTGCCATAGCAACTAAGAATGTGACTTCTCCAGTGTCATTTTCTTTAGAATGGGGGTGGCATGGTAGGTTGGGAGAGAAGAAGTCATAGAGCATCTTTTGTTTTCATAGCCAATGTGCTGAACTTCTTACTGCAAATATACTATTTATTTTATTTATTTATTTATCGTATTTATACCCCGCCTATCCCCTCCCTATCGGAGGACTCTAGGCGGCTTACAACATTGCAATTCATATATTTATACATACATTCATATATTAACGTTTTTACCGCACGCTCAGGGAAGGGGTAAGGGGACCGACTCTTTTTCCATGGGTATTGGACTACATGTCCCAGAATACCTTGCTTCAGAGTCGGCTGCTGACGTCCTGGATGTTGCTGTTCGGGATCCGTCATCTCCGTCTCCGCCGCCATTCACGAGGTCTTCTTCGCTCCGGAGGCGACCCCCGACAGGACGCCAGCAAATTCTCCCACTTTAAGGTGGTACCCATTTATCTACTTGCAATTAGCTTTCGAACTGCTATTATTATTTTTAGAATCAGTGTCTTGTTTCTTTGTTTCCTTTCTTAACTGGACATTTTTAAAAATAAAACATGTTATATAAATTGATAAATAATTAATATTATACCAATATTTCTCAACTCTAACAAGCAGATGAGTTTTTATATTGCCAATTTAGTAAAGGTGCTTTGAAAGGGGCATAGATGGGTAGGTGTTAGGGAGAGAAAGGGATGGAGAGAGGGAGAGGGAAAGAGAGAGAGCAAGAAGTAAAGAGGGGAGATGACAAACATTTAGTTTCTCTGACCTAATTATACAATCATCCTTCCTGACCTGGTCCTTATTTCATAGAGCACACGTATTAGCAACTTCATTTGAGAGGCAAAGGCCAAGTATTCAGAAACTTACAGACGATTCAAAATTAATTGAAATACTAGAGAAATCCAAACTGCTCTATGGATTGGTGTTCTTCCAAAAATTAAGGTTTTGATACTTTGGATGGATGTGGTTGAGTTGTATGTAATGAAGACATGGTTCCTTTTCATATTACATCTGAGATTCTTTGATTGAACAACATGCCAGGCTAAGGCTTCATCCAGCTTGCTTGGCACAAAGATGCCCCAGTAACAGTTTGGGACATATTTTTGCAATGGAACCTCCATCTCATGATGGATGCTGAAGCCAGTCCACGTTTTTCCAGCATTAAAGTAATGTTTTCCTAGTTATCACAGCAGAAGACCTCCCATGTCAATATTTTAGGTCACCTGGAGGTCTTTGGAGGTCGGAGATCTGCAGGGCTCCATTTGGCCTGCTGAAGGACCTCCCCTGTAGCCCAGTGTCTGGGCACTGCACCTCTTTGGGGTTTTTCCTCCTCCTCCTCCTCCTCCTCCTCCTCCTCCTCCTCCTCCTCCTCCTCCTCCTCCTCCTCCTCCTCCTCCTCCTCCCTATTCTCCATGGAAACATCAACTTCATAGAAGAATTCTACAAGGTCAATATTCCTATAGGTATACTATTGGGTTTTAAGGCTTGCTCCCCATTATCTTGGGTGTTCCCCTTCCCCCCCCCTGCTCTTTGCAAAGCCTGAAGGGATCTGAAGCAGCTGGGGGATCAGGAGTTCTGGCACCTTGAAATTAACTGGTTTGCTGCAGTTGGGTACTCGGTTGAAATTGACTAGCCCAGGGCTTTCCAAACTTTTCCCGTTGGCGACACACCAACAGCGGCATGTGAAAACCCAGATGTGCTGCCGCCGCCCGTCTGGGTTTTTGTGTGCGGCGGCAGCAGTGCTTCCAGGTATTCACATGCCACTGTGGGGCTTTCGTGTTTTCCCACACCACCACAGCAGCGGTGCTTCTGGGTTTTTGTGCGCCACGGCGGCGGCAGCAGCGGCGTCCTGGTGTGCCGCGTGAAAACCCGGAAGCGCTGATGGCCTGCCGCCGCCGCATGCAGCAGCGGCACACCATCAGCACTTCCAGGTTTTCACGCGACACACCTGCGGCCTGCAGGCAACGCAGTACTGTGTCACGACACACAGTTTGGAAAGCTGTGGACTAGCCTATCAGCTGCCACTTTTAATCAAACTCCCAGTGCTGAATCACTCTTGGGCTCTGAGTCCCAACACTGAAATCTTGCTGCATGATTTTGATACATGTCTGCTCAGAAGAATGTCTCAATGAATTCCCAGGGCTTTCTTTCAGGAAACTGCAAATATTGTACTGCAGTGTTAACCTGTGGTCTTAAACTGCACGGATCTTACTGTACAAAGTGGACCTATTTCTAAGTAGACTTGTCATAGGAATAGACTGTAAAAGGGTGATTTTATTGCACGTTCACACAGAGCAACATTTGTTTTCCTGTTTCACAGATGAAAAAGACCCCTTCCCCTTTCGTGCTTCCTTCTTTCCAAGGCATTTATTTCAATAACTTGATACATTTCTTCCTAGGAAGAATGTACGAAGACATCTGATGAAAAAGAAAAGATGAGACACACATGTTGCCTTGTGAAAGACATGTCAGGGTTTTCCTGTGAATTGCAAATTGTTTTCTTTACTTTCTGTTTCCCAAAACAACTTCACTGATAAGATGCAGGTGGTTGCCACCACGTGATGTTATGTCTCAGTCTAAAACTATCCCATGGGAACTCCCGGGGGGGAGACAGTATGCTTGGTTAGGTGCGACACCGCCACCTCATGGCGGTTTATACTATGTGCAATCCTGAATGCTTTAGGCTTCGTAAATCTGAAAAAGCTTTGTGACCCTCTGATCCTAAGGTTCCACCAATCAGAAAGCTGAAACAAGTGTATATCTCAGCTGTGAACTATGGGTCTATGCTTCTTGACTTCTGTCCGGTCTTTTAGCCATGTTCGTGTTTGTGTTCTACTTCTGAAGACTGGGAAGTGTGTAGCTATGCGTGGCTGTGTGTGTAGGCCATGGCATGAGCCCCTTCATGTCTGTCAATGGAAACAATACACGAAACTCTGCTTGTAAGTTTGTTTTTCCTTTTTGCAATAATGTAACTGTATATACATTTATTGCCTTTATTACAAGTAAACATTTTAGCCATAAAAGCTGCACTCTGTCTGTTTACTCTGCGCCTTAACCCTATAAGCCAGCATTATCCCACAAGACATGGGTTAAGTGGAAACAGTTTCCAATCTCCACCATATGGATTGAAGGAAAATTACATCTATTTCATTTTAATAGCTTCTCACCGTGGAACCAAATATCTGGTCACTTACTCTGCAGGTGCCATGACCCTCCTTTTCTGGATCTCTCTTCCTTTTAAAATATTCTTATTACATGGTGAAGAAAACAGTTAATAAAGCAATGCAACCCCCCCCCCCAAATTTAGAGCATAGAAAAAATATGTATGAAAGTTGTTACACAGCACCAAGCATTAGAAGCACAAAGCAGGATTTCTGTTAAGGCATGGGACAAGTGGGAGATGGAAGGATTGAATTTAAAGTAAGAAGTTATAAGAACAGGCAACAACTTCATCCTGTTACTGTGCAATCAACTGTTTAAAGTGGCTGCTGCCTTTGTGCTTAATAAAGATTTCTTACTAACTATACAGGGTTGAGTATCTGGGAAGCTTCAGCCAAGTTCAAGCAAGCTATAGGAGGGAATTTGAGACACACAGTCTGTGCTGAATGTCCCTGAAGCATATATATTAAAGGCAGAATATTATGGACTCCAGCAGCAAGAGGCCAGTCAACAGTGAAACATTCACAAAGCTAATTTAAATTTAAATTTGGCCTATTTCATCAAAGTCTCCACTTAATGATGTGCTGGTGTGAACCAGCATTTAACAGAGCTGGTATCTAACTCCAGACGGATTGCTGAATAACCAATCTATTTGTGATAAAGACTTGTGCCCCAAAGATTATAAAATGTTAATTTTGTAGGAAACTAAATGAGAATAGAAATGGAAACAACAGAGCTGATAAACAGATTAGGAAAATACATCTTATGCTTTTAAACTGACACAGTATATATGGTACCAATCGAAGAGAATATTTGTAGCTCAGGGTTGAACTGTGGAGTCCTTGGTGCTCTCTGAGCCTGGCAATGAAACGTCTGCAAGAAAACAACAAGGCTCAGAGAACACCAAGGACTCCACAGTATATATGGTCCTACATAGTCATATACTGTATGCTGTAATTTCACAAGTTCCTTTGGTCATGTGTCATGTTATGGTGAGATCTAGAGAGGAACAGGTGGGAGACAAAGGTGGGATGCACTCCGGGGATAGATTCTTCTGTCATGAATCCTGACCTTTGTTTGCACACATGACTCTGCACACCAATCATCTTTTGGCATAAATCACCAGTCTTTGAAAATTAAATCAGTGTGGCATTTGAAAATCAGCAAACAAGAGCTGAATGAAGCTGAGCATTCAGACAATTACAGTAGCTGCTAGAGACACCTTGATAAGGAAGAAAACAAAACGACATCAAAAGTAAAAACATCCAGATAGCCTTCAGAAAAAATCCTCTTTGATTATTCCTCCACTCCAGCCCCCCTTCCCCCGGTCCTATACTTCTATTACTGTAGTGACCGTCTCAGGGAAGAATGCAATTTGAATGCAGCTCTTGGATGAATGGTATAAATAGATTGAAAAGCCTTTTTTTAATTAAGAGAGAAAATGGATTCTAATTTAGCAATCTGTTTGTACAGTCATTACTTTAATTGTTCAGAATGAATAATAGTTTATTGGTAAAGTTCTGTATTGGTGTTGCTCACGTACCTCCAGTTTCTGCAACTTTCTCAACTATTTATGTATATTTAAATGTTTCTGCAACTGGGAGCCTTCTAGATAAATTGACTACCTCTAATGCAATTCTCAAAGCGTGACCATGTTGGTTAGACAAGTTAGGAACTATTATCTGATATCTTTATAGGACACTAGGTTGGGGAATGTTTGAAGATGTTCTGGCAGCTTTCCAATATATCTGGCACTAAAACCAGGAAAATTCTTTAACTGGCTTGTGTGGTCTTATTTTATTCATTCAGAAGTAAGTTCTACTAAATACAATAAAGCTTAGTTGTGAGGAAGTGTGTGTAGGATTACTGTCACTTCCCCAGAAGTACTTTTAAGTTTAGCAGAAATGTAGCATCTGTCGTCATTTCAATATAACTATCAACAAAATCATTTCAGAAAATCCTTGCATAAGTTGTAATTAGTGTCTGCAAATGGTGTATCTGCTAGAGCCGTTTGGGGACAGATGCATTAATTTCCAATTTGCTTGTTACAGGCTGCATGGTTTCAGACCAAAGATGGAGGAATGTAATGTTAGGACTCTAATAGGCTTTGGTTCAAATTCAAAGTCAGACATAGCCATGAAATATAGAAATATTGAGTTATTTTGATTAGACAGCTGTATAAATTGAATAAACACATTGACTAAATAGTTGTGTCTGACACTTTACAGAGGGAAGTTCTCTGCTGTCCATAGAAGACAGTTGTTTGTATTAATGGCAGTAATATTTTCTTGGCCGGGGACAGCAAATAGGGCTAGAGGGTGTGATGAGAATGTTTTTCTCTTCCTCTTCCTCCTTCCCCCCGCTTTCCTCTGGATCTTAGAAAGAAATTAAGGTTAAATATGGAAATGGACACATTTTGCTTGTAGAGGTGTAACACTTCCATTTCCATTCTTATTTTTGAGGAGGAAGAAAGCAAAAAGTCACTTTGATGATTATTGGCCATTTTGCTACTGAATTTGGGGAGTGGGAACTGGGTGAATGGCAGGTTGGGGCAACAAGTGGGCTGTGGGTGATGCATATGGTTTATCTGAAAAAAATATATAGTGTTTTAAATGCTGGTGTGATGCTCTTATCCAAGTCTGTTTTAAAGATTAAGAGCTGCAAGAAGCAAAAACAGCAGGAGCCTTGGATGCACCAATCAATGCTGACCATTTGGACAAAAGGGATTTCTGATCAGTCTTCCCGATATGTATGGACAGTATATATTCACATACGAAAATATATGCAAATCTGATTCCTATTGTTTTCCTTTATTGGATTAATTACTTTGACAAGGTAGCCATCCTATCATGTACTTAGGCAAGAAGGCTGTTTCTGAGCTCCAATTTCCATTTCTATAATGCCACCAGCCTATTGTCTAGGATTGTCATTATCAAGATGACACACATGGAGCAATGTTGGGCTATATAAATACTTATGTAAAGCAAATTTTAATTCATTTTATAATTATGACAGAAGAATCGTCATCATATTTTATTAGTTAATGGTACAGTCTTTAAAGAAAAAAATCAGTGAAGGTTCTGAAAAAAATAAAAGGCCAGGCAATTTCATCTTTGTCACCACATGCAATTCAGGATAATCTACCATGTATGACTGACTAGAGAAAGTCAATATGTTTCTTGAACTGATGACCTTCAGATAACCGGGAACTACAACTATTGGATGGGAGAATGCTGAAAAAAATGGAAGGTAAGACATTGACAATTACATCATCTGGATTTTGTATATAACAATAACAATAAACAGCTTTGGTTTCAGGTAGGAATATAAGATTGCTTTTTTCTAAATTCCACTCATAGTTTTAAGCATAGGATCAAGATCTTATATTCTGCACCATATAAGTAAAAATACTTTGTACAATTTCCTATGGCCTAATGGATTTACATGTCCTAAATACAATCAAATGCACAGGGTTAAAATCTATGATATCTAGTTTGTAACAGTATTTGTGAAAAATATTCTGGAATAGTAAAAGGTAAAGGTTCCCCCACACAGTCATGTCCGACTCTAGGGGCTGGTGCTCATCTCTGTTTGTTAGCCGAAGAGCCAACGTTGTCTGAAGACGCTTCCGCGGTCATGTGGCTGGCATGACGCGTGTGGAATGCTGTTACTCTCCCACCGAAGTGGTACCTATTTATCTACTTGCATTTGCATGCTTTCAAATTGCTAGGTTGGCAAGAGCTGGGGCGAGTGTGGGAGCTCACTCCATCACGCGGGGCTAGGGTCTCGAACCTCCGAACTTGCAACCTTCCGATCAATAAGCCTGGCGTCTTAACCGCTGAACCATTGCACCCCCTCAGGAATAGTAGTTGACTTTAATCTGAATATGAGCCAACAGTGTCATGTGGCTGCAAAGAAAGCAAATACAATTTTAGGCTGCACTAATAGAAGGATAGAGAGCCAGTCTGGTCTAGTGGTTAAGGCACCAAGCTAGAAACCAGGAGACCGTGAGTTCTAGTCCCGCCTTAGGCACAAAGCCAACTGGGTGACCTTGGGCCAGTCACTTTCTCTCAGCCCTAGGAGGAGGCAATGGCAAACCGCTTCTGAAAAACCTTGCCAAGAAAACTGCAGGGACTTGCCAGGCAGTCAATAAAAAAAATAGAAGGGTAATTTTCAAATTGTGGAAGTATTTGTTCCACTATATTCTGCCTTGGTTAGATCCCGTCCTGAGTACTGTGCCGAGTTCTGTAAACCACATTTTAAGAAGGATTCAGAGAATTGGAACAGAGAAGGGCAGCAAAGATGATCAAGGACCTAGACATCAAGCGGTATGATGAGAGATTGGAGAACGTGGGTATGTTTAGCCTCAAGAAAAGAGGAGGGATATAATAGCATTCTTCAAATACCTGAAAGAATATCACATAGATGAAGATGTAGACTTGTTCTCTCTTATTCCAGAGTACAGGACACAGAATAAAGGATTTAAGGTAGAGGAAGGAAGATTTTGACTGAATGTTAGAAGAGTAGAACATTTCAGAGTGACACCAGTTATACAGGCAGATGGTAGTCTCCCTTTCATTGGATGGGTTCAAGTGGAGGCTCGGCAGCCATTTGTCTGGTCTGCTTTAATTTGAATTTTTGCACTGAGCAGTTGGACCTGATGACCCAAATAGCCCCTATCAACTCTATGATTCTATAATGTTGGCATAAAGCCACACTGTACTTACTCTTTGTCACCTCTCAAATCCATTCAATCAGAATTCTGCCAAACACTTTCCGAGACATGCTTAACCACAAATCCTCCTGTTGTTTTCCGACCTTTCCCTTTGTATAAGGCAAAAACAATGACATTTTTCTAGTTTTCTAGCATGGGGGGGGCTAGTATTTTATATTTAAATGATTTATATGGATGCCCCTCTCACAACAGTGACTCTGGGTCGCATACAAAGATTAAAACTCAACAATTAAAACAATAACACATGGCACCCCAGGTTAATGACACCTTCTAGACATAAAAAACACATCAACAACAAGAAACAGCCCAAGAAACAGCCAGCTCTCTTATATGCAATTTATTTATTTATTTATTTATCCAATTTCAAGACTGCCTGACTCCATGACTCTGGGCAGCTTATAAACAAAAAGAAATGCAATACATAGAAAAAGAGATCATAGTTGATCGGAAGAACAAAGCATACAGCTATAAACCAAACACAACTACAGGGGGCTCTACAACCACCCTGTCCCAAGGCCTGAGAGAACAAACAGCTTTTTAGTAGTTTCCTGAACACCCTAAGGGTGGCAGTTGCACAAATCTCGGGTGTGGTGGTGGTGGATATCATTCCAGAGTGCAGGCACTGCAACAGAATAGGTGCACTTCCTGGGTCCTGTAAGATGATACTGTTTGATTGACAGGACCTGGAGCACAACCACCTCGCTTGTGTTGGAGATTCTGGCAAATCCAGCATGCCTCATCAGCATATGGATGGCTACTCTAGGATGCAAGCTCTCCATGCTTTTTGAGGAAGCTGTTTGTGGCCACTCCCACTTCCCCCCCCTCTCCTCCTTCGACTGGGAGCAAAGCACACGGCTGTGTGCTGCTCCATCTTAGGCCAAGATGGGCCTAGGAGATTTCCCCCCCTTTCCACATGCATCTCTTGCCAGCAATGAGGGGCAAGAGTTAACTAAGTTTAGGGAAAGAAAGAAGAAATGGAACATCATTTATCTACTGAAAATGCTGTACCTGCAATGAATAAACGTAAGGACCCTTTTGTACTTACTTTTCATACCTGCCATGTCTAAGCATGCATTTCTTTATGCTTGGGCTAAGGGTGTAAGATTAAACCTGGATCTCTCTAATATGCTCATGGGCTCTGTTTTTAAACAATATTCTTTTTCTGTACACGTGTTTTGCAGCTCTGCTCCATTTCAGTAGTTCTAACAGACTACTAAATGGGCTTCAGCTTGATCATACCAGACAACATTAAGTAAGTTGCGCTCCATAAGCAAACCACTTCCATATTTTCACATTTTTCCAATTACTCCATGAACACCTGCAGCCATATCATTTTTCAACATCCTCACAATATTTATGAATTCCTTTCTGTACTATTTTTCTTGGACATTAATGTTTAGAGCATTCATTTCATGTCAACTGTTTGATGTGTCACTATCATTCCCATATAAATTTCCAACATAATTCTTCCAGCACTTCATTAGAATTTAATCTCATTTTGTATCACTTTTATTTTTAACTCCATTCCCTCTGCTGGAAAATCCTTGTTTAGCCATTTTCATTTACAGTAAAACCTCAATTAATGGAGCAGTTGGGGGAGGGGATGTTCCTTAGTCCAATTAACCATTAAATCAGAGAGGACATAAACTGCAATGAAGTCATTATGCAAATGACATTAAATGAAGTAAATTACATGGGAATTTCATCCAGTGCATCAAGGCCCGCTAAATCAAGGTTTCATTGAACTTACAAAGCCATGTTTTATTTTCATCAAAATCATTCTACATTTTCTCTGTTTATATTAATTTTAACTGCTCCTAACTTTTTGGGCTCTTCCTCATGATCACATTAATGTGCTTTACTAGAGTGGCCAAAAAAGTATGTTGGCAGAAATTGTCTTTTCCTACAGACAAGCTCTTTCTCCCCCAATGCCCTCTCTTGACACAATCAAAAATCTATCCCACATTTAGAATTTCTCTATACCTCTGGATCCTTCACTAATTCTCTCAATCATTCATTATAAATAATCAATCATGCTTCAGATTTATTTTCACTCCTTTGCCATCTGTACTCATTAATAGATTTATGGTTAAACTGTGTATTTTAAACAAAACTTTTCCCAAGCACCTACTTACCAATCTCCACTTTCATTCATTCCCACTTTTTCTGTACTTTCTTCTCTTATTCTCAGCCATCCATTCATGTCACCCTACAGAATAACTTGTTTCCCTAGATTACATTCAGTCCGAATATTGTGCAACTCCTCCACACCCAACAAGCAAATCTCTAGTTTTTCATTATCACAACTCATTGGAATGCGAATGCAAGTATCACCAATCTACTAAATCTTACTTTCATATGTCCCTACAACCATTTTGATGATGCCAATTCATGATCAGCTTCTAGGTAGCCTCTCTCTGTATACATGTATGTCCCAAGGTTTAAACCCTGCCATTGGCATTCATGAGGGAGGAGGGAGGAAAAGAGGGGGTCATGTAACAATTTGTGCATTGTGACATGACAATGCAAACCCCATGACATACGTACTTACATTAGTCCAGTGGTTAGAAATGGATGCCTGTTAACCCTGAGTTTCTTTTTCTGCATTTATTTCATAACAGATTGTTAGCACTTTTTTTCATAGGTGTTTTTGTTATGACCACTTGCAAATTATTTACAAAACAGCCCTCTCTGTTCCCAGATATTCTGTTTCCTGACTTGCCAGTTTCCTCAACACACTTTCACTTTCATGTGTGTATTCATCAACTGCTCTCTGCAAGACCATTCTACTTTCAATTATAGCTTTGCATCCTTCCCCTTTCTCTTAGTTTCAGAAACACACAACATATCTTTTCTTTCTTTCTTTCTTTCTTTCTTTCTTTCTTTCTTTCTTTCTTTCTTTCTTTCTTTCTTTCTTTCTTTCTTTCTTTCTTTCTTTCTTTCCATATCTTAATTTGTCCTTTTTCCCCTTTACTCCTCTTACAGTCCAAGTCTCAATATTCCATTATGCCAAGGACATCATCAGATGGCCTCATATCGATATTGACCTTTGCCACCCATTATAGCATTCATCAATTAATGCTTTCACATAATGCTTTTTAGTGAAATAGAGGAGTAACATTCCCCGTTAATGGTAAAGACCAATCAGTTTGGCCACATTTTGGCCAGTATGCCACAAGTGCAACCAAAATCCAGTTTTACCCCAAAGATGCTCTAACTCTTCTATGCAAGTTAGCATCCTGAGCAGATGGTTATAATGAGTTCTCTCACCATTACAGATAAAAAATGGTAGCAATTCTAGAAAATTATAGAGTCCTCCGTTAGGGAGGGGATAGGCGGGGTATAAATATCAGTATAAATAAATAAAATAAAAATGGTTAATGTGGAGACTCATTTTCCCAGGATACGTTTTCACAGTGGTGCCACAGAATTTTAGATCTGACCTAATCAGACCAATTAAGCCTAAAACCGCAGAGGAAACAAAGGCCCTGGTTATTACATGGATCCAGTAACAACATTATCAGCCAAGGAGAACAGCAGCAGCTGCTGTCCCCTGAATAAACAGGAAGCAAGCGATCCTTATTCTCTGAGGAGCAAAGGGGCCAAGGAGTCATTTGTTCAGACGTCCCCATGCAATGTGAGTCAGTGATATTTTGCTTTCTTTCTCATCAGTCATGGATCTCAAATAGAGAGATGTGTGCATTCCTATATCTTCCAAGGAAATACAGATTTTTTTTTAAGCAGGAGGAACTCTTCCTCACAGAGATATACAGTGCAATCTATGTGAACAAGTTACTTCTGCATCATCTGGAGACAACAAACCCAGCCAAAGGATTTTGGTAGCTGTCTCTTCAAAATATTAAATTCATGTGCTTGGGATCTATTTCTGAATTTGAGGATGAGGGCAGATCTTTAAGTATTTAGGATTACCTTAAACTCTATCTAAAATTAACACCCCCAAATGACTTACTTCTACTTTTAGGATTTTTTTTAAATTAAAACCTGTGACCTCCCTTGTATGTATGATTGTACCATGATCACATGTTTTAAAGATTAAAAAAAAATCTAAAAGTGGAAATAAATACTTTTGGTAGTAGGGTAATTATTTTATTTATTTATTTTGTTTATTATTTAAATTTATATGACCACCCATCTCCCGCAAACGGGGGACTCTGGGCGGCTTACAATAAAAATTAAGATTAAAATACACATATAAAATTACAAATTATTAATATGATATAAATAAATATAAAATCCAATATGGCGAATCGATGTCGATCAATGGGGAGGGCATTATGGTACTAACCACCCCCTGGAGGAGCTATTACCTTTCCCCTCCCACGCTAGGCGGCAGAACCAGGTTTTCAGATCTTTACGGAAGGCCGGGAGGGAGGAAACCTGCCTCAGCTCTGGGGGCAAGATATTCCAAAGGGCGGGCGCTACTGCAGAGAAGGCCCGCCTCCTGGGCCCCACTGGATGAATATATAGGACTTAAAGTAATCCTGACTACTTAATGTCAGGAGTTAAGAATTACATTAAGTTATGGGGGAACAGTGCTTCCTTCTCATCCTCCCCCTGCAATTTCAGTTTCCATTTAGACTAGACAGTTTTTTTTTCTGTTTGAACTTATAAGGGAAAAACATTGCATAGTGCTTTCTAAACCAAATGCTAAGCTGGTCTTCAGTTGAGAGTACACAGTTCTGTTAGGGAAAAATCATTACAAGGCAGAATTCCTGCTTGGAGAGGGTAACCTTTAATGTCTTCTGGTTCTGTTTTCTTGTATCTTGTGGGATCCCTGCAACTGTACTTTGTAATAAGGATGAACAATTTTTCCATCTCTAAATTATGTATTTATGAAAAGATCTTCCTGGAGAAAAGCTATAGGCATTTGTTATAATCTCAGGCACAGAGCTTGGAAATATCAAAGGCAGGAGTAGATTCATTGCAAGTTAATAACATACATCGTCTACATGAGAAAATTCGATGATCCAAGGCAGCACTTCACTTAACTTCCTAGTAATCTAAATCACTTTGTCAAGAGATTTTTATACAAATGTGTAAACATATCCAGTCTGAAAGCAGTAATATCTTCTAAAAATGGAAGGCCTTAACATGCCTCTCAAAAGATATATGAGGAATTTGAGAGTATGAGAAACACGTGGGTTTTTTTGGATTGCTTAATGCAAACTTAGGCAGTAAGGAAGCAGGAAGTAGGTTTAACTGTAATGCATGTTAGGTATCTTTTATTTAGGAAACTATGAAAAAAATGTAATTTATATATAGTAATTATTAAATGCAGTTAATCACGGGCATTTATAAACCCTGGAAGAAGAGCTATTATCTTAGACTGCATGTAGCTGTTGAGATAAATCTCCTGCTTTCAAAAATTCAGTGAAAATCTAGAATCTGATAGTTATAGGTTGTTATAGGCACTCACAAACCTTACTATAGGGCCTGAGAAACTTGCATGAAATTTCAAACAGTAAGGCAAAAGGGAAAGCTTTTTATCAGGTGATGATGTGAATTGGAATAGAAGGGTGCTTTTGGCGGAGGATGACCCTAAAAGGCCATCTAGAAGTTGTATACTAAATTTGGGTATGTGAGGTCAAAGCAGGACATTGGTTAGTGGGATTTGTGTGTGTGTGTGAGACAATCCCCTTCTAAAGAGGCTGCCGACAGTGGGTGACTCCCCCCAGCCCAAGTAAAACTAATAACCTGCTATTTTAAAACAGGGCTTCGCTACCCTAGAATACTGCCAGACCAGCAGCACTCTAATGCTAGTCAGGCATTGCTATTCTGTAAAATATATGCAGAACTAGTGGTGTTCCTCTCCCCTTACAGGACACCTTGGGATGTATATTCTGCTACTTTCCAGCCGCATTAGAAAAGGAAAAGGAAATTCTTCCAAGCACATCACTTCCTTTCTTTCCTGAACAACTTCTAAATCACTTTTCAAATTCTACTGAGGAATTTTGATGTAATATTGGAAAGTAAGTTGAATAAAGTGTGATACTGTATACAATCCTATGTCTGAGGAAAAAAATCTAGCACCTACTAGTGGGTAATATGCTAGGTTAAGACAAAGGATCAGTTATGTAGTTGACTGGCTTGATTTCGAGACATCTTCTGTCTACCCCAATCACAGGGTCACTATATGAGAATACAAGGTTTTTGTTTTTGTTCTTGTTTTATGCCTTTGAGTCAGTTTCTGACTCCTGGTGACTGCCTGGGTTGGTCCCTGCAGTTTTCTTGGGAAGATTTTTTGGAAGTGGTTTGCCATTGCCTCCTTCCCAGGGCTGAGAGTGTGTGACTGGCCCAAGGTCACCCAGCTAGCCTCATGCCTAAGGCAGGACTAGAAATCAGAGTCTCCTGTTCTAGCCTGATACCTTAACCACTACACCAAACTGGCTCTCATCAGAGCACAGTAGAAAACCAGTAAACTGTGTGTGCTGCCATGAGTTTCTTTCAAACAGGGCAGGATAAGTGCATTAGGTACATATGTATCTGTGCTACATATTCAGCTAGACCACATCATACATTCACCTGGATTCTGCCTATGCCCAAACTTAATTCCTTAGCTTAGCCACGTATCTGTGCTACCAACTTCCCAGTTTTATATCATTTTAGGAGTCATCGTTCACTGCAGTCATAAGAAGGGCATAGGGGCCTGGAAGTTGTCCATCAGTAGTGGACATCTGGACAACAGACTAAGGAACCATGCAGTCTTCCCTGCTGTATTGAGATATAATGCATTATATTAAAATTACTCAATTCTTTCTACTTTTTCTCTTTATATAAATACTAGCATATGCAGTTTTTATGAAAAATCTGTGTCCTTTTTGGGGTGGGTAAAGAATGACTTTTAAACCAGTTGGTGTCTCTAATATAACTATGTCTCCAGAAGTCTAAGCTTCTAGATCTCTGAAATTAAGATAAACAATCAAGAAAGGATTTTGCCTTCCCACATCCCTCTCCATATTGTATTTGTCCAATACAATACAAGCCACACTTAACCATGACAATTACTTCTATAAACTAAGCTTATGGATATGCATCTGGCAAAACCGCAGAGTTCCCCGTTGGGGAAGATGGGCAGTGATATAAATGTAAATAATAAATTAAATAAATAAATAAATAAATAAATAAATAAATAAATAAATAACACACACAATGAAATTTTAGTACCTTGCATTGCAGGAGATCAGTTGGCTGCTGAATCTTAGCAAATTAATGCTGGTAAAGAAACCATTTTGCATTTTTACCTACTTTTACCTAACTTTCATCAATTTCATAAAATAGAATTTGTTTTAGACATTCAGATTTCTAAATTTCAGAGGAGAAGAGAATTTTGGTGAATTCTCATGGGTAGAATCTTGTATTATGTAGTTATGAGGTGGCCAAGAAGCAAGGTGAATGTCCTATATTTCACTGGATTATCTTTTCTCCAGTGGTTGGTTGGTTTATTTATTTATTTATTTATTAGATTTATCCCTGCCCACTCCCCCAAGGGGGACTCTGGGCGGTTTACAATAAACGTTCGCAGCCTTCCTGGTTTACCATGTTTCTGTTAAATCCCAAGGAAATTGGAAGGACAGCAGGAGGCAACTTACCTCACAGGTCTTTTTTCAATAGCGGTGCTACTCTCCCTTGAAAAATTGATAGTGAGTTTCTCCTTCCCCTGGAGAAATTCAGAAAAATTATACACCCAATTTTTCTACTCACAAATTTGTAGTGAACCTTGAAAGGCCATTTGTGCCTAGCATTGGAGCAAAATACATTTCTTTCTATCATTCTGGATAAAGCTACCTTATCTGAACCTCAAGAAGCAACTTCATAAATCTTGGCAGGAAATATGGAAGAGAGTAGACCAAGGTAATTTGCCCTTCTGCATAGAACCAACTCTTGGCGCACAAGAGATGCCCCCAGTTTCTTGACCTGCTCAGCCCATTTGGCTCTTCAATTCCCCCCCCCCTTAAAGTCTCAAATACATATTCAAGTTTTGCTTGATATTGAAATTGAATATATGCAGTTTACTGTACTAATATTTTGCTTGTAGAACAGTAGGTTACCGGAGGATACGACTCGTTGATGTTAATGTTGCTGTGGAAACCATGAGGTCGGAACTGGTTGAATTCAGAAATCTCATGCAGAAGAACTCAAGCAAAATTATCTTTATGGTTTCCACAGCAACCCTAACTTTATAACAAATATATGTAGGCTGGGTAGGCTTGCTCTCCAGACTCTGCTTGTGGTTTCAGGCCCAGCCTCTGGCAATTTCATCCTTTCCCAGTATCTTTGTTTCCTTCCAGCATCTTTGCTGGCTTAAGACCACTCTGGAAACAGACACTGGCAAATGAATGTTTCCCCTCTCCAGTATTTTTAAAATATACATTTCTTTTCCCCTCTCTGTTGAAAATATACAGCATATCTCTGGGATTCAGTTCAGTCTTCATTTGTACATCGCAAGAATGGCTTTTATATGACTGTCATGATATATGCAGTTTTAGAATAAGCTTTAACTGAGGCTGCAGCCTGAAGCAGAAAACCATTGTGGGATGAGGAAAGATGCATTATAAACCTTTTCCTTTTGGACTGTTCTCCAGCTGAAAATGAAGCCCTTCAAACTTCTTTTACCCCTCGGAAGGAGAGACAATATTTGTCTATTTTCCACCGTAAAAGGCAAAAAAAGCAGAAAAGTAATTTTGAAAAGAAAAGTGGCTTAAGTGGAAAGCAGTAAGAAGCTCTCCCCCTCAGCCACAGATCAATGTGGTGCAGTGGTTAGAGTTTCAGACAAGATTGGAAGTACCTTGTAAGTGGTTGCCAAGATAACACTGGGGAGAAAATGTATGCCACCTTAAGCTCTATGGAAGAAAGGTTGAATGGAAATGTACCATATTCTGCTTCAAATAGCTATAAGATACCCTGGGAGGGAGGTGTTCATGGGATGGGAGTCAAGAGTCAAGATGGTGGTTGTGACCACATGATTAAAGTCCCAGTTTTTATTTTTTTGGGTGTCACACTTGTGATGCATGTAAAAAAGGGTGGTGCTTTGTGTGTGTGTTTTTTTAAACATCCCTCAGGCTCCCCTGGATAGCCTCCCCTGCATCTGAAACACAAAAAATCAGGAGCTATATTTATAATATACTGTATGTAAAACAAAATATATTTATTATAAGGGCATGAAAAAATTGATCAGAAACTCAAAGGTATTCTGGAACTGAAGTCCCAGTAGTCCATTGTTTCCATCTTTAAAGCATGGTTCTGAAATGCTAGTGTTTTCTTTTGCATTTTTAAAAATCCTCTATGTGTGTGCTGGGGAATTCTGGGAGTTGAAGTCCACACATCTTAAAATTGCCAAAGTTGAGAAACACTGCTCTAAAAGCTGCTATGGAGTATTGGGAGCCTGAAACTGCCCCAAACTGATGATAGGACAGCATCTTTCTGGGTACTGGAAAATTATTGTGGGTAATTTCCAGTTTGGTTGGTACCAAAGAGACATGAACAACAGACAAGAGATAAAAAGGGCAGAGCATGTAATATCAACAATCTACATTATTTATATATTTCAAAAGAGCACAGAACTTTCCAGAGTCACTGAAAACAATACTGTGGGTAATTAGCATGGAGTGGCATTTGGTTATTCCAGTTTTAACCTTTTTAACATAATGGCAGTAGAATAGAGATGGAAAGTAGGATGCCAGGTGCTCTCTCTTCCATTCTGCACCACGAAAGAAACACTCAGGTGTATGGGGTGATGTATCCAGCACAGGACACCTGAGATCAGCAGCCCACCACAGGGCAGAAGAGGAAGTCTGGGCAAGCACTATGGCATATACAATTGTGTCCTAATCCTGTTCTTCAATTGCTGTTGGTTGAAGCAAGCTGGGTGTGTGGCCAGTGTGTCATCCATTCTCTGGGCTTGTTTTTTTAAAAAAGGGGGGGGACAGTCCTTTTTTACTCTGTGGGACATTTTCTTTTACTTCTTCCTCCTCCTGACTCTGCCTCTCTCACCCACCCTCCACAAGAAGCTGGTTGCTACATAGAAAGGATGTATCTCTCTTGCCAGAGGTCTGGATTTATTGCTTAAAAAGAGCTTTAGGTGCTGCCCACCTCCAAAGCATCTCTGTGCAGCCCACAATTTAAAATAATACATCAATATTCAAAATAAAATATAACATATACAAGATCGGAATCCATCCAGACAATGTGCCATGTATAGAAAAAACACATCTAACACGCGGACCACATCCACCCTACCCCAAGGTTTTAGAGAACAGCCAGATTTTCAAGGCCTTCTGAAACCCCATCAGGGTGGGAGTCACATGAAACTCGAGGTGGGGGGGATAGCATTCCAGAAGGCAGGAACCACAACAGAGAAGGTATGCTTCCTGGGTCCTGATAGCCAACATTGTTTAATCAAGTGGACCCAGACAGTGCCAACTCTGCCAGTTTCCCTGAATAGGTAGAAACCATGGGAGATTAGATTGAGGGCTGCATTTGGTTTGAGGGTTGCAGATTGCCCACCTCTACCCTAAAGTGAGCATTTTTTTTCATATTTCAGGTCTCTTGAAAAGGAATTGTTTAGTTGCATCCAAGATCCTCCTCCTCTTCATGACTTAGCTGTGTTTTGGCAACTCTTTTCATTTTCAAAAATACAGCAAGAGGCTGTGAAAGTTACCTCCCTCTTGTAGCTGAGAGATGGAGTCTGAATATTCACTATTTAGAAGGAAAAAACATCCTCCCTCCCTCCCTCCTGAATTTAGGTTAACTGGCCACAACCTGTTTCCCTTCAGGTGGGATGGATATACAATGACTCTGCTAGTTGCGAAGTTTTGAGAATTGTAATCCCAACATATCAGGAGGACATCAGGTTGACAAAGGCTAATTTAAGTCATTTTCAGCTTCTATCTACACTATGATCCAGGCTGTGCTAAGTGCTTCTGATTGTATAACAGCAAACTTTATGTATATTAAGTAAATAGGCTATTGGGCAGGCAAAAGCACAGAAAATGGTTTTTGTGGGGTATGAGCCAGGAACCAAGGGATATAGGTTCACTGATGGCAGAAGACTTGTTATTTCATGATCAGCAAGTTTCAGCGAGCATAGCAATTGGCAGAAGTTACACGGAGGGAGTGAGGTTTTTCTTCCTAGTCAGGGACAGTTCGAGCTAACAGAGCGGCGAGAGTCCAAAGATGTGATTAAGGATGAAGAGAAATTAACTCCTAGTGTGCCAATAAAGCAGGATGCTACCGTATTGCGCAGATCTGAAGAGTTAACAAGGGCATACCACCTCAGCTTTACACACCAGGTGATGTTAAAGTGTATTTTGTTAATTATGAACCTCGTAGTTATGCAGAGGTATTGGAGTTGCCATCACAAGAGCAGAAAAAGTGGAAAGCTGCTATGGATGTGGAAATGAATGCCATTAATTCCCATAAGGTGTTTAAATCTACCAGGCTGCCTGAGGGGCATAGGGCAGTAGGTTGTAGGTGGGTTTATAAGAAGAAGACCTTAGTCAATGGTGATATTCAGTATAAGGCTAGGTTGGTAGCACAAGGATTTTCCCAGGTTAAGAATCAGACTTATGATGAGGTTTTTGCGCCAACGCTAAGAGGGGAGACATTCAGGTTTGCCTTAGCAATGGCAGCAGCTGGGAATTGTGTAGTGAACCATTATGATATCACCACAGCATATCTGCATGCTGATTTGAGGGAAGAAATTTATATGGCTGAAGCTCCAGGATATGAATCTAATGATGCAGGTAGAGTGTACAAGTTGCAGAAAGCATTGTATGGACTCAGGCAATCGGCACGTTGCTGGAATCTGCGATTAGATGAGGCATTGCAAAGAATGGGGTTTAAGTGTAGCAAGGCTGACCCATGTCTGTATATAAAGCAATGTGATAATGATGAACAGGTGTTGCTTTTGATCTTTGTAGACGATTTGTGTTTTATAGCTAGAGATCAAAGGAGGGTAATTGAATTTACTGAAAAACTGAAACAACAATTTGATGTTAAAGATCTGGGAGAGATTAGAAATTACCTAGGTGTAGGTATTCAAAAGATTGATGGGGGTTACGTTCTAGAGCAGCGGAAGAAAATTGAACAGCTGCTAAGAGAAAACGATATGGAACATTGCAAGGAGGTTCCTACCCCAATGACAACTGATTTTGTTAAGACAGAGGCTGGAGACGATGACCAAACATCATGTAATCAAGAACACTATCAATCAATAATTTGAAGTTTATTGTACTTAGCAGAATGGTCGCGTCCCGATATCGGGAATGTGGTAAATGTACTGAGTAGGTACGTTGTAAAACCTACCCAGAGGCATTGGAAAGGTATTAAACGTGTGTTTAGATATCTTAAAGGGACTATTAATAAATGTTTATTAATAAAACCTTGTAAACCATTGGAATTGAAATGCTATGTAGATAGTGGTTGGGGTAATGATGTACATGATAGGAAATCAATGTCAGGATTGATAATTATGTTTGGTAACACCTTGGTGGGGTGGAGGTCTCAGAAACAGAGTTCTGTTGCCGTATCTACTGCAGAGGCAGAGTATGCTGCACTATCTGACCTATGTTCAGAGTTAATATGGTATAGGCAATTGTTAAGGGATGTAAATGTAACAATTGAGGGACCTATATGTGTATATGAAGACAGTGAAGCGTGTATACAGATGGCAAAGAATGATAGGATCAGAGGGAGGAGCAAACATGTGGATATCAAGTATCACAATGTTAGGAATGCTGTAAAAGAATCTCTGATTAATCTGCAATATTGTCCATCTGAGAGTAATGTAGCAGATGTGATGACAAAGCCTCTAAGTGTAGAGAGACATAGGATGTGTGTCATTGGCGATCACTCGTAGCCGAGTAAGATTGTCTTCCAAAGGTAAAATTTTAACAGTGGATCCATAAGTGGCTATAAAGGCCAATTCTGGATCCGCACAACCTCCCACAATGAGGGCATAGGTTTCCGGGTGGGAGACAGTCATGATGAGGGTTTGCCTGACGTGCCTTCCTTTTAGCTCTTTTCTCCCTTTCGCCCTGTACTCGTGTTTCTTCAAAGTCCATAGCGCCATTAATAAAGGCTGACCTCCAATTGAAACGCTCATGAGTTAGGGCTTCCCAGTTCTCAATGCTGATATTACATTTTTTAAAATTAGCTTTGAGAGTATCTTTGCTGTCCACCAATATTCCGTTTTCCATTCTTAAGTTGGGATTAAAGTAGCTGCTTTGGAAGACGATGGTCAGGCATTCGAACAACATGACCGGTCCAGCGAAGTTGATGTTGGATGATCATTGTTTCAATGCTGGTGGTTTTCGCTTCTTCTAATACGCTAACATTAGTCCGCCTATCTTCCCAAGTAATTTGCAGAATTTTTCAGAGGCAGCGTTGATGGAATCTTTCAAGAAGTTGGAGGTGGCGTTTGTAGAGGGTCCATGTTTCACAGGCGTACAGAAGGGTTGGTAGTACAATGGCTTTGTAAACAAGCATTTTGGTCTCCCTGCGAATGTCCCGATCCTCAAACACTCTACGCTTTATTCGGGAGAAAGCTACACTCACAGAGCTCAGGCGATGCTGAATTTCAACGTCAATGTCGGCTTTTGTAGATAGATGGCTGCCGAGATAAGAAAAGTGGTCAACATTTTCTAGTGACACACCATTAAGCTGGATTGATGGCGCTGCGGAGGGATTGGTTCGAGCTTGCTGGTAAAGCACTTTGGTTTTTTTAATGTTAATCGAGAGGCTGAGCTTTTCATATGCTTCTGCAAAGATGTTTAGGATAGTTTGAAGATCTTCCTCGGAGTGTGCACAGACTATGTTATCATCAGCATATTGAAGTTCTATAACAGAAGTTGTAATTACCTTATTTTTTGCTTTCAGCCTACTGAGATTAAAAAGGTTCCATCTGTTCGATATATAATTTCTATACCAGTAGGAAGTTTCTCTTCAACAAGGTGTATAATCATAGCGATGAAGATAGCGAATAAGGTTGGAGCAATAACACATCCCTGTTTAACGCCGGATTCCACTTTAAATGGATCGCTTTGAGAGCCATTGTTATCCAGGATTGTTGCCATCATGTTGTCATGGAGTAACCGCAATATGTTCACGAATTTATCAGGGCATCCGATTTTCAGAAGGATGGTCCAGAGAGCAGTACGATTTACAGTATCAAAAGCTTTAGTCAGATCAATAAACGCCATGCACAGAGGGCGGTTTTGCTCCTTGCATTTTTCTTGAAGCTGTCGTGAAGTGAAGATCATATCCACTGTTCCTCTGGAAGGGCGGAAGCCATTTTGCGTTTCAGGGAGGATGTCTTCTGATACAGATAGGAGACGGTTTGCGATGATCTTTGCCAGGATTTTGCCTGCTGTGGCTAGAAGGGAGATGCCTCGATAGTTTCCACAGTCTGTTCTATCACCCTTTTTAAAGAGAGTGATAATTATGGCATCCCTAAAGTCTGCTTGAATCTCCTTCCTCATCCAGATTTTTTCGATGAGCTTATGAAGTTGTGTAAGTTCAGGCCCGCCTTCTTTAAAGACTTCAGCAGGAATCCCATCAGGTCCACTAGCTTTGTTATTTTTCATTTGTTTAGTGGCTTTACTGACTTCCTCCAAACTAGGGGGTACTGCAAGCTCATCTCTTATTTGTTTTTGTGGGATTTGCAAGAAGACTTCATCAGCCACAGTAGAGTGACGATTAAGGAGATTGTAGTAATGCTCTTTCCAGCGCAGTGCGATAGATTCTTTGTCCTTTAGGAGTTTAGCACCATCTACTGAGCGTAAGGGATTTGTACCATGGTTTGTTGGTCCATAGATGGCCTTTATGGCATTAAAAAAGCCCCGTGCATCATGAGCATCTGCAAAATGTTGGGTTTCTTGGGCTTTTTTTATCCACCATATGTTCTTAAGTTCTCTAGTTCTTCTTTGGACTTCTGCCTTTGCACTGGCATAGATTTTTTTCTTAACGGCACAGTTAATATCTTTTTGCCATATCTGGAAGGCTTTCCTTTTCTTGTCAATAATATGTTCAATCTCACTATCGTTCTCATCAAACCAGTCCTGATGTCTCTTAGTTTGGTATCCGATAGTTTGTTCACAGGCTGAAATAATAGAAGTCTTCAATTTAATCCAGTGTTCCTCAACATTTTCAGGAAGTTCCATAGGCAGATGTTCCTTGAGAGTTGATTGAAAGCAAGCTCGTTTAATAGGATCTTGAAGGGCCAGTGTATTCATTTTACGCCTTGGTTTTCTTCCTTGGAGCCTACGATGAGGGACAATCTTTATGGCCATCGTGGATCGAATTAATCGATGGTCTGTCCAGCAGTCATCGGCGCTCGTCATGGCTCTGGTGAGAAGTACATCACGGCGATCTCTAGCACGGACAATTACATAATCTAAAAGATGCCAGTGCTTCGACCGTGGGTGCTTCCATGATGTTTTAAATTTATTTTTCTGTCGAAAGAGTGTGTTAGTAATGACAAGGTTATGCTCTGCACATTTAGTCAAAAGTAAGATTCCATTCGTGTTGCTGTTGTCAACTCCTTTCCCAATGATCCCTGGCCATAAATCAAAGTCACGCCCAACTCTTGCATTGAAATCGCCCAGGAGGATAATTTTATCCTCCTTTGGTATCTCTGATAAGATGGTGTCCAGCTGGGTATAAAATTTTTCCTTGATATCCTCATCTGCATCTAGTGTTGGTGCGTAAGGACTTAGGATAGTTGCCTGTTGGTTTTTGGCGAGTTTTATTCGGAGAGTTGAGAGTCGTTCGTTAATCCCAGTAGGAACTTCTGACAAGAGCTTCACAAGGTCGTTTTTGATAGCAAAGCCTACCCCATGTATTCATCGTTCTTGTTCAGGCAGTCCTTTCCAAAAGAAGGTATAACCTCCTTTTTCTTCCTTCAACTGTCCTTCTCTTGCTCTTCAAGTTTCTTGGAGTGCTGCTATATCAATATTAAAACGTCTCAGCTCCCTTGCAATAATGGCAGTCCTACATTCAGGTCGTTCACTATCCATATTGTCTTGCAGTGTCCGTATATTCCATGTTCCAAAATTCATGTGTTTTTTACGACCGCTAGATGGTGACCCCACTGGTCGTGGTAATCCAGTCAGGGAGAAAATGAGGCAGACTATGTTTAGGGCACCTTTTCTAGCCCCCTCCCCATATAGGGTAAGCAGAGTGGATCCTAAATAGGGCTGCTCAGTCGTGGATATAGCTGCCGAACTACTCAACTGCCTCGATCCTTGAGTCAGGGCGACTGAATCCGTATCCACCACCCATGTGCTGGTCCATGACTAGGAGCTTCCGGATTTCACAGTCCTGCCCCCATTGCCATTCGTCAATCGCCATGGGACTTTTGGTTGTTTTGGGTTTGGTGTGGTTGGAAGACGCCTGTGCGTGAATTTGTTTTATGTGTGGAGATCGGTGCACAACGATCAGCACACAACCTTCACAGAAAAAGGCTCTAATCCAATGCCATGGATACCATGATGATTGGTGACCTTTTGTCTGCTGCAGCCTTCATCCGCCTTCGCAGCCGTTGTAACAATACACCTTGTTATCTTCTGCCTGTTCTGCCGTTGAGGACTTTCTTGGATCGTTCTTTGTCTGGTTCCTCCCCCTGGACCTTACCGCCATGGGTGACCCTACCAGGAGTACATGACTCCCGACGGCTTCGCTCACAAGGTTCATTGGGAACACACAAGCCCACTCACCACAACAAGGTGACGATACAGCGAGTGAGAGGATATGTGTATCCAATATGTGTATGTCTTCTATTCTGTATAAGTGAGTTGTTGTTGTTTATCGTTCAGTCGTTTCCGACTCATCGTGACTTCATGGACCAGCCCACGCCAGAGCTTTCTGTCGGCCGTCACCATCCCCAGCTCCCCAATGGTTGAGTCCGTCGCCTCCAGAATACCATCCATCCATCTTGCCCTTGGTCGGCCCCTCTTCCTTTTGCCTTCCACTTTTCCTAGCATCAGCTTCTTCTCCAGGGTATCCTGTCTTCTCATTATGTGGCCAAAGTACTTCAGTTTTGCCTTTAATATCATTCCCTCAAGTGAGCAGTCTGGCTTGATTTCCTGGAGCATGGACTGGTTTGATCTTCTTGCAGTCCAAGGCACTCTCAGAATTTTCCTCCAACACCACAGTTCAAAAGCATCTATCTTCCTTCGCTCAGCCTTCCTTATGGTCCAGCTCTCGCAGCCATAGGTTACTACAGGAAATACCATTGCTTTAACTATGCGGACCTTTGTTGTCAGTGTGATGTCTCTGCTCTTAACTATTTTATCAAGATTTGCCATTGCTCTCCTCCCAAGAAGTAGACGTCTTCTGATTTCCTGGCTGCAGTCAGCATCTGCAGTAATCTTTGCGCCTAGAAATACAAAGTCTGTCACTGCCTCCACTTTTTCTCCCTCTATTTGCCAGTCATCAATCAAGCTCGTTGCCATAATCTTGGTTTTTTTGAAGTTTAACTGCAACCCAGCTTTTGCACTTTCTTCTTTCACCTTCGTCATAAGGCTCCTCAACTCCTCCTCGCTTTCAGCCATCAAAGTGGTATCATCTGCATATCTGAGATTGTTAATGTTTCTTCCAGCGATTTTAACTCCAGCCTTGGATTCCTCAAGCCCAGCATGTCGCATGATGTGTTCTGCGTACAGGTTGAATAGGTAGGGTGAGAGTATACAACCCTGCCGTACTCCTTTCCCAATCTTAAACCAGTCCGTTGTTCCGTGCTCTGTTCTTACCGTTGCTACTTGGTCGTTATACAGATTCCTTAGGAGGCAGACAAGATGACTTGGTATCCCCATACCACCAAGAACTTGCCACAATTTGTTATGATCCACACAGTCAAAGGCTTTAGAATAGTCAATAAAACAGAAATAGATGTTTTTCTGAAATTCCCTGGCTTTCTCCATTATCCAGCGGATATTGGCAATTTGGTCTCTAGTTCCTCTGCCTTTTCTAAACCCAGCTTGTACATCTGGCAATTCTCGCTCCATGAATTGCTGGAGTCTACCTTGCAAGATCTTGAGCATTACCTTACTGGCATGTGAAATAAGTGCCACTGTTCGATAGTTTGAACATTCTTTAGTGCTTCCCTTTTTTGGTATGGGGATATAAGTTGATTTTTTCCAATCTGATGGCCATTCTTGTGTTTTCCAAATTTGCTGGCATATGGCATGCATCACCTTGACAGCATCATCTTGCAAGATTTTAAACAGTTCAGCTGGGATACCGTCGTCTCCTGCTGCCTTGTTATTAGCAATGCTTCTTAAGGCCCATTCAACCTCACTCTTCAGGATGTCTGGCTCTAACTCACTGACCACACCGTCAAAGCTATCTCCAATATTATTATCCTTCCTATACAGATCTTCCGTATATTCTTGCCACCTTTTCTTGATCTCTTCTGCTTCTGTTAGGTCCTTACCATCTTTGTTTTTGATCATACCCATTTTTGCCTGGAATTTACCTCCGATGTTTCTAATTTTCTGGAAGAGGTCTCTTGTCCTTCCTATTCTATTGTCTTCTTCCACTTCCGCACATTGCTTGTTTAAAAATAATTCCTTATCTCTTCTGGCTAACCTCTGGAATTTTGCATTTAATTGGGCATATCTCCCCCTATCACTGTTGCCTTTTGCTTTCCTTCTTTCTTGGGCTACTTCCAGTGTTTCAGCAGACAGCCATCTTGCCTTCTTGGTTTTCTTTTTCTTTGGGACGTTTTTTGTTGCCGCCTCCTGAACAATGTTGCGAACTTCTGTCCATAGTTCTTCTGGGACCCTATCTACTAAATCTAGTCCCTTAAATCTATTCTTCACCTCCACTGCATATTCCTTAGGAATATTAGTGAGCTCATATCTAACTGATCTGTGGGTCTTCCCTATTCTCTTTAGTCTGATTCTAAATTTTGCAATAAGAAGTTCGTGATCTGAACTACAGTCAGCTCCAGGTCTTGTTTTTACCGACTGTATAGATGTCCGCCACCTTTGGCTGCAAAGGATGTAGTCAATCTGATTTCGGTGTCGACCATCTGGTGAAGTCCATGTATAAAGTCGTCTTTTAGGTTGTTGGAAGAGAGTGTTTGTTATGCACAGTGAGTTGTCTTGGCAAAATTCTATCAGCCTATGTCCTGCTTCATTTTGTTCTCCCAGACCATGCTTGCCTGTAATTCCAGGTGTCGTCTGACTACCCACCTTAGCATTCCAGTCTCCTGTAATGAAAATAACATCTCTTTTTGGTGTATTATCTAGTAGGTGCTGCAGATCCTCATAGAACTGATCTACTTCTGCTTCTTCAGCATCTGTGGTTGGGGCGTATATTTGGATCACTGTGATGTTAAATGGCTTACCCTGAATTCGAATTGAGATCATTCTATCGTTTTTTGGATTGTATCCAAGCACTGCTTTAGCCACTTTATTATTAATTATGAAGGCTACTCCATTTCTTCTGTGGTCCTCTTGTCCACAGTAGTAGATCTGGTGGTCATCTGATGTGAAGTGGCCCATCCCAGTCCATTTCAGTTCACTGACACCTAAAATGTCTATATTTAATCTTGACATCTCACCAATAACCACATCCAATTTGCCCTGGCTCATAGATCTTACATTCCAGGTTCCTATGGTGTGTTGATCTTTAGAACATCGGATTCGTCGTTCACCACCAGCACCGTCGGCCGCTAGCCGTCCTTTCGGCTTTGAGCTAGCTGCATCATCACATCTGGGGCTAGTTGAACGTATCCTCTGTTCCTCCCCAGTAGCATTTTGACCATCTTCCGACCTGGGAGTCCCATCTTCCGATGGTATACCGACATATCTTTGGTTGTACTGATCCATTTAGTTTTCATGGCAAGAATACTGTGGTGGGTTGCCATTACCTTCCCCAGGGATCGTATTTAGTCTGACCTCTCTGCCACGACCTTCCCGTCTTGGGTGTCCCTTCACGGTTTAGCTCATGGTTTCATTGAGGTGCTCAAGCTCCAGCACCACGACAAGGTAACGATCTCCTTTGCTGGAGGTATAAGTGAGATGTAATATCTATTGTAAATTGGAGGGGTGTTGGGGTTTGTATATACCCAGGAATTTACAGATAGATAAATTATACTGGAGAGGCTTGATATCTAGGTGAGAGGGGAATTATTCTGCAAGTCACCCAATTAGCAGCCATTGTTGTAGGGATGATGTGGCAGTGATGACTCATACTACAGGTGCTGTGATTTAGTTGGGTGTGGCAGATGATGAGAGTGACCTATAATGTGATTGGTCAGTTTATGTATTTAAGCAGAGAAGATCTGGTGTTCTTTCTTCTCGTTGCTGTTAAACTTCTCATTGCTGTATTCCATCTCGTTGCTGTAGCATTTGTTACTGCTGTTGGATGTATTTGGACTACGTATGTATATAAAGTAAATAGGCTATTTTATCTAATCTCTGCTTGAGTGTCTATTTACTGCATAGAACGTGGATCACTGGAGTCTTGGAAATAGGCAGCAGGCCACCCCACGGTGCACATTCTGACACAATTAATGAATGGATCTCCCAAAATTTAGTTTAAAAAGGACATCACCTTGCCGACAAAGGTCCGTATAATTTAAGGTATGGTTTTCCCAGTAGTAATGTATGGCTGTGAGAGTTGGACCATAAGGAAGGCTGAGCACTGAAGAATTGATGCTTTCGAACTGTGGTGCTGGAGAAGACTCCTAAGAGTCCCTTGGACTGCAAGGAGGTCAAATCAGTCAATCCTAAAGGAAATCAACCCTGACTGCTCATTGGAAGGACAGATGCTGAAGCTGAAGCTCAAATACTTTGGCCACCTAATGCGAAGAGAGGACTCACTGGAAAAGACCCTGATGCTGGGAAAGACTGAAGGCAAAAGGAGAAGGGGACGGCAGAGGATGAGATGGTTAGATAGCATCACCGATGTAATGAACATGAATTTGAGTAAACTCCGGGAGACAGTGGAGGACAGGAAGGCCTGGCGTGCTATGGTCCATGGGGTCACAAAGAGTCGGACACGACTAAACGACTGAACAACAACAACAAAAGGCATGGTAGTACTGCAGTGGGGGGAAAATAACATAGTGAAGAAAGCCTCCATAGGAAACAGATGCTGAGAAGTTAGAGGGCAATTAATCATCAATCCCTGGCTGTGAGACATGAAGTTGGATTCAAAAGGGGCTGAACTGGCAAGATGGAAAGTGTTAATTAACATTGCAAGGGAGCTTTGCTGAATGGGATGTGCTTCTAAGTAAGTACTATAGATCAAATGGGGCAGAGGGAAATGGATATTAAAGCACAATATTATGTGCCATGCAAAATTACCATTGTATTTCCACTTTCAGTTAATTATGAGGAAAGCAAATGCTTTAGGAGCACTGAAAGCCCTACTAGGGAAGCAACTGCTTTGTAGCTTTTTTCTTCCAGTGATTTATTTCTCAGGTGAACGTGAGTTCTGTCCTCCTTCCTGTTCCCTCTTTGGACAGTACTAACGTCACTAGGTGTGCCACAAAGGCAGAAGCCTATGGAGGAGATCAGGAGAAAAGACACTTGGCTACTTGAGGCAGGATATATTGCTGCTCATCCTTTTAGCTTGTTCAAGTAGCAGGAGAGCAATGCAATCCAGTGTTTCAACTTCTCCCTCCCCATTTTACCTCCACGATTCTCTAGAGCTCTTTCAAGAAGAGAGGTGATGCTATTACATTCCACAGACCTACGTCAGCAGCCACACAGCACGTGGCACCCTTGTCTGCTTTTACTTGTACTGCTTTTTGCTTCACCACCACCACCACCTCTGACTGAGCCGCCAGAGTCAGCACATAAAGGAAGAAGCAGGAACATAAATTTAACAAGCACATCTAGATTAAATGGCTTGAATGGTCATTCTCAGTCTGGTGCCCTCCAGATGCCTTTGACCCCATTACTTGAACATCTGGCTACGATGGCCTGCAACAATAGAAAGACAACGATTGGGTAACGAGACTTGAAGGGGGGGGGGCAAAAACTATTATAATAATAGAAATGGTTTGCTATATGCATTAAGTGCAATTGTTCTGTGATTGAAAATTTGGAAGGGCAAAAAAGGTAGAACATTTTCAGGGGAGCCATCTACTCCTTGTTGGAGTCATCTGATGGAGTCAAAGTCTGGTTTCCTTTGGCTATAATCTCTCCCTGTATTTTCAGAAATTCTTGGTTGCCAGCTAGTTTAGAATTTGCAGGATGGATACCGAAGCAGGAGGGTGCTAAAAGAGATGCCAGGACTGAAATAAACTGAATCATGTTTATTAAAATTGTCCCAGGGTTCCTTCCCCAAACTGTGGCAGTGAGCCCACAGTGGTGAGGATGGTGTTCCATGGAATTTGACTTACAAAGGGGTTGATTTCGTTAGCCCTTCGACCTCTCTCTCCCCCTCCACCCCCTGGAGTTGCTTAGTTTTAGACATCAGCAAGGAAAGGTTACAAATTCATGAGAATTACTAAGTGTTAGCAGGTATTGGGTGCCTGCTATGACAAAAGAGGGAAATAATTATGTAATTGGGGTTAGAGCAGAAAGTTTGTCATCTCACAACTTGCAAGAGTAAATGGTAAATAGGAAGAGCTAGCTTGTTTAAGCAGCCTTTCTCACAGGTGTTAATGAGAAAATGCAGGTCAATCACAAGATACTCTGAAAGCAGACTCCTGAGAAGAACATGCTCTTAAGGTGTCAAATGCCAGCATCCTCTTGGGGCTTCTGGGGGAGAAATGGTGGACTTAAGACCTCTCCGCGAAAGCAGAGCTGACGACTGCAGTGAAGAATGAAGAGCCGGTAAGTAGACCAGCTCTTTGGAAGCTCTCCGGATAAGGAGAGGATGGGAGATCGCCCACATGTGCTCTGGATGGCTGCTCCTCACAAGGAGATGGCGGGACAGCGATGTCCCATGGGTTTGAGCACTGAGAGACAACGGGAATAGCCATCTTGCTCACAACCATGCTCAACGCCTTTGAAAAGACACTAAATTTGCTAATCTCACTTGCTATTCACTTTTGGAATTTGCTCATTAACTATTTCTAAGTTATTAGAAACCTTTGGAACAATAAGTTGGAAAACACCATGTGAGTTTGCCTTCAGTCCTGAACGAAATAAAATTTTAATCATACGCTTAAGAATTTAAAGAATCTGAAATAAACAGCAAAAAGCTAAATAAGATTTTGATCTCAGAAATTTATAAACAGACTAAGGGTTCAGATAAAATTGGAAAATTGAAACTTTTACAATAAGATTTTGAAATTAATTATAAAGAACAAACAGCTTCTCATGGGAAATACATCCTGCTTTGGTTTTTGGAAGACATAACAAAGATAAGTAATTTCATGGTTTTAATAACTGGACACTAGAGCAGAGTAAAGATTTTAGGTAGAGGAAAAAAATACAAGCCTACAAAATGATGCAAAACATTATAACAATGAAAATACTGAAAGAGACTTTTGAAGAATGGAGTCAGAAAATAGTAGCCACAATATCAACAATGTCAGTAATGATGTCTGCTTCTATGGATAGACTATGTCCAAAAGATGTTATTGAAGAAATGTCAGATGTAGAACAAATTTTATCTGAGAAGACAGAGATGGTATCAAAAGTGGATTTACAACTGACAGGCCAAGAGAATGACTTAGAAAAGAATGTTTCACTGGATCTACAAAAGAAACTGGCTGATGTTTTAAAATTTAAAAGGGAAATACAAATGACAAACCTAGACAGTGACCTGGACAATTTTTTTTCCTATTGGATTTACAAAAGAGTCTTGTTAAAGCCTTGAAGAATTCTGTATGATGGGAGAAAGAAGAAATGAAGAGTAATCAAATCCTACAACAATATTTGAATGAATTGACTTCCGGGGAAGAAATGGCGAACTAGAGATGGTTCTGTGAAAAGCAGAGCTTATGACTGCGGCAGAATGAAGAGCTGGCAAGTAGACCGGCTCTTTGTAATTCCTCTCTGGACGAGGAGAGGACTTGAGATCACCCACAAGTGCTCCAGACAGTTGCTCCTCATGAGGAGACTGCAAGACAGCAGTCTTCGGCAGGTTTAGAGCTCCAGGAGACGAGGGAATAACCATCTTGCTCAAACCACGGTCGGCACCTTCAAAAGGACACTGGGTTCGCATACTTCCTTTCCTAATCACTTTCGGAAATTGCTTGTTAACTGTTTTTCAGCTATTAGGAACCTTTGGATCAACAAGTTTTACAGCATCGGGTGAGTTTCCTTCAATCCTTAGTGAAAGAAGTTTTAAATACAAGTTTAAGGACTTTAAACCTTTTTCCTGGAATAGACAGCAAAAGGGTGATTAAAACTTTGATTTTAGAAAGTTACAAATGGACTAAGGGTCCAAATAAATTTGAAATAAGATTTTGGAATTAGTTATAAAGAATCCTTCCTGTGGGAAAATGCTTTTGTTTTGAAATCTTAAAAAAAAAAGACAAGACTTTAAAAATTGGACACTAGAGGGAACTAAAAGGTAAAGGTTCCCCCCTGCACAGTTGTGCAGTCGTGTCCGACTCTAGGGGCCGGTGCTCACCTCCATTTGTTAGCAAAAGAGCCATCATTGTCCGAAGACACTTCCGTGGTCATGTGGCCGGCATGACGAGCGCGGAACGCTGTTACCTTCCCACCGAAGTGGTACCTATTTATCTACTTGCATTTGAATGTTTTCGAATTGCTAGGTTGGCAAGAGCTGGGGCGAGTGCGGGAGCTCACTCCGTCACGCGGGGCTAGGGATTTGAGCCTCCGATCTTCCGATCTTCCGATCGACAAGCCTGGCATCTTACCCGCTGAAGGAACTAAAGATTACAATTAAAGGAGAAGGACACTTAAATTCAACTTACTAATACAGAATGGAGCAAAATATTTTAACATTGGACATATTGAACGATATTTTTGAACAATGGAACCAGAAGTTAATTTTAAGAGTGTCTGCCTCTATATTTAGACTGTGTTTAAACAATGCTATGGAGGAGGAACAAGTATTACCTGACATGATTGAGACTGATTTGAAAGTGGATTTAAAAATGACAGTTTACAAGAATGATGTGGAAAAAGATGTTACACTGGACATACAAAAGAAACCAGCTGATATCTTAATAAGTAAAAGGGATATACAGATAACAAACCAAGAGTGTGATCTGGATAATTTTCCTATATTGGATTTATAAAAGAGGCTTGTTAAAGCTTTGAAGAATTTTGTGAGAAGGGACAAAGAAAAAATGAAAAGAAATCAAGTTCTAGGACATAATTTGGAGGGACTAAATATCAAGATTGTTAGAAGTAAAAGGGAGGAATATAAAGTTGGCTTATTTGATCAAGGTTAAAACAAGATTTGTTGTTACTTCTGGCTACCCTTTATGGACTTTCTGCTGACACCAGAACTGAAAAGATGATGTTGTATGGATTTGTTTATAGATAAGAGATGGGATATGGGATGAAGAGATAATTGTTTGTGACCTTAGAGGGGGTGAACAGTCACTAATTTTTTTTAACTTGTGATGAAGGTTGAAAGTCACTTCTTTATATATTTATTTTCTCTATTATATTTTTACTTTTTACTTTTTTTCTTTTTCCTTGCACTTTTAACTTCTTCTCTTCTCTTCTCTTCTCTTCTCTTCTCTTCTCTTCTCTTCTCTTCTCTTCTCTTCTCTTCTCTTTCATTATTAGATTTTACTATTATAATCCTATCATCCATCCATCCATCCATCCATCCATCCATCCATCCATCCATCCATCCATCTATCTATCTATCTATCTATCTATCTATCTAATCTCCAGCAACCTCTTGGCTTTCTTTTGGGTGGAATCCAATAGTGCTGTTCTGCGTAGAATGAAGTGCAGTATGCCGTTTTGTCATTATCCAATTTCCTACCTCCTTGCTCCAATGAGCTCCATATTCAACCTGCCAGTTGCCCTGGGACTGCAGTATGGAGTGGAGGCACACATGGACCTTTGTAAAGGACTCAAGAAAAGCATCATAACAGTGAGGGACCATCCTGGCCCCATCTACATTTTTTCCCCTCTTTTATTTCACCGTATTTATTAAGTAATGATTCTATTTTAAAATATCTACACAATAACCATACTTTCAACTGGGAAACTGTGAGCATCTTAAACAAAGCCAAATCCAAAAATGCTAGAGAATTCCTGGAAGCTTGGCACTCAGACAAAGCAGCCATCAACAGACACATAGAGGTAAACAACATTAACATTCCATTCATAAGAGACAATAGAAAAGCCAGAAGACCAGAACACCTCTTTGCCAGCAATCAACAACAAGACAGGCAAAGATCAACAGCAAGATTAGCAGCAGAGGAGCAATCAAACAACACAATAGACCATAATCAAGGAACTATTAACTCAGTCATTCAACCAAGCAGCAAACAACAACCCAATCAAGGTACTACCAAGGAGAGTACAACACCCCCACCAACACAGGCAGGACAAGCCTGGGTATATAAACAGAGAGCAAGTTCCACTCCCTTTTCGCACTGAAGATGTTGCCTAGCCTGGCAATGAAACGTCTGCAAGAAAACAACAAGGCTCAGAGAGCACCATGGACTCCACAGTTCAACCCTGAGCTACAAATATTCTCTTTGATTAGTATCTACACACTGTTTAAATCCCTGCTTATTATAACTTGTGACCTTGGTTTCCATGCAAATGTGTATTTATATCACTGTTGAACTGAACATGGGATACGGATGTAGTTTTCTCTTTTGACTTATCTACAGTATAATTTTATCTTCATAGCAAAATAATCTGTACTTGAATGTGCTCAAAGTGCCTCAGATACTTTTCTGAACATTTTATTTACATTTATAGCCTGCTTAGGGGGTGTGGTGGCTCAGCGGGTAAGACACCAGGCTTGTCAATTGGAAGATCGCAAGTTCGCAGGTTCGAATCCCTAGCCCCACGTGACAGAGTGAGCTCCCGCACTCGCTCCAGCTCTTGCCAACCTAGCAATTCGAAAGCATGCAAATGCAAGTAGATGAATAGGTACCACTTCAGTGGGTAGGTAACAGCATTCCGCGTGCATCATGCGGCCACATGACTGCAGAAGCGTCTTCGGACAGCGCTGGCTCTTCGGCTAACAAACGGAGATGAGCACCTCCCCCTAGAGTCGGACATGACTGCACAAATGTGCGGGAGGAACCCTTACCTTATAGCCTGCTTTCTGATGGTATTTCAAAGACTGCATGTCACTTTATCCTCACAACCACCTTGTGAGGGTAGTTGGACTTTGGGATACTGACTGGATGAAACTCAACCACTGAGGTGGGTGGGGGCTTGGACTTGGTCTCTTTGATCCCATTCCAGTTCCTTAAACCACCATAACCTTTGAGGCAGGTTTGGGTTATTGCAATTTTAACCTGACAAGATTAGACAGGGATGGCACGCTCCAGGTCCCATCAATTCAATAGTGTCATCTTATGGCATGCAGGAGGTGTACCCTCTCTGTCACCACGCATGCCCTGTGGAACTGCCTCCCCCCTGAAACTTGGATGGCTCCAACCCAGCCAGCCTTGAGAAAGGCCTTGAAAACTTGGTTCTTCTCCCAAGCCCTAAAGGAACCCATTTCAGCACGTGGGATATGAATTACTGCCTCTGATGCAGTGATTTTATTTCATTTCATTTCATTTCATTTCATTTATTATTTTATTTTATTTATTTATTATTTTATTTTATTTTATTTTATTATTTTATTTTATTATTTTCATTAGACATGATAACATGCTGAATCATTTATTAAGTATAAGGTAGCAGCAGTCAAGGTCTTGTGGATTTGAAAGTTAAGACTGAGCTAAGAATCATAGTCTCAAAGGGCCTCTCTTGCTTCACTTTAGCTGCTGTCCAGACATCGGCATCTGTGGGGAAAGGCAAAGTGAAGATGGTGGCCATAACTGAGCAATCAAAACCCTGCCCTTTTTTTGTGTGCAACACATGTAAAAAAGGGGGCTAGACTTCAAGCACATGATTATGGCTGCCTTCTTGATTTTTTTGACCCACCCTGTATTCAGAAACAGGCTAGGCCAAACAATGATGAGATGACTAATCAAGTCAACCATCTCAGCAGTGACTAGAAGCTGATTCTAGAGTGGCCTCATCTCTCACTATTTGAAGTCAGTCGTCTATTTGGTTGCCCAAGTATGGTTGAAGGATATAGAACTAGATACCGGGAGGGTAAGGTTCTTGCTCATTCACAATGAACATCTGGATATCTTATGGAAAGTGAGTACCTGGATAGCAGGAAAGGCAGAAGCCTTGAATCTGCGCTGCCCATCTACCTGGAACAACCAGATAGCTAACTTGGCCACAGTCTTTCCATCTTTGGTGCAATACAATGTATTGTTATACTCCACTGAAACCTTGCTATTTCTCAGAAATTTTCTTCCCCGACAAAAGATGCATTTCTCTATCTTCTTTTCCAGATGCTTCAGCTTTTCTTTCAAATTTCTCTTGATACTTCTGAGCTTACTTTATTGTTGGAGATGAGTGAAGTTTTTCCATTGCCCAGTTTCCATCCCTGTCAAGCCACAGTTTTGATTGATTATGTGTCATTGTCGACTCTTAGCAACAACACAGATAGATTTTTTCCATGATGACCTGTCCCTAACCTGATCTTTTAGGTCTTCCAATGGTGCACTCCCAAGCTGCACTGGTGGAACATAATTCCTAATTTGAAAAAGTCCCATTGGAGAAGTTTCCTCATGTCTTTCTCTGGGATTTAATTGATGCATGGAAAGCCAGGGAATCTACAGGCACTGGAGAGAGGCTTGTACAATGGAAGGCAGGACATTCACTCATCTAATTCATAGCTAAAGTGCAAGGATGCCGTACCATCCATGAGTATTTCTCTGAATTTCTCATCTGCTTTGAAATAAATTACAGGAAGAAAGTCTCTTTCTCAAATTGGTTGGTTAAAAAGGAATTGGTTAAAATAAGGGTGGGTGGGGGAATATTCTCTAGAGAACTTTACAGTAACTACTTCTAAAGGTAAACCTTAAATACCAATTGCTATTTAAATATATTTAGCATGTAGAGTTTGTATGTACTGTACATCTCATTTGGCCTGTTTTGGAAATGCAGAAGTGATCATTCCACAGGTTTCTTATAGCCAGCAACTGCTAATCCATAATTCTGATACTCAAAGTATTCCTTTCTATTCCTTTAATGTGACTCATCTCCCTCACATACAGATACACGTTCACAGAAATACCCATTCTCAATCTCTGCCATTCCAATGCATTAAAAAAGTTAAGATCTGAAGGAGTAAGCTGGTCATTCCCCTTCTATGTACAATGGTCATAATGACTTTATTCATAAGAAGTGCAATTTAAAAACCTTTTTTTTTACACAAAACCCTTACTCCCACTGTGATTATATCCTTTTGTTAAAAAGACAAAACCAATTGGCTTCTGAACATAAAGGAATGGTACAAAACAACTGTAGAATTAAAAACTAAGCTGCTCAGAAGACTCAAGCAGTTTTAGAAGTTTGACAATCAAAAAAGAGAAAGGAGAAAATGGAAGTGCAAAAGTGCCTCTGGGTCCCCATGACAACCACGAAATTGGCAGAGAGCACTATTGTACTCTCAAACGCCCAGCCCTGCAGGAAGTCGTGTCATGTTGGGCTCATTGGAATGGGTAGCTCACATTCATATTCATGAGTTATTCATCTCACCTGGACAAGGAATAATGCTCAAGATGTCTCCTCATCATCTGCCCTGCAATATTCCTACCACTGGTTGATGTTAAAGAAAGAGAAAGACCCTGAAAAAGCCCTCTAAGCTAGGATGGGCAAAGGTTTGGTTAGCAAGAGCCA
This sequence comes from Charina bottae, assembly GCA_023362775.1. Classification (NCBI taxonomy): domain Eukaryota; kingdom Metazoa; phylum Chordata; class Lepidosauria; order Squamata; family Charinaidae; genus Charina; species Charina bottae. The sequence goes on along the minus strand of JALMGJ010000006.1, from coordinate 29,505,873 downwards.
TACTCAACATTTCTGGGCAGGAACTGAGGCCTACAAAGTAGGTGTGGCCACTTCACACATGGGAGGAACTGCATCTGGAGGGACTGTTTTGAGGGAGTTGTTTTAATCTGTAGTGTAGTGTAGTTTAATGTAGTATACCATGCCTATTTTGGACTTACTCTACAGTTTTCATTCCTTTCCTAACTCAAAATGATAGGAATATTTGTGGTTAATTTTTGGTGGTCATTGTCAGAGTTCTGAGGACCACAGAAAGAGGGCTTGGGTCATGTGTAGCTCTGGGGCCCCAGGTCACTCATCTCTGTCCTGAATCTGGACATTGGGGGGGGGAGGGCAGAAGGTAGATTAGCAATTATGAGGATAACATGAAACTGAATAGCAAGCAGCTTTGATTTCCTACAATACATTCTGCTTCAACTGATTACTCTTACCTGCTATTCTAATGATGGCCAAGGCAGTTCTGCTAGGAACTCAGCTGCATTCGACACTTTCTACTGCATAAATGTTGGCACCCAAGCTAGTTTTGGTAGGAAATGTTTTGGAATGAATAGGGAAGAAGAAATTTTTCTTCTCTCTTTCTGGCTTTAGGTCTTTTGGATTATACATTTAAGGGAAGGGATTGTCTTATTTATTGCTGAACACATACTGTATAAGGGGAGTAAAAATGTTCCAAATAAGCATCAAGTAATTGAAATATTCCACATGTCCAATAGACTGCACAGGATCCAGAGAGCTACTTTATGCATACTTAAACAGACTTATCATGTTCCAACGCAACATCTTTTTGGAATTACTCTTAATTTCATAAATTAGGGACTTTGTTATAAAAAAAAACTTGAGACACTTTTAGAGAACCCATTGTTTGGGTGCTTTAGCCTCTGGCCCATATCTCGAGTTGTGAATCTCCAAGAGATGAATCGGATGACGCAGCTTGCCTCCCAAGAGAAATGATCGTTTCAAACATATTTCTGGGACAATGTGGCAGGAAAGAGCAGACACAGCAGAGGCAGAGAAGCTAAGAATGTGGTGATCAGGAAGGTGCTAAGGAAAAGGGACCCCACAGATCTCCTGTGTCAATGCTATGGTCAACGTGCTGTTCTGTTCTTACCATATGTTCTACCTCTTTTTACACAGAAAATTAGTTCATTGTAGGGAAACACTTCTCAATAATACGCTAGCCTTATACGGGGGTGTGTGTGAAATTTGAGTACCCTTGCAATATTTCCATTCTTAAATATGAAGTGAGAACAGAGCTGTACCACATGTTGCACGTGAACAGTTTGAAGCATATCGTTTGAAGCTTGAAACAAATCAGGGTATTGGATCCCTTTCCCTTAGCACCTTCCTGATCACCACATTCCTAGCTTCTGTGCCTCTTCTGTGTCTGCTCTTTCCTGCCACATTCTTCCAGAAGTATGTTTGAAACGATCATTTCTCTTGGGAGGCAAGCTGCGTAAGTCAGGCCCAGGCTTTGACTACATTTGACCTCCTGTCCCCATGCAGAACTAGAGAACGGAAGCAGTAAGCGCTCTTTAATTGCATTAGTTACACACATGCTCTGTGAATGCCAGACCAATTAATGATGTCTCTTTCTCCTTCAAAGAACAAAAAAACATAGCCTGTCATTTGGGAAATGTCAGCAGGCTCAAGCATGTGTGACTGGACGAAACAGCATGCCTGCTATCACCTAGTCTATCAGGATGGGGAGTGGGCAGGTGAACGGATGGAAACGTTTGGTATTCCTGCAGAATAAATATGCCACACTTTGTGCTTAAGGATGTAAGAGAAATGTGCAATAAATTTAAGCAGACTTTTCTGTTCTACCTCCTGTGGATTCTTCTTGCAGACATGGATGAACTTGGATGCTGCTGGATCATCTTCTGTTAGTTTGGGAAAAGCATTGATTTGTCATAAAATTTTTCTTATGGTTGCTTGGAACATATCCAGAGAGGTTTGTGTAGGCTTCTGTTGTACATAATAAATAAAAGATTTTTAAAATGTATAAAAGTCTGCATGATGCTAGTTCACTCACTTTACATACACAAAGTCCAGATTCATTCAGTTTCATACCCACCCATCATATGGGTAACATAATATTGTACAATTAAAAATTGTATGGAGGAGGTGGGGAGGGCACAGAGAGAAAAATATATTGGGTACTTTTTCCTCCCCAGAAAAGATCTCAGGATCATAAATTGGCTGATAAAAGGGTAAAATAAAATGGTGGGTATGTACATAAGGCATCCCAGCAGCAGATCGTTGTGTCCTAGCTGATCTTGTCTGGTCTTCAAAGGAGCAGACCTGGTTAGTGCTTGGATAAGCGGTCACCAGAAAAGCCCAGGGCTGTAGGCAAGGCTGGGAAGAAAATTAAATTCATCCCAGAAGAGAGGAATGACAAACCACTTGGGCACTGTTGCCAAGAAAAGTACTTGGCAACATCCATGTAGTTACTAGATGAGCTTGAAGACACGTTTTTCAAAACACTGAAGTTTTGCTCAAACATTTAATGAAGCATATTCATAAATTTGCAAATATGGATTGCCAGGTACCACTTTTGGCAATAGCCAGAAAGAAAATGGTACAAAAAGTAATTTTGGCTGCCTTAAAATACCAGTATCATATGATAAAATTCACAGACCAGTAGCAGCACAGATACCCCGCAAGTCTTGCTGTGCTGCCTCATTGTGGGGGTTGGGGGGGTTGGGGGGGGGAGAGATGTTCCTGGGAGGGATGAGCAAAGAATGCTGGGAATATATGCCAAGAATATGCCAAGATCTCAGCAGGATCACCCAAGGGATGAAGGTCATCCCTGCTGCCCTGCTAAAGCAAGCTGGCGCCAATATTGGGCAGCAGCAATATGGGAAGATGCTAAAGGCAGGTCACTTTAGTGACACTGGCTAAAAGCATCGTTTCATACTGTGTGAGAGATGAATTGGTAAGAAAGACCACCCCATGTTTATAGGTTCTGACAACAAAGATGCATTGTTAAACTCATATCTTTCTTCCACTTCATGACTGCATCCACCTATATAGTGTTTGGATTTGGTATTCACTCATCAACACCTATTTTTCTTAACTGCATCCAGTAAGACAGTGTTTTTTTCCATTTGAAGTTGATATTGATATTTACACGAGAAGGCATTTTTCCCGTTGCCTCCTGGATTCTCCTCTTGCCGTATGTGCATGCATATTCACAAGAGCTTGCATATATGAAAATATATCTAACAGAGCAGCTCAAGGACAAAAGGATGCTAATAGTAAAAAAAAAGGTAAAGGTTCCCCCCGCACATTTGTGCAGTCGTGTCCGACTCTAGGGGCCGGTGCTCATCTCCGTTTGTTAGCCGAAGAGCCAGTGTTGTCCGAAGACGCTTCCACGGTCATGTGGCCGGCATGACACGCACGGAACGCTGTTACCTTCCCACCAAAGTGGTACCTATTCATCTACTTGCATTTGCATGCTTTCAAATTGCTAGGTTGGCAAGAGCTGGAACGAGTGCGGGAGCTCACTCCGCACGCAGGGCTAGGGATTCAAACCTCTGAACTTGCGATCGTCCGATCGACAAGCCTGGTGTCTGAACCACCATGCCCCTTCACCACGCTAATAGTATGACCAGACAAATATTCTTACTGAGTGGTAGGAAAGCCCAAGCTTTTCTCCCATGTGCATCTTGCATTTTTATTTAAGGAAAAGGTGGTGGTGGGGAGAAGGGTGGAAATCCTGCTAATACACACTGATTGATTGCGTGCTTTGTATGCAGAAGGTTCCAGGTTCAATACTGGGTGCCCCCTCTCTGTTCCTTCACAAGGACTATGTAACAGTGGCTGCAAAAAAATTAAGCCGCTGGGGAGTTGCTGCTATTCCAAAGTACTACAGCTGTACAGTAGTACAGCTACTCAGTACCCATGAGGTTATGAACCCTTTTCTGCATAAGCATTTGAAAGAAAAACCGAACAATGGGTCACTGCTTCACATACAATACCATGGTGGAAATGGGAAGGAAGAGGATCATGTTTTTCCACATATCCCTGCTTTTCGTAGCAACTTGCCCAATGCAGTGTTCTGGAGAACTCCCAGTCTGTATTTTTGTGCCTGCGTGATTGTTCCTAAGAAATGTATTACCCTACTACAGCTGGATGGACATTCTGCAGGACTGGGTGGTCCAAATATCCATAGCCAGTCTAGCTAGGGCATTATGGATGAAATGTTTAACCCAGATTTGGTTAAGTAACAATTGCAGTAGATTGGAAGGATATCCATATGCGTCACCGAGTGAATTTCCCCTTTCTGCATTTGCTCCAATTAAACCATTTACCCATCTTATTCTTTGATTTAGACCAGGTGGCTGTAGATATTTGGACCACCCCGTCCTGCAGAATATTCATCTTTACTCCTGAATGGGGGTGCACTTCCCTATTTGGAACTGGTAGTCAATTTGGGGTTTTTCCTGGACTTACAGCTCCTGCTTGAAAAGGAGGTGGCAGCTGTGACCAGGGGAGCTTTGCAGAAATTCATCTTGTGCATCGAGACTTTGTTCTTGTTCCTAGACTGGGGCCATTCAGAGTTACTCATGGCTTGGTCACCTCACATGCAGACTGTTGCAATGTGCTCTACATGGGGTTGCCCTTGAAGACCACTCAGAAGCTGCAGCTGGTTCAGAATACAGCAGCACAGGCAGTAATGAGCATGCCATGGCTTCATGAACTACACTGGCTGCCTATTAGCTTCTGGGTACAATTCAAGGTGCTGATTACCACATGTAAAGCCCTTCATGTCACAAGGCCTGGCTAAAGGAGTTTCTGCCCTTCATGTAGAATCGGACAGAGTTAGTGTGCTCCAAGTCCCATTGATCAAACAGTGTCATTGGATGGGACCCAGGAAGTAGGTCTTTTCTGTTGCAGCACGTATGGCCCCTACTCTGTCTTTCTTCAAACAGTCCTTTAAAGCAGGGGTCCCCAACCCCTGGATCGGTACCGGGCCGCGGCCTGTTAGGAACCGGGCCGCCATGCCAGTCTCTGAACCCTGCCCACCCGGTCCACGCAATTGGCTCCTGCTGGCAAATCCCGCCCCTGGTCTGTGCGATTGGATCCCGCCTGCAAACCCTGCCCCCGGTCTGCATGATTGGCTCCCGCCTGCAAACTCTGCCTCCCGGTCCACACGATTGGCTCCTGCCTGCAAACCCCCCCCCCCCGGTCCACACAATTGGCTCCTGCCTGCAAACCCCGCCCCCCCGGTCCGTGGAAAAATTGTCTTCTGTGAAACCGGTCCCATGTGCCAAAAAGGTTGGGTACCCCTGCTTTAAAGCATGTTTTTTTCCCCAGGCTCTGGGCTACAGTGGGCCTCTTATGGGAATACATTAGCTTGTGTGTTTTATTACTGTATTTGGATGTCATTGCTTCTTCTTCATGTTGCACTGTTTTTAGCATTGCGTGTTGCTCAGAGTTACTATGGAATCAGGCAACCTTTAGTTTGATAAAAAGTAAATATAAAATACATCATAATTCTTTAGAACAAGTGGAGTCCTTGGTGCTCTCTGAGCCTTGTTGTTTTCTTGCAGACGTTTCATTGCCAGGCTAGGCAACATCTTCAGTGCAAAAAGGGAGTGGAACTTGCTCTCTGTTTATATACCCAGGCTTGTCCTGCCTGTGTTGGTGGGAACAAGTGTGTTAGAACAAGTGCTGGCAATAGCAGAACACCTTTATCCAAAAAGCAGTCAGCCAATAACAGTTGAGTCTAATTCTTAAGAAACTGCAACACCCATCACAGATCAGCCAAACTATATACTCCGGTAGCAGCAGGACAAGACTGGTCTATCTGCAGTGCTCAGTCAGTACCATTTCACTGAATAGGAAAAAGCACAGGGCTAGGCTGTCTCTTCACCAGCCACTTATTCTTTCCTTTATTATGGTAAAGTAATGAACCTTCACTTAGTCCATGAAGCCATCAGATTTTGGAATTCTAGCACCCCCTACTGGCTACTTGGGAGAAAGAGATATAGTCTTTATTACAGCAAAAGGCCAGCAGCTTGAAATTAGACAAAAATTACAAAAACACACATACTGAGCTCCTTTCTGTCAATTATTCTCCCACCAAGCAGAGTCCCCATGTAACTTTTTAAAAATATATATACAGCATCAACCTGAGAAAATGACATGTTTATAATATGGGCATTGTATTTCAAAGAAAATACAAGCATGACAGGGGTCCTCTGAATTTCCATACAGAAGTCATGTTGCCCATCCTGCAAAAACAGCTGAACCATTCTTGGAGCATTAATAATTTGTAAACAAAACAAAAACAAAATGCCAAATGGGAGGCAGTTTCCTAATACCTGTAGCAATGCACAGAAGGTAACACACTGTGCTACACCATGGTTTTAACCCAGAGTTGATTAAGCTACAATGGTTTGGTTCACACATTAAGGCTGAATAAGTCTTTAAAAGAGGTGCTTTGGAACACATGGGAGTACATTCAAACCTCCCCATTCTGAATTCTTAAAGCACCTGCATCTTTGTTCCATCCTTGGACAACTGCTTTGGAAGCTCGTTTCACTCTATGCGTGAGCTTTCCAAAACACTGTCCAAGCTGGGAAGCTGAGGCTGCTTGAATGATTTGAAAAGAGGTGCTTTGTAGCACTCCAGCGGTTCTGAAGTGCTCTTACACAGGCTTTGCACAGTCCTATTAAACATAATACTAAGCTGTAAACCAAGCTTTACAAGCTATTAACTGGGTGATAACAGTTCAAAAACAAGGGAAAATATGTAGCTTTGTAGAGTGTCAGAGGGACGCGATGGCTCAGTGGTTAAGACACCAGGCTTGTCAATCGGAAGGTTGGCGGTTCGAGACCCTAGCCCCGCGTGACGGAGTGAGCTCCTGCACTCACCCCAGCTCTTGCCAACCTAGCAATTTGAAAGCATGCAAATGCAAGTAGATAAATAGGTACCACTTCAGTGGGATGGTAACAGCATTCCGCGCGCATCATGCCAGCCACATGACCACAGAAGCGTCTTCGGACAGCGCTGGCTCTTCGGCTAACAAACGGAGATGAGCACCGGCCCCTAGAGTTGGACACGACTGTGCAGGGGAAAACCTTTACCTTTTTTTTTTTAAGAGTGTAGAGCAGAGCTTTCCAAACTGTGTGTCGCGACACAAAAGTGTGTCGCCACACACAGCGTGGTGTGTCGCCACACCACCCGGAAGTGGCGGCGCGCACGTGCACGGCGGCAGCAGCAGCGGCGCGGGATCAGTGCTTCCGCGTTTTAGCGGAGGCTGCCGCTGCCGCCGTGCACGCGCGCACCACCGCACACACCCCGCGCCACCGCCGTGCGCGCGCCGCCGCACACACCCCGTGCGCCACCGCTGGTGTGTCGCCAGCGGCAGCACTTTGGAAAGCCCTGGTGTAGAGGATAGTGATCACCAACCGGTTGCCGTAAAATTCTATGGGCATTCAGACCTTAGACTCCACACTGCAAAAGACAGTTGGGTTTTACACCATCTAGAGGTCCATCAGGACAGAAGAATAAAATGGGCCTGAGTGGATGGAAAGGCCCTGACTGAATTCATGAATTCTACCATACATGAATTTATGAATTCTACCCAAGCTCAGTCTTTAGTAGACACAGTTGTTGCATCTAATTCTGAGGCAGTCTCCAGTTTTACAGCCTATCAAAATCTAAGTGAAGGTTTAAGAACATTCTTGACCGATAAGGCCCACCTCGAAAGGCCCCCAAGAAAAGGCCCTCATTGGTTTGACTCTGAGTGTTACGTACAGAGAAAAAGATTAAGGCTAGCTATGCGGGTAGCACGGACTCAGCCTTCAAATAATAATCATACTGCCATGCTAGCGCTCAGACAAAAGTACAAGAAAACCATTAAGAGCAAGAAATATCTTTATTTATCCTCACTCTGGCTAAACCTAGAGTTAGCTGCCAAAAATACAAATCCAGTCTTTTTCTGGCATTCGGTCACAGGAATACTGAAGGAACGTAGGTATTCCTTGGATATTCCAATACCCGCCTCCACCTGGGAGGATTATTATAGCCAACTTTTCACAGCCCCAAGTGGTAACGGAATGGCAGATCTACAAAATGTATCAGAGAAGGCTTGCAGCCCATTTCCATTCTGGCCCCCCGTGACCGAACGGGAGATTATAGGTCTCATACAGACTCTGAAGCCTAACAAGGCTCCCGGCGAAGATCTTCCCCCTGAATTATTTAAAGGACACATTAACTGGTGGGCTCCACTACTTGCAGGCTTATTTACCCACAAACAACTCGTGCCGAATTCCAGCTGGTTGGGAGCTCTCTATTGTGATTCCCATTTATAAAAAGGGGGATAAGGGTGACCCCTCTAATTATCGACCAATCAGTCTAATTGATATTGTAGCTAAACTGTATGCTAAATATCTTTTATATAAGATTGAGGATTGGGTGTACGAAAAGAACCTGCTACCTGAAGAGCAATCTGGTTTCAGACCTGGACGCTCTACCATTGATAATTGTTTTATCTTATGCCACTTAATAGACAAATACACAGCCAATGGGAACCAACTGTATACAACTTTCATTGACCTTAGTGCAGCATTTGATTCAATAAATAGGGAACTCCTTTGGAAGAAACTAACAGATATGAATATGGAACCCAGACTCCTCTCTTTAATCAAGGCATTGTATTCAAATTCCTGCTTAAGGGTACGTCCTGGAGCAAATGGTTCCTTAACAGGGACTATTAATACCCACAAAGGGGTCACACAAGGATGCATACTGGCCTCTATTTTGTTTAATTTATATATAAGTGACATCCCAAAGTTTTTATATTCAGTTGACACACGCATGCCTAAAATTAAAAACAAACACGTAAACATTCTGCTTTACGCTGATGACATGGTATTGATGTCACATACCCAAGTAGGAATGAGAAGACTGCTACGCAGGATTAGTATGTATTGTACATTTAACTACCTGTCCATCAACAAATACAAGACTAAGGTAGTTGTTTTTGGGAAGAGGAGGATCAGGTATAACTGGACCCTGGACAGGGAACATATAGACCAGGTTAAGTCCTATTTATATCTAGGGCAGGGCTTTCCAAAGTTTTCCCACGGCGACACACCAACCACTGTTGGTGTGTCGCCGCGGGAAAACCTGAAAGTGCCGCCGCTGCTGCCTTCGGGTTTTTGCACGCCGCCGTTGCTGTGTCGCCGTGGGAAAACCCAGAAGCGCTGATGATGATCAGCGCTTCCGGGTTGTGTGGCGACACACCAGACTGTGTGTGGCGACACACTTTTGTGTCGCGACACACAGTTTGGAAAGCTCTGATCTAGGGATTGTTTTTACTGAAACAGGATCATGGCTCCCTCATTTCAAGAGGAGTTCCCTAAAGGCTACAGCCTGTGCCAACGCCATAAAGCAGCTTATCAACCATAGCTACCCAGGATCCCCAATAATAAAGGTATATAACTGTAAAATAGTCCCAATGATCACATATGGTGCAGAATTGTGGGGTCACCTAAATGTCCCTTCGTTTGAACAGATACAGTCCACTTTTCTGAAATGCATCTTGGGGGTGGACAAGTCAACTCTGTTAGGGTTTGATAAACCCAGGAATTTACTTCTAGATATAAATTATACAGAGAGGCTTGATTTCTAGGTAAAAGGTGAAATATTCTGCAGTGTCACCCAATTAGCAGCCATTGTTGTAGGAATGATGTGTCATGTGTGACTCATTCAACAGGTGCTTAGAGTTAGGTTGGGTGTGGTGAATAACGAGATTGACCTATAATGTGATTGGTCAGGTTCACTATATATGCAGAGACATTCTCATTTCCCATTATTCCCATTTTACCTCGTGAAAGCTGTATCGTTGATGGTGTATCATTTGTTACTTGTGGAAGTGATCTGTAAATACAGTGGGGCAAAAAAGTATTTAGTCAGCCACCAATTGTGCAAGTTCTCCCACTTAAAAAGATGAGAGAGGCCTGTAATTGACATCATAGGCAGACCTCAACTATGAGAGACAAAATGAGAAAACAAATCCAGACAATCACATTGTCTGATTCGGAAAGAATTTATTTGCAAATTATGGTGGAAAATAAGTATTTGGTCAATATCAAAAGTTCATCTCAATACTTTGTTATATATCCTTTGTTGGCAATGACAGAGGTCAAACGTTTTCTGTAAGTCTTCACAAGGTTGGCACACACTGTTGCTGGTATGTTGGCCCATTCCTCCATGCAGATCTCCTCTAGAGCAGTGATGTTTTGGGGCTGTCGCTGGGCAACACGGACTTTCAACTCCCTCCAAAGGTTATCTATGGGGTTGAGATCTGGAGACTGGCTAGGCCACTCCAGGACCTTGAAATGCTTCTTACGAAGCCACTCCTTCGTTGCCCGGGCGGTGTGTTTGGGATCATTGTCATGCTGAAAGACCCAGCCACGTTTCATCTTCAATGCCCTTGCTGATGGAAGGAGGTTTGCACTCAAAATCTCACAATACATGGCCCCATTCATTCTTTCCTGTACACGGAACAGTCGTCCTGGTCCCTTTGCAGAGAAACAGCCCCAAAGCATGATGTTGCCACCCCCATGCTTCACAGTAGGTATGGTGTTCTTTGGATGCAACTCAGCATTCTCTCTCCTCCAAACACGACGAGTTGTGTTTCTACCAAACAGTTCTACTTTGGTTTCATCTGACCATATGACATTCTCCCAATCCTCTTCTGGATCATCCAAATGCTCTCTAGCAAACTTCAGACGGGCCCGGACATGTACTGGCTTAAGCAGGGGGACACGTCTGGCACTGCAGGATCTGAGTCCCTGGCGGCGTAGTGTGTTACTGATGGTAGCCTTTGTTACGTTGGTCCCAGCTCTCTGCAGGTCATTCACTAGGTCCCCCCGTGTGGTTCTGGGATTTTTGCTCACCGTTCTTGTGATCATTTTGACCCCACAGGGTGAGATCTTGCGTGGAGCCCCAGATCGAGGGAGATGATCAGTGGTCTTGTATGTCTTCCATTTTCTAATTATTGCTCCCACAGTTGATTTCTTCACACCAAGCTGCTTGCCTATTGCAGATTCAGTCTTCCCAGCCTGGTGCAGGTCTACAATTTTGTTTCTGGTGTCCTTCGACAGCTCTTTGGTCTTCACCATAGTGGAGTTTGGAGTGTGACTGTTTGAGGTTGTGGACAGGTGTCTTTTATACTGATAACAAGTTCAAACAGGTGCCATTACTACAGGTAATGAGTGGAGGACAGAGGAGCCTCTTAAAGAAGAAGTTACAGGTGTGTGAGAGCCAGAAATCTTGCTTGTTTGTAGGTGACCAAATACTTATTTTCCACCATAATTTGCAAATAAATTCTTTCCGAATCAGACAATGTGATTGTCTGGATTTGTTTTCTCATTTTGTCTCTCATAGTTGAGGTCTACCTATGATGTCAATTACAGGCCTCTCTCATCTTTTTAAGTGGGAGAACTTGCACAATTGGTGGCTGACTAAATACTTTTTTGCCCCACTGTATGTATGTATATAAAGTAAATAGGATATTTGATATAACTTCTGTTTGGAGTCTATTTACTGCATAGTACGTGGATCACTGGTGCCTAGGAGAGAGGCAGGCCGCTCCATCTCCGCGCGCTTCCTCTGACAGGGTTACGGGCCCAGAGGCGGCAGAGACGCCATAGACGACGGAAGGCTTTGCACTGGCGGTGGATCGTGTGCAGTCTGTGAGCTGGAAGCTTTGGAAGCCTATCCAGGAGTCGTGTGGCTATTTGGAGTGATTTGGAGCTTTCACAGGTTCCGTGCCTGTGTGTTGTTTTTTTCTCTCTCCTACGCTTGTTTTGCAGCTGGAGGACGTTCTGATAAGGTCTGTGTCTTTAATCATCGGTGTCTGCCCAGAAGGGGCTGAAGACAGATGAGCACAGCGAAGATGTTGCCTGCAGTCGGGGGAGGATTTCCTCTGGAGAGACTGAATGACAGTAATTATTTGTCATGGGCATATAAAATGGAAATGTATCTTCGGCGTGAAGGGCTTTGGAGGAGTGTACTTTGCCCTGAACCAGACCTGGAAGATGAAGAAGTTGCTCTAAAGGACGATAGAGCATTGGCAAGCATAATTTTATGTCTGGAAGATAGCCAGTTGTGTTATGTTAGAGACTGTCAGTTAGCCTATAAGTGTTGGGAAGCTTTAAAGAATGTTTATCTAAGAAGCTCACCGTTATGTAAGGTTTTACTAACACGAAAACTTTATCATGCTAGATTAGGGGTATCTGATAATATAAGGGATCACCTGCATTTTATGACAGGGTTGTTCCAGGAATTGGCTCAGAGAGATATGCAATTTACAGAAGCTAACAAAGTGTATATAATTCTCAGTTCTTTAAATGAAATGTGGGATACTTTGGCAATGAGCTTCGGGTCCTTATCTGAGGAGGATTTAACCATAAGATACTTATCTAGCAGGCTTTTAGAAGAAGAACAAAGGAGGCAGCAGTGTTCTAATGTAATTAGTGCTAAGCAAAACAGTGTTTGTGTTAAGGAATATTCTGAGAATGTTTTGTATGTACGAAAATGTTTTAACTGTGGGTCGAAAAGGCATTTGTTGAAACATTGTGATAAGAAACGGAAGCCGAAGGCTAAGCTGAAAATTTCCAAGCCTGGAGACGCTGCACAGCTGTCTTTAATTAGTTCAAGTGTAGAACAAAATTTAAAGGGACCATTTCTAATTGACAGTGGGAGTTTTCAGCAATGGCTCCGTAGAAGGGGCATTGTGCATAGGAGAACTAACCCACATAGTTCAGCTGATAATGGCGTGGCTGAACGTAGGAATTTGGCATTGCAGACAGTGAAGGATTCACTCATTGCTGACTCAGGGTTATCAAGAGGATACTGGGGAGAGGCAATATTAACTGCTAATTATTTAATTAACAGGTTATGGAGTGTATCTGTAAACCAAACTCCATATTATATGTTATATGGCAAGAAGCCACCATTAGCTCATTTGAAGGTGTTTGGGTGCACTGCCTATGTTCACGTGCATAAGGAGGTACGTAGGAAAGGACAGGCAAAAGCACAGAAGCTGACGTTTGTGGGGTATGAGCCAGGGACCAAGGGATATAGGTTCACTGATGGCAGGAAAGTTGTTATCTCTAGGTCAGCAAGTTTTAGTGAGCACAGCAATTGGCAGAGATTACACGGGAGCAGTGAGGTTTATCTTCCTAGTCAGGGACGTTTTGAGTTTTCAGAGCGGAGAGAGGCCACTGATGTGATTAAGAAGGAAGAGGAATTAACTCCTAGTGTGCCAATGATGCAGGATGCTACAGTATTGCGTAGATCTGAGAGAGTTAACAAGGGCATACCACCTCAGCGTTATACACCAGGTGATGTAAAAGTGTGTTTTATTGATTATGAACCTCGTAATTACAGGGACAGATTGAAGTTGCCACAACCCGAGCAGAGTAGATGGAAAGCTGCTATGGATGTGGAAATGAAAGCCATTAATTCTCATAAGGTTTTCAAATCTACTAGGCTGCCTGAGGGGCATAGAGCAGTAGGCTGTAGATGGGTGTATAAGAAGAAAACCTTAGTGAATGGTGATATTCAGTATAAGGCTAGGTTGGTTGCACAAGGATTTTCCCAGATAAAGAATCAGACTTATGATGAAGTTTTTGCACCAACGCTAAGAGGGGAGACATTTAGGTTTGCCTTAGCAATGGCAGCAGCTGGGAATTGTGTAGTACAGCATTATGATATCACAACAGCATATTTGCATGCTGATTTGAATGAAGAGATCTATATGACTGAAGCCCCAGGGTATGAATCAAAGATTGCAGGAAGGGTATACAAGTTGCAGAAAGCATTGTATGGACTCAAGCAGTCAGCACGTTGCTGGAATCTAACTTTAGATAAGGAATTACAAAGAATGGGATTCAAGTGTAGTATAGCTGACCCATGTCTGTATGTAAAGCAATGTGAAAATGATGAACAGATTTTGCTTGTGATTTTTGTAGACGATTTGTGTCTTATAGCGAAAGATCAAAGCAGGGTAATTGAATTTACTGAAAATCTGAAACAGCACTTTGATGTCAAAGATCTGGGAGAAATTAAGAATTACCTAGGAATGGGTATTCAGAAGGTTGATGGGGGTTATGTTCTAGAGCAGCGGAAGAAGATTGAAGCACTGCTAAGAGAGAACAATATGGAACAGTGTAAAGAAGTTTCAACCCTGATGACAACAGATTTTGTTAAATCAGAGACTGGAGATGATGACCAAACTTCATGTGATCAAGAACACTATCATTCAATAATTGGAAGTTTATTGTATATAGCACAATGGTCGCGTCCTGATATCGGGAACGCAGTAAATGTTCTGAGTAGATATGTAACCAAACCTACTCAGAGGCATTGGCAAGGTATCAAACGTGTGTTTAGGTATCTGAAGGGGACTATTGATAAATGTTTATTGATAAAACCATGTAAGCCATTGGAATTGAAATGCTATGTAGATAGTGATTGGGGTAACGATGTACATGACAGAAAATCAATGACAGGGTTGATAATGTTTGGTAACACCTTGGTTGGGTGGAGGTCTCGAAAACAAAGTTCAGTTGCTGTGTCAACGGCAGAGGCGGAGTATGCAGCATTATCTGATTTGTGTTCAGAATTAATTTGGTATAGGCAATTGTTAACGGATGTTAATATAACAATTAAAGGGCCTATATGTGTATACGATGATAGTGAAGCATGTATACAGATTGCAAAGAGTGATAAGGTCAGAGCACGAAGCAAGCATGTTGATATCAAGTATCATAATGTAAGGAATGCTGTTAAAGAGTCTGATAGATTTGCAATATTGTCCATCTGAGTGTAATGTAGCAGATGTGATGACAAAGCCTCTAAGCATAGAGAGACATAGGATGTGTATATCTCAAATGTGTATGTCTTCTATTCTGTACAATTGAATGTAATATCTATTGTAAATTGAAGGGGTGTTAGGGTTTGATAAACCCAGGAATTTACTTCTAGATATAAATTATACAGAGGCTTGATTTCTAGGTAAAAGGTGAAATATTCTGCAGTGTCACCCAATTAGCAGCCATTGTTGTAGGAATGATGTGTCATGTGTGACTCATTCAACAGGTGCTTAGAGTTAGGTTGGGTGTGGTGAATAACGAGATTGACCTATAATGTGATTGGTCAGTTTGACTATAAAAGCAGATATTCTGTATTCCATTTTATTCCCATTTTACCTCGTGAAAGCTGTATCGTTGATGGTGTATCATTTGTTACTTGTGGAAGTGATCTGTAAATACGTATGTATATAAAGTAAATAGGATATTTGATATAACTTCTGTTTGGAGTCTATTTACTGCATAGTACGTGGATCACTGGTGCCTAGGAGAGAGGCAGGCCGCTCCATCTCCGCGTGCTTCCTCTGACAAACTCCAACTCGAGCAGTAAGAGCAGAGTTAGGTATACCCCCCATACAAAGCCACTTGGTAACTAAAGTATTTAATTACTGACTGAAGATCCTATCCATGGACTCAGACAGATTACCCAAGCTTTGTCTTGAAGAGCAGATGCAGAATATGCCTCCTCGTGCTTGGGCTTACCAATACCATCTCACAATATGGATTTTCAGCTCATTTTCCAGCCCAATTAGATTTGAAGGCTAAGAAAAAATTCAAACAAAGGGTTTTGGATGTGGCTGCACAAGAGGATATAGCATCCCTTAAACATGCTAAGGCCTTGAAGTGGCTGGCCCAACACAAATCAGTCTTTCAACTAGAAAAGTATTTAACTTTCTTGCCCCAACATCTCAGAAGAGCTTTTACTAGAGCTCGTTTCGATTAATTAGACTCCATGGTAAGATATGGGAGGTTCCAAGGAGTTCCTTATGAAGACAGATTATGTATTTGTGGTGCCCCAGCTGTTGAAGATACTGCACATATCTTATTTGATTGCAAATTATATTCTGTAGAAAGGACGGTCCACTTAGATTTATATTTAAAAAACAAAAAATACTGGAGCAGCCAGGAGAAACTTTCTTATTTTTTACAGGGTAAGAACCAGCTCATTACTAGCAAGACTGCACTCTTCATATCAAAGGCAATCCTAAAGAGGACAGATTACATAGACCAGATTGGAGTTGACTATAGGGGTGATGGTTTGATATGAATTTGTATTATAGTTTTATTTGTATTTACTCATATTTACTTGTATGTTTATAATGGCTTTTTATTTTAACTTCTTTTATACTTGATATGGTCAAAAGACTAAATCAATAAAGTATCTATCTATTTTAAGAGTGTCAGAACCATGAGTGAAATGGTGCTAACCCAGCTGCAAATCTTCCTACAGGGTTTCAGGTAGAAATATTTTGCATCAACTAGTAAAAACTGTTGATGCAAACAGTTTTAAGGCATCATCAAGCGTTCAAATAATTGTGTTAACCATCTTTGTGCTGGCTTGTTATTTGATTTTTAGGATGCAGTGCTGCTGCTTTAGTTATTTCATTGTTAAATATTAGCAAACTTTATAAAAAAATTGTGATTTTCCAATGAAGAATTTATTGCTTTATCCAGTCTTGTGGGAAATACAATCAGCATGTAATAGAATCAAAATAAAATGAAATTAGGGTTCTTTTGTCAGAAACACTCAAGGATGGACATTTCCACTATAAGGTGGAATTATGCATAGTCATTGTCTTACCCTAAGGAAGGGGTCGGCAAACTTTTTGCCGGGAGCCATTTTGACATGCTCGTGCACATTTTGAAGTGCTCGAGAGCCAGGGGGCGGGGTTTGCGGGCGGGTTTTGCGGGCGGGAGCCAATCGCGTGGAAGGGGGCGGGTTTTGCGGGCGGGAGCCAATCGCGTGGAAGGGGGCGGGGGGCTCACAGAGGGAGGGGGTGCAGCCAGCGGCTCCGCGCAGCCACCGGCTCCGCGCACCCGGCCCGGCCGCCCCACCGGGAGTGGCGGAGAAATAGCTGCCACCCTCCGCTCCCCAGAATATTGTGGGGCAACGGGAAACCTGCCCGGAGGGGTCATCAGGAGCACAGGATCCGGCCCCAGCCCAGCCCGGCCCGCAGCTTCGGCGCCCTCCCCTCGCCATCGCGAAAGTCCCAGGCGACGGCGGGGGCATGTTCGACCTGCTCGTGCGGCACGGGGCGGCCGCCCCCGGAGACTCCGCGGCCCCCCGGCTGCAGCTCTTCCACCGCCTCCCCTCCTCTCTGGCAGCCGGGGGGCTGCGGAGTCTCCGGGGGCGGCCGCCCCGTGCCGCACGAGCAGGTCGAACATGTCCCCGCCGTCGCCTGGGACTTTCGCGATGGCGAGGGGAGGGCGCCGAAGCTGCGGGCCGGGCTGGGCTGGGGCCGGATCCTGTGCTCCTGATGACCCCTCCGGGCAGGTTTCCCTTTGTCGTGGGGCAAAGGGAAACCTGCCCGGAGGGGTCATCAGGAGCACAGGATCCGGCCCCAGCCCAGCCCGGCCCGCAGCTTCGGCGCCCTCCCCTCGCCATCGCGAAAGTCCCAGGCGACTGCGGCCCGGGGATCCTGCCGCAGATGGGAAACCCAGCCTGCTCTCCCCACCCGCTTCCCACGCTCTCCGCTCCCCAATAGAATAATAGAAGAATATCGTGGGGTATTCTGGGGAGCGGAGAGCGTGGGAAGCGAGTGGGGAGAGCAGGCTGGGTTTCCCATCTGCAGCAGGATCCCCAGGCCGCACATCCTCCGCCACCGCCGCAGCCAAGGTGAGAAGGGGAAAGGCCTTCGCCAGCGGCTGACGTCAAGGGCGGCGTGTGGCGCGGCACCCTCCCGCCCCATCAATCCCCCCACCCCGCCGTTCGGCGTCCCAGGCTCTTCACCCTGCGCCGCCCTGCCGCTCGCGTCCCGGGCGGGCGAGGCAGGGAGAGAAGGGGAGACGGAGGGGCTCCCTCTCCCGCCTCTGCGCCCCTTCAGGCCCGTCTCTGCGAGGCCCAGCGCGGCAGGGAGGCGCTGCTGGCCTACCCAGAGGGCCTCCCGCGGCCGCTTCTCCAAGGCGGGTTGCAGAGCGCGCACTGCGCCCACAGGAACGCCTGGTCCCTCCGCTCCCTCCAGCTCCGCCAGCAGCGCCGCCCTCCCCATCCTGCCGCCCGGCAAACCTCCACCGGCTCCGTCCCCCCGCCGCCACCGCCCCAGCCAGGCCCCCTGCGCCGCCCTGCCACTCGCGTCCCGGGACGCGGCGCTGTCGGAGGCGGCGCAGGAGCGGCTGCAGGGGCAACGTGTGCGCGTGAGTCAGCTCCGGGGGTTGCGGGGAGGGGGAGGTGTTTCCCCCACAGCCTCCCCCTCCCCGCAACCCACGGAGCTGACTCTCACGCATACACGTTGCCCCTGCAGCCGCTCCTGCGCCGCGTTTCAAAAAAAAAAAAAAAAGCTTTTTGGCTTTGATCAGGCCCGCATGCAAGGCCGTTTGCAACCCAGAGGGGGGAAACACAGCCTCCCCCTCCCTGCAACCCCCGGAGCTGACTCTCACGCACACGTGTTGCCCCTGCAGCCGCTCCTGCGCCGTGTTTCAAAAAAAAAAAAAAGCGTTTTGGCTTTGATCAGGCCCGCATGCAAGGCCATTTGCAACCCAAAAGGGGGAAACACAGCCTCCCCCTCCCCGCAACCCCCGGAGCTGACTCTCACGCACACACGTTGCCCCTGCAGCCACTCCTGCGCCGCCTCCGACAGCGCCGCGTCCTGGGCCAGCAGCGCCTCCCTGCCGCGCCGGGCCTCGCTCAGTGCGAGAGCCAGGGGGCGGGGTTTGCGGGCGGGGGCCAATCGCGTGGAAGGGGCGGGGGTGAGTTCAGCTGCGGAAGAGCCACACTCAAGGGGCCAAAGAGCCGCATCTGGCTCGCGAGCCGCCATTTCCGACCCTTGCCCTAAGGCATAGCTTTCCAAACTGTGTGTCACCACACAACCCGGAAGTGGACGTGCATGGCAGCGCACGCAGCGGTGGTGTGCACAGCGGCATGCCATCAGTGCTTCCGCGTTTTAGCGGAAAACATGAGGCCGCCGCCGCCGCCCCTGCTGCCGTTGGTGTGTCGCCAACAGCGGCAGTTTGGAAAGCACTGCCCTAAGGAATCATGCTTGCACATGGAAAGGCAGCAGGAAGAAAAAAACAGCTATGCTCTTGACTTAATCTGTTGGATTAAGACTCTTATCTCACATTCAAGGAAAGAGGGATGGTGGAAGTAACTTATTTCTGCCATAGCACTGGTAGAACTCTCTACACATTTGTTTCCTGGTCTCCTCCACTGGACGTTGCTCAGCTAATTACTACCAATGTATCACCACTAGGCACAAAAGTCAGGTTGTGTAAGCATGTCTTGGAACTCTTGATTTCTCAAGGGAGAGATATTTGTTTTCTGCAAGTTCTTTTCCCTGGGTCTCTATCGTTGACCTCAATGGCAGTCACAAGAGATTGCAATATAATTTTACTACACCAAGCAACAAGGCTTCCAGAGTGTTTCAGGGGGAGCAGTTAGCAGAAACAAGTTAGAGAAATTTAGCTCTATGCTGTTTAACAGCTTTATCTTACCCCACACCCTCTACAGAACACTTTCTGTTACAGGAACGTTACTTACTAAGTTTTAGTGCTGATAAAAAGCTTTTAATATTATAACAAAATATCAAGGTGACACTTTAACAGGGAAATTGCAACAAATAAAAACAAACAGCATAAGAATAGCTATATCCCTTGTGACCTCCCTGAATTGGACAATACCCCAGATTATTTTTCTTTAGATTGAAAAGTGTGGTGCAGATGTTAGATGTAAGAAAACAGTAGCAAAAATGTTCGGAATTTAGTTCCAATTACGTAGAGAATGAATCTACTTTAACATCCCAGGAGAAACCAGGTATTTTACTTGATGCGATAAAGGACTTTGCGTTGCATGCGATGCTGGATCTCACCACGACGCATCATAAGCTGCAGCACCCTGTAGATGGCATGCTCAGGATATTTCTGAGAGGGAAGTAAGAGGGGAAAAGACATTTTGTGAAAACCAATACACCTAAAAGAAATAATGAAACTTGAAGGAGAATGATGCACAAATTATGGTGCTAATCAGGAGAATTAACAATGTAGCATTTAAATGTCTCTATTAGGCAAATAAGGCAGCTTCATTTTCATCTCCATTTTGTATTAAGCACAGTAGATTTGTCTATTAGGGAATATTATCTTTCCCAATATGAAAGTACACCTTCTATGCAGAGGGAGCTCTATTTCTCCATCTATTGTACGGAATCAGCTACTTGGAGGAAGTGGAAATTCTGTGCACTCCACCTATATCCCCGATCCCTCTGCATCCTCCAAATGTGTGGACCTTCAATTCCCACAGTCCTCGGGTACCACGGTCAAAGGACAGGAAAAGCTGCTCTTGAGCAGTGGTGAATAAGCATTATGATGGGCTGAAGCACACTTCCTTCTACTAAAACTCTAGCTAGGTCTGCACATCTTACAACTTAGCCAGACAACCAATAGAACACATGCTAAGGGTTTTGTATCTTCTGATAAAGTGTGCGTAAACCTCTTCATTCCTGTTGCCTTCGGGGGACTGCAAGCACAGCTGAGAGAACACTTCCAACCGCCTCTCTCTCTCATGCAACTTACTTGCTTCACAAAATCCTGGATGATGCTGTGCTCAGATACTTGGGAGCCAATGGCAAAGCGACGCTTGAGCTGTTTCTCAATACGAGACAGCATCTCTTGGTCTTCCTGAGTGGTGAAACCCTCTACTCCTAGAGAGAGGGCATATTGCAGTTAGCACAGACACGCACATATTTCTTCATACTGTTAAAGTCTTTGATCTCTGCTCTGAGTCAAAATTTACAACAGTACATTTTGTATCAGCATGAGTTGTTCTCTTTGATTTCATCAGGAAGAGAGTTTAAATAAAACTGAATTTAATACAACTAGTTTAAATGTGGAAGGTCCATATATTTTTTTGTCTCCTAAGAGCTCCCTTATTAAATTTAATCAGATAAGCAAAAATTAACACCTAATTTTGCTGAACTAAACCTGTTTGCAAACAAGTGTATCATTAAAGGAAAGATCTCAGTAGTAACTTAGCTTTTAAATGGATTCAACCTGGCAACTCATACAGTAATACTAATTTATATAGCGTGTTAGTGTCTCCAAGCCATTTCACTCCAGAGTTTTTCCTTGCAGCAATGCTTAAGGCAGAGCTTTCCAAACTGTGTGTCGGGACACGTTAGTGTGTCCGCTGCAGTGTCTGGGTGTGTCGTGGCTGCTGCTGCCTCTGATCTCTGCCAGGATTCTGTGCAGGTCCTAGTGCCTGCCTTGTGCCCTGATGCCTCCAAACCTGCCAGGATTCCACGCAGGTCCTAGTGCCTGCCTTGTGCCTTGCTGCCTGCAAACCTGCCCTGCCAGGATTCCACACATGTCCTAGTGCCTGCCTTGTGCCTTGCTGCCTCCAAACCTGCCAGGATTCCACGCAGGTCCTAGTGCCTGCCTTGTGCCTTGCTGCCTGCAAACCTGCCCTGCCAGGATTCCACACATGTCCTAGTGCCTGCCTTGTGCCTTGCTGCCTCCAAACCTGCCAGGATTCCACGCAGGTCCTAGTGCCTGCCTTGTGCCTTGCTGCCTGCAAACCTGCCCTGCCAGGATTCCGCGCAGGTCCTAGTGCCTGCCTTGCTGCCTCCAAACCAGCTGTGATTCCACGCAGGTCCTAGTGCCTGCCTTGCTGCCTCCAAACCAGCTGTGATTCCGCGCAGGTCCTAGTGCCTGCCTTGTGCCCTGCTGTAAGAGTGTGTCGCGAAATGATGCATGTCTAAAAAGTGTGTCACCAACATGAAAAGTTTGGAAAGCTCTGGCTTAAGGTAAGGAGAATCTCATTGCAGTATCATAGATGAGGATGAGAGCAACAGAAATTGATAGATTGTACACAGAAATTGCTGCAATTGTACAGAGACTCTCAGCAGCCAACAAAATTCACAGCAGAAGGAAGATTTGAGGCAGGTACGTCCTATCTCACTCTTAGCTACACTATCCTGCACTCCAAGGTTGAATTCATCATCTTAAATTTTCAAAAGTCAGCCACCCTCAAAGCTGGAAAAAAACATCAGCAATCTACTGTTACCTTTGAGAGCCAAATTGTCAACCCAGGTATACCAAGCAACCTCGGCCAAAGAACAAGGGTGCTGCACAAGCCACCTATATTTCCTTGGTGAAGCTCACCTGAGAGGTTTCCTGACAAAGCGGCATCGAGTGTCGACACCTGGAAGAGCCGCAAGGCTTCTTCAATGTCTGCCTCAGTAGCAAAAGGTTGGAGCTTCATCTTACTGAGGGATTCTGCTATTCGCACAATGGCCTCCAGCTGCCTGCACGGGTTGAATGAAAAAACTCCATTGAAATAACATAAAAGAAATGGAAGAAATAACCATGACTTAGGGAACTAGAAGCCATTAAAAACAACAAAACAAAACAGGTGGAGCATCAAATCAGTAGAAACATTAACTGGAAATTAAATTTGGAAGATTAATTTCAGCATGCATACTCAAACTCAAGATTGTGCAAACCTCACATAGCTGTGAGGCTCTTCTCTTCGTCTTAGGAAATAATCCCAATGTCCTGAACCAAGGCAGGCACATCCACCTGTTTACTTTGGATTTTTTATGCATTTCTACTAATAAGTCAACAAGGCAATGCAGGTCATAAAAGTGCTGAAACAAGAAGAGCAAAACTCTTCTAAAAATATTAGAACAATGAAATAGTGGCCATAACGTAAGTCCAAGTTCCCACTGTATTCAAATATCCAATGGTGATCTAGATATTGCAGGATGCATCAGATGAAGAGAACTCCAGTTCACAACAGCTTATGCCTTTTAATAACTGTTAAAAGATTTGGTCTGAAAGGTTGCACCCAGACTTTTTCTGATTTATGTGTATCTAGGAGTGTGCATGAAATGGCAAAAATGCTATTTTGAACCTGGAACAAACTGTCCCATTCTGAAGGTTCTGCTGAACTGCTCTGGTTCCAGATTTCACACAAACAGAATAGAAATGAGTAGAGCAAGGCTACTGTGTGCAACCCCCTCTTCCCTCAGCAGATTTTAATGTGGCCTATCCCCACTGGTCCACTCACCCCCCGATCTTCCCATTGCAAAATTCTAATGCAGTATATCCCATCATCCTGCCTGCCGCCCTCTTCCCAGTATCTTCCCTTCCTCCCCTCAGCTGCCAACGTTCTTAGCTTTCTCTGCTCTCCCTACCAAAATCACTCCTGTACAGATCAAAGCAGCCCCCGTTTGTTCTGTGCACAGACCAATTCCCCCCTCTACCCCTGGACATGCAGATTTCAGCTCAGTCATAGGCCACCCCAAACCAACTTTTTATGCACGCCAGAGTTTGTGCACAGAACATTTTGCACATCCTTACGTATGCTTACTGGCTGGACAGCTGCCCTGAGAAATAACATGACCCAACTTAGTTAATGACTCACTTGAGAGACTCAGACACTGTACGGAAGGACTTTTCTACAGCATTATTTAGTTCCTCACCATGAACCCGGATACATACTTCCCCTCACCTGACTGTAATGGGAATGTTGGAGCGACGGTCGCTTTCTCTTTCATGTTGGCGTGCACCACTGCGCATGAGGATATAGCGGTTCTTCAGTTTCTCTGCAGCTTCTGCAGAAAGGCGAGGACCACATTTCCTATGGGAACAAATAAAAATCTTAATATATCAGCAGATCTATCTATCTATCTATCTCACATAAATACAAGTTCATTTCATCCAACCAAATCTTAAATTTAATTCTTATGGCACAGTCACAAGCCAAATTCATACACTCTGCTAAGCCATAATTTAGTTCAGTGTGTTGTGTGAACACATCCACTGTGGCTTATTAAACAAACCACTGTTATAACAGCTTAATGCAATAATGAACTCAATATCCAAGCTGCTCAATTTATGAAATGAAAATGGCATATTCTAAAGTGATTTCTTAATGAAATTCTGTTTCCTCTCTAGCATCTTCTGGATGCCCACAGCATCATGAAACATATTAAGAATAATTGAGGGGCTTCTCTTCTATATTCCATAATGTGGACCAGTACATTATATGGGGACTTGAGAGGAATTCTTGGTGCTGAAATGTCATCCTGGCCCTCAAGTCGGAGTGAAGCAAATTGTGCAGCTAAGCTGTTGAATCTTTATGACCAAAGCTAAACCTCTAGTTTTTGTTTTATTAATCTGAAGCATGCTTGAAAGGTTTCCACCACCCTTCCGATGTAATTATTGCTACAATTCTCTTACTCACATTCGGCAGTAGGCAATCAGCTTCTTCAGTTTATGCAGTTCAATCTCACCCTCAACTGCCTGGGTCTGTGTTAAGGCGCTTACATGTAGCGACATTACATGCTTGGCCAGGGTCTAGGGAACAAAACGTAACAAATTAACTAGAAGGGGAAAAAACACTGAAACTGCCTTCTGTGCATCCTTTAAGTGCAACATCTTTACTACTTCTACATGCTAACTTTTTTTAAGTCTGCAGTTTTAGGGCATGTTTATACAATACATGGAGTCACAAGCTAGGCAATCAGATTTTATTGAACTCACTCACGTGTAGTTAGTCACTATGTCATGTGAACACAGAAGAATGGGTTGAGTAAACTATGGTTAAGGTAACCTTGTAATATGTAAGCACAGACTACGAATCTTGTAGAACTTATAGTTTTACAATATTTTCCAGGGCAGAGATAACACTTGAATACAAAATGACCTAAATTTGCAAAATACTAAGTTTTACTGGCTTCTGTATGTTAGCCTTCTTTTATAAGGAAGTGCAAAATATTGGCTAAGTTCCCTAGAATGGTTACAGAGAGTACACCCAATGCCATAGAATTGTATTCCTTACCTAACCCTTCTTTTGGACGTATCCTGATATATAAAAGAAATGGAGAATAGGCTTTCACAAAATCAAGTCTTTGAGCCATTGTTTCTAGAATTTTAAAAAATTGCAATCCCCAAACACCCTCCTCCCCTTGCACTGAGCGATCCAAACCACACACCATGTCTCTTTCCTCATTGTGCTCATCTTTGACAATGAAGATCATGTCAAATCGGGACAGAATGGTGGGCATGAAGTCTATGTTTTCCTCTCCTTTAGTTTCATCCCAGCGTCCAAACACAGAGTTTGCAGCCGCTAACACAGAGCAGCGTGAATTTAGGGTAGTGGTGATACCAGCCTGCATGATTGCACAGAGAAAGGAAAAACTCGTATTAACCAGCGCTTAAAGTGCAGCATGTAGTAGAGCCAAAAAGGTGGGACTTATGAAAGTTCTTTGCAAAACTCTTACTGGATTGAGCCTACAGAGTTTAGAAAAACTGAAAGTTAGAGTAAGATACAAATCAGTTTGGAACATTTTCCCCATCGTGTTCTATAATGTAATGCGTAATAATCTGTAACCCATGAGTTTCCAAAGCACACAACGAGGCACTCTTAACTCTCTACATAAAAGCTGAACCAATTTTACTATTGTCACAGAGTGATTTAAAGGACCAAATGGGAACCTTAGGTCTCTGTAAAGCTTAAAGCACCCACTCCCTGTCTTAAACTTCACAACACAGAAAAGGTCCAGAATTTTCTTCTCTGCCCACTGTTGCAACTGCATGATGTCACTGGTTATGCTCTCTGTGGTCCCAGACAGGGTGCAAAGGCAAAATGCAGCCCTTGGCACCAAAAATGCTTGTCAGGCCTGATAAGGAAGAACGGATGGTACCTCATGAGATACCTTAAGGCTGGCATGAAGAACCCCCACCCCATTAGCCAAATAAAGTCTACAGTATTCCCCATCTGACCCATTGGCTTCTCTCCCAGACTCTTATCTTGTCTGGCAAAAACTTTGATCTGAAGTTCATTGGAGCATTTCTCATTTGCAAGGTTTTACAGTAACCTTCAAGTGAGAATCTAATTGCTATGCAGTGGAGAGGATTTCCAGAAGCTTGTATGAATGCATAAAAGGCGCCAGGCAAGTAAGTTAGTGGAATGGTCCCACCATTTTATGCTTCGTTGCTTACTGTGCATCTCCCCAAAATTTGTCCACAGTCAATTTCATCCTTGGTCAGAAGTAGACACCTAGTCCCTGGTTTAAAGCCATACTAATTTGTAAATGAACTGAAGAAATGCACCGAAAAAGAAGAAACTGCAAGGGTTACTCAGAGGCTGGTATTGCCAACAAGCTCACCTTGGCAATGGAGATGGTCTGCTGCTCCATAGCTTCATGGATGGCCACCCTATCATCTTCACGCATCTTTTTCAAAGGAGAGGGGGGAAAACGACAGGCCAAGTTTCCATATATGGAAGAAGACAATGCCATTTTGTTAAAATCTTGAGTTATACGTTTTTGAAATAACATTCAAAGTAATAATCAACAATGTGCTGTGTTTTGTGGAAGCTGTGATCTATGTTGCTAGTATATTGAGTAAAGTTGGTAGCTCACTTTCAGCACAAAATAAGTGAATAAACTTTTGAAAATTGCTTTGCTTAAGCCGTCTTTTTTGAGTTACAGACGTTTTCCTATTCTCCATTTCTTTCAACTGAATGCTTATATTTATACACAACCGTCTTCTTAATGTACCTTGAACTTACTATTCCAACCTTAAAACCCAATCAGAACACACACACACCCCTGTACATTTCTTGGCAGCACGACAACAGAGGGTTTTGCTGACCCACTTCATCTGTACCTTGTCAAACTCATCAATGCAAACCACTCCTCCATCAGCCAAGACCATGGCTCCACCTTCTACAAAGAAGCTCCGGGTAGATGGGTCTCTGATCACTGAGGCAGTTAGACCAGCTGCACTGCTGCCTTTCCCTGAAGTATAGACCTGACAGGGGAAAAAATGGGAGACCATGTAAAGCTACTCACAATATTCTGCAGGCCAGATATCCTGCTTGATAGTGACAGGAGACAAAATCTGCTTGCTTCTGAATGGTTCCACTGTTTAACAGCTTTGTTAGTTTATCTTACATTTGATTGGAATGTGCCTTCCTGTAACTTAAATTTATACTCAAACAAGAGAGTTCAGGCCTTGACTTTCTTCTATATGACAAACATGCCATATTGTATATTATTATTATATGTTTATCCTGTCTTCTTTATATATAACTCAAGGTGGCGAACATACCTAATACTCCAGCCTATTTTCCCCACAACCACACCCTGTGAGGTGGTTTGGGCTGAGAGTGACTGGCCCAAAGTCACTCAGCTGGTTTTCACGCCTAAGGGAGGCCTAGGACTCATAGTCTCCG
Organism: Charina bottae; assembly: GCA_023362775.1. Taxonomy (NCBI): domain Eukaryota; kingdom Metazoa; phylum Chordata; class Lepidosauria; order Squamata; family Charinaidae; genus Charina; species Charina bottae. Next base: position 29,478,588 of record JALMGJ010000006.1, on the reverse strand, counting down.
GGTTTCTAGGCCAGCGCCTTAACCACTACACTGGCTCTCTCTATGTCATATCCCTCTCTGTCCATCTTCACTTTTTACTTCTTAGGACACTACAATTACAAAGGCCTTTATTTCCTTAAGCTCTCAGATTAGCCAAGTAGAAACTCTAGACTTAAAAGGAAAATTTGTTAAGGACTCTCCCTTAAGCTCCCTTATCCCCTGGTGCCTGACTTACATTCTTCTTAGTCTTTGATCACTCAGATGGAAGTAGCTCAGTCCCCCCCACTGGATCATCATCACCTCTTAGAACCCACCCCTTGCAATCAGCAGCTTTTCCTAAGTTTATCTTTTCACCCCTCGCAGCATATCGCACAATCTTCCATGTACTCTAATATCAGCACTATTCAGAGTTTATGCAACGAAAATCAGAAAACAAGATGGTTGAGCTTTTAATCTACTGGGATGACAGTAATTCATAATTTTAATAACTAAAATTGTATGTTTTTGATATGCCTGTGAATCAGTTGGTTACTGATTCATTAGATACTTCTATTGTAGTTTCCTTCAATATTTAACTGCCGCACAAGTTACTTACTCCTATGGGTGAGCATCTTTCTACAAACTTTAAGAGCTGAGACTTGGCAGTTCCAGGGTCTCCCATCAGGAGCAAATTAATATCCCCTCTACGAGTCAACCCATCTGGAAGTCTGTAAATTGAGAGAGAGAGAGAGATTGGTCAGAGACTGGAAATAATATGAACTGTTTGCTAGAAAGCCACTCCCTATCAAATTAAAATATCACTGAAGTGACTAGGAAACAGCTGGGGTAATTGCTTGGAGATTTGCAAACAAACATTCTGCACTCCTTATTAACGTCTCATTAATCCCAAAAATATAAAACAAGTCCCCTCACAAACTGAATCTGCAGAGACTTTTCTTTTTTAAACAGAACTTCTGTCTGAGATTCCAACCACACATGCTCCCCTCTACAACTCTATAAGCTCTAACAGCAGAGGTGGAGAAACTTTGAACCTCCAGCTGTTGCTGTGAGTTGCTGATTCTAACATCAATAGCTATCTTTGCTCCTGGCGACGGAAGTAGGGAATTCAGTTCAGAAACATCTAGAAGGCCACAAAATTACTACCTGTGTATTAGAGAATGAAGTTTATAATTCTAGCCAACTGATCAACATTTTCATTGTCTAGGCTCAGCGGTTCTCAAAGTGTGGTCTGGGGGTCCCTGAGACCCCTTCAGGGGGTTCATGAAGTTATTAAATATTTTAAAATTAAATATTGATAGTTATAACCCAGATAAACCAAAGCTCTTTTTTAAAATCATTTTTAAGAATGTTAAGGGATCCCAAGACCAAAATCTTAGAGAACCGGTAGTCTAGCTGTTACTCAACCTCCTATCCCAACTGAGCACAGTCTCTGCTGAGGCAGGGAAATGCTGAGGCAGGGAAATGAGATAATCATACTATTAAAAACAAACAAAAAAAAACCCCTTGGCGTTCATCTAATCGTGCTGATGCTCTTCTCTCAGCAAGACTGTTTTGGTTCCATTTGCCAGCAATAATCACTCAAATTTGCTACTTGAGATATTTTTCCCTTTAAAGGCTGCCTAAGAGTAGTTATTAAGAACATCAAAGCCCAATGGGAACTGGAGATGGAGCAGCTGTATCAATACCATTTCCCTTCCATTCTACTTCAGTGAAAGAAAACACCATGTAACAAAGATAGCTGCTATTTCCTTTTCATGTACTGCTGGGCAAACAGCATTATTCTCTTTTCCAGGAATAGTTATGATAAAGGTATGGAATATCTTAAGTATATAAAAAGGCTGCTTCACAGTAAGACAGAACAAAGATATGCCTGTATCACTTTCTAATTGCATTCCTTGTGATGTTCCCCTTTGCCTCTCTTGCCAATACCTCTTTCGAGAGCCTCCAAACAGCATGCATGCAATTGCCTTCTTGATATCGCTACTACCATAGATGGAAGGAGCAATGCTCTTGGCAATCATCTCATAAATATTGGGCATGGAAGCCAAGTGCCGAAGCTCCTCCTCTTCCTGAGGTGTCACTGAGCCACTGACACTGCGCCCTAGGGAGAGACAAATACTGTAACGTTACTGATTGTCTCTGTCATCACAGAGAAAGAGAGAGCATAAGCGTGCCAAGCCTAGTTTGCAGTGCTGTTCTGATATAATTCTAAGAGATACATACATCTTACCTAATACCTCGTCGGTCATACTGACAAAGTACTATTGAGATAGTACAGCATGACTATTTTGATAAATGCTACCAATCATTTGTATTAAATAGTCAGATTAATATTTATTAAATATTAAATAATATTTAACCCCAGATTAGTATTTATTTCAATCTATGGAGTCCTGGATGCTCTCTGAGCTTGGTTGCTTGCTTGCAGACATTTCGTTACCCGACTAGGTAACATCTTCAGTGCACTTATTTCAATCTGTTATGCACTATATTTTTTTAAAGGCTCCCCCCGCACATTTGTGCAGTTGTGTCCAACTCTAGGGGCCGGTGCTCATCTCCGTTTGTTAGCCAAAGAGCCAGCATTGTCCGAAGACGCTTCCACGGTCATGTGGCCGGCATGACGAGCGCGGAATGCTGTTATCTACCCACCAAAGTGGTACCTATTAATCTACTTGCATTTGCATGCTTTCGAATTGCTAGGTTGGCAAGAGTTGGGGCGAGTGCGGGATCTCACTCTGTCACGTGGGACTAGGGATTCGAACCTCTGAACTTGGGATCTTCCGATCGACAAGCCTGGTGTCTTACCCGCTGAGCCACCAGGTAGAATGGACAAAAAGATGAAGCCAGGAATACCCAGGTCAATATAAAGCACATTCTCTTTCAGCCAGTATGCTCCCTAGCGTATGATCAAATTAACAGGAGGACAAAAAAAGTATGGTGCTATTCAAAATCCCACACAAGACCCAAGCTTCCAAATTAAAACTTTACCTGAGCCTTCCGTGTCTACTTGGATTCCCACCACACGGATGTAGGAGCTCCGTATGCCCACTCCAACATTGCTCCGACCCTTGGTCTTTGTGAGGCCTGCCTTTCTGATTGAGTAAATGCCCATGATGGTAGCTCTGTTCCCAGGGACAACTTTGTCACACAGATATCTGGAACATGAATAGCAAGGATGGAAGAAAAAGCTATTTAAATTGGAACAAAAAGGGCAACTCTTGAACAATGCATATGGTTTTTGCCAACAGCAGGTGCTGCCTGCCCACACAGACCTTGAGCACCATGTAACATGGACAGGAGTCACTAATAATTGTATTTATTCCCATGTATTTTTTTAAAAATCCCGTTTCCCATTTTATGTATTCAAACAACCAAATTCTGTCTTAAGTGTGAAAATGAATGGTGAGACTAGCATCTAAATTTTTTAACCATGGATACAAGATTGTGTTTGGGCCTTTCTACTTGCAAAGCATGGAGTCTCTTGCTGCACCATAGCAAAGAGGCATCACCTGTCACAATAGAGCTGCATGTGTCGAGGCAATTCCCCATGAGGGACAGCGTCGGGAGACTCTTGAAGCTTCAACGTCTGGAAATCCACACATTTACACTTGTCTGGAACAATGAAGTATGGGTCCAAAGGACATTTTGCTAGGTTAGTCTGTTCCCTGAAGTGAAAGGAAAGAGAGTGCAGGTAATATGGGAAGAGCTTATCTGTTTCTGTTTTATAACGTTTGTCTCAATCACTCTCATGAAAATCTAACAAATTTTGGAAATACCAATCCCAAAGGCACCAAATTTGCCCATGGTTATCTAAGACAAACTCTGAATCTCTGTTATCTTGGATGCAAATGGAATCCACATATCCACCAAGCCTTAACCCAAATTCTTGCAATAGTACTAAGAGTTGGCCACTAGAGATTTGAACAATACCAGCCATTTCCCTGATCAGTGTTGCAGTGTTAAATCTCAGATTTCATTGCTGAACTGCATTAAGATGGGATTTTGTTTTACAGTACATGCCACCTTATTTGGGGATTCAGAATTCAAATATTTCTTCTATGAACTCAGTTTATGAGGTTTATTAGAAACATTATAATCTTTCTGGTATACAGGGCAACACTATTTTAACTTATCAGTGCTGACTTCAATGAGGTTCAAATTGCATGTTTTCTCTAGGAGATTGTTCTGTTTTTTTAAAGCTCTACATAATCTTAACCAAGCAAGCCAGTTTGGTCTAGTGGTTAAGGCAATGGGCTAGAAACCAGGAGGCTGTGAGTTCTAGTCCCGCCTTAGGCATGAAAGCCGGCTGGGTGACCTTGGGCCAGTCTCTCTCTCTCAGACCAACAACCCTCACAGGGTTGTTGTTGTGGGGAAAATAGGAGGAGGAAGGAGTATTAGGTATGTTCGCCGCCTTGAGTTATTTATAAAAACAATAAAGGCGGGATAAAATTTAAAGAAATAAATAAATCTTGCAGATGCTTTTCCACTAGAACTCTCACAAAATCTTATTAAGTTGCTGGGGGCTAATGGGAATTAGTCCAAATATCTGGATGACATAAATTTGCCCAACCTTGCCTTAAATGAAAAGAAACAAACACAGTGAAGGCTATAACCTATGCCAGTTATTTGAGAATAATTATAATTAAACTTAGTAGGGCCTGCTAGTGAATACATACATATAGGGGTGTGCTGCAAACAAATACAAAGCAACATAACCGTATGTGTCTACTCAAAGTAAATTCCACTGAAGCCTGAAAGGAACTGTAACCCATTCTCTTACGTGCTGCACTTCCGAGGAAGAGCATATCCTTCCAGGCCTGGACGCAAAGCTATGTTAGGAATTATATTCCGGCAAGTGCGGCATTGGATGGTGATCTTGGTTGCTTTGGCTCTCACAGGAGTTGCAGCAATAATGATTCCTGGGATCTTCACCAGATGTGACATCTGTTCAGACTTCAAAACAAACAAGGAGAAATTACAACCATCATGAAAACTGCAAAAGAAAACATACACACGGAGCATCCAAAGGTCCAGAAATCCAAGTCCGTCTTCCACAGTGACTACAAGTTTTTCATAATGTAATGTTCCAATTTGTAGAAGGTACAAAAAGTACAGAATAAAGCATATAAAAACAAACATGTCATACATATGCCCATATTATTTATTACAACCTAAGAACAGACCTTTGAAAGGGTTCTTCACTTAAATGAAGGTCAGAATGAAGTGTCCCTCTGAATCTGCTTTCTGAAGCCACAAGTTCCCTTTGCTTCTAAGTGTGAAGCATCTGCACTGCTTTATGTTGCACTAAGGTTTCATCTGCAGCAACCTCCTCCAACATTTGGAATAACCAGAAGATTCTGTGCATGTCAGAATTGTGCCTAGTCAACTATTTTGACTGCCTCTTCTGATTTTTGCAAGTGATTTTGAGGCCCCTTGAGGCAATTATATTGCCCTCACAAGAAGTGTGTGTATAATGTTTATTGCATTTATTTATTTATTCCTCACATTTCTTCACCGCCCATCTCGCCAAAGCAACTCTGGACAGTTTACAATCAGATTAAAATAATAAAAGATTAAAATACCATAAAAACAGCTTCATCATAAAAATATAAATATAAATTATAAATTATAAAATGTAAAATCCAAGATGGAGAAACAACAGTCTCAATAAAATTTCTCAGGGCCTCATTAAGGCTCCAACCACCCCCATGATTGGCTATCCCCCCTCCCGCTCCAAGCGAGGTGGCAAAGCCAACTCCCTTTCGGAAGGCCAGGAGAGTGGGGGCCTGCCTCACCTCTGGGGGTAACTTATTCCACAGGGCGGGGGCCATGGCAGAGAAGGCCCTCTTCCTGGACCCCACCAATCGACAATCTCTCATGGACGGGTTCTGTACCATACCCTCTCTGCCTGACCGGGTGGGACAGGTCAATCTAATGGGGGTGAGGCGGTCCCTCCCTGCAATTAATGACTAGTCACAACAAGGTAAATAAATATCACTTTTGTGGTACAAAGCATCTAACTTGTTGAGACAAAAGCTGGCATTGTCCTAGCTTTTATATAGCTTTTCTTTCAAAACAACCTTAGGGTAAACTTAGTAGATCATAACTACAAAGATTCCTTAAGGCAGGCACCAATATAAAGAAATTCTAACCAATGAACTGGAAAGACAAATCATTATGCTTTACTGACAAAATTAAGCTAATAGAGACTTGTATTGCAATACTATAGCAATGCTGGCAAATGAAGAGGGAACCTTCACGAACGTTACAAAACTATAGCTCCAACCTCATTTTTACTGAATCTTTGAAAAATAGCCTATTGCAAATTGAGTCTCTTCTCAACTTGGAAGTTTTCTTGGAAACAGCATGGAAATTATTTGCCATTCGCTTCTTCCAGGATTTTCTTTTTACTTTTCAATCTAAGCTACAAACAGGAGAGTCTGCAGGGTGTGGTCGAAAAATAAAGATGGTGGCCTTCTTAAGTACAATGCACATAAAAAAATGGGTGGAACTTTGATTGCACCTTTCTGGGTGCCATTTTGAATTTTTTTCACCATACACTGCGGACATCCTTGGCTACAGATCTGCAGTTTCCTGGGACCATTCTATCCAAATAGTAAGCAGGTCTGACCCTGTTTAGTTTTTTGAAATCAGCCATGGTTGACTAGGCTGTGCCATCCAGCTGGGCTTCCAGAATCTTGTAAGCATGAAATAAGCTTTTCCTTTCCTAAACAATATAAATTTCTCTTTCTCTCTCTCTATCAAAACACTATAATGCAGTTTTCTTCCACAGCAGTGGGTCCAGCTCACCTTGAGATTTCGGATATTGGATGGATTGGCATCTGATCTGAGCATAACTTGAATATCCTGAAGAGTCTCCTCTCCTGTTGGCCGAGGACGTGTTACTACGTCAGCTACCTCTTTTGCAGCTTCTTCGAGCTGAGAAAGAAATGAAATTGTTTAAAACATAGGAAGACAGATATTCTCTTTCCCTTTTGATAGATGTTTGAGTGGAAAATAACCAACAGCAACAGAACCTAAGTGAGGCTGTCAAAAGGCTTGGGATGTACCCTAGAATATGTGAAAATGTACATCTTAAAAAAAAAAAAAACCAATTGGGCAAAAATAGCTGAAAAAGTAGTCTAATCGTAGAAAAATTAGTTTCAGTTGCAAAAGTAACAATTGGGGTGAGAAGGAAATAATGGAGAATTCTGGAATAGGGCATAGCTAGGTAAGAATATTGTGGAATACTTGTACATAAAAAAAGAAAGGGGATAGCTCAGTAATATAGCACAATCTTTACATGCAGAAAGCCTCAGGGTCAATCATCAGCATTTCTAGGTAGGGCTATAAAAGATTCCAGTTTGAAATCCAGAGGAGTTGCTGTCATCAGTGTAAGCAATACTAAGCTAGAAGGACCAGCAGTCTGAATCTCTACAAGGCACCATCAATATGTGCAACCTTCCACATATTTCTCCCATCCTGAAATTACCAGCTGAAGATGCTCCGCAGGCTGCTTGTATAGATAGTCTGCCAGATCTTCATCAAAGCTTGCCAAATCTTCCATCTCCACCTCAATCCAGTATTGTCCCACATTATAATGACGTTTGAGCTCATCTCTTCCAATAGGGTAGAGGGGAAAAAAAGGACCCATGAATACATTTGGAACAAAATTCACAACCATACACATAGTGGTAGAACTCTAGGACAGGTTAGCTTATTCTGATATACATACCAACACACTAAGGTGTTTCAACTTAAGAAGCTATAAACAATTGTTTAAGTTTACAAACAGAAAAAGGACACCTGTATTTGAAGGTGAAGCCAGTCCGGTCTGTCCCAACACGATACTGCCTTAAAAACTCTTTGAAGCGTTTCTGCAGTTGGGACTTTCGAATTTGCCCTTCATCTGCTCCTGGGTCGCCACCAAAGCTATCACTGTAGAAAATGCCAGGGTCATCAAAACCAGACATGGTGACTCTCTATGAAAAAAACAGAAAGGAGCTTAAAGATACCAAGAAGGTACATTACACAAACATAGCTTCCAGAACTTAAATTAAGTCCAGAGTTGCTGGAAGTTGGGCAGCATATACATTTAATAAATAATAATTATAATTAAGTCAAAGATCCAAACAGTTTATACAGCAGGAAAAAGTGATTTTAAGCATGTGCAAAGTGAATTATATTTCATTACCATACAGCTCTTATCCAAGACAGCCTCTTCTTTCGTATCATTTTCTCCTTTCTCTATGGCAGAAGGGGGGAGTCTATGATCTTCTGTTGCAAAGCAAGAACTCCTAATAATCAGGGCCAAATGAAGAATGATGGGAGCTGTAATTCAGCAACACGAGGGGGCCTCGAGTTTCCTATAACTGACTAACGGGCGGCTTGTGTTTTTAAGCTGAAAAATTTCAGGCAGAAATTGTCCTTTTTTGAAACGCGCATTATTACCAGCCGACTTTGATTCTACTCGACTCAGCCATCTGTGACTTTTCTACAAGTTACTACGCTAGCAGGGGGGGGGGGGGACGGGAGTTGTGCCCAACGCATCTCAAAAGCACCAGGTTGCAAAAGCTGACCTTGGGATGTATGAGAAACGTTTGGAGTAACATTTTTTGAGAAATGATGGGCCGCTAATGAAGATCCCCTCCCGCGAGTTCTGGCTAAACAGCAGCCCAAGATCGACCCAACGCTCCTAAACCATACAAACAGGTACCGCTCTCACACGTGCCCCTAACCCCAACACCCCTCACCTGCTTCCCCAGCCGTAGAGACAACCCCTTGCAAAGAACGTCTCAGTCGCTCGCCAGAACTCCGGGAAAAGTTTTCGCGGCAAAAAAACCCTTCTGCGTCCGCCGGCGGTCACGCGCCGCGCGTTGCGCGCTGTCATTGGCTCAAAGGCAGTAGAGCGTGTAATGATTGGCTCAAAAATCGGTCGTTTAAGCCCACCCTTTCAGGACGCGGGAGAACGGCGGCAGCAAACGCCCAAAGCGATTGGAGGGGACTTAAATGAGATCCCGCCTCTTTACCAAATTTTCCTTTACGGAATTGGTCAGCCGTCCGCTAGAGGAGGTTTTTTGGCGCCAAAGTTCTTGCTTGGAGTGACAAAAGGGAGGGTTTAAAATGGCGGCTGTGGGCGGAAATGGGAGGAGGTCGGCTCGGTTCCTGTTTTGCGAAAGTTATCGTCTCGTTACCGTGTGGACTTGTTGCCCTTGATACCTATGTAAGAAAGTAGTCATGCAAATAAAACTTTCCTTTTCCAACATAGAAGGTGTGAGAAGAGCTATCTGTTGGTTTTGTTTTGCCACTGTCCTAAAGCAAAAGATGGGGGGTTGGGGGAGAGGAAAAGATGGAAAGCAGAATTGGAGAGATGTATCTGCCTGTGACATATATTAGGCCAGTGGTTTTAAAGTATGGTCCTCCACCCCAAGACCGTCTCAGGGGTCCGCGAAATCAAAATTGCCAGCCTATGTTGAAAAATACAATATTAAAAGCCCATCAAGCAATCGTGAGTGTCGGTTTTAATTTTTTAAAATAATTTTATTAAAAGTTTTTTTAAAAAGTTAAAAACTAATACAAACTAATATAAAGTAAGGAAGAAAAAAAAGAGAGAGAAAGCTAAAAGTGCAAGAAAGGGAAAAAAATAGAAAAGAAAACAGATCCAAAAAGTGGCTTCCGATCTTCTTTACAGCAGTTATAAATTTACCTTTTTCTCCAAAGTTACCTCTTGACTCTCTTCTTTCTATAATCTATCCTGTCTAATCATCAAAACCATAAATCATAAGTTCATTTTTTTCTGTTTTCTGCAAAAGGTCCATAAGGGGTAGTCAGCAATAACCGTAGATACTGTCTTTTCTCTAATCAAAGAAGTCAATTTGGCCATCTCAGTGAATTCCATCATCTTCACTAACCATTCCTCTAGTGCTGAATCTTTCCATCTTTGTGCATACAACAACCTCGCTGCAGTTATCATATACAAAAACAAAGTTCCATGACTTTTTTCCAACTGTTTGACCATCAATCCCAAAAGAAAAACCTCTGGTCTCAATTGTATATTGATCTTTAAAATCCTCTGAATCAGTTTATGTATTTGAATCCAAAATTTTCTAGCTTGTTTACACACCCACCAAGCATGATAAAATGTCCCTTCTTGTTGTTCACATTTCCAACATGTAGATAGTTAGATAGTTCATTTTATTACGGTCACTGACCAGTACAAATTAGAACTCTACATAGTAAACACATCGGGCTTTAAAATATATATGCTAACATAGAAACACCTTAAATATCTAAAATATTTTGAATATATTCAATGTCACTTTAAGAACCACCTGCCACTTGGATTTTATTGTATTTTTATTGTAATTTTATTGTATTTGTATTTTTATTACTGTTTTTATTGTATATTGTTGATATTTTGCTGTGCACCGCCCAGAGTCCCTCCTTGAGGGGGAGATGGGTGGTTTTAGAAATTCAACAAATAAATAAATAAATAGTGTAAATTTCAATCCTTTCAACCACATATTTTCCCATTGTTCCATCTGTATATTATAACTAAAATTTTTAGCTCACTTTATCATGCATTCTTTCACTTACTCTTCTTCTATTTCAAATTTCAATATAAGCTTATACGTTTTAGCAATTGCATGTTCGTTTGTATGTAATTCCATTTCAAACTCAGTCTTTCAATATTCAAAACCATAAATTATTTTGTCTACTTTAAATCTTTCTAATAACTGTAAATAAGAAAATCAGTGGCAACTATGTCCCTTTGCCATCAGTTCTTCTCTTGATTTTATTTTGTATTCCCCTTGACAAAATTCTAGTATCTCACGATAAGTTAGCTATTTATTATAATAACCCTATTATTTCTCGTCTATAAAATGCTTCTTGAGCTGAGAGCCACAAAGGTGTTTTGGGGCACAACCTGGGTTTGTATCTATTTCATATTCTCAATATGGCACGTCTAACTTAATGATTTTTAAAATCCACATTAACCTTGACTTTGTTGTGCCACTCTGTGCTACCTATATTAAATAAATAAAAAATGAATCCTGCTTGTTCTGTTGATGGTTTTTGTTTTTTGTTTTTTCTTTATTGTGTATTTATGTTGTATGCTGACTAGAGTCACACTGTCTGAGTTAGGTGGCCTTATAAATCTTGAAATAAATAAATATAAATGGCCGTGCAGCTCCTCTTTTCCACCTTGATACACTCTATGGAAAGAAAAAAGATGGGGTGGGAAAGGAAAGGAGGGTAGCAAGTGGAGGATAATGGCATGTGAACCTCTGTAGAACTCCATGGATGCTGTAGGTGACTGTTGAATAAAAGATTCACCTGGAAGCATTTTCAGGTAGAATTTTACATTGGAAAATTCCATTAAAAGATTGCAAGGCATTTTCTTGGTCTTGCTGTATGAGATTTTTTAATTGTCTGCATAACATAACAACCTTGGCATACTTTCATTGCTAAGTAAGTGTTCTAATTTCCTAGGAAACATTAACAGGGTTTGTGCAATCACATTCGGTTGTTTGTGTAGTTTTGGTTTGCTGTGTTGTGCAAAACCAGCCGTTATGAGTGTATAAATTGATGGCCGTTTTGCATGAGCTTGGCCAATTTGATTTAATCAGACAAGTACTGGTAGACCTTGCTTAACGACTGTCCTGTTTAGCAACTATTTGAAGTTACAACGGTGCTGAAAAGTAACTTTATGACCAGTCCTCGCATTTATGACATTGTAGTGTCCCACAGTCACGTGATTGGCATTTATGCTCTTCACAACTAGCTTCCAACAAGCAGAGTCAATGGAGAAACTGGCAGTAAAATCGCAAGTCCTAATCACATGATATCTTGCTTAGCGTCTGTGTCACTTAGGAGTGAAGTTGCCAGTCCCAATTGTGGTCACTAAGCAAGGATTATGTATGGCTAGTGCAGTGCAGTTGCCAAAGTGTTGGACTACGACTGGGGATACCAGGTTTGCAGCCATGGAGGCTACTTTGGTCAAATCACTCTTTCTTAGCCCAGGGTTGTTCCTGTGTGGGTAAAAAATAGGATGCGGGAGCACTCTGTACACTGCCTTGAGCTCCTGAATGAAAAGCAGTATATAAATCCAATAGACAGAATAAATAATTGTGTTGCTTGAAGCCAATGACTCTGTGGAGGAGTGTGATGGAATGTGAGGGTGACCATGGAAGACAGGGAATGATCAGATCATAGCTTTCCAAACTGTGTGTCGCAACACTTTAGTGTGTCGCAACACAGAGTTTAGTGTGTCACGACACAACCTGGAAGCGGCGGTGTGTATGGCGGCGGCGGCAGCGACGGCAGCGGTGCGCCATCAGCGCTTCCGCGTTTTAGTGGAAAACACGAGGCCGCTGCCGCCGTACACACCGCCGCGCGCCCCTGTGCCACCATTGCTACCGCCGTTGGTGTGTCGCCAACGGCGGCAGTTTGGAAAGCACTTGATCAGATAAATGAGAAAAAAAGAGTCCACGATAGAGTAACAGTCAAAGGAAGAAACTTAGGAAGGACCTGCCCTAACCACTCAGGCAGTAAATAGGGAGGGTGAGAGATTTGTACCTTCAGACTTGCAAGATTCTGTTAATGTAGCCTTAAAATAAAGTAGAATTACTTCATCTTGTTTCCTGTCTGGTTTACCTGGGAGGACCAATCGAAGAGAATATTTGTAGCTCAGGGTTGAACTGGGGAGTCTTTGGTGCTCTCTGAGCCTTGTTGTTTTCATGCAGACGTTTCATTGCCAGGCTAGGCAACATCTTCAGTGCGAAAAGGGAGTGGAACTTGCTGTCTGTTTATATACCCTGGCTTGTCCTGCCTGTGTTGGTGGGGGTCTTGTACTCTCCTTGGTAGTTCCTTGATTGGGCTGTTGTGTGCTGTTTGGGTGATTGACTGAGTTAATAGTTCCTTGATTAAGGTCTATTGTGTTGTTTGATTGCTCCTCTGCTGCTAATCTTGCTGTTAATCTATGCATATCTTGTTGTTGATTGCTGGCCCAGGGGTGTTCTGGTCTTCTGGCTATTCTATTGTCTCTTATGAATGGTATGTAAATGTTGTTAACCTCTATGTGTCTGAAGACATGATGAAAACTCCTTAATCTCACAACACATGGACAGACTTAACCATACTTTCAACTGGGAAACTGTGAGCATATTAGACCAGGCCAAATCCAAAAATGCTAGAGAATTCCTGGAAGCTTGGCACTCAGACAAAGCAGCCATCAACAGACACATAGAGGTTAACAACATTTACAGTACATACCATTCATAAGAGACAATAGAACACCCCTGGGCCAGCAATCAACAACAAGATATGCATAGATTAACAGCAAGATTAGCAGCAGAGGAGCAATCAAACAACACAATAGACCTTAATCAAGGAACTATTAACTCAGTCAATCACCCAAACAGCACACAACAGCCCAATCAAGGAACTACCAAGGAGAGTACAAGACCCCCACCAACACAGGCAGGACAAGCCAGGGTATATAAACAGACAGCAAGTTCCACTCCCTTTTCGCACTGAAGATGTTGCCTAGCCTGGCAATGAAACGTCTGCATGAAAACAACAAGGCTCAGAGAGCACCAAAGACTTACCTGGGAGGGCTGACAAGGAGCTACGAGGCTAGAATTAATGTAGGATATGCAGAACCCTTATGAGGATTGGTAGGAATAGCCATGGGTTCTACTTTACAGATGATTATCCTACCTGAAGAACAATCCATTACAAGTCTAATTTAGTGAAAGATGTGATATAAATATAATAAATAATATAATCTTGAATTAGTTTTCCCATCCTTTAAGGATGGGAATTAAAATTAGCATTTGATACTGAAATCCTTTATTCTAAATATATAAATTCACTGAAATCAAGAGTGCTACTCAATAGCTAAAGGAGTTAAGAATTAAAGACTAGTATTCCATATCTGTACCCTGCATGTTTGTGTCCATAGAGGACCTTTTAATAATTTTTAATGGATGTGAGCATGAATACGATGCTGGTTTGAAATTAACCTAGAAGAGATCAGTATGGTTATCTATGTGAGACTTTAGTAATATCATTGTTCTTTCTAGGAAATAAAAATATTCTTGTGGGTTAACTCTACATATACTAGTAATATAGTTCTTGATACCTGAGCAACTGCTCCTACCTGGTGTATTTTAAGCTTTATTGTATTTTTCTGTGTAAATATATTCTAGACTTAAAACAAACCAGAACAAAATGCATTTTTCCTGAACCTGTCTAAAATTTGATAAAGTAACTCTTCTTGAGATAGCCAAGGACATTAGGGCAATAAACCTTTGATAGGCATGAACTATTGGACTTTAAAAGCATAAACAGCTTTTATAGAGATCACGTTATGTCTTTCCTATATACACCTTTTCAATATTGACTTTTAAAGGATTTTATAATAGTTGTGGTACTGAGTGATTTAATTATCTTGCCTACACAGGGATAAATTAGCTTTATGACAGAGCACTGGTCAGTCAACTTCTACCTAGTATCATTTATATGAGTCAGCAGGGAAAGGCAAACACTCTTCGAACAATCTGACAAACACAAAAAAGTACACAGTTGAGTCAACTCACAAGGAGCTTTAATGAAAGTATATATAACTTATAAAGACAAAGTACAAGTACAAGGCTATATTATTCTATTTCTGAAAGTACATTGCTAAGGCACATCTATGTTTTAAAGTAATAGAAGTGTGTTGCATAAAGTCATAGTCTGAGCACTCTATTGTGTTTTAGGACAAACAAGCAAGACAACATATACTGTATACAAAATAAACACTGGACAAAATATCACAGCATGATTTATTCCTCACATATCCCAGATGGCAAGTTATCATGGCTTCTTGCTGGTTTAAAGGCATGCCATACAGTGGCATTTCAGGGTCTTTAGAGAAATGTTTCTGACACAAACATCTTCAAAAAACCGTTGGTAACAACAATACCTAGAACTGGAGAAATAGCCCGGCTCAGCTCTTCCAGCCTGAGAGACAATCTACATCTGTCATCCTCAACTAAAAAATGTGTATTAGTTCAGGATTAGGCAAGTAGTACTAAAAGTGCTTAAGTTCCTTTCTGTTCATATGGCATACAAGCCCACAACAACTGTTGTTGCTAAGAAGAAAAAAGCGAGAGTCCAACGCAAGAGTGGGTTGCTGGGCAGTATGCCTGTATGCTTCATCTGTGCTTGGCCACTTCCCTTTGAATCTGTGTTAAGAAAACAGAAGTTGTTCAGAATGAAAACCAGTTTGAAAGATTGTATTTCTAGATCATTAAGTACTGTTCTAGTCACATCGCTAAATACCCTGACATAGTATGGAGCATAGTAGCTCTGCAAAATAAATGAGCAACATGATAATATTATATTACAATTGTGTGGATTTAAATTGCATGGTAGGTAACTATTTGGTTGTTGTAGCTTTCGAATGAATTACTTTGTGTGGGGCGGGCAGGGGGAGGAAGGAATACACAACTAGTAAGCAAGAATGTCCATGAAAAGATAAATGTAGTCTTATAGTTATGCACTCAAATATATGAGCATAAATCTGTGAAACAATAGTGTCCATAACAAGCCACATTGGTATCAACATGATAATATGTGTATTGTGACATCATCACAGAAATGATGACATTATTCAATTGCATCATGGCATCTGACAAGTTGTGTCATTTACATAAGGACATCATGATGCCCCTGTCATTTTCTTCTCTGTGGATTATTTCTGGACATGTACGGTAAAATGTTCTTTGATAATCATCTTTCTTAACTTATAGTACAACTGTAAATTAATTTTCTATCTTTATCATATTGCTAATTGAAATTGATCCATGTTTCACATATGGCCAGCATAATGTTCAATCATTACCAAACTTAGATACTTAAGATGCATATGGGAAGGGTGGGTGGAGATGGGAGCTGTGAAAATAATTCCAAGATGGCATATTTTTACAATATATACTGATTTTTCAATCATCCCGCTGTGGATACATCCAGAATAATGATCAACAAGAAAATAAATTACAAAAGATAGTGAAAATTAAGGAATCATTATTCTTCTCATTGCAATTTCAAGAGCAATCTGAAAGTTAAAATAATTTCTTACTCTGTGTTCGGTTGTTTCCTGTTGTGTGAAAATCTAATTTGGATTTCTCATGGTGATTGTTCTGCAGAAGCTTGCCTTGATTCACCAAACTTTGCAACTCCTGAAACACCTGAGAAAAATTAATCACAGAATAGATTAATTGCTGAGAAGTATTCTCTTTCTTCGTTCACGGATTCAGATTTTGCAAGACTCATTTTAAGAAATTTAGAAAGTCTTCTCTATCTTCCAGTCCTCCTACTTCAGTATGTCTTTTAATATGGGAAGCAACATAGAAAATGAATGTTTAATATGTTCAACCATGGCCATCTACTTTGCATTATGAATATGAAACACTACAAATCTAGTGCCTAGACAAATATGAAAATTTGGTCCTTCATGTGGATATGTCTCTATCCATCTGTAGGTAAAGAAAATGTCTTTGCAATACCAATAACATGGAGAAGAAAAAGAGGGCTCCAACTCATGTCTCCTAACCAAATAAATAATATTTCATTTGTGTAATGCTTGCAGAACTCAGGCTTAGAATCAACAATCTCACACCATACTAGTGGAAAACTGTTTTACTAAAAGTTACTACAATTACAAAAAGAAAGTTGCTACTGACAAAAGCGCGCGCAACGGACACTGATATATGGCCCCATATACCACCCCCCTGTTCGACCACTCAGATGGTACTTCCGGGTCTTCAGACAACGCTGACGCCGCCCTTGGTAGACAGCAGTCTCACGTATGCCAGCACGGCCTCTTCCCCTGTTAACTCTTTCCATGTCATTATCTCCGACACGAAGCCCAGAAGCTTTGAATCGGAGACCATGACAATTTGTAACAATGGGATTTGAACTTTCATCAGTATGGGAAAAGTATTGGACCATGAGACTATCAATCAATTACATACACATTTAATTTTAAATTCTGTACGCCTCTATTACTGGAGATAATGTATAGCCACAATGATTAATAGACTTTCCCTCCATCAATTTTTCTAATCCCCTTTTAAAGATGTCCAGGTTAATGACCGTCACCACACCTTACAGAAATGAATTCAACAGTTAACAATACATAATATGGGGATGTATTTTTTAAATCTGTCTTGAATCTTCCAAATTTCACCTTCATTGGCTGACCCAAGATTCTAGTATTACAAGAGATTGACTGCACCATGGTTTCCTCTATTCAACTTTTTATTCTGAGATAAAGAGGCCCATACACTGTAGCCTTTTCTCAGTGGAGCTGCTGTAACTTCTTTGTCCTTTTCTGCAATATTCTTTGAGGTATAATAGCCTGATAGTATTTTAATAATGTTTAATTGATATAAAATGGTATATAAATATAGGGAAAGAAGCCAGGCTGAAGTTAAATGGAGAGAGAAGGTAATCAAACAATTGCCTACCCACAGATCTCAAGAAACAACCATTTTCGAAAGATTTGAATACTTCCATCTTTATTTTCAAAAGGGGAGTTCCTCACTTGGAAAAAATTAACCAAATTAGTTTTCAGGGGACCTGCTGCAGCATTTTAAGAATATGGTAATATGTTAATTAGCTATTATTATTTGGACTGTTTGATTCTAATAAATAAGTTTGTTTGATTTTTTGGGAGGGTTAGGGTTAATTTTAAAAGCATCTTAAGCTTTTAAAATGCAACAAACTTATTTCTGCCATACCCAACTCCAGCATCATGATCATATTTAGTTTTTTCTTATGTTTTTGTTCAGTATTAAGCCTAAGGAAAAGATCTGTGAAAATCAAAGCATCGTTCAGCCTGTTGTTATTGATTGTTCCTGATAAAGAAGGTGATACTTCAATGTCCCTGATAAAACAGCAATTAATGTTTAAGTAGGAGAATTGTCATGGTCAATGTACTTCTTAAAATTACTTATTTCTTGGGCTTGTGAGAACGAAATATAGGTAACTAATTACTTACTTCAATATTCAACAGGAAAGAATTTCTGGCCTCTTCAACGATTCTCTCATTAGTAGCAGAATCCGTGGGGATGCTGTTCATCCGAGCTCTATAAAGCTGTTTGAATTTGCTTATGTTGGTGATTCCAGAGAAATTGAAGAAGGACAGTCCTTTTCCAGTATTGGGCAGACTGAGTGATTTCTGGGCAATCTTCTTCAGAATCTGGCCACCAGACAGATCTCCCAAGTATCGGGTATAAGCATGGGCCACTAAAAGTTCAGGTTCATACTGGCCCACATGATGTAGCCTATACACATATTTCTGAGTTGCCTCATGACACTGGATGTCCTCCTTCCATGAGGGGCCATAGAAATATTCCAGATCATCTTCCAGTGCAGCTGTGCGATTCAATTCATTGGGGAAATAAACAGGAGCGTAGACTGGGTTGTCCATATTCCGTTCAGACTCTTCCTCCAGAGCCACATAGATGTAATACAGAGAAGCCAAATAAAGCTAAAACAAGGACAGTGAGGAAAAGAAAAACTGAGTTCCAAAATCTCCCTTCAGTCATACATAATTTTTATAGTGCATTCAATTTGCTATTTAGATTCACCTTTCTATAAAAAAATAGCCATAGTGGTTATAATTTGCCCATGATTTTTGGATTCCAATTATAGTTGGAAATGGTTCCTATGAACCAGTTCACTTTTGGTAGCATTTGATGTCTGGCCAGTTTTATTTGATGGTCTACAAATTGTGTTCAATCATGTCATGTCATTTGGAAGGTTCAGATGTGACATTTTATATTGGAATCCACTTATCTAGTTGTATTTAGGTTTCAAAAGCTTCCTTAAACAGTTTAAATGCAGTAGGGTTGCCTCATTGATGTGAGGAAAAGATGTGGGACACTGTATGTATCAAATTTTATTGGACTTCACTTATTAACCATTTGGTACCCAATTATAGACATTGTGCAGGAAATACAGTATAATTGGTTTCCCAAAACCGCATGTGTACTAACAGATTTCAACACTGGGAAAGACTCAACATACACTGGTAACATTACTGATAAAATCAGTGGGTTGAAGCTAATAATGCCTTGTGCTAGTGAAAAAAGTTTCCAGTGATCTTCGTTATCCATTGTGGCTTTCCATGTCATATTCCTACTGCTCCAAAGGCTCTCCCCGTTAACTTTGGGAAAGCTTTGGGATGCTACAGTGGATAAGACAAATCAGAGACAAACTAGGGCGTCGCTTTATACAAGCGTTATTTTCTTAAAGTGCAAAGTCGCCACTGGATACAGCCGTTTTTAAAATTCACATAAACTTTTTATTTTAGAAAAAACGTGTTATTTTTCCACTGCCGCTTTATGGTTTTTGATAAAATACTTTCTATTCTACATTTGGTCAGAAAAACAAAACTAGGTATCTTTTAAATATTAACCAAGTTCCAGGAAAATATTTGTTTAGATGTGGTAAAACAGCTAGTTTCACAACAATTTGAGGAAAATATTTGGAGGCTATAGGAGTGTTTTCACTGAAATGAGGAGTACTATAAAATGGCTGAAATATACAAATCAGGGAAGGAAGCTGGCTGCAAGATTGTCATCCAGTCCCAATGTAGACTCTGGAGCTATTGGCATGTCCACATAGCAATTTCCTAGGGTCTTAGTTTGGCCTCCAGTTTTGTTAAATTTTAGCACTGTTTTAGCTATTTCCATTTTCCACCCCAGGTTTTGTACTCTTGTTATGTGGCTTGAAGACACTCATGTGAGAGGTATGGGTGGAACAAAGACATCAGAGAGTATAGATTGTGAGTTTGCCAATCATAGTTGTTAGAATTTCCCAAGGAGTTTGCCTGTATTTGTTGATGTACAAGTCTTCCATTTATTTACAGTATGTACAAGTCTTCCATCAACTGACACTACAGTATGATACTTTCAGACTACAACAGAATGCATACTTAGAACAATATAGTGTATTAGAGCTTTGTCCCACACATTTTAGAAGCATCTTCCTTCTCAGTGTATGCTCATGTGCACTTAGTGTGATAAAAATTTCCTCAGCAATGCCATATCTACTACCAAGTAGAGCATCAAGTATGTGTAGGAAAAGGCTCTCATTTTTTTCCTTTAGTGATATGTATTTTTCTTAACAGGACTGTCATAACTCAGCCTTCATCAACTTTGTGCTCTCCAGATGCATGTGTCTCCAGCTCTATAATCTAAACCCAGCATGACAGTACCAAGTTGGGAAAGTTTGTTGAATCTGTGTTGAGGTTAGTGTCCAGATTGCTAATTTGTAATTTCCTCTGTTGCATTTCTTTTTCTTTTATTTCTATTATTATTATTATTATTATTATTATTATTATTATTATTATTATTTTACTGTCTTTTGTTTTTATATTGTGAGTTGCCTACTTCTCAAAAGCAGCATGAAATGCTGATCATCCTAAAACAGTAGAACAGCCATAGCCACTGGGATCACTCCCCAAATATCAGGGTTCAACTCCTACAATTCCCAACCTACATAGCTGCTTGGCTGGCTGAAGATAAAAAAGTAATAGTCTAACAACTTGAAGATTCTCCTTTGGGTAGGTTGCGATAGCTGCTAGGTGAGAATTAGGGAAAGGGAGAACTGAGAAAGGTTGTGGTTGAAGTTGCTGCTTAATCAGTAGTTATAAAAGGGGTAGTGAATCTCTGTCAGCTTTAGGAGACAATTTTAATACAAAATTTAATATATTGCTATTTTTTCTGGAACCTCTAAGAGAAAGCAGTTTTAAAATTCATATACCATGCAGTTGATTATCTGGAATTCAACCCAAGGTTCTTTTTAGTTCTCAAGATCTAACTTTATACTGTATATCAAGATATATTGGTGCATATTGAAGGAGAAGAAGACAACAATGTAGGGATATGAGATGACCCAAATCAGCTACACTGGGGAAGAAGATATTTAATAATTCTTCCTTTCCCAGATAAAATCTTTCTGGTTTACTATTACTATTAATCCTTCTGGGTGGAAATGGCAAATATCTGTAGTGAATCACTGTAACTTCCCCACCTCATTAACTGGTAATCAGCAACTTTGGGAGAAAATTTCATTTGGGGAAAATGGAATATGCTGTTGTCCTGATTCTATTTGCTTTCTCATTATGTATTCTTAAGCCGTAAAAAATGAAGAGATCCCATCATAACATACTGCATCATATACTGTATAATTTAGACCTAATGTTACACATGCATAGACACATACTGAATCTCATTTCCATTTTCTCCAGGTAATAATGGGGTTTTGAATGATTTAGATCATAGCTTTCCAAACTGTGTGTCGTGACACAATACTGTGTCGCCTGTGGGGCCCAGGTGTGTCGTGTCAAAACCCGGAAGGGCTGATGGCGCACTGCTGCGTGCACAGCGGCAGCGGGGGGCCATCAGCTCTTCCGGGTTTTTGCACGGCACACCAGGACACTGCTGCCGCCACCACTGCGGCGTGCAAAAATCTGAAAGCGCCGTGGTGGCGGCGCACAAAAACCCGGAAGTGCCGCCGCCGCGTGCGAAAACCCGGAAGCCCCGCGGTGGCGGCGCTTCCAGGTTTTTCTTTTCCAAGTTTTATTAAAGTTTTGAAATATACAAAGTTAAAAGTTAGAAATAGAACAGAAATGGAAATACAAATCAAAGAAAGAAAGAAAAAAGTGTAGAAAAGTAAAAGAAAGAAAAAGAAAAAGACATAGAAATTAGTCGACTTCCGATCTATCTATGGTCATAGGAATAAAAAAAAAGATTCTTTTTTTACATGCTAGCTTTAGATATAGTATTCATATACATTTCTTGTCTAATATATTTTGCTTCTATATAATATAATCGTCAAAACCCCATGCAAGCTTTGCTCCGCCTGCTTTTTGCAAATAGTCTATTAATGGTTTCCACTCTTTAAGATAATAGCGATTTGAGTTTTCTTTTAATAAACATGTCAATTTATCATTTTCTGCCATATCCATTAATTTTAACATCCATTCTTGTATCGTCGGTAAGATTTGATTTTTCCAATTTTGTGCATAGTCTTGCTGCTTGCGGCGCTTCCAGGTTTTTGTGTGCCGCCGTAGCGGCGGCGCTTCCAGATTTTCTCATGCGCTGCCGTTGGTGTATCGCCAACGGGAAAAGTTTGGAAAGCCCTGATTTAGATAGTTATGATGTGTCTTGTTTATACTTTCCTCTCACTCAATCAAGTGGACTAGAGATCAGCCAATCAGCAAAGAAAAAGAGTCTGAAGAAGTACTAAACATTTATTTGCTAGATGCATTTTGGTCAATTGAGTTTAGTCTCCAAGAATTTTTTTAGTAGTGCCATCAGTTTCATTTTACTTTAGTACTATGGTACTGCCATACTTTTTCCCCTGTTGATTTTATTAATTGTGTTCCTGCTTCCCGGCATTCCATTATCCATTCAGTACTTACACCTAATGATTATTTCTAACTGGTTCTACTGGAAGATGAATACTCAGCTACTTAGGCATTTCTTTGGTTACCTAGCACTAACAGATCTGACACACTGCTAAAATGCATAATATGTTCACATCGAAAATGAACCAGGGAATTGTGTCCTCCCATCTTCTATACTGCAATTCCAACACAAAGCCGTATAGTATGATTTACTAGTTTCCCTTCTTTTTTCTTTAGGGGTTCATCAATTCACTTTAAATATAATATACAAATATAACAAAAATGTATAATGTGTGACTTCTTGTTGAATATACATTATAGGGTTGCTATGGTGTAATGTTTTTGTAGTATTAGAACAACAATATTTACTAGCATAGTAGACTTGTCTGTCAGGTTTTTCCCCTGATCATGGGGTAATTTTTCCTTGATTGTTTTCTTTTTCTTTTTGTTAATGTGTTCATGTAGCTTATTCTATTTGCAGAATTCCTATATTTTCAACCTTTTATAAAGTTGCATATTCTAATGAGTTTCCTCTTCTCAAGCAAAATGTATGTACATCTCAGGAATATCTTGAGCCCAATATTTGGGTTGTGCCTTAACTATAACCAACATTACACTTCTAAGTGCACTGAGGAATAAGTTCTGCTGAAAATTATTTCTGAATAAATGTATTTAAGATTGGTATACCAGCCTTGTTTATACTTAGGGAAAGATAAAACATCTGCTTAAATCAGTTACAGTGGAATCAATGGAAATGAAATGTACACAAAATTACTTAGATCAATCATAATTAAAGAGAAGAGGGTCAAAGTCAGAAGAGGGATGACTTTAGGCTTGTGTCTCTATTTTATTTTTTATATTTTATTAAAACACTAAGATCCATAAATTCAAGCCAGATGCAAAGTAGTAGTTGGCAGAAGTGGCTGTACCACTAAAGTTAATAAATAATGTATATTTCAACACATACTCATCCTGGAATTTATTTTCAGTAAGATAACTGATTTTTTTTCTTTCAGTTTTTTTTCTCACACAAATCTCCGCACTCTTTTTCCTACATGGTTCTTTATGCTTCTCGGGGAAGGCTAGAGCCTTGAAGGATTTGGGTTTCTAAAGTAATTTGAGTTAATCTGTGTCTAAGATAATAAACTGGTACAATTTTCCTGTACACACAGTTTCATTATACTGTTACCTACAGCTTAATTTGCAATCTACCCATAAATCACTGCTCCTCCAAAATCAGAAAACATGTACCTTAAATTCATGAAGTGACACCTGCCCCTTTTGGAAAATCTTCATGAATTCTGTATTTTCTGCCTCTTCATGAACATCTTTGGTGCTTTCCTTCAGGGCTTCTGAAAGGTCCTGAAACTTTCTATTGAGGATATGAAAGAAAGGGGGTGGGTTAGGGTAGAATCAGGGCTAAGGAATTTCTCATTAGTCCTTTCGCACAGAAGTTAAGTTGGCAATCTGTAGGAAAGCAGAGAAGAAGAAGAAAAGATGAGCATCCTTTCTAGAGAACAACAAAAGGACCTCTCCATTCTTCAAAGACAAGATACTGTTCAGATGCAAAGTTAGATTTCTTCAGACAAAAGAGAGTTTGGGAAATGTTACAGATATCAGACTAAAAGATCACACATCAGGCTAACATTTAGAATGGAATCAGATTGGTGGATTACAATCTATTTAATCATACAAAGTTTTCTCCTCAGGGTCACAGAGGCAAATTATCCAAAGAAATACTGACAACCCTAATGCGGAACATCTGTCAATTGAGAAAAGTACACGTTGAATTTCTATGAATGTCTTAAAGCCCATACTCACCCTTCAGTGTGCTGGGCCATTCTTCCCTTTTTCTGTTGCTTGCTATCCCTTCTTTCGCCTTTCTGTTGGCCTTTGGCTTCCTTCTTTCCAGTGGATGAGAGGCTCTTGAGTTAAGCAGCCCTTCTCCCTCATTTTCCCCTTTATACTCTTACTGTGAGGTCACGTGCTCAGCCAGAAAACATCTGACCTCGCAAAGCATACAGTTCTCTTGCAACATGTACACCTTTTTCGCCACTCCCCATCACTAGAGAAGCTCAGCCCTTTCCTTTTTTTCCCTCCTGCATAGGGAGGGGGGAGGAGAAGTCACCCGATGCGATGCATCCCGGCTTTATTGACAACTAAGCACAACAGGATGTCAAGAGACTTCTCTGTAAAGAATGCTGGGCATTTTGCCCAGTCTGATTAACCATTTCACTCCACAGAGCCAACCAACTCCTCTTTTCAAATATTAGTGGTAGCATTTGTTTTTATACATAACCTGGATATAAAAAGAATTCAAAAGAGGCATGCAATGTATATCATATTTTTGCTCCTTGATGAGGGGATAATCTTACTGGCAGCTGAAGTGCTTTGATATACTATATGTAGCAGTGGGAAACTCATGTTGTTGGGGATTCTCCAAGCCTGCTGGCACAAAGTTCTGCCACTATAGATCTGCTGGTTGGATTTGGTCAGATGCGCATGGGAAATCCAAGGATGCTTGTTGGTGGCTGAGTGTGGATCCGCTAGAACCAAATCCTCCTCGTTCCCCCACCATATGCTCTCAAACTGTGCAAGCTTCTCGTAGGATAAATTTCTCCCCACTATAGTCAACGAGAGGGAAAAATAATGCCCTGCACTTCCTGCCTTGGTTACAGTGCACTTGCAATCCTTCTTTTGCATGATGTGTGGAGCCACACTTATCTATGGAGTCCATGATGCTCACTGCCATACATCAGAAACATCTCAGAAACTACTAATAGACTGTTACAACCACACGGCATCACTGTAGCACACAAACCAACCAAAACCCTTCAGAACATCGTAAGTAAACCAAAAGACCCAGTAGCCCAAGAAGAAAAAACAGGAGTTATCTACAACAAACAGTGTAAGGACTGTAACAGCCACTATGTAGGACAGACTGGCAGAAGACTAGCAGAACACATCCATGAACACCAACTAGCAGTCAGAAGACATGATGAAAACTCCTTAATCTCACAACACATGGACAGACTTAACCATAGTTTCAACTGGGAAACTGAGCATATTAAACCAAGCCAAATCCAAAAATGCTAGAGAATTCCTGGAAGCTTGGCACTCAGACAAAGCAGCCATCAACAGACACATAGAGGTAAACAACATTTACATTCCATTCATAAGAGGCAATAGAAAAGCCAGAAGACCAGAACACCTCTTTGCCAGCAATCAACAACAAGATATGCAAAGATTAACAGCAAGATTACCAGCAGAGGAGCAATCAAACAACACAATAGACCCTAATCAAGGAACTATTAACTCAGTCAATCAACCAAGCAGCAAACAACAACCCAATCAAGGTACTACCAAGGAGAGTACAACACCCCCACCAACACAGGCAGGACAAGCCAGGGTATATAAACAGAGAGCAAGTTCAACTCCCTTTTTGCACTGAAGATGTTGCCTAGCCTGGCAATGAAACGTCTGCAAGAAAACAACAAGGCTCAGAGAGCACCATGGACTCCACAGTTCAACCCTGAGCTACAAATATTCTCTTCGATTGGTACTCTTATCTATGTGGCATTTTCATTGGAATACTCTGGGCAGGTAAATAATTTGCCAGGTCAAGGCAGAAATCAATAGTTCTATTAATGGTATACTAAGATAAACCTGTTTATCTGTGGCAGGACAGGGCAATCTGCAGCCCTCAAAATATCCTTTGCAAGTGACCAGCTCTGACTTCTGGCAAAAATAAGCTTTTTCTCTTTTGTCAGCCTTCTGGTTGGGGAAGGAAAGGAAATCTCATAAAGAAAGGGGTCCAAAAACAATGAATAGTGGATGACTGTCAGGTTTTGGCTCTGTCCCCCATCCTGGCAGGTAGCACCCAACAATTACCCATGAAGAAACAGAAAAATGTGGCTATGACTGGTTTACTCCAGCAATTCCATTGGGAATGCTGAGGTCCTTGGGTGTTGAAAAGTAGAAAATGGTCAGTAGAAGGTGTCCATTGTCATTTGTTTTAGCTTGAGAGGCAGACATACGGAGTCCAGGAAAGAGGACCTACTTATGCTGACACTTCACCTGACAGCCTAGCTTCTTCAAAATGTCACTTTTCTTCAACCAGCCAAATTGTTCCAGATCATCATGACAAATGGCTTCCACTCTTTGGTTTCCCCTATCTGGTTACATCATCACTGTATTTATTCTGACATGTAAGATAAAACAATTCTATAACAATAAAGAGAGAGGTCACAGTTTTAATACTATCTACCAGACTGAGGAGTCGTCTTCTTGTGTGATGATATAATGAGGCACCACAGAGGATGATGACTGTTAATTGTCCCTTGTGATGTGTACTATGTGGGCCTTGTAGCCAGGGATTCTGGAGAAAGTCCACTCTAAGAAAGGAAAAGAACTAGAAATCTCTAAGTGACAATTCTCCCCACAGACCATGAGAATCATCCACTGGGCAGTTTTAGGAACCAAAGCTGCTCAGAGAAAGCATCTTGTCATCTAAGGTATCCTGTTGCTATCATCTATCTAATCATCATCATCATCATCATCATCTCAAATCCTTTGGTATCATAGTGGTTTCACTATTTCAATTAGTAGGTCAGAAACGCAGCATTATAAGAAACTGTAGCATAAGTCTGTGATGTCATAAAGACTCCACATATATCAGAGTTTAAGACCAATTTATTACTGTCAAGATGATCTTCGGGACAGGGATAGGATTTTTTGTTTTGTTTTTTGGATCACTAAGTTCTCTCCAAATGGCTGTCATGATTGGGACTTACCTATCCACAAAATGGCTACTATGTTACACATGGCCTAGTCACAAAATAACTATTTCCCAGAAAGCCATTTCTGGCCCTTATTTGTTTAATTAAACAAGGAGAAGAAAAAGAAAAGAAAAAGAAGGAAAGGAAAATAATTGCTCTTTTCCATCCCATCTAGCTCTATATCTTATCTCTGTCTTTTTCTTTTTCTTTTTTGATATGATGGAACACTTCCAATTAGATACTGGGTACAGCCACCTCCCGTGGTGGTTGCACTTAATTGTGTAAGAATGTTTGAGAGGCCCTTTTGTAAATCAAGGTGATGCCAGAGGCTCAAGAGAAAGAAGCACTTCTCAGTTATATTGTCAATATTTATAAAATGGTAACGCTGAATAAACACCTGCACAGTCAAATAAATTATGTTCAAAAATTTCCATTCAAGTTTCAGCCTCCCCCCCCCCCCCCCACCAATTCTGTTCTTGGTCAACATACTAAGCCTCCATTCAATATTTTATAAAATACCATGCTTGCATTTCAGAAATCTTGAGATTCCCCGCTACTGATGAAACCTCTCCTTTGTATATGTGGATCATGCCATTTTGGCAGTATCAGGAAGGGCAATCACCTTTGAAGGCTGGAAAAAGAGGGAGAAATGATAACTTTCCTTCATTAGTGTTACTGGCACAGAAGCAGAAACAACCTCCTTTCCTGCTGTGCTCTAGGTTGGGGAAATCTGCACCCTACAACAGGATTCTCTTTGTCATTGCTATAGAGCATTTTTCATTTAGAAGTCCATCTAATCCAGAGCTTTCCAATCTGTGTGTCGGGGCCGCAGTGTCTGGGTGTGTCATAGCTACTGCTGCCTCCGAGCCCTGCCAGGATTCCGCGCAGGTCCTAGTGCCTGCCTTGTGCCTGGCTGCCTCCAAACCTGCTGTGATTCCGCGCAGGTCCTAGTGCCTGCCTTGTGCCCTGCTGTAAGAGTGTGTCACGAAATGATGCATGTCTAAAAAGTGTGTCACCAACATGAAAAGTTTGGAAAGCTCTGCTCTAATCTATAACCTTTGATCTCCTAAAATCACTTTTTCATGATAAAATCACAAGATTAGATGTTCTCCATTAGCACTTATATAGTATCTGGAAATTTGCATTGCTGGTTACAGTATTTAGTACATGAATGTGACATGAAAGTCATGCTTAAGTTCCTACCAGGAATGGCCACCTGTCTTCCAGCTGTTGGTAAGAAACAGTGCCAGAAGCTAGAGAAAGATGCACGCATTACTCAGCAAAAACAGTGCCTTCATTGCCAGGAAACCTCCAACAGTGACACAGCAAAATGTTCTATACAACCTCAGAAGGAAATACTGACTCAGAGTGCACACTGTAATGCTCTACAACAAAGAGGAACTGCTTGGGGGCATGGTGGGGTGGGGAGCTAGTAATTGCTTTGTGAAAGCTACAGAGTTCCATAGTTAGGGAAAGAGAAGATACAGTAACACCAAGGAGGAGGATCAATCCGTGAACAAATCTAACAGTTAAAAAGAGAGCAGATTTAATTCCACAAGTTATTTTGATTGTACAATTTACTTTAAATTAAGTATCCTTCAACTTCTGAAATTTTCTTGGCAACAGTACAGAGATGTATAGTCGAAGGCTTTCACGGCTGGAATCCGATGGTTGTTGTGGGTTTTCCGGGCTGTGTGGCCGTGTTCTGGCAGTTTTGGTCTCTAAACTGCCAGAACACGGCCACACAGCCTGGAAAACCCACAACAACCATAGTACAGAGATGGTTTGCCACTGTTTACTTCTAAGATGCATTTCAGTTTCCTATTTAGCCTAAAGCCCTGGCATTGCCACCACAAGCATATCCTTGTATATTTATAAATAAATTGTATATTTATTTACATTAGGAAGGTTTACATTACATTACATTACATTACATTAGGAAGGGTGACTGCCCTTCCTGATACTGCCGAAATGGCATGATCCACGTATACAAAGGAGAGGTTTCATCAGTTGCTGGGAATCCCAAGATTTCTGAAATGCAAGCATGGTATTTTATAAATATAAATATAAATTGTGTATTTATAAATAAAGGAGACCATGTCTCCTTTAACTACTGCTCATTCCTACCTAGCAGGGGGCTGTATCCTGAAACAGCTATCTCAGCAAAAGCACTTACAAAATGCTGGATGAACTTGATTCTAATTACATTATCACATTATGCTAATGTTGATTTAAGTGAGGTTAATTACTCAGGTGTGACAGAAATACACAACAGAATTGGATCATGCACTGCTGAAATATACACCCTTACCCAGTGATTCATAATATGAACAAATGAGATAGAAGCCATATGAGCAGTCCAGAAAACCGTCACCAGCATTGTGGTCTGAAGAGAAATAGACTTTGTTCTTCAGGATAATGAGGGCCCTTTCATTTTAAGACTGTGCCAGTTTGAAAATGGCTCCGTTGCTCTTTGATATCTTAGTATTGGCTATGTTCAGCAACTGAAACACTTTGTTTCTGGTGTACAGTATTTGAAACCACAGTAAAAGGAATTATATGCTGTGTCTTGGCACATGCAGAAACTCCTGCCGCATCTGTCTCTCAGTTTATATTTATTTATTTATTTATTTATTTATTTATTTATTTATTTATTTATTTATTTATATTTCAAATTTAGTCACTGCCCATCTCACTCAAAGAGTGACTCTGGGTGGTTTACCATAAAACAAGAATAAATAATCGTTAAAATACAATAAAACAATATTCTTAAACAAAAATATAATCCAAGGTATAGGTTTTAAAAAGTTCTTCATTTACGGGAGCATCTTCAGGGTGCTCACCACCCCCAGGATTGGTTACCCCTCCTCACGCCCCACGTGAGATGGCAGAGCCAGGTCTTCACTCCTTTCTGAAAGGCCGGGCGAGGGGGGGCCTGCCTCACCTCCCGGGCTTCAGGCCTTTCAAGCAGAAAGCTAACTTGATGCCTTTTCAAGCTTCCCCTCATGGAAAGATCTGAGATTCTTTTGCATGTGAGAAGGAAAGAAAAGCAACATGAAGGACGTGGGTAGGAGGCATTTTCTTTTCTTTTTGAGCCGAGCCGGAGTGGTGGGATTTTTGCCACTGTAGGATCCAGGGGAGCTCAGAACAGAGTGGTGATTTTTATTATTTATTTATTTATTAGATTTATCACTGCCCATCTCCCCTGAGGGGGATTTTTGTCCTGCCTCTCAACCTTTCAAGGTATGTAGGCTTAAGGGTAATCAAGGATCATCTTCAGATTGTCTTTGAGAGATTGGGGAGTGGAACCAAAGGCAATGTGAAAATATCCTGAGTTTCTTTAGAACTTCTGTAGTAAAGGGGAAGTAACTGAGCACATATGTAAGATAATGAACAGGGAGGACAAGATATGCTGTTGCTTCTTCCATTTTCTCTTACTACTGTATCAAGCTTCCTGGATAGAACCCAGCAGTAAATCTCTGTTCCCCTTCTTCACACAGTTTAATGTGGATGCTATCATTGGTGATCACTCATAGCCGAGTAAGATTGTCTTCCAAGGGTAAAATTTTAGCAGTGGATCCGTAAGTGGCTGTAAAGGCCAATTCTGGATCCGCACAACCTCCCACAATGAGGGCATAGGTTTCCGGGTGGGAGACGGTCATGATGAGGGTTTGCCTGATGTGCCTTCCTCTTAGCTCGTTTCTCCCTTTCACCCTGTACTTGTGCTTCTTCAAAGTCGGTAGCACCTTTAATAAAGGCTGACCTCCAATTGAAACGCTCATGAGTTAGGGCTCCCCAGTTCTCAATGCTGATATTACATTTTTTTAAAATTAGCTTTGAGAGTATCTTTGAATCTCTTTTGCTGTCCACCAATATTCAGTTTTCCATTCTTAAGTTGGGAGTAAAGTAGCTGCTTTGGAAGACGATGGTCAGGCATTCGAACAACATGGCCGGTCCAGCGAAGTTGATGTTGGATGATCATTGTTTCAATGCTGGTGGTTTTCGCTTCTTCTAATACGCTAACATTAGTCCGCCTATCTTCCCAAGTAATTTGCAGAATTATACTTCCACTTGGCTAAAGTCTCTTAGATGCACAGCTGGAGAATAATATTTATTGCAAACTAGAATTAAACCAGAGTGAACAGTTGCTTGCATTTTAAGAGTTGTTTAAGATGAGCGGCCATACAAATCTTTTAAATAAATTAAATTACATAAAATAAAATAAAATAAAATAAAATTTTGTTAGGAGGAAGTTGCAGTTCCTCTCCATGATAGTTTAAACCTGCTGCTTCCCACCACCCTTTCTCTCACACACCCTGAAGTACCATGATTCAGACAGGGAAATGGAACAATAAAAGCCTTGTGTGGTTTAATTCAAATGAGGGAAGTATATCACTTTTTTATTTTGGATTTCTACTTGGCTTTGCTCTTGAAAGCTCAGTTTGTTTTTCACTTGCTAAAATCACATTTCTTTTCCATATCATTAATGGATATTTAATCCATCCTTCTACTCTCATTTGTTTATTTTACTCTCTTTTTTTCTTATATTTTACTTCTGCCTAGTGGCAGCAAAACAGATGTTATGGCCAATTCCTTGAGGTTGTCATACTGTTTCCCAAAGGCCCCAAATCTTCTGGTCAGTGTAAGAAAAAATGGTGAAAAAAAAGTGTCATTGCTACTCACTCTCTTGACTACAATTTTTTTCCAGGGAAAATCAGAATTGTAGCTCATAAGAAGTAGTCCCTATACTCAGCTATTGTGAAGGTCATCTCAGATAAATCCAGCTGATAATATCAAATAAGGTAATGAACTGAATAAACATGTATAATAATTCCTATTTAGACCTTAGTAGCTTTATTAATTTCAGAGTAAATGAAAATGGACATTAGAACAAACTTCTTTCTGTTCAATTTGCTCTTTGTTCCAAAATGAATACACAATCCTGATTGGGGAAAATATGATAAATCCCATGAAGGGCTTTATAGGTGATAGCCAGCACCTTGAATTACACCTGAAAGCCCACTAGCTTTAGCCCTTTCTATGTTATAATTACTGATTTAGGAAAAGAAAATACAAATCATACACATCTTAATTTATGGTATGATGTAATTTCTGTATATCAGATGTGTATCTTGTATAATAATCCAGCGATAAAGCAATGGCTCTCCAATTTGCATCCTCAGTATGGGATGATTGCCACACCTATCATCTCTAATCCAGGTAAGGAAGACTAGATGGATAGTATCTTAGCTTTGCCCATTTCAGATAGCACTGTGTGCACATTATATACTTTCTCTTGCTAGTCACAAAGATTAATGAGTGATTAATCTCTGTATGGGAGATTGCAAATTACAGGCCAAAGAACCTATCGATGAACATACACTAAACCTCAGAAGAGCCTTAGGCATGAAAGCCGGCTGGGTGACCTTGGGCCAATCCCTCTCTCTCAGCCCTAGGAAGGAGCCAATGGCAAACCAGGAGATTGAGAGTTCTAGTCCCGCCTTAGGCATGAAAGCCGGCTGGGTGACCTTGGGCCAGTCCCTCTCTCTCAGCCCAACTCACCTCACAGGGTTGTTGTTGTGGGGAAAATAGGAGGAGGAAGGAGTATTGGTATGTTTGCCGCCTTGGATTATTTATAAAAATAATAAAGGTGGGAAAATAAATAAATAAATAAATAAATAAATAAGCAAGCCCCCTCCCTGCTTAACAAATGAAATTACAGACATGCATATTCAGAATCAAGTAGATGTGCGCCAGTCCATATATTTATACTTCCACCTGACATTTCTTTTTATTTTTGAAAGTGTTCCCATTTTTTCAGGAACTACTCAAACAAAAGCAAACATTTATATAATGTCACTTTCTTTGCAAGCCACCAACCCAATAAAATAATCATGAAGTGATGGTGCACACATACTCTGTGTTTTTTAATATACAAAAAATAGTTCCATGTGTTCTGGCAATTTAAAAGTTGGCTATTTTATTAGCACAAAATTTCATGATTAGGTACACTTCATTAAACACATGAAATGTTGCATTCTTTCAGCCTTGCGGAATTTTCACCCAATCTTTCTAGAAGCAACCAGGTTGGGAACGGATAAACCACTGTTTGGCAAGGACTTAATAACCTAACAAGTACTACCAACACCCCACCCCCAAATCCATAAGTTTCTTTAATAAATTTGTAGGCATTTTTCTATACCAGTTCACAGTCTGCTTCAAAGAAATGGTTACTATTTTTGTTGCTTTGCAATAGTTGCCTGTTATATGCTTACCACCATTGCAAGGTTTTTTTCTTTAAAAATATTATTTTCTTTCCACAGAGAATGAATTGCAAAATGGCAAAACAATACAAAGCAAAAATCAAACCAAAGAAAAACAAAACCAAAGAAAAGGACCCTTCTGTAACGGATAGTTGGGCATAGTCTTTTTTAAGTGTGTTACAATTGTATTTCTTTTCCCTGGATTAGTTGTTAGTCGGGCCAGAAACTGTTAAAGGAACTGGAACACCATTGCTTAGGAGAAAATTGTTTTCAGATCATCCGGAGAGCTGTTTTCCCAACTGGGATGTGAGCCAACTCAAACAGCTGCAATCTTAGAACAGCTAACAGGAAAAAACACTCATCTGTGACTCAGCAAAAATAGAGATTGAAACCTTTACTCAGCAATGTGGAGAAACAGGCAAGATGTACCATGACACAGCAGAATTAGAAACAGGCACATGGCTTGGGACCCCCCTCCAGGAAGATTAGTCAGCACTATTCAAACAATGGGCTTTTTTTGTGCAAGCAAAAAGCTCATTTGTGGTCAGAAAGAATCCAGAACTCAGAAAAGATCCCAGAAGACAGATCAAGACACACATAGCTTTTACACTATTAATTGTAAACCATATCAAAATTATATTTCATTAATAATAAGTGCGTGGTTGGTAAGACAGGCAGAAAATAAACATATTTAATTTCTAATCAGGATTCAAAATATCTGGTTTCTGATTAAAAATAACAATGCCCAGAAGTAGATATTGCTGAATGTATTTTTAGTAATCTTTGGGAACAGCAGACTTAAAGACTGTTAGCTCTTGATCAAATGGCAGTACAGAAACAGCCACGTTCAACAATCTATATTGTGGCTCTACTATATTTCAAATACAACCAAACATGATATTGTTCTTCGTGGGATGTTTTTTTTAAAATCACCCATTCTGTTTAGCCTATCTTCTGTGCTACCCACAACCCTAATTTCACAAACGAAAATAGAGACATTAATTCTGATCAGCAAACCATCTATTTGTGACATTCAGTTTGCTTTAATATGTACAACCTTCATTTTCCTGAGCTGTGAGAAAAACCAGTGTAGGTAGGACTTTGGTGGAGATATGAAGCATCACATTCCTACAGGCCACAGATACCACTGCCTGCATCAGATCCCAAAAAAGAGGCTTATATCCCAAAATGGTATCTATTTTCCTTTTGTTCCAAATCCAGCCCCCACACCTTTCCTCTCTATGGCTGATGAACACAGGGTTAACTGGACCAGAATTAATAATATGGCATTCATATTTACAGAATCAACTCAGTCGCTTGGGTGTGCATCATCTGCTGAACTGTAAACTAAACACATTGGCTGCAATTCATACAGTTCACCGAACCAGCAACATCTTAGCCTAGGTCTCTGTCTAGACCAGTGTTTCTCAACCTTGGCAACTTTAAGCTGTGTGGACTTCAACTCCGTTGCTGGCTGGGGAATTCTGGGAGTTGAAGTCCACACAGCTTAAAGTTGCCAAGGTTGAGAAACACTGGTCTAGAAACTACTTTCTAACACTTTGCTCCCATGGACAGGCAATATCGGATTAGCCCTAGCTGTTATCATTCCTTGGGCCTTTCCCCACTGCTGAGCTTGAATTAGTGGAAAACAGAACTAGAATAACATTTGCCGCTCCCCCTACTTATCCCTTTCTTGTGTCTGTTCTTGTGTCATTGTAGTCTACTGACTTCTCTCCAAAGTAATGGGTGATAAAGCCTAACAGATCATCCATACCTTAAGGCTGTCCTTGAATGGTGTTGGAACTAGAATGGTGAGGGAAACCATCAGTTGGTGATGTGCAACTAAGAATGACTTAAGTTTTTCTCATTCATGGGCTGGTGTTGAGATGAAGGCAAGGTCACAGGAACACAGCAGGAAAAAAATTGCCAAGATGCATTTATGTTGTGAGTTAAGCACAGGTGGAGAAAACCCCTTATCATATTCAAAACACTGTCCAACAACCACACTGGTTGGGATAGTCTTATTCATAATAAACTCGGAGCAGCTCTTCAACATTTCTATGTTCTAGTTTACACACCACACAAGCCCAAGGTGATTTGTTTGGTTTTAGCTTAGCGTATCCTAATTTATACTAGTTCATGCATGTCACATGAACTCTGCCCATTCTGCCTTATTAAAAGAAAAAGAAAAAGAAGTTAAATGAGCCATATCTTAGTTCAGTACGTGAATCAACATGTGTAACCTTGGCCACAGTGTAACAATCCAATTTAATATTGCCAATGGCAAAAACTATCATGTGAAGTCTACCCTAAAATTTCTTCTGGGAAAACATAACTTTGCCCTGAAATAAGATAGAATCATTTTTGCAGTGAACAGCACTATATGAAAACAAACAGGAAAAGTCCCAATAAAAATACAAACATTTTTAATTATCAGCAATTCTTGGTAAGTTCCAGTTTCACTCAGAAGTTCTCATCACTTCTCATCGGTAAGCAAAAATAATATCCAGGATTTATGGCAGAATTTATGCATGGAACAAATGAAGTGGTAGAGTGGACTGTTGGGAGTGGGGAACAAGGAAGGCCTGCAGTCTGAATTGAAGCTGTGTTGGACCAGCCGTATCATGACTCTACCATTTCATTTCCACATCATTCTTTTGCAGTAGAATTAATTAAAAGGTAAACGGTGGGAAAAAAGGGAAAGATAATTTCTTTTTTTTTTCATGGTAGCTCTGTGCCTTTATTAATGCGACAGTGTCAGGACATTTATTTCCAAGTTTTTGGTTGTCTGCAGCTTTTAACAATCCCTTCTCAACAGTAATAAATTTGATACCACACTGATACCATATTAGGGGTTCTTACAGTGCCGAAAATGGTGTCCTCTGCTCATTAGAGATAGAAACCTAAAGATACTCTTTGCAAAAATACGTCAAAATGAAATTTTTAAATGGGAGGGCACAATCCAAACCAGGCCACAGAGGATTAACCAGGCTTACTGGCTATGGAGTGCTGAGAGTTAGGAGGAGGAGGCAGAGAAAGACAAAAGGGAGGGGAAGTGCTCTGCTGTGGGAAAGCATGCCTGGAACTCTGAATAGAACTACTGTACTTCACATTGTACATTTAACTATAGCCCACTAGTTCTGATTTGTTTCTCTATTTGTCTATTTCATCCATCCATTAATCTTCACTTAAACCTCACCTTTACTCCAAAGAGCTTAGAGTAGTACAGAGCTTTCCAAACTGTGTGTCGGGACACGTTAGTGTGTCAGCTGCAGTGTTTGGGTGTGTCGCGGCTGCTGCTGTCTCTGAGCCCTGCCAGGATTCCACGCAGGTCCTAGTGCCTGCCTTGTGCCTTGCTGCCTCCAAACCTGCCCTGCCAGGATTCTGCACAGGTCCTAGTGCCTGCCTTGTGCCTTGCTGCCTCCAAACCTGCTGTGATTCCGTGCATGTCCTA
Source organism: Charina bottae (assembly GCA_023362775.1). Lineage (NCBI taxonomy): Eukaryota > Metazoa > Chordata > Lepidosauria > Squamata > Charinaidae > Charina > Charina bottae. The sequence continues at coordinate 29,441,643 of JALMGJ010000006.1, read as the reverse complement.
GTGCCTGCCTTGTGCCCTGCTGTAAGAGTGTGTCGCGAAATGATGCATGTCTAAAAAGTGTGTCACCAACATGAAAAGTTTGGAAAGCTCTGGAGTAGTATATATGATCCTCACTCTATTTGATCCTCACAGGACTGTGGTGAAGATAAAACAAACTCCAAAAATCAGCCACTGAGTTTTGTGGCTGAATGAGAATTTGAACTGGGGTCTTCTAGTCCTGGGCCAACCTCACTGTTATACCATACTGGCTATTGCTTATTACCAGTTTGGTCTAGTGGTTAAGGCAACGGGCTAGAAACCAGGAGGCTGTGAGTTCTAGTCCCGCCTTAGGCATGAAAGCCAGCTAGGTGACCTTGGGCCAGTCCCTCTCTCTCAGCCCAACTCACCTCACAGGGTTGTTGTTGTGGGGGAAATAGGAGGAGGAAGGAGTATTGGTATGTTTGCCGCCTTGAGTTATTTATAAAAATAATAAAGGCGGGATAGAAAATAAATAAAATAAAAAAATAAAATCTCCTATATTTCTTGCCCTGCTATTTAGTTAAACCACACTGCCAAAAGAGACAGATTTATTGACAGCTTTAAAAAAGGGACTAAAAGACCAGGGTTAGAGTTAACGCATCTAGGTCCCTGTCAGGTTCCATATTTCACTGCCCCACCCCCCTCCATCCCTGCTCTGAGAGCCTAAAGTTTTGCCTCTGCCTATCTTTGTCAATGTTTCCTTATTGATCCTCTATTCCAGAAGGAATGAGCAAATAAACATCAGTATCGGCAAATGATTATCGATAATGGTAGAATGGAGAATAGTAGCAGCTACCATTGGCATACTCAGTAGTTTTTTCCCTGATGAAAAGAGTGAAGGTCCATTGTAGGAAAGGAACATATTGAGGTGGTCTTGTTCAAGGGCATCTCCAAGCCTTGCTTGGCACTGTCGTAGTTGAAATTAATTGGCTACAACCATTTCTTTTCTATCTGTTTTTGTCTGTCTTCTGAATAGCCTCAAATGTCTTGGAGAGGAACTATGCCCTCAAGCAAATCACCACTGTCTCCTGCCTACAAGATTTCCAAAGATGTAGTATGTTTTGCAAAGGGGAAGTTCTGATTTCCTAACAAAAGGTATTGAAGTCTCTTAATATCTAATGCAGAGAGCAGGCAATGCAAAGACTACCCTCTTCCTCCCTGCTCTCTGGTGTATTCTTAAAAGCTCAAATCAATAGTTTCCCAGGCTAATAGCTTCGGCAAAATACATGCTAAAGGGAATGAAATAAATAAGGCTTTAAAATAAGTCCTTCAGACCACAATTCATATGGAAGATACATTGGAGTGAAAGGCAATAGGATTAGACAGATGACCCATGTGTCAGGGTTCATAGTTGAATGAAAAATGGACTCCAGCATGCCAAGCCACTTTTGATAAGTTAAAAACTTTGTTTACAGCTGAACCAATCTTAAAACATCCTGATTCTGAGCAACCGTTTGTGATTCAAATGGACACATCTGATACCACGGTTGGGTCAGTGTTATTGCAGAGAGACGCTAATGACAAATTAAGACCCTGTGCTTATATCTCCCATAAATTCACTGAAACTGAGAGGTGCTGGCATGTGTGGGAGAAAGAAGCATTTGTGGTTCGTCATGCTTTGGCTACATGGTGGCATTTGCTAGAAGGATCTCCCCACCCCTTTGAGGTTTTAACTGATCATAAAAATTTGGAAGCTTTAAGATCACCACGCAAATTAAGCCCAAAACAAGTAAGGTGGGCTGAATTTTTCAGTAGGTTCAATTTCACATTGAAATATCTTCCAGCAGGGAAAAACTTTTTGGCAGACGCCCTATCCCGTTTGCCTCAACATGATAGCCAACGGGAAGAGGTTGTCACCACAGTAATGTCTCCCCAAAAATTAGGAACAAATCAGACCGCAGCACCTGCTGTGCCAGAAATCCAGGAGGCTGGATCTGATAAACAATTGGGGAATGTGGCGATCAGGTTAAAATTAGGGACGAAATGCCTGAAGCATCCCTAGCTAAAGAAATCAGAGTGGAACTAGAAAAGGATGACTGGTGGAAAATCAATCAACAAACCTTGACAGAAAATAATGGGTTGTGGTGGAGTGGAGACAGACTGTATATACCATATACTGTAAGAATACGCATTTTGCAACGGTGTCATGATGACAAGGTAGCAGGGCATTTTGGTTTCGTAAAAACTTTGCATTTAGTCAGGAGGCAATTTTGTTGGCCCTCCTTAAGGAAAGATGTCAAAGAATATGTGTTATCGTGCCCTTTATGTGCCACCATGAAAAGGGCTCCTGGCAAACCTGTGGGGTTGTTGCAGGGGGTGATGCAACCATCAAGCCCATGGAAGCAAATTGCTATGGATTTCATTGTGGATTTACCAGAAAGCAAAGGAAAAACTGTGATTTGGGTAGTTACAGACTTATTTTCTAAGCAAGCACATTTCATTCTGTGTAAGTGTTCCATCTGCTGGGCAGCTAGCCAAACTGTTCATTCAGTTTATGAATTATGTTCATTCAGTTAATGTGGACCCCCCACTGGGTGAGAGACGAGGTGGGGGGAGCCAAGATTGTATGGGTTTGTAAGAGTACCCCCCTGAGTGAGAGTCAGGTGGGGTAGGAGTGATTGTTGGTGAGTGTTGGTACCTCTCCCTGACCAGTGAGAGAAGTTGAGGGAGAGGTACAGAGTGTGACTAGGGGTGGTGCTGGACCCTAACAGTGCCAAGAGTGTGAGCTGGTGCACTGGGGGGTCTTGTCACTACCCGACTTGCTGTGAGATTGGATGATGAATGAATGGGATAAGGGACCCTTGATGAAGCCCAAGAATTCCGGAGGCCTGGGAGTGGAGGCTACTAGGCCAGAGTCAGGAATCTCTGGGGGCTGGGTGGCGGGCCATTTCAGGTGGTGACGGGCAGGGGACGGTATGACGGGAACCGGAGGGCGAGCCATTATCGGGGAAGGCGCCCCCGGTGTTTGTTACCGGTGGCGCGTTCCGGCCCCCCGTGTTCATACCCAGGCCCTGGTAAGCAGATCCTCGTGGGCTCCGGTCTCCGACTGCTGCTGCTGAACGCCAGGTCGGTGAATAACAAGGCCCCGCTTATAAGTGATTTAATCACAGAGGAGGGGGCTGACCTGGTGTGTATTACCGAGACCTGGCTGGGCCCAGAGGGGGGAATAGCCCTCTCGGAAATGTGCCCAGCCGGGTTTCGGGTGTGGCATCAGCCGAGACACCAGGGCAGGGGAGGAGGGGTGGCAGTTGTCATCCGAGAGTCCCTTGTGGCCTTCAGGGGCGCTGCTCCACAAGTGACTGGGTGTGAGACCCTGTTTTTCAAGTTGGGTTCATGAGAACAGTTGGGAGTGTTGCTGCTGTACCAGCCTCCCTGCTGCGTAGCAACCTCCCTGCCTGAGCTGCTCGAGGCTGTCTCAGGGTTGGCAGTGGAGTTCCCCAGACTTATGGTTCTGGGGGACTTCAATCTGCCATCCCTGGGACGGTCCTCGGAGGCGGCCCGGGAGTTCATGGCTACCATGGCAGCTATGGGCCCGTCTCAGCTTATTCATGACCCGACTCGTGACAGTGGTCTCACCCTGGACTTAGTTTTCTTGTCCGAGCAGTGGCAATGTGATCTGAGGGGAGAGTTAAATCTTTCCCCATTGTCATGGTCAGACCACGCCCTGGTGACCCAGAGACTCTCCTCTGCTGCCCCACTCCGCAGGGAGGCGGGCCCTACTCGATTGGTCCGCCCTCGGCGACTGATGGACCCAGTGAGGTTTCAGAAGGAGCTGGGGGTTATTCCCGAGGACTTGCTTCACGGTCCAGTGGAGGTCCTGGCCGCAGCCTGGAATAGGGAAGCGGCCGGAGCTCTGGATAAGATCACGCCTGTGCGACCTCTCCGGCCCTGTTTGGCCCGTCACTCTCCGTGGTTTACAGATGAGTTGAGGGCTTTGAAGAGGGTTAAGAGACGTCTAGAGCGCCGCTGGAGAAAGACGAAGACTGAATCTGACCGAACACAATCTAGAGCCGCAGTGAAGGCCTACCTTGTGGCGGTAAGAGCGGCGAAACGTGAATATTTCTCCGCTCTTATTGCGTCCGCAGAATGCTGCCCGATGGCCCTGTTTAAGATTACAAGATCGCTTTTGGGTCGGGAGCAAGGGGAGACCCATTTACAGGGCCGATGAGAAGAGTTTTCTGAGCATCTGCATGACAAAATCGCTCAGATTCATTCTAAGTTGGACTCCAAGCATGAGACAAGATCTGGGGAGATGCCAGAGGCTCGTACTTACCATGTTATCTGGGAGCAGTTTGATCCTGTTGGGCCTGATGAAGTAGACAGGATCCTCCGGACTGTAAACGCCACCACTTGCCAACTTGACCCATGTCCCTCCTGGCTGGTAAAATCAGCTAGTGAGGTGACATGTGGCTGGGTCCAGGCGATTATAAATTCATCCCTGAGTGAGGGGGTGTTCCCGGCTGCCTTTAAGGAGGCGCTGGTGCACCCCCTCCTCAAGAAACCATCCCTGGACCCTACCATCCTGGGCAATTTTCGCCCAGTCTCCCACCTCCCCTTTTTGGGAAAGGTGGTTGAGAAGGTGGTGGCGTTGCAACTCCAGAGGATTCTGGAGGAAACGGATTATCTGGATCCCTTCCAGTCAGGTTTCAGGCCGGGATATGGGACAGAGACCACATTGGTCGCGCTTATGGATGATCTCTGGCGAGAGCGGGATGGAGGGAGTGCGTCCATCCTTGCTCTCTTAGATCTCTCAGCGGCCTTCGATACCGTCGACCACGGTATACTTTTGGAGCAGCTTGAGGAGTTGGGGGCGGGCAGCGTGGTTTTGCGCTGGTTTGCCTCCTTCCTCCAGGGCCGTTCTCAGTCGGTGTTGATAGGGGAGGAGAGAGCTGACCCGAGACCCCTGACTTGTGGGGTGCCTCAGGGGTTGGTTCTCTCTCCCCTCCTATTCAACATCTACATGAAGCCGCTGGGTGAGATCATCCGTCACCACGGGATGAGGTATCACCAATATGCTGATGATACCCAGTTATACATCTCCATCCCGGGTGAAGTAAGTGATGCGGTCAATGCCTTATCTCAGTGCCTGGAGGCTGTAGGGGTCTGGATGGGGAACAACAGGCTTCAACTGAACCCTGGTAAGATGGAGTGGCTGTGGATTGATGGCCCTCCTGGATCTGGGAAGTTGTCATCTTTGGTTCTGGGTGGGGTTGCACTACCCCACTTGGATCCAGTGCGGAATCTGGGGGTCCTCCTGGACTCGGGACTCCTGCTTGAAGAGCAGGTGGCAGTCGTGGCCAGGAGGGCCTTTGCACAGCTTCGAGTTGTGCGCCAGTTACGCCCTTTCCTGGATCAGGAGGCCCTCCGAACAGTCACTCATGCCCTTGTCATCTCCCGTATAGACTATTGTAATGCGCTCTACATGGGGCTACCCTTGAAGAGTATCCGGAAGCTTCAGCTGGTGCAGAATGTGGCAGCGCGAGCAGTTATGGGTGCCAGGAGATCGGCACATGTGACACCTCTGCTACGCGAGCTGCATTGGGTGCCAGTTTGCTTCCGGGTCCAATTCAAGGTGTTGGTGATTACCTTTAAAGCCCTACATGGCATAGGACCAGGGTACCTGAGGGACCGTCTCATCCCGATAACGTCGGCCCGTCCCACCCGTGCATGCAGAGAGGGCATGCTTCGGACCCCCTCAACAAGAGAATTCCATCTAGCGGGGTCCAGGAGGCATGCCTTCTCTGCGATAGCGCCCGCCTTATGGAATATCTTGCCCCCAGAGGTGAGACTGGCCCCCTCCCCCCTGGCCTTTTGGAAGGCCCTTAAGACCTGGCTCTGCCACCTGGCCTGGGACGACAGAGGTAGTAGTGCCTCCTGGGGTTGGCTCGCCCCGTAGCTCCGTGATCTATCTGTGGGTTTTAATCCATCTTGGATTTTTATTGTATTTATTTTTTGTTGTGTTTTTTAGATATTTTTGTATAGTTTTTAAATTGTATTGGTTGTAACCCGCCCAGAGTCCCTTGCATGGGAGATGGGCGGGGAATAAATCTGAAAAATAAAATAAAAATAAAAAAAATAAAATTCAACATATCTATCGACCCCACGGCGCCCCCGTGCGGATAATCAGTGACCGTGGAAGTCAATTTACTGCCAAATTTTGGAAATCATTTTTAAAATTAATTGGTACTGAACAAGGATTAAGCTCAGCATTCCATCCTTGCACGGATGGCTCGACTGAACGTCTGAATGCTGTATTGGAGCAATATTTAAGGTGTTATATTAGTTATCAACAAAGAGATTGGGTTGATTTGTTACCGTTTGCTGCAGTAGCCTACAATAATGCCGTTCATCAGAGCATGGGTTTTTTTCCCTTTAAAATTGCCAACGGCCAGGACTTTGTGCCTAAACCTGAATTGCCCAATCCCTCCTCAAATACTCAACCCAATCCTGTATTGGCAGATGAATGGATTTCACAGATACGAGCAAATTGGCCAGTAATGCAAAAGACCCTACAAGAGGCAAAGAACAATTATAAAAAGTTTTCAGATCGGAAAAGATCTCCAGAGTGGCCATTGGTTGTGGGTGAAAAAGTTTATTTATCTACCAAACATTTGCATTCTAATCAATCCTCCAGAAAATTGGGAGCCAAATTTGTTGGGCCGTTCCCAATTGTGAAAGTGATAAATCCTGTTACTGCTCAATTGGACTTGCCTAAGAATCTCTGGAAAGTACATCCTGTTTTCCACATTAGTTTGTTAAAACCAGTAACAGTGTCTGAAAGGTGGCATCCTGAGCCGTTACCACCTCTACCCGTGATGGTGGGGAAAGAAGAACACTTTGAAGTTAAAACTATTTTAGACTCTCGCATTCACAGGGGCAAGTTACAATATCTGATTCAATGGAAACATTTGCCTATGGGTTTTAGTGAATGGGTAGATAAGAGTACTGTTGCTGCTCCCAGGCTTCTGCTTAAGTTCCATTCCCCATTTCCTGATAAGCCTGGGTGAAATGTTAGTGCTAACGTTTCTGTTGTCTTTTTCTCGTTACAGATTTTTTCCAAAACCCCAATGTACTTGTGTACTTACTTCTTGGTATATTGGAAATGCATATTTTCTATTGTTGCCATTTTCATTTTCTTTTGTATTTTTCTTTTCCAATATTCCTTTCTTTTTTTCTGGGGGGTCAGCATGTCAGGGTTCATAGCTGAATCCTGCCATTAATTGTGTAGCGTTCGTGTAAGCTTGTGAACTGTGGGGAGGGGGTGAGCTGTGCCAATTACGGTATTGTGGTTTTCATCAGAGACTGTGGAATGCGGCGCCAAGGTCGGCCACCTGCAGGAGTCGGAGGCCTGAGAACGGAGAGGGAAAGTTATGGACATTGACATCATAGGTGCTGCGAAATTGGCGCGCAGGGGGGAGAGTTAAGTTAGGATTGTTTGGCGGGAATCCGGCATCCAGATCCTTGGAAGTGTTTCAATTTACATGTATCCTTAATAAAGCTTATTCTGCATTTCAATGAAGTGCATTGAGAAGTGTTTATTGGGGCATTGAAGTTGGAGTCATCACACCATGACACTATAGCAAGGCAAGATAATATGGGGCTACCATGAAAAATACACCTGCAGAGCACTCCAGATACCCCAGGAAAACTGCGAGGCAGGGAAAAATGGAACCAAGTTCTGGATGGGAAGGCATGAGATGTATACTGTACCCTTTAATATATGGTGATAGTCTTATGAAAGATGCAACTTTAAACTGCCCTAGACTATTTTTGTAGGGTAATTTCTAGATTACTGCTTTTTTTTCTTTTAATGTTAAAACTGGTCTTGTGAATGGTCCCGCTCCTATTTCAGTGTACTAAGGTTCAACATATCTTTAGGAGCTAGGCATGAGAACATCCATGGGGAAATGCTCCTATGCTTAAAAATATGATGTAAGGCCACATCGGGTGCAGCCTTATCAGGTCTTTGTGGACTTTGGAAGGAGAGAATAGTCTTTTGACCCTTAATCTCCCTCCACTTTCTTTACACTATGTCCTATTTTAATGTAATGTTTTTCTCCATTTTATCTTCTTGTCTACTGAATGACCTGCGATACAAGAGGAGAGCCCAATTACTGAAATAATTCTTGATGAACAGAAAGAATCAATCCATCTCATCATTTCAAATGTTGAACCATACCATGCGTAGGATCCTCTCCCATTGTGTAAGACAAGGCAATTGCTTTCATTACCACTCTCCCAGATCAGAGGTGGCTGTGAGGAGCCTGATGGCATGGATCAAACCCACATTTCAGCTTGCTAGAAAGACACATAGATAAACAGCAGTTCATAAGCAGGAGATGCTATTTTTTGAATTTGTTGGCTGTTTTCTTTCTTCATCTATTCCAGTGATAATGATTACATTACATTAATCCAGCCTTTCTCAATCTTTTGACCCTGGAGGAACCCTTGAAATATTTTTCAGGCCTCGGAGAACCCCTGCACATTCAGGCTCAAATATAGGCCACAAGTTACAAAATTATTATATTCGTTTCATGTGTGGGCCTGTATATATGCATTAACAGTGTTCTTAAACTAAAAATAAATAATGAAAGTTACCTTTTTAATGTGAAGTTGCTTGAATTTGGAATGATTTTTTTTAAATTGTGATCTCCCAGACAATCACTAGTGATTTCTCACGGAACCCTAAGGTTTCACGGAACCCTGGTTGAGAAACCCTGCATTAATCATACATGTAATCTTAATGATGACGACTAATATTCACAGCATTTTACAAAATATTCCTTTCTTGTGATACTCCCTTGAAATATTTGGGTAAAGTTGCAGAGATAAATTTAACCAACAGATAAATAGGACAGATCCTTGCCTCAAGAGGCTTACAGGCAAAACCTAACAAGGGAGACAACAGAACAACAGATAGGACTATACAACAGAATAATGTGTATTGAATAAATAGGCCTGATTTACCATTCGGCATGGGGATTAAGGGAATAAAACTTTGGATATACAGTAATACAAGGAAGATGGGTTGTGAGAAAGGATTTGAAAATAGATGACAATTCAGCAATTTGGGGAGGCAACATGCTCTGATATTGGTAAACCTTTAGGTTGCCAATGCAAATAAGTGGGGAAGAAGTTGAACAAGTACTTTCTTGCTTGGCTCAAAAATTTATGGAATGGTGGCTGTAGCTGTGAAATAATGAGATGTCTGCTTTTGGGGAGAAAGACTATGACAGATCTAGTTTTGTGGTGCTGGAGAAAATTGTTGAGAATACCTTAGACCGGGGGTCCCCAACCTGTGGGCCGCAGCCTGTTAGGAAGTGGGCCACGGGGCTCCCTCCTGCAAACCCCGCCCCCGATGCGCGTGATTACTCTGCCCTGGTGCGTGCGATTGGCTCCCGCCTGCAAACCCCACCCCCGGTGTGTGCGATTGGCTCCCACCTGCCAACCCCGCCCCGCCCGGTCCATGGAAAGATTTTCTTCCACGACCGGTCCCTGGTGCCAGAAAGGTTTTTATTTATTTATTTATCGTATTTATACCCCTCCTATCCCCTCCCTATCGGAGGACTCTAGGTGGCTCTAGGTTGGGGACCACTGCTAGACCAGGGGTTCCTAAACTTGCCATCACATCTCCCTTTAGTGTAATCTTAATGTATCCACCTCCCCTGAAATTCCAAACACCAAAATGAACACAAAGGAACAATGAAAAAATACAATGAAACTTTGGGAAAGGTAGATTTATTGTAACAATGTACAGCTAAAAGATTCTTCACGCCTCCCCTGGACTCTGTCTGCATCATCCCAAGGGAGGTACACCTCACAGTTTGGGAAACCCTGCCTTAGACTATAAGAACAATATTAGATGTAGTAAATCTAAACTGCTAATTGGAAGCCATAATAGTGAAGCTAAATTAGATATTTATAAATTAGATATAAATTAGATATTAGATAGATAATATACAATATTAGATGTAGTAAATCTTAACTGCTCAGTGGAAGCCATAATAGTGAAGGTAAATTAGATATTTATAAATTAGATATAAATTAGATATTTCAGATATATAACATGAAGGCATATACAGTATAAGATGCGCATCATGCCGGCCACATGACCGCGGAAGCGTCTTCGGACAGTGCTGACTCTTCGGCTAAGAAACGGAGATGAGCACCGCCCCCTAGAGTCGGACACGACTGTGCAGGGGAAAATATGTCTATGAAGGTTCTCAGTCATCCAGGTGGAATTGTCTGTAGCTTGAATCATGTCAACTGGATTTCTATTTTCTCAGTGGAAACGTTTCGCTCCTTATCCAAGGAGCTTCTTCAGTCTGAGCAAAGTTGGTAAGGAAATCCTAAATATGTTTCTAGGTAGCTGTGTGACCTTACACCTGGGGCTAGGTCATGGTTATATAGGTCATATAACCATGACCTAGCCCCAGGTGTAAGGTCACACAGCTACCTAGAAACATATTTAGGATTCCCTTACCAACTTTGATCAGACTGAAGAAGCTCCTTGGATAAGGAGCGAAACGTTTCCACTGAGAAAATAGAAATCCAGTTGACATGATTCAAGCTACAGATGTGCAGGGGAAACTTTTACCTTACCTTAACACGAAGGCAAGAGTTATTGGAGAAGAATCTGCTGCTTGGAAAAAATAAAAAGCAATTGAAAAAGACAAGGTAGCTAGATTCTATCACTGATGGCACACACATAAGCACATAAGATTTAAAGAAGCTGTTAAGGACAGACAATCCAGGACAATGATGTCCATTGGATCACAAAAAGTCAGAGCTCAACAACAGCTATACATAGTATTACCATTTATTCAACATTCAGTCAATTTTCCAGACTGAAGAGTTAGTGGAACACTTAAGTTAATGTAAAGTTAACTTTTCTTTTTAGAAAATGTAATGCGCACCAATCAATTTAAGCTACTGATCAAGTAGCTTAAAACATATATCTTTAAAGTAATGATGGTGTGAAAAGTAAAGCTTTTGCTGTATTGCAAAATATCCTCAGAAACTTGAATCACGTCTTCCAATTGTAAAATTGCTTAACATGCTTTTTTTATAAAGAGAAACACATAAGACAATTTGCTTCTGCTTCCTGAAATTCTAACTACATCGTATGGCTGTTAATATTATTCAGCAACGCCAGCTGGGGGGGAGGAGGGGGGGCAGATAGAGATTTCTATATGTTTTGCATTTTTAAGCAAAGAGATCTATCTCATTTCTCAGGCTGCTATATGGATTGGAAACTACTTTGGATTTTGCAATGTTTTTGTGCAGAATGATGCCAAAAAAGTGAATAGATGATTTAAAACTGAATACATGCAATACTGAACTAGACTGGGTGCATTCCCAAAATATAATGGTACTCTCATTTAACTGTAGCTTGAATCATGTCAACTGGATTTCTATTTTCTCAGTGGAAACGTTTCGCTCCTTATCCAAGAAGCTTCTTCAGTCTGAGCAAAGTTTGTAAGGGAATCCTTAAAATGTTTCTAGGGTGGCTATGTGACCTTGCACCTGGGGCTAGGTCATGATTATTACCTAAAGGACCGCCTCATCCCCAGAACATCGACCCGCTCCACCCGGCTATGCAGAGAGGGCTTGCTTCGGACCCCGTCTATAAGAGAATTCCACCTGACGGGGTCCAGGAGGCGGGCTTTCTTGGCAGTGGCACCCGCCCTCTGGAATATTCTGCCCCTGGAGGTGAGGCTAGCCCCCACACTTATGACCTTCCGGAAACAACTGAAGACCTGGCTCTGCCACCTCGCTTGGGATGGGGGGAGTAATAGCTCCTCTTGGGGTTGGCTTGCTCCACAGGGTTCTTTAAAGCCCAACATCAGAGCCTCCTGGATCTTATATATTTAATTAAATTATGTATCCTATTTTATAAATTTTTATATGTTTTAATTGCTGGCTTGGTGTAAACCACCCAGAGTCCCCTCCGGAATGGGGGGAGATGGGCGGTGATATAAGTTAGAAATATAAATAAATAAATAAATAAATAAATAAATTATTTGAGATGTTTATTTCTAAGTCCCTTTATCATCCAAAGGAGGATCGTTAAGATTACCTTGCTGTTGTTGAGATTGCGAAATGGTCTTAATCTTCCTAGGCACAGAAGACAAAGCAGGAAGGAAAATAGGGGAAAGATTGTGCCTGAGGCCCCCACCTCTATTCAAAGAAGGATTTTCCAAGTTGGCATAAATGGATTCCTTATGCCAACTTGGAAAATCCTTCTTTGAATAGAGGTGGGGGCCTCAGGTACAATCTTTCCCCTATTTTCCTTCCTGCTTTGTCTTCTGTGCCTAGGAAGATTAAGACCATTTCGCAATCTCAACAACAGCAAGGTAATCTTAACGATCCTCCTTTGGATGATAAAGGGACTTAGAAATAAACATCTCAAATAATCATGACCTAGCCCCAGGTGCAAGGTCACACAGCCACCCTAGAAACATATTTAAGGATTCCCTTACAAACTTTGCTCAGACTGAAGAAGCTTCTTGGATAAGGAGCGAAACGTTTCCACTGAGAAAATAGAAATCCAGTTGACATGATTCAAGCTACAGGCAATTCCACCTGGATGACTGAGAACCTTCATCGACATACTCTCATTTAAGTTAAGCTCAGCTCCTGGTGGTCACTAGGAGTCGAAAACAACCTGATAGCACATAATCAATGAGCTCCTGGTCGTTTTACGGACAAGTCTGTGTTGTTTTCTTGGGAGCAATGCAGAAGTGGTTTGCCACTGTCTTCCTCCAGGATGTGTTTTTCTCCACTTCCTAGACCAGTCTATAGGCCTGGTGATCCCCCCAAGAGAAGAAGACCAAGATGACAATGAAATAGCAGTTCCTTAATGAATGTCAGTCAATTTCTTGTTTTACTCCCTTATCAGTTTCTCTTGTTTACTCTTCTGAACTTGAGAAAGTCCCATTGCTGAAACAAGGGACAAAGATCCTTCCTTGATAGAATAAGAACAAATGAGGAAAAGAAAGAAAAGACAAAGGACAAGTACTGGTATGCCAACATTATACAAACCATTGAATCACTCAAAAGTGGGTGACTACTTGCCCATATCTGTAAGTGGAACCAAGATGGTAAGTTCTACAGCCCTGTTATTCTCTGCAGGTCTTCCATCCCAATCCTGATTAGCTTCCAATTGAAACAAGGTCAGCCTGGTGCTGCCATCTACAGTCAAATAAGGTATTCCATTTGGTCTTCCAAGTTTGCCAGGCAGAAATAAAACATGCTATTTTCCTGAACAGGGGATGCTTACATGAGAAATGCTGCTGTCCAGATGTTCAGGATTCCAGGATTCCGTTCCTGTGGTTTTTTAAGACTTGAACTGGGTAGCCCTTCATAGAGATGCCTTCAAATAGAAGACTGTACTCTCTAAAGCAGGACATGTCACTATCCTATTTAGACCTTCTGAAAGAAAGATAGCATGGTCATCTGTGCATTGTAGCCCTCTGCTGACCTCTGCTGGCCTAGTTGTTTCTGCTCTCTTAAAGGGAGCCAGTTTGGTGTAATGGTTAAGGCATCAGGCTAGAAACTGGGAGACCATGAGTTCTAATCCTGCCTTAAGTTAGGCATGAAGCCAGCTGGGTGATCTTGGGCCAGTCACTCTCTCTCAGCCCTGGGAAGGAGGCAATGACAAACCACTTCTGAAACCTTGCCCAGAAAACTGCAGGGACTTGTCCAAGCAGTCACCAGGAGTCAACACTGATTCAAAGGCACCAAAAAAAAAAAAAAAAAAAAGGGGGGGGCATTTTTAAAAGAGCACGTTAAGATGTGTGGCATCTTGCTGGAATGTATGGAAATTGGTCAGTGACACAATATATGCTATGAGGAAATACCTAATGGTTTATATGCTCATTTACTGACTGTATTTATCTAAACACAAACACAAAAACCCACCCCTAATTGTTTTCCCTAGAATAACTTACCATTAAAATGGAAGGACTAGTTATGGAGTATTCTTGCTTTTTCTGCTTTCTTTTGTTTTAAATTCATAGTTTTCTTCTTTTGGGGTAAATACACCATTTCCTACATATAAATACATTCTGTAGAGGCCCAGGGTGCAGTACGCAGCCCCGGGGTTCCATGAGCCCCCCCAAATCCTTTGGAAGGCCCCGAAACCCTGCTCAAACTTGTGCTCAAACAGCAATTTTTAGTGGAAAAGAGAGGAACATTGTTACTTGCATGGAAGTAATCATACAAACCACATTTCATTTTAAATGTAATTTTAAATTGGTATCAGACATTGTGTGTGTCCTGGCCCTGTCTCCTTTCAGGAGTGAAGCCCCCAGTGCACTACCCAAAGACTGAAGGGTTCCCCCTCCTGAAAAAGGATTGTACAGCCACGATGCAGTCGTATTCAGCAGAGGGTAAGAGCAAGCTGGATGCCTTTTTTCACAGCCAGTGTCCCTGATGTGGCCCGAGGGAGTGATTTAGAGGCAAAGACTGACCAGGTCCAAGAGTTGGGGCACTCCTTCCCACGAAGATGAACTTGCACACAGATCAGAAGAACCAAGAAAGGGAAGTGCTGCATTGTTCCATATCCTGTGTGATTCCATGTGACTGTGTTTCTAAAGATGGATTTGGAGGAGACAGCACTTCTACTGGAGGGCTACCCTCTGTCAACTTGAAGACACCCCCCACCCGCCTTCTCCAGCTTCCAAGAAGACATTTGATATCAACAGGCAGCAAGTACTAAGTAAAACAACACCCTTGGTCAGCTTTTTTTTTTAAAGAAAGGGTTCCATTGCTTGCAGACCAAAGACTTAATCTATAATCAGGACTGCAGGGAGGGAATCTGGGGAGGAAAAAAGTAAACAGGAGTCTGGAAGGCCTTTCTACATCTTCACAGGGAAAGCAAATATCCAGACTGTTCCACTGCAGGAGGGGGAAACAGACCTGTGGAATCTATTTATTAATGGTGCTGCAAATATTTTATTTGCTGGATGAAAAGCAGGATCAAATCAAGCAAGCATTTTAAAAAATGTATGTACAGCTTAATCTCTAGGGTGCTCATTCAGAATCAAGTTCCACTTATTTCAGTGTAGCTCACTTCTTGAACTATTTTAAGATGCAGTGTTAATCCTAGAGTAGGGGTCAGCAGACTGAAGATTGCATGACCCATTTTTACAGCTCCCCCCCCCCCACCTCCAGTGTGCCATGACCACATCACAAATAAAGCAGAATGCTGTCAATTTTTAGTAGCAAATCCCATCATTGCCCTGAGAAGCCAGGAAATAAATGAATAAAACACAGCTTCTGGATGAAAAAAAAGTGGCTTTCCCATTCTAGTCAGACTACCTAAATCAAGAAAGAACTGCACACAGCTATTACTGGGTTTGAGTCAGCCTCCAGACAATATGGCTAATGGTTAAATCCAACACCTGAAAGTTTGCAGGTTGTTCTTCTCTGTCCTAAATGTGCATTTATCAAACTCTAAATATTCTCTCAGTGTAGTGTAGTGATTTCTGTTTTTAGGAAACAGTATTTTTTCCAAAAGATAGCAAATTATTTTGTTGCTGGGAAATGCGTTATCATTTAGCTGTTTGATCCACTGTTTGCATGAGAAAATAGTTGTACAAACTCTACGGGTAACTGCTGCATAAATGTCCATCTATTAAGGGATATTTTTTTGTATTACATTTAGAGAAGTATACTTCTGAAAACTAGAGAGGCGTGATGGCTCAGTGGTTAAGACGCCAGGCTTGTTGATTGGAAGGTCGGCGGTTCGAGACCCGAGCGCCACCTGATGGAGTGAGCTCCTGCACTCGCCCCAGCTCTTGCCAACCTAGCAATTCGAAAGCATGCAAATGCAAGTAGATTAATAGGTACCACTTCGGTGGGAAGGGAACAGCGTTCCACGTGCGTCATGCCAGCCACATGACCGCGGAAGCGTCTTTGGAAAATGCTGGCTCTTTGGCAAACAAACGGAGATGAGCACCACCCCCTAGAGCCGGACATGACCGTGCAGGGGAAAACCTTTACCTTTACTTTTTACTTCTGAAAACTAGGGGCTGAGGCAAAACAATGAGGAAAGAAAATGCTGGCCTAGAAAGTTCAATCAACAAAGCAGTTTTAATTGTTGTACTCCTCCTCAAGAGCATGAAGAATCTCTGTAGCATAGAGATGGCCAAAACCCCCTCATCTGTTTCCATAGTCACCCTACATTAGAGACCCCCTGATCAAGAGTTCTGCAATATGGAGCAGCAAAATTCAAGATGGTACAACACAAGACAAATGCTGGCAGAACATTCCAGATATGTAGCAGAATAGTGTAATGGAGGTGCTTTTCATCAGTAGTTTGGGGTGGTCAAAATCGTGAGACTAGCTGGGATAGTGGAGGCAAAAAGTCATGGCCAGGGCAATGACAGCACAGGAAATAAATATGCCTATACAACCAAACCCTCATTGATGACACAACTTTTAGTGCTGGCACAAATACCCCCCCCCCCGGTTGACTTTAATGGTTCATCTTAAACATCACCTATCAGGCCTTGTGTCTGTACAGTCCCCAATGAAATTAGCAGCTCTGGGCTGTAGCCCGTCATCCCAATGAGAACTCCCATGAATTGTGAAACTGGCAAAAACATCAGATTTCAGATGTTAGCAAAATGTGCTTCCTTTGGCACACCTGGTCATAACCACCCATCTTTCTTTTGGAAATACCTGCCTGTAACAATCTGGGCATCACCAGGCAGCGAGCATTTCTGTCATTTTCACTATAAATAATCCTGTCGTGCCAAGGAATTGTCTAGCAATCCCATGAGCTCCTCTCTACAATCGTCCCTGTCCTTAATTACCTGGGAATGCCAGGTTCTATGATATTGATTCTCTGCGTGTACCTGCTTCAGTGGTGCTATCAAAGTAGAAATCCAGGATCTCATTCAGCAGAATGAGCAGGAGGTCCAAGAATGTGGCAGACCTACCTGATCACAATTGGAAGACCACTTAACATCACAAAGTTCAGAGGCTACAGTTTCCTATGTGCGTTACTTATCTGGTTGGCACCTTACAAATATAGTACTTGTGCATGTGCATGGCATGCACAGATGCAGCTCTGGCACTTACCTAGGCAACCTGTGAAGCTTTTCCGAGCTGCTAAGTTTGCCTATCCCTTCTGTCTTTTTTTACAAGTAATGACTTCTAAAGTTCAACGGAAATAAGTATACTTCTCTCCTTTACCTGTCCTTGTCCCTCATCACCAATAATCATAGAAACAATTTTTATTTAGTTATCAGTTTTGGCTTCTTTATAACCTAACAGTCAAAATATATTAAAAGTAGAAAATTGATGTGCCAAGCTTTCCATATACAAAGTTCCTATACAACTTTCCCAATCTAGGACCACTGAAAAGGAAGGTATGCTTATCTGTATTTTCTAAGAGATTGCCATCATATTAATTATAGAAATTAAGTGACAGACGCTAATCTTCTTAACTGTACAACTTAATCTGAGTGCTTATTTCCTAGTTCATTGCTATACAGCTTGGATTTGATGGGCCTAGTGTAAGAATAACCACGTTCAGTTGGATACATACAGATGGTATCTACTCAGCAAGAGTGTTCACATTCTTTTTTATAGTTAGGACTTATTTCCTTGCTTTGCTTTTCTGCTAGGAACTACAGACACTTGCTAAGAAGCCTCCTGACTGCCTCTCCTTGTACTCGTTCTCCACATTTGATCAGAGGATATGTTATACTGTAAGCCAAGCCCAAATTTCACAGAAAGCACATATTTGGTAGTGAAGTCATTTCTTTAATACGGCATACAAAAAGCAAGTCTCCCAATTACATGGCATAATTCAGTATTGCATCCCCCAAAGCCTTTCGCATTAACCATAAACCTGGTGAATGTCATTTGCGCTTTCTGGGAGAGCTGGTGGGAAGCAACACTAAGGGAAGATTATGGTGGAAAGAGAAAAGTCATGATAATGGGTTTCATCAGATTCAATTCTTTTCAGAAAAGTCTTTGCCTCCTGGACATTCTAGCTTTGAAGACAGAAAGAAGCCAGCCTTGGAAGAAATTGATACTGCTGAGAATTATGTGCTATGCAGCTGGTATATGGACTGGACAGTGAATGTGCTTGGCTTGCGAGCAGAATTCTCCATGCAGAAATGTCTGTATGAGAAGTACTTACAGTGTTACAGGTGTGTGTGTGTGTGTGTGAAGAGAGACCATAAACAGTACTCTTTTGTCACAGCAAACTGGATCTGTATTTTCCCTATTGCTAGAGGAGGGAAAGATACAGAAAAGCGAGATAAGGATAGAAAGAAGCTGTCCAGTATTGCACTTCTGTGCAACTGCTTGTGGGATTGGGAAGAAATGACAAATCCTACCACCTATTTTCAGCATGACTTTTAAGAGTCATCATCACTGGAGAAAGATACGCACAACAAAACGGTGAAGAACACATCCAGGATTGCCTAGATCTCCCAGGAGAAATCCCAATTCATCTGGCAAATACATCTGACAGCTCTGCGACCTCTTCCTACTGCTCGCTTTGCTTTAGTGTCCCCAATTGCAGCAATGATTAACCTAACCCAAAGCAGCCTGGAAAGGAGGCAGGAAGAAGGAAAGGGGAAGATTCTCTTCCCTGACCTTGTCTCCTTTTGTTTCCCCTCTCCCCCCCAAGGAGTGCAGTACAGAACACACAGGTCCTCTTGTAGCCCCGGCACACCAGTCCGCAGAACGGCTCATAAAGCGAACATTGCATCGTCATCTTTTTCCTTCTTTCGCTGAGGACCAGAGTTAGTGGATGAGGGAGGAGCCCCTGTAGGGGCACTGGGAAGGGAAGGAAGCCGATCTGCCACCTTTGCACGCTCTTCAAGGAATCTGTCAAACTCTGGCAAGAAAGAATATAGGGAGAATTTTAAAAGAGGAAGAGGAGGAATCAAACCAGGGCTGGAAGAGCCCTGGGAGGAGCAACAGCTGAAACATCTACTCTGGAGCTGCACAGGTCACATCTCTGTCGTGGAGTCAATGACAAAATAGCTGCTTTCATCAGGACATTCTGAATGCACAGATACAAGAGCCATGCATCTAACAGATCCTGGCAACCCTATTTGGGAACTCCAAAAATTACAGGTATGTTAAGAAGTCATTTGTGTGTCTTGTTAATACAGGATGGTTTGGTTTTCGACACTGTATATACATGGGCTCAATAGGTGAAGAACATCTCATGCCTACTAGCTGGAGAATATCAGTCTTAAAGGGCAGGACATTCAATTGGGTATAACTTGCCTTCACTGGTGACACCCTTTGGATCCACTGTCTCGTTTCCCTAAGGAGAAAAAAAGGCAACAGGGAAATCAAATAAAGTTAAATGAAAACTCACAGGGTTCATCTTGTGGACAGAATGTTCCACAAATACTAAGACTAGATTTGATATATGTTCATCCACCATACCTACAAAGTAGATAGAGTTTCAAGGAGCAGTTGAGTTTGGGACATTGATATCAACATTTTGTTTTCAATGCTGACATTTCAGTGACAGTCAGCAGTGGCCACAAGGAAGGAAGAGTAGAAATCTCCTTTGCCTCTGTCTCAGAAGGAACACAGACTCAAGGAGAATAGTGCAATGGAGGAAGCCAGGCTCAGTGGTTAATACTTAGCATCTATACAAGCTAGAGGCAGAATCTAGGATTTCTTTCCGGATATATTCTACCACTTAGCTATGTCCCTCCCCACAAGATAGCTGGCAGAATGTGCATACAGTAATTAACTCCTTCTTATAAACAAGGATTTCATTTCTATTACATACCACTTCAGTGGAGATCCAGTTTTCAATTTCCTCCATGAAGGCAGCCTGGGATACAGGAATCTGACAAGGAAAGTGAGAGAAAGACCAAATAGACCATGCACATCCATGATTGTAAAAAGTATCCTCAACCCTCAACTGAGAGAAGCTTAAAAAGTCATGGTTCAAATCAGTGCAATGCTTGGGGGCCATTTTTGATCCAACGTATTTCTTAAGTGAAGCCAGCATCACTGAAGAATGGTTAGAAATCTTTACTTCTCACATGGCTTGACCTTACCTTGCAGGAACTGACTTCATGGATAGCATCATAACATGTATATTGGGAGGCATCGTTAATTAGAAGGCTTTGACAGATGTTTTAATTTTATCAAGTGAGGCATAAAGATCTGTGTTTTAGTCTATTTTAGGTCATACCATTGTATTTAACAAGCCTTTCCATATAAACAACATCATTTTGCAAAACAAAAACAGATAATTTATGTCTAGGAAAAGTGCTTCTGTGCGCTTCTGCTTTGCTCCCATCTTCTAATATAAAGGCCACTTTAAGCTCTCACTACAGCCACTCTGGGACAAAAGTCCTTACAGTTAAGATCTGACAAATAAGAACTCCCAAAGCCTCACTCCTTTCCTCTACACTTTCATGCTCTTTTGGGCAATTACTATCCCTACTTCATAAGATTGTTTTTGTGGGGAATAAGTGGAGGAAAGAGTGCTGTGTAAGCTGCTTGGAGTTCCTGAATGAAGGTTGGGATGTAAATCCAACAAAAAGATTTAAATAAGATTCTCAGAATTCCATTTCCTGTGTTCAGCAAAGGATGTTTATAAAGTATTCTTAAAATTTAAAGGAAATAGGGTTCCTTACATAAACACACTGGTGTATTAGGCCAACCATTTACCTATTGCTACTAAGCATATAGGCATATGTGCCTGTGATACAAAGGATTTTGTTTCCATCACAAACCGAAAATGAAAACTTGCATGTGGACTTATATTGTAATTCCTCAATGTACTGATGAAACTCCACTTCTAAATGATCATTTTTAATTCTAGTCCCTATGCTAAACCAAGTGAAGCTTATCTTGATAGTAAGAATGTGCAAAAGTAGGAATATAAATTTATTTTGCTTTTCATTATTCAAAAGCAAGCAGGTGGTGGTCTCAACACATGGATTCTTAAATTAAGTAAGACATTTTCAAAGTTAAAGACACAAAGACCATTAAGGCAGAAAAAGTACTGAGCTTTTGCTTACAAAACCATTGGAAAAGAAAGAGAACAGAACCAAACTAATAGAAGCCAACTAGCCCAAGGGAAGAAATCACACAATCAGTTCCTTTAAAGCCAGTACCAAAATCTGAGCTATTTCTATCTCACTCTCTTTCCTCTGCCAAGATAAAGCTCTTTTCTCTCCTGTCCAAATCAAATTGGGTTGAAATTTTGGGGAAGACAGGCATTATTAAGAAAAATGTAGCCATAATTTATTTTATCCTCAGAAGAGCTTTCTGGAACAGATGGAAATGAGAGTTACAAAACTAAGCCAGAACAGTGTATGGGTTCAGCTTGGACAAAGCAGTGCAGTTCCAATCCTGGGTTGATGCTATTGACTGGTTCAGTGGCATGTATTGAACATGGAATCTCAGGATCAAAATGATAGGCAGCCTGATATTGATTCTGGTGTTTGTGCATATATTTTTCCAGAAAGTGGGTGCTATGGAAAAAAGTCAGAAGAAGTGGCAAAGCAGAACTTGCCACTGGATGACTGTATGTATTTATTTATTAGATTTGTCACCGCCCATCTCCTCTCACCGGAGGGACTCTGGGCGGTTTACAACAGCATAATCAATAAAACAATAAATTACAATATATAAATACAATTAAAACTAAAATGAATGTACATAAAAATAAAAAATGAAATCCAATGGCTGATGATCTAACTCAGTCCTTGAATGCAACAATCACTCTAGGGTACTAGCCATCTCCAAACATGCCTACTCCTCTCCTCGCCCCAAGCCAGGTGGCAAAACCAGGTCTTCACGACTGTATGTGTGCTATGTGAGGGTACAAATCCTTGCTTGATATGGAGCCATAAGATATGGTCACTTCATGATCCTTCATCACCCTTCCTCCCTACTCCTCCCTGCAACAAGGGAAATATCTCTAGTCTCTCATGAAGGTAGTCAGCAGGAAATAATGGATTTTTCTTGTATAATCTCTGGATTGCAATGCAATGCAAGTACATTCAGAGTTATACATTTTATGTTACAAAGATGATGGGAATAAATTAAAAAGCTATAAAACATTTTACTTTGGCTATTGTAAAAACTTCTCTTCTAGCCAGGTAGAATCCGGAATGTGGCATTTTCAAGAAGAGGTTCCTTGGCTTCAAACCTAACCATGTAACTTTGTCTGCTGTTGCCCCCACACAGTGTTCAATCCGTTCCACAATTTGCTTAATGTTCTCTAAGCATTTTTTAAAACCTTCCCCAGCAGCGATACATTCTCACCATTCCTTGGCGCATCATCCAGTTTGTAATCGGGACCCCATCAGTGGAAGCACCTGGCTCCAGCTAGTTAAGAGAAAATTTGCTTTCAAAAAAGATAGAAAATGTGGTTGATGAGGAGAGCTGGGAGCAATGTTCTCAGCAGGGAAACTGTCCCCTTCCTCTATAAAAGAACATGGGGGAACTTCTCTCCTGTCTGCCATTTTTTTTAAAGAAACTAAAGAGGCTTAGGGCCCAAGCCCAGAAGAGAAGGTTGAATTATCTACAGGACAGAAAGAAAACGAATGGAGAAACAGTGCCTTTTGCTCTTAAGGACTGAGTTAAAGAAGGATAGCTATTCAGAGGTCTAACCCAGACTTTGAAAGAAGCTTGATTCAGATGAAATATGTCTGAAAACTGTGTTACTATAAACTGGATTCCACCACAGGAAGGTGATATATTTAGAGAACTGCTCACCATTTTGACTGTTATTTACCCTGGGATGAATGCATAGGATTCATTCTTTTTTGCAGGTTATTTTTTTTTTACTATTGTAGTTTTGGAGTTTGTTGACTATTAATTGATGGAAGAATTTTGTTGAGGTACATCAATGCATTTTAACTAGTATCTTTTCTTATGGTTCCTGTGTATTATAATTCCAAGATGATGATGATGATGATTATAATATTATTATTTTATTTATTTTCTATCCCTTTATTATTTTCATAAATAACTCAAGGCAGCGAACATATCTAATACTCCTTCCTCCTCCTATTTTCCCCACAACAACCCTATGAGGTGAGTTGGGCTGAGAGAGAGGGACTGGCCCAAGGTCACCCAGCCGGCTTTCATGCCTAAGATGGGACTAGAACTCACAGACTCCTGGTTTCTAGCACAGCACCTTAACCACAGACCAAACTGGCTCTGTATTACTATATAATAATATAGTAATACAATATAATATAATTACTATATACTGTAATAAGATACTGTATTATGGAGTTGAAGTATTATGATGATTGAAATGTTTCAACCTCAGAACTTCTTGGAACTAGTTTTTAAATATTTGGGTTATATTTTTACAATTGGATTGAATTTTAATGAACTACCTGACATAATGCTGTGCATTACTATGAAACTTTGGTTTGTATTATTGCTGAACATATATAAGAAGTCTACTGTGATTTATTAGGAACTGCTTTGGGAACTATACTGTGAAAAAGTGGCATAAAAATGAATTGAATACTGAAATGATTTTTGCCCCCCGTTAGAATTCATATATGTACCCTCACCATGGGTAGATGTATGTTCTCTTACTCTAGAGTGGTAGCTATATTCATGTAGAAATTATACATGAAAATATAGAAAGCTGTATTAATTAAGTAAGATAATTACTACAATCTCCCCAAAATTTAGCATCCTTCAGTTATGTTGAATTACATTTCACATCATCCCAGTAAAAATGACTGACCATGCTGGTTGGAAATCAGTGGTACATAAGGGGAGGCACATGATGCCTTGGATAGGCAGGATAAGCCTATTCAATTACACACAGAACAGTTTGATAGATAGCTACTCACTGCTCCTGTATTCTGTTGCCTGGCATCCAAGGCTCCAGCTAGTCCTTTTGTGGCTAAAGGGTCTTCATACTTCACTCTGAAAGAGGAAACCAGATTATCCAAAAGATGTGGGTTATGGCATTTTATCTAAAGCACAGATATACAGTGGGGCAAAAAAGTATTTAGTCAGCCACCAATTGTGCAAGTTCTCCCACTTAAAAAGATGAGAGAGGCCTGTAATTGACATCATAGGTAGACCTCAACTATGAGAGACAAAATGAGAAAACAAATCCAGACAATCACATTGTTTGATTCGGAAAGAATTTATTTGCAAATTATGGTGGAAAATAAGTATTTGGTCACCTACAAACAAGCAAGATTTCTGGCTCTCACAGACCTGTAACTTCTTCTTTAAGAGGCTCCTCTGTCCTCCACTCATTACCTGTAGTAATGGCACCTGTTTGAACTTGTTATCAGTATAAAAGACACCTGTCCACAACCTGAAACAGTCACACTCCAAACTTCACTATGGTGAAGACCAAAGAGCTGTCGAAGGACACCAGAAACAAAATTGTAGAGCTGCACCAGGCTGGGAAGACTGAATCTGCAATAGGCAAGCAGCTTGGTGTGAAGAAATCAACTGTGGGAGCAATAATTAGAAAATGGAAGACATACAAGACCATTGATAATCTCCCTCGATCTGGGGCTCCACGCAAGATCTCACCCCGTGGGGTCAAAATTATCACAAGAACGGTGAGCAAAAATCCCAGAACCACACGGGGGGACCTAGTGAATGACCTGCAGAGAGCTGGGACCAATGTAACAAAGGCTACCGTCAGTAACACACTACGCCGCCAGGGACTCAGATCCTGCAGTGCCAGACGTGTCCCCCTGTTTAAGCCAGTACATGTCCGGGCCCGTCTGAAGTTTGCTAGAGAGCATTTGGATGATCCAGAAGAGGATTGGGAGAATGTCATATGGTCAGATGAAACCAAAGTAGAACTGTTTGGTAGAAACACAACTCGTCGTGTTTGGAGGAGAGAGAATGCTGAGTTGCATCGAAAGAACACCATACCTACTGTGAAGCATGGGGGTGGCAACATCATGCTTTGGGGCTGTTTCTCTGCAAAGGGACCAGGACGACTGTTCCGTGTACAGGAAAGAATGAATGGGGCCATGTATCGTGAGATTTTGAGTGCAAACCTCCTTCCATCAGCAAGGGCATTGAAGATGAAACGTGGCTGGGTTTTTCAGCATGACAATGATCCCAAACACACCGCCCGGGCAACGAAGGAGTGGCTTCGTAAGAAGCATTTCAAGGTCCTGGAGTGGCCTAGCCAGTCTCCAGATCTCAACCCCATAGAAAACCTTTGGAGGGAGTTGAAAGTCCGTGTTGCCCAGCGACAGCCCCAAAACATCACTGCTCGAGAGGAGATCTGCATGGAGGAATGGGCCAACATACCAGCAACAGTGTGTGCCAACCTTGTGAAGACTTACAGAAAACGTTTGACCTCTGTCATTGCCAACAAAGGATATATAACAAAGTATTGAGATGAACTTTTGATATTGACCAAATACTTATTTTCCACCATAATTTGTAAATAAATTCTTTCCGAATCAGACAATGTGATTGTCTGGATTTGTTTTCTCATTTTGTCTCTCATAGTTGAGGTCTACCTATGATGTCAATTACAGGCCTCTCTCATCTTTTTAAGTGGGAGAACTTGCACAATTGGTGGCTGACTAAATACTTTTTTGCCCCACTGTATGTTCTACATTTTCAGGGTGAGGTTGGGGGTGCTTTCCATACACACACAAACACAGTATACCAAAAGTCAGGCCACATAGACAGTGTATTATATAAATTACATTAAATGTTCGAGTTGGTTGCCATTTTCTTTTAAACTCTTCCTTACTCATTTGACGCATAATGTTTGAAAGTTCCTAAGTACAGTAACATTTTCTCTGAAGAAAAAAAAACATACTGTGATTGACCTATGGGAACTGACTTTTGGTACACCCTATATATATAAATAGGGAGAGAGAGAGAAAGACTGCCCATAATTTGGTAAACACTGGCACATACATGTACTTATGCTGGCAGTAGGGCCAAATTTAAAAAAAAAGGGGGGTGAGGGAGAAAGAATTTAGTGAAAATTTTAATGTCAAATCAATAGACTCCCCTTCAATTATCTCTTTATATAGGCTCATGCATCATGTCTTCTCTAATTTTCTAGGAATGGTTGATGACATCAGCACAAATCTAATCTGGCTGTTTAAAACGATGATCTCATTAGATTTAATCCATGATACTGATTAGCTGCGGTCATTTGAGGATGAAATAAAATAGCGAAATCAACTGCATTAGAGGATTTGAAAAAAAATAGCTGCAGATAGTTGCAGACAAATAAAAGTTAGGATTCACGATTTTAGTGTGAGAGTTTAGTCACCAGATATTTAGAAGTAAAATATCAATCAGGAAAACAACTACAGTATTTCATTCTCAGTAAAAATCTCAGATGAATTACTTATGTAAGTCCACAATTTTGCTGGACATCCTCAGAATGGCTTCTGGCAAATGTGAGAACCTGCAGGCTTTCTCCTGTGTGTAAGTGTGTGTCTGTATGTATAAGTGATTGAAAGACTGTCCCCAACCTCGGCCCAAATTCCATGACAAAGCTACTGACTCCTAGAGTTTGTAAAGAATTTCTTAAATGTAATTATCAGGAGTTGTTGAAATACATTTGGAAAGACAGCATTAATAAGGTTAATAAGACACTGGCAACACAGAAGCTCTAGTGTCAATATCCCTAAATTCCTGAGCATTCACTGTAATATATTCCTTTAACCTCCCATTAATCCCAGGTTTGTAGAATCCATCACACCTTAAGAAATGGCTTACTCTGTATGTTGAGAAGGCCATGTGAAAATCTGTAGAAAAGTCCCTATTCCATATTCCATCTCTGCAGGATTTCCATTGTAACTGCAGCTATTGAATCTCCTCAGTGACAGCTATTTAATCTTTTAAGGAGGCATGTGAAAAATGTTTTGACAGACTGTAGTTATAATTGGCCAATGCTACTGGTGTGAATTATTTATTGAAGTTATTATTTTTAGTAGGCTTAGCATAATATTTTGTTTTTGTAGGTGCTGCAGTTTAGAATGGCAGTAAATCACCTTGAGCATTGATGTGCAGAAATAAAGTGAACAAAGCATTAAGATGCAGCAAAGATTTTAAGTCAAAATCTTTGATAGCTAGATTTTTCTCCCTATAGCATATTGATTTACATGCATATATACTAAGAAAGCCAGTTACAAATGTTTCATTCTAAAATTTAATCAATATTCAATTATAGTTTCACTGAAGTTTACTGTATATTTTTCCAATGTGATTAAGCACAAAAAGCCAGATTGCATGCCTGCAGAATCTGTTTTGTTTTTTATTAGAATGAAAGAATTTTAAGTTTCTATCTCTGTTGAATACCAGAACTAAATGGAGTGCCTAGTCATTCCACACAAAAATCCATTCCTGCTAAACTGGGATTTAGAAACAGTAATTTTAGAAAATGTAATTTCATTACGACAGTGCTGAGGTGGGTTGGGCTGAGAATGGGTGAAAGGCTGTAAGTCAACCAACGATTCTGAGTCTTCTCAGCCCAACTCCAGCTTTCAAAAAACCCCCATACATCTGCTTGTTTGAAAATCTAACCTGATCCTCTAATCAAATCTATATCCTGTTCTGAGAAAAATATATTTCTTGCGGCCTGTATATACTAAGCAAATAAAACACTCTTGCGTGTTACCTTTTAGTTTGATACTTTACAGAAGTTATTCTGATACTGGCAGTTATGGAAAAGATTAAAGAATTATAATAGGTACTAACCTGCTGTGCCCTGCCCCTACCAATCTCATTCACTTGTCTGCTTGTTTTTTGAGATTTTTGCAAATGTTATTTTAAGTACAGCTTTGTATGCAGAGGGAATAAGGTACTTTCATTTAAATATAGTTTTATATGCACTCAGTGTAGCATTGCATATGCACATAGTTCTACATTTCACTTCGGTGCATGGGTTTAACACACATTACATGCTCTCTTTTGCAGGTAAAATTAGACAAGCATAATTTTTCCAGATTAATCAATGCATATAGCTACTGCGGTGGCTTTGCAGCTGAGCATCATCTCATAGGAACTGTTTCATAGAGTTATACCCTTTTTGACAAAAATAACTCATTTTTGCTACTCACTCTAAAGTACCCCCAGACCCGCCTTCTGCCCACACTCTACCTAAATGAGTTGCTTCTTACACAGGAAGGCCAATGCAGCCTTGGATGATGTTGCCCCAGGAGTGAGCTCCCCCAAACCATCTCTCTGTCCCACCCATAATCACTGGGACGTGTTCCCTCTTGCAGCCAGGGGGTTGGGCCACCTCTGCTCAAACTTTTCAAAGAAGTGCTTGTCAGTGAAGGGCCCGCTGTGCACAATCGCATCGATGATGAAGTAGAGTGCCACCACCATACCACTGATAAGGCAGAAAGGCAGGAATGGTTTGAGGTGTTGCCAGAAATTCTGCATGCAGGTGTTCATGATGTTTGGAAAGACACCCAAACCCAGCTCCAGTAAAGGTATCTTGCTCTGACAGTCAAAGCACAAGAAAAGAAAAGCTCAAGTGGATGTGCAAGTGGAGGTGGGCTGTAGAGTAGATAATCCCAATCTGGTTTGCTGGCAAGAAAGTTAAAATAGGAGAACCAGTCCAGTTGGAGAAAGCAGAATAAATCGAAGGTGCCTCTTTATCAGAAAGATAACACCTGCCTCAATCATAGGAGGATCAAGTTGTGCTGGAGAAAATACGCTGTCCAGTTCCTCTGCAATTACCCAGAGTGGGAGAAGATCAGCCAAAGTGTATGTCAGGAGATTGATTAGGTTTCATCTGCCTCTGCTGCTGGTTCTCTCTCTCTGCTTTCTTTCCATACAGTTCCCAATTCTACTTCACACTCCATTAGCAGCAAGCAGGCTGGGAGTAGACTTCCTGCAGCCTGGCATACGCACAGGGCATCTGTATTCTTCCTCTGCTATGCTCTCCCTTCGTCTGTGAACCAGGCAGGGTCTCTGAGAAGGCACTCTCCGCGTCAAGTATTACAAGCTCCTCAGTGGCTGCAAGAGGTGTGTCAGTGGTGTCTAGAAGCACACTGGCACATAGCCTATTTTGCTAAGTGGTGGAGGGGGCATAAGTGCACATGCCCATAACAAACATCTGTTTCTATTAGCTCGGTGTCACTCAAAGACTTGCTCCAATCTTATGCTATCAAGTCTGAAAATATGCCAGGACACAGCTGTGTTTTTTGGAACTACTGAGCTGGGTGGAACCCTCAGAATTAGCCAAATATCATTGCAAGATTAAACCCAGATGAGTAGCGCTTAGAATTCACATCATGCTTTTTTGGTACACAAAATGCCTCATGTAATTTTCATAGCCATTCTGCAGGGTGGGTCAGTACTGCCATTATTCCTATTAAACAGATTTAGGTCTTGGAACAAAGTGAGGGAGAGTGGGATGGCTAAGAAAATTATGGTTACTTTAAAACCATCTGGAGAATTCATGGGTTTGCCTCAGGAATGTCTCAGTAGACTGTCAAAATAGCCTGACAATTTTTCCTGCCCTATTGCAGGAAGTTTCTGTTACTTTATACAGTGAAGAACTGTGTCACCTTTATGAATAAAGTTTATTTAACAGACAATTAAGTAATTTAGAATATGTGAGAAAATTAAAATCAAAGAACTTTCTGACAAACAAGATAACAGTTTCTTCAGAGAAATGCTAGCTCAGCCATATACTGTGGGGACAGCTCATGGTTTTAGCTTGTATATCAGCTTGCAGAAAATCTGCATTACCACTACTAGATAAACAAACAAGGTAAATGACCTAAAGTTGGGTGCATTCCATTTCTTGGCTCAAGGGCCTCCCTTGATCTTTGACTGGCATGCTAACAGCTGCACTCCAAAAAGTGGAGAGGTCAGGACAAAAGCAAAATAGGATTCAATTTAAATTAAATATAGTTACTATGATTACTCCGATGTATTTAACATTTTCCCCTTCCATCCTATTAGCAGCTCAGTCTACGGAGTGAATCTAAGTGTGTGGGAGACTGCATGTCATCCTAGGTCTACAGGCTCTACACTTGTGACTTAAAATATAAGTGTAATATCCTCTTAATGTATACGAAGTTTGTTTTCAAAAGGTAGGAAGAGGGAGGCACCCCCAACTCTTGAAAACCCCTCTCTAGGTTATCCTAGAGCACATAAACTAGATATAATATGAAAACATTCTCTCTCTCACAGGGACTATTAGCATGAGCCCTTGTGAGAGACAGTACACAACAGTAGCTAAAGCATTAGTCTTGATTGACAGTTACCTTGCTAGATTGCACTAATTCATAAATCTGCTCATTTGGCCCATGCTATTAAAAACAAACCTTCCACTTTACTGCTGCTGCAATTCACAGAAATCATTAGAGATTTAGAAAATGCCAAGGGAGTGGAGGAGAGGAATGTGCTAATTATAGCTCAGGTTTGTCTTAATTCTCTTGAGTAGAACCACAAACAGTCCTTTGACATCTCAACAATCTAATTCCCAAATCCATACTAGCATTGTTAGGGCATAATAAGACACAAAAATATATTTTTTTAGTATCACTGTATTCCAAATTTAAGGAGTCAATACCTGAAATTTAGTAGCCTATCATCAAAGAGGAAATCAAAGTTTGAATGGCAATACACTACTAAGGGAACCCATCATTCCCAAACTGACACCAAAACTAAGAATTTCAACTTCACATACAACATGGCAAGACTGATGCTACTTGAGTCAAGTGACATCACTTTCAAAACTTATTGTCCATAATATTGGCGTCTCTGATTTTAGTCTCCTGGTTTGTCCATTTCTTTTCCTACTTGCAGGACTTCAGAATTTGGGATTAGCCACTTGCTTATCTATATGAAAAAACGCGGAAGGGCAGATAACTGAAAACTTTTGAAATTATGTCTACATTTAAAAAATAAAATCAAAAGTTCTGCAGATACAAACCAATTTGACACCAGTAAAATCTGAATACAGACATACATTAATTTACCAAAACATGCATACAACCTCTTAGTTTGAAAAATGTACTCTACAGTATTCATTATTTTTGCCCAAGTCAATATAGTGGTACACTCACTTACTCTTTGCGTTGCTCAGCTAAGGAGCTCCCACGGGTCAGTGCAAACATATCAAACTCTTCTTCCAGTTTGCTGGAATTATTGAGGGACTGCAAACCTGCACTGACACTGCTAGAACCTAGATCTACAAGGCAAAAGACAGCAAAATATCACCCAACACTAGTTAAAAATGTATGATGATGTAATGAACCTACCAGTAATAAACCCACCAGTCTGAAAAAGCAGAATTGAGGTTTCCTGCAGGGAGAGGGGCAAATTCTCAGTTGAGGAAAGTATCAGAACGATTGGATCTATTGTGACTACTACACAGCATCCATTTGGTCAAATGTGGCTATCAAGTTTTTAATAATTTTTCAATAAATCTGCCTATCACTGCTTTTGTTAGCCTATGTTCAAATGATGTTGGATTTTTTTTCTTTTTTAAAAAGAAGTAAAATGTATAAAGACTAGAGAGAGCTCGGCAAGTGGCCAGAATTATGAATCTAAATGGGGAAAAGACAAGGAATTACATAGCCCTAAGAACCCAGCTACGGTACTTACCAATTCCTGCAAGCTGAGATGAAAGTGCATTGACAACTTCAGGACCTTTTTCTGCTGGTGTGATACTGGATCCCATGTCAACCAGACTGTTTGCATTTTCTGCATCATTTTGTTGCTTGGAAAAGAAAGAAAGTGTATTTTGCTAATCTTGGACTACTGTCAAGGATGACAGCATTTCTTCCAAAATATGCCTCCCAATTCACAGACCATGTGTTTTGATTTGCTGGTGAAATCTAACCAGGGATATGGAAGCCTGAGAAAGGGGTGGTATGAATGAAAAGTTGCTACATGAAACAGACAGCCAATTAAATTTGCAATCTATTCAAGCAGCTCTCATTTGTTTAGCATTTTAAAATGCTGTCTTCTATTAATTGGAGACCCAAGAGTGTTAGGGTTACAGTTCTAAGAAGGGGGGAAAATAAAGAAAAAGCCATGTAGGCCTTCCATTGTTCAAAGGAATTCTCACACAAGCATTTCCTGGGGCATCTTAGGACTTCAATACATGACAGACTTCATGCTTCCAATGGAGGTTCTACTGGGACTGAAAACCAGTTAAAGAATTGAAGACATTTATCTGGTTTCTGTTTCAACATTTTATCAAATGTAAAGCATGAGAAGAAGGAAATACTTCACCACTGTTAGCTTTAGTATGGAATAAGCAATATTCAGGCCCCTTACTTCTGGATATATGCAATCAGTAAAACTCTTGGGGCTCCCTGGAGTTCGTATTTATGCTATGCTATCAAAGAATGGTATGAAAGTACATGACAGAAATGACAACGAGCCTAGTAATGTACACAAATGAAGGAAATTGATTCTGGGAAGAGATGAAAACATTCTTTATCATCTCAAACTACTGCCTATATTGACTGGCTGCTGTTCTCCAGAAATTCAAGTAAAAGTCTGTTCCATCTCTATCTGGAAAAACCAAGAACTGAATCTGGGATCTTTGACATAGAGTGTACAAACTCTTCCACTGAACCACAGCTGTTGCCCTAGTTTTGGATCAGTCCAACCAACCAGATTTACATAATGAACAATCCTCTTAGAATCTTTCTCTACCTCTAGTCAATGCAACAACTTAGTTAAGTTTTATGTATGAGCCAGTTTGGTCTAGTGGTTAAGGTGCTGGGCTAGAAACCAGGAGTCTGTGAGTTCTAGTCCCATCTTAGGGATGAAAGCCGGCTGGGTGACCTTGGGCCAGTCACTCTCTCTCAGCCCAACTCACCTCACAGGGTTGTTGTTGTGGGGAAAATAGGAGGAGGAAGGAGTATTAGGTATGTTCGCCACCTTGAGTTATTTATAAAAATAATAAAGGCAGGATAAAAATAATAAAATAAAAAAAATAATAAAATAAAATAAAATAAAATAAAATAATAAAATAAAATAAAATAAAATAAAATGAAATAATAAAATAAAATAAAATAAAATAATAAAATAAAATAATAAAATAAAATAAAATAAAATGAAATAATAAAATAAAATAAAATAATAAAATAAAATAAAATAATAAATAAAGGCAGGATAAAAATAATAAAATAAAAATAATAATAAATAAAATAAAATGAAATGAAATAAAATAAAATAAAATAAAATAAAGTAAAGTAAAATAAATAAAATAATAAAATAAAATAAAATAATAAAATAAAATAATAAAATAAATAAAATAAAATAAAATAAAATCATAAACTGAAGTGCATCCTGAATTAGGTATGCATTGGAAACATTTTGGCATGTCCAAATTGAAGTTAAGTTCACCAGCAAAATACCAGTAGAATTTTTAACATTTTTATCAGCTTTTAGGTGGAAGCAGCCCAATTACCAATATTTGAAGCCAGGAAGGACTATACAATATAAGCTCAAATATGCTGCTGTAGCCACTGTCTATTCTATCTTATTCTCTAGCAATATCAATGGTATGACCTCATGAGCATGCTTTGAAGAAAAGAAATGAGCAGAGTGGTTTAGTGGTTAAAGAATTGCACCGGGAAATTTATTTATTTATTATTGTATTTATACCCCGCCTATCCCTTCCCTAACGGAGGACTCTATCAAGGCCACTCTCAGCCATGGAAATTCATAGGCAACCCACTCACTCTTTCAGCCCAAAACCGACCTGTCTGGGTGGCTTTTGTGGGGATAGATTGGTAAAGGGAGTACAATGTATGCTGCCTTGAGCTCTTGGAGAAAAGGTGGGATATAATTCAAACAAACTAAGTAAATGCTGAATTACCTTTACAGGCTGGCCAGATCGGAGCCTTTCAAACCTATGAGAAACAATAAGATAGTTTCAATGGAAGACAGCAGGCTGCTTTACTTATGAAAGAGAAGGGAAAGATGGTCGCAGGAATACCGTTCATGGCGCAGGAAAATATTGTTGAGGTTGTCATTGACGATGAGCAGCTCCTCAGTTAGCTGTTCATTGAGGATGCGGGGAATCAGCTCCAATATACGCTGCTGCATCGCTTTACACGTCCGATTCAGTTCCTACCCACAGGAGGAAGGTACAAATGATGAGAACAGAACCAAAGAAACTAGGTTAAGAAGCAGCTGCTAGTAACTAATCAGTTAAAAATCTACGTCTACTCATCCAGGTCATGAATTCAAAAGATAGTTTTTGGGAGTGGGTTAAGAGCTCATCTCAGTGCTTGCTAGGTTGAACTAAATGAAGTCCCTACACACAACAGCAATAGTAGACTTCACATTTCAGCATTTCCTACCTGGAGCAGTTCAAGGTCAGAAGGTTCAGCTTGTCCTGGCACTAATTCTGTTAACATCTCAGACATTACTTTTATGTTTCCATTCACCACTTCCAGTTCACTGCGTAGTTTTCCAATCTGAAAGTAACAAATAGAGGCATTTTCTAAGCATTCCACTACTGATTAGGAAGTTGCCTTGTCAAACCAATACAAGTAGTCCTCGACTTACGACCATTCATTTAGTGACTGTTTGAAGTTACGATGCTGAAAAAAGTGACTTATGAATGGTCCTCACACTTATGACCATCACAGAGTCCCTGCAGTCATGTGATCAAAATTCAGGCGCTTGGCAACTGGCATGTATTTATGATGGTTGCAGCATCCCGGGGTCATGTGATCGCCATTTGTGACCTTCCCAGCTGGCTTCCAACAAGCAAAGTCAATGGGGGAAGCCAGATTCGCTTAATGACCATGCGATTCACTTAATGACCATGGTGACTCGCTTAATGACCATGGCAAAAAAGGTTGTAAAATCGGGCGTGACTCACCTAATGACTGTCTTGCTTAGCAATGGAAGTTCTGGTCCCAATTGTGGTTTTAAGTTGAGGACTACCTGTAGTTCATCTAGCAAGTATATTCTGGTTGCTCTTGCCTATACAGTTTTCTCTATTCTGCTAGGTGTAATAATTTAAGCATAAATGAGCTCAGTATTTTCCTGCTCCCTGTGCTTTTTTATTAGTTGGAGATTTCCAGGAATCTCCTTGAATTATTTTTGGATTCTGAGTTAACAAGACATACTCTTCTATCTTGAATTCTTCTACTCTATGGTCAGACAGATGCAAATAGCTACATGAGATGAATTTGGCCTACATGCCAGAGTAGGTAACTGGAATTTTGTCCCCAGTGTTATGTCATTATAGTCAGTATAGCCTAATGGCTAAGGGCTAAAAGTGGAAGCTAAGAGGCACCACTTCAAACCTTGCAGAGAAGTTATGAATCGGTGCATAAGGGTGTGATGTATGTACTAATGGATGTGGGCTTATTTGTGAATAATACATGGGAGCCTGGCTATTCTCCCTCTCCCTCTGGCTTCTGCCCAGAAGTAATGATTTTATACTGAACATCTGGAATGCAAAAAAGACAAACTATTCTCCCTATAAGACAAAGAAGACAAACTATCCTCCCTAAGTATTATAAACTTAGCACTATTAGATGCATATAGGATTGTAGAGAGTTTATCATCAGTCCAGGAAAGAGAGGAATCCTTATATACTGCCTAAATTGCCTGCTTGATATTGTTAAATGCACTGCTTGCTCTTTCAGACAAACAGGTTCTTTGACACTGGTCCATTAGGTGTGTGGATTCCTTTTTCAGCAACTCAGAAACTTGCCATAATGAAATAAAGAGGGGGTGGCCTTCAACCCTAAACTCTCTTATACATAGGGAAGGGAGGGGTTCACGTTGCTCTTACCTGGTCTGGTGTAGGTGTGATAGAGGCATCAGCGGCAGTCTCTGGAGCTTGTGGTAAGGATACAGGGTGCAGGATTGAATCTATTGTTTGGGGAGAATCTGCCGATGAAGTAACTTCTGACTGGGCAACTGGAGTGTATACAGTCTAAAGTGGAATCCATAAAGGAAGGGAGTAGTTCAGTTATTAAGGCTAAAAAAAATCTGCTGGGGTATGTTATATGCTGTTTTTCTTACCCACTGTTATGGTGTTTTCTTTTTCTCTAAGTGATGAGCTGGACCTGCAGCTCAAAACAGTTCCCATTCCCCTTAATGTTTCTCTATGGCTTCCAAAACAGCCACTGCAGCCTGGCTCTTTCCATTTCTCTGCATGAGCAGCAAGGAGTCCAGTAGGATGAAATGTGTTGCATTTAAAAACAAAGCAGATTTTAAACTAGATTGTGTGCTTTTTGGGGAAATATTCAAAACCACACAGGCAGTTTGTGTTCAGAAGTCTCAACAAAGCCTTACAGTGGTTATGGAGCCTGTTCGTTGAATTCTATATAGTTCTTAGACTTTGATTATGTGGCAATAAAGTCCCTTTTGAAACCAAGGGATCTGCTTACTTTCACTACACTTGATATATCTTGCCATGTAGGTCTTTCGTTTTTTTTCATAACATGTATCAGTTTAGAAAGGGAACAAAATTGGGAACAAATCAACAATGCTATTTCTAAATACCCCCAAGATATATTTCATATAATATTCATATAATATTTTGTTATATTATTTGTAATGCAAATAAAGAATTATTGTGCATTAAACATTTACCCTCTGTGGTGTATGGATGGGTGATAGCATATCCAGATCTGTCATGGGAAACTCCAGGCCTTTTCTCCTCAGGTCCTCATAAACAGCTACAACCCCGGTCAGGTCTGGTGTACTACGAAATGCATCAGCCCAGGACTAGAAAGACAGGAAAATCATTATGATCCATATTCTTCATTTTAAAACTCCTGTGCGATTTAAAAAAAAGTCTCAACATTATGATTCTGTTAAGTATGCAAGAAAAGCACAGAGTCCGTGTATCATATGCAGAAAACACTTACCAGATTTGAACATTCTGTATGGCATCCTGGACATTTTAGCTCTTTTTAGGTTTTTGGCTGCATGGGGTGGTCAGAATCTAAATACTGGAATGATCTGATAAATACTAGACATACGGTAACGCTAGCAGCATGGAACTGTTGGAAAACCTGATTCTATTTTTTTTAATGTTAAGTTTCTAGCCCCTATGACTGTAAGCATACATTATCAACCTGTAAGCTACTCTAGCTGAGATTTCAAGAAGCAGAGGGATAGCTAAGATTTTCATGAGTTAAAAAGATAGCTTCAGCCTGCTACCTGCGTTTTGTCTCTTTACATGAACAGTAACAGAATTATACAGAATAAGGTCTGATATTATGTAAATTGAATACATCTGCATGGTACATAAATGTTTCAGATTTCAGCTATCCTCAGGAAAGCAAGTATGGATAGGATGTTTACTTTAATTTAGTAAGCATGGATTACACACTGCCATGAAAATAACCTGGGCTTGTGGTTTAGGCAAAGAAACTGTGGGTCTGTTCTCATAACTGGAAGCCCTCTGAACGACAGACAGAGATGCACTCACTTGTATGAGGGTCAGCACCTTGTCATGTACAATGGCTGGAGGATTGTTTTTGGGAAGGATGGTTCGTACTAATACACCTTCTACAAAATCCTGGCTAGCAACCAGTATGTGAAAGCGATGGCCACAGTTTTTGACACATGTTTCAAGGACCTGCAAAGCCAAACAAGATGCATTAGAAGTTACTTCTGGTCCACTTGCTTTTTGCCTTTTCACTTCCTAATCACACAATAGCTAGCTTTTTAGAAATACCCACATACTGTAACTCTAATCCCAAATGACTCAATTCTTTGGTTGCAAAAAATGGCCTTGGTGTCCACAGGGCAAGCAGAAAAGTATGGTCCTTTCACATTTGGCCAACAAAATTATTCTTTTACTGTCTAGTGCAGTGTTTCTCAACCGTGGCAGCTTGAAGATGTGTTGACTTCAACTCCCAGATTCCAGAATTCTGGGAGTTGAAGTCCACACATCTTCAAGTTGCCAAGGTTGAGAAACACTGGTCTAGTGTATTTGCACTTGCTTTCAATTAAGACAGACAACACTCAAGACATACTTTTTTAAAAAACTTTTAGTGCTTCCCCATTACCTAAATGAAAACTTAGTATTCCAGGTTAGAGTTCACACCTCTTTTCCAGAGATATTCTTGGGATAAGACACTTACTCCAACAGCTTTCTCCCTTGCTGGCACCCTCCTAATGGAGCGGGACTGCCCTTCACTCAGCTTGTCAACAAAGCTTTATTGGAAAGATATACCCCACCAACGGATGGTAAAAAGCAAAGGTGAGAGAGGAGGAGAAGGGATAACTTTATGTAACTGAGAAATCTGCACCATACTCACTGTCAAAGCCAGCATCACTTCATGGAAATTCTTATTCCCAACAATCCTTTTCTTTATGGCTCGAAAGGCATCTTTGGGCCTAACAGCAGCAAAGGTAAGTTTATAAAAGCACTAACATTGGATGAGAGTCAAAATATATACTTGCAATTTGCTAGGCAATAAGGCTCAGAATCAGCTTTATTCTTCTTTAATTATACCCTGGAATCACACAACCAAAGCACGAAAAGAGCTACCTCTTCCTCACAATACTAATAGTTTTTATTCACTTGAACTAAAGGAAAGGAGACTCTTAAAACTTAATGATGAAGATACCTGAAAATAAAATGAGGCACCAAAAAGGGAAGGTAGATCATTTTAATATTTAAAGAAAGAAAGAATTAACAATTAACATTAACAGATCTAAAACTGGGATCTCTTTTGAGTTCCTGGCCCTAGTTAGCACATAGAGAATGTGCAGGAAAAGGTATTACTTACGTATCTGCTCTCATTATGCCTAGGTAAATTGTTACAGTAGTGCCTGGTTTGCAATGAGGGGAAAGATTTGTACCTTCAACATGGCAGAAAGGAATATCTATTGAGCAAAATGACAGTGGAACATAGTCTACCCACATAAATTGTCTTTGCAAAGGAGGGGTGAGGGATGCATTGAGAAAAATGGATAGAGCTAGAGGAGTGGAGCTGGGGGCAGGGGCTGGTGTGTAGGTTAATCTGAAAATTTATTTAGAAAAGTTAGCAATGTGGTCTGCTGCCAATTTGCAGTTACAAAGGGGAATGGGCCATTTTTGGGCTGCAATACTATTTCTTAAACTTTTCAAGAGCACAGGCCACCAAAGTCTTGTTAATGAGGAGGCATCTATGACTTCCTTTTTTTAAAAAAAGGAAAAAAAGGCAATTTGGTCTATGATGCCCAGATACACGTGGCTGAAGCAGAATGCTGTCAGTAGCTGAGGGCTCTAGTTTCTTGCTGCGCCTCTAATTTCAGTCACCACTTGAAGGAAATGGCACTACAGCAACAGCAGCCACAGCAGTCAACAGGATAAGCACTGGGTGATCTTTGTTGAGGAGCCAACCAGCATGATGTGACATACTAATGCAAAAATGGACATGCTGGGTTTGATTCTGGACAAGAGCTTGGTATTGGCTGAGATGTGCAAGGACAAGCAAGTACTGGGTCTGAAGGCGGGCACACCTGATAACAGAATATTGGGAAATTATGTGCTGCAAATGGAGGTGCAGACTGCCTCCCTGTGGTTGGCTGCAGGAAATGGGTGAATAATCTTGTGGGCTCTGTTGGTCCTTTTTTGAAGTTTTCTATATCTGTGCTGTAACATGAACCAAGGGACTTGGGGGTTGTGCAAGAGGGTTGGGCTAATTTTTGTATCCAATGACCCCATGCTTTGCAGCACTGGGTGGGGAATTCTGCATAATGTGCAGAAGATGTTTCAATTGCAGCAAAGCAACTGCATGCATTGTTTTGAGCTGTTTTCTTGTTATATTTTGCAGGGTAAAGATGGACTTCTGCAATTTCCCAACTCAATGTACTTGCCTCAATGAAGATTTGCACGGCCTAATTTGCACAACAGCAACAGAATGGATTCAGTATGTATAGGTGAATTACTTTTGCAAACACTTGTGGCACACTTGCAAGATGTTTGCATAACACTGGGGTTTCATTAACATAGTTTAAGAAATACCGGGTTACAAAATTTTGAACTATCTCAGGTAAGTTCCTTGGAACACAGCTAAACTAGGATGAGTATCATGATTTTCTCGTTCCAAATAAAATATTCCAAAGAATAGTAAGGGAATTGTTGTAGCGAAGAATGGAAAACTGAAGTACCGTATTTTCCGGCGTATAAGACGACTGGGCGTATAAGACGACCCCCAACTTTCCCATTTAAAATATAGAGTTTGGGATATACGCCGGAAAATACGGCACTCGCCGTATAAGACCTGTCCTGGCCAAGTGCAGCCGCTCGCCGGAACGCAGCCCCCAGGGAAGAGCAGGAGGACGAGCGCGGGAGAAACGTGGGGAGGGGGGAACAAGCTCCGTTCCCTCGGAGCAGCCTTGGGAAGGGAGGGGGCAAAACGCAGTGGCTCCACGACGGGCTCCAAAGTCGCCCACAACGCTCAACGGGAGCCTCGCTTCGCTTCGCTTCGCCTCGCCTTCCCTTCCCCTCCCAGCCGCGCTTTAAATGGAGCTGGGGCCCAGAATTGGCCGCGTTTCGGGAAGCCTGGTAGGAAACGCGGCCAATTCTGGGGCCCCGCTCCATTTAAAGCGCGGCTGGGAGGGGAAGGGAAGGCGAGGCGAAGCGAGGCGCCCGTTGAGCGTTGTGGGCGACTTTGGAGCCCGTTGTGGAGCCCCTGCGTTTTGCCCCCTCCCTTCCCAAGGCTGCTCCGAGGGAACGGAGCTCGCTCCCCCCTCCCCGCGTTTCTCCCGCGCTCGTCCTCCTGCTCTTCCCTGGGGGCTGCGTTCCGGCGAGCGGCTGCACTTGGCCAGGACAGGTCTTATACGGCGAGTGCCGTATTTTCCGGCGTATAAGACGACACCCGGCGTATAAGACGACCCCCGACTTTTGAGATGATTTTCCTGGGTTAAAAAGTCGTCTTATACGCCGGAAAATACGGTATGTATTGTGTCTGTGTGGGGGACATGAAATGGAAGACATGCTGGTACAGATATGTAGACCTGAACCAGAGAAAAAGAACTGCAAGGCAGCCTTAAAACACATTTGACAGACAGATAATAGGGCTTCAGATTTTACAAGAATGAAAAACACTAGAAGGTTTCCCTCAGTTTCTGTGTCACCAATCAAGTAAACACTGCTTTGAATTCCATAGAACACACACATTCCATGATGTTCTTGTCTTGCATGAGGTCACCAGCAAACCCACCAGGAGTTATTTATAGGATTCAACACAGATGTGTTTGGCATTCCTCAGATTTCTAAATGCTTCTGTGCTGATTTATCCAAGATGTATATCCATAAGGAAAATGGAAAAGTGATATTTCAGCAAAAAAAAAAAATGACTTGGAACCTTAACACCTTGCTTTGTGTCCTATCTCTCTGATTTTATTACAGAATCAATATTCCTGAGAATGGAACCCCAACTGGAAATGGACAAAATCAAAACAAAGAAGACATCATTTGAGATTTTCAAATCTCCTCAATCACCAGCCTTGAGGGTATGAAGCCCTTTGGGAAGAACAAAGGAAAAGAGAGAGGGGGGGGGAGGGAGGGAGGGGGGAGTGGAGAGAAAAAAAAGGACTATAAAGAAAAGGTAAATTAAAAAAGAGAATTAATAGTTTTATTTTTTCAGATGTCAGGAAAAGAGTATGAGATTGATTTTACCCTAGTGCAAGGGTTGGAAATGGCGGCTCGCGAGCCAGATGCGGCTCTTTGGCCCCTTGAGTGTGGCTCTTCCGCAGCTGAACTCACCCCCGCCCCTTCCACGTGATAGGCCCCCGCCCACAAACCCCGCCCCCTGGCTCTCGCACTGAGCGAGGCCCGGCGCGGCAGGGAGGCAGCGCCATCTCCAGCCGCAGCAGCCCCTGCAGCCGCTCCTGCGCCGCCTCCAACAGAGCCGCGTCCCGGGCCAGCAGCGCCTCCCTGCCGTGGCTTATTGGGGCGGGTGGGAGGGCGCGGGGAGCCGCACAGGCGCCGAGGGGGCCGGCCCGCCCGCCCGCCTGCTTGCCTCCCTCCGCGAGGCCCCCGATCCGGCTTGGATCCCGGGAAGGCAGCGGGGGGCCTCGCGGAGGGAGGCAAGCAGGCAGGTAAGCGGGCAGGCCTCGTTTCCCGCCCCCCATCATCTTCGCTCAACGCGGGCGGGCGGAAGCGGCCAAGGGGGGCGGGCCCGGCGGCGGAGGCCAGGGCTGCCCGCCCGCCTGCCTGCCTGCCTCCCTCCGCGAGGCCCCCGATCCGGCTTGGATCCCGGGAAGGCAGCGGGGGGCCTCGCGGACGGAGGCAAGCAGGCAGTTAAGCGGACAGGCCTCGTTTCCCACCCCCCATCATCTTCTTCGCTCAACGCGGGCGGGCGGAAGCGGCCGAGGGGGGCGGGCCCGGAGGCGGAGGCCAGGGCTGCCCGCCCGCCTCCCTGCCTCCCTCCGTGAGGCCCCCGATCCGGCTTGGATCCCGGGAAGGCAGCGGGGGGCCTCGCGGAGGGAGGCAAGCAGGCAGGTAAGCGGGCAGGCCTCGTTTCCCGCCCCCCATCATCTTCGCTCAACGCGGGCGGGCGAAGAGCGGCCGTGGGGGGGGCGGGCGGCAACAAGCGGCGCGCTTCAGGCTTTCAGCGCTGGAAGGCGGCCCGGGCCTCCTCCTCCTCCTCCACCGGCGGAGGAGGAGGAGGAGGCCCGGGCCACCTTCCAGCGCGCCTGGGCCTCGCGGAGGGAGGCAAGCCCAGCTGCCCGGGCTCCAGGGAGATCAGCTCCGGCGGGATCTGTGGCGAAGAGCGGCCGTGGGGGGGGCGGGCGGCAACAAGCGGCGCGCTTCAGGCTTTCAGCGCTGGAAGGCGGCCCGGGCCTCCTCCTCCTCCTCCACCGGCGGAGGAGGAGGAGGAGGCCCGGGCCACCTTCCAGCGCGCCTGGGCCTCGCGGAGGGAGGCAAGCCCAGCTGCCCGGGCTCCAGGGAGATCAGCTCCGGCGGGATCTGTGGCGAAGAGCGGC
The DNA here is from genome assembly GCA_023362775.1 of Charina bottae. Classification (NCBI taxonomy): domain Eukaryota; kingdom Metazoa; phylum Chordata; class Lepidosauria; order Squamata; family Charinaidae; genus Charina; species Charina bottae. The sequence continues at coordinate 29,398,734 of JALMGJ010000006.1, read as the reverse complement.
TGTGGGGGGGGCGGGCGGCGACGACAAGCGGTGCGCTTCAGGCTTTCAGCGCTGGAAGGCAGCCCGGGCCTCCTCCTCCTCCTCCGCCGGCGGAGGAGGAGGAGGCCCGGGCCGCCTACCAGCGTGCCTGGGCCTCGCGGAGGGAGGCAAGCCCAGCTGCCCGGGCTCCAGGGAGATCAGCTCCGACGGTATCTGTGGTGAAGAGCGGCCGTGGGGCGGGGGGCAGGCGGCGACGACAAGCGGTGCGCTTCAGGCTTTCAGTGCTGGAAGGCGGCCCGGGCCTCCTCCCAGCGCGCCTGGGCCTCGCGGAGGGAGGCAAGCCCAGCTGCCCGGGGTCCAGGGAGATCAGCTCCGGCGGGATCTGTGGCAAAGAGCGGCCGTGGGGGGGGGGGGCGGGCGGCGACGACAAGCGGCGCGCTTTAGGCTTTCAGCGCTGGAAGGCGGCCCGGGCCTCCTCCTCCTCCGCGCGGAGGAGGAGGAGGCGGCCCAGGCCGCCTTCCAGCGCTGAAAGCCTGAAGCGCACCGCTTGTCGTCGCCGCCTGCCCCCCCCACGGCCGCTCTTCGCCACAGATCCTGCCGGAGCTGATCTCCCTGGACCCCGGGCAGCTGGGCCGGGTGGACGCCGTCTCCCGCCCGCAAACCCCGCCCCCTTCCACGTGATTGGCCCCCGCCCGCAAACCTCGCCCCCTTCCACGCGATTGGCCCCCGCCCGCAAACCCTGCCCCCTTCCACGCGATTGGCCCCCGCCCGCAAACCCCGCCCCTTCCACGCGATTGGCCCCCGCCCGCAAACCCTGCCCCCTGGCTCTCTAGCATTTCAAAATGTGCACGAGCATGTCAAAATGGCTCCCGGCATAAAAAGTTTGCCGACCCCTGCCCTAGTGCAAAGAATTATGACTACGGTAATGGTAGTTTCGGCAGCTAACGATAACAAGAACAGTGTTAGAGCAGCATTCTCTTTTCTGAAAAGTGTCACAAGACCCAGGGTTGAGCTTTTATGTTTTATATCACTGCTCCCCAATACACAGATCACTTTTCCTGAACTGGGTGTGTCTGCAAGTATTTCAGAAAATGCATGCACAACAGTGTAGGCTAATACAAAATCATCAGTGAGCACATCCAGATGATTCTAATTCTAATGACTCCCTTATTCAGTACTCGTTTCCTTACCCTTCTTCTGTCTCATTAATGATGTCACAAATTTCCATGTTAAGAGCCCAATCTTCATTCTGTAAGAAGCCATTCGTAGCTCTCTCTGTGGAAATAGAAAAAAAATAACAACTGTTGCTATTTAGTTTACTAGGCTTATATGCAGCTTCAGCCATTGCTGACTGAAAAGTGGTTTACATATACATAACTTTAATTTTAAAAAATAATACAGTAAGAATCATTATAACTGATAACAACATCCACAGTGCACCAAGGAATAAATAAAATTCAATTGGACAAAAACACTCTCACCACATATCCACTCCTAAGGTTTGCTGAAAGAGCCAGGTTTTGATAGGTTTCCTGAATCCCAGCAGGTTGGGGCCAGTCAGGCTTTAGGAAGAATATTGTTCCAGAGAAGGGGAGGAGTGGTTGAAAAAGCCCACTTTCCCAGTCCCTTCTGATGGCATTCCCTGAGAGAGGGAAACCACATGGAGTTACTCTTTCTGATGTTATTGGATGGGCATATATAACTGGGAGACAGTCCTGAAGACATTTATATGTTACACAGAGCCATACAGAGATTTAAGGATGACAACCATCATCTCAAATTGCACACAGAAGCCAACTGGTAACCAGAGCAGTTCTCAATGATGAGATGCATCCATAACAATTTGACTTGCTCCATTCTGGACCAACTGTAGCTTCCTAATGGTCTTCAAGAGCAGCCCCACATGTAGCATGTTGCAACAGACCAAATGAGAGGTAACCAAGGCATGAATGACTTTAAGTAAGGCCTTCTGTTCTAGGAAGGGTTGCAATTGGTGCATTAGCTGGAGCTGTGCAGTCTTCCTAGACACAGCTACCACTTGCTCCTCAAGCAGGAGCTGCGAGTCATGAAGGACCCTCTCAGATTATTTATTTTATTTTATTTTATTTTTATAAATAACTGAAGGTGGCGAACATACCTAATACTCCTTCCTCCTCCTATTTCCCCCACAACAACAACCCTGTGATGTGAGTTGGGCTGAGAGAGAGTGACTGGCCCAAGGTCACCCAGCCGGCTTTCATGCCTAAGGCAGGACTAGAACTCACAGACTCTTGGTTTCTAGCCTGTTGCCTTAACCACTAAACCAAACTGGCTCTCTTTATAAACCAGTTCAGTACAGTGAAGCATGACCCTGTCCAAAATTAAAGATGGAATATCCCTGGAACCTGGTTTCTGATCCCAAAGCTTCTCTTTTCTTGCTAGGATTGAGTCTAGGTCTGTTCCTCCCCATCCATAACCTAACAGTCTCCAGACACTGCAACAGCACCTTAACTACATCATACTGTATGTCATCTTGGCCTGAGGTTAAGATGTAAAGTTGGGTATCATCAGCATCACTCCCCAAGTGGCTTCATATAAATGTTCATCAGGAGTTGGGAGAGCATTGAGCTTTATCCCACCCCATAATGGAAAGGCCCAGAACTTAATCTCTCCTCCCAACATCAACTGGAATTTCCCCTTTAGGAAGGAGGAAAAAAACCCTCAAGGAGTAGTTCAGAGACCCTGCTGCTGTGGCTTCAAGTCTCCATTAAAGGCAAGCCAAATCCTTTGGTAGATCTTGCTGGTTGCTGAGTGTCTGGAAGCCATGATGGTTTCTACTGCTGAGCCTTGGAGGTTAGAACTCAGGGATTGTTCCTGTGTCCAGTCTGAGTCTAGAAACTGACCTCGACTTAGGGTGTTATAGGAGATGCCATGGAGCTTCCTTATTTTTCTCCACTACCATGGAGAACTGCAATTTCCTGGGCAAGAACTGAACAATTTAAATAATTCATGCCTTGAGCAGGTTTACCTTTATTTAGGATAACTGATATCGTCTTTACAGAGACCATCTGACCACTCTGCTTGCTGTACTGAATTGGGAAAAAAATGTCTCACCTGTCTGTTATCTGCTGTTGTGACCAAGTCAACTGAGGGACTGAGATCTCTTGAAAAAATCTCTAGACATAGGGCCCATTTTCCCTAGGACATGCACTAGGGACCAAGCCAGTCAGCTACAGTGCCCAGTAATCCCTTTGTCTACTCTCATGATACAGACACTATGTGTTTTTCTACCACAGTCTTTAATCGTGTGATCTCTTTAAAAATGCTTTTTAATCTGTAACAAAGGAAAAAAACCAAATACAATAATAACATTATAATACAAAAAGCAAAACAAAATAGAAAGCAATACATATTAGAACAATTATTTATATACAGCAAAACACAAGTCTTAAACAACAATTAAACCTTGACCACACACTGATAGGGAGACTGTGTTCCTCCACCCCGGTCATTAGTCATGTGGCCTGTTGCTGAAAGACCCTTGATATGTTTCTCCTTGATTGCTTATCCAGGCTTTGGTTATAATATTGTCTGTTTCAATAGGTGCCATCTCCTCACAGCCAGCCATCTCCAGAGATGTGCAGGCTCAGGAAAACACTTGTTTTCAGAGGTGTTACAGAGGCAGTGACAAATTGGCAACATGTAGTTGCACTTTGCCACCACCTCTGTAGCACCTCCTGAACTCAAATGAGTATTTTCCTGAGCCTGCATGGCTATCATAAGAGTCTAGGAAAAGACTTGTAGCAAAGGTGCCCATGCTGAATCTAAACCATCTTTGCCTACTTTGAAACCAAACCCTGCAGAAATCTAATTTACAAAAGATTCTTCAGAGGAAAAGTGTACATGATAAACAGAGTCATGTAATGTAGGCATATCTTGTCCTCATTTTATGGGGCTCTGTTTTAGTTAGCAATTCTTGAATTCTCCACAATGTTGCTAATGTCAGGGTGATGACCAACAAGTTGTTAGTGCCAATGCCTACGCCCTGCAATCAGTGCAGTCTCAATTGCCTGTGGCAAAGGGATAGATTTAAATTCAGGGAAGAGTACTACCAGCATTGAAAGAAAAAAAAAAGGATGCCAGGCTAAAACCTGTAGTAGCTGGTAACAAGTAACTAGCTAATGGGAAGAGGAGAACCAAGGTTATAAGTTATCTACTGCTACAGTAATACTTACAAGCAACCAACAGGATAAATGAAAGAAATAGAAATTTCACCCTGAAGAACAGGTTAGAAATGCCACCTTCTGCAATAAAGTGATAGTAATGGTCTAGCACCAGTAATCTAACAAACTGAAACATTTACAGGGTGCCAGAGCTTTTTGGGATTTTCAAGGTGTGGTCCAGTTTTTAAATGATAAATACTGTTAACTCAAGTCTGTAAAACCAATATGTTAAAATATTTTATTTTATTATTTAAATTTATCCCCCACAATGTTTATCTCCTCGTTGCCTTGGTAATGGAGCTTCCCTCTGTCCATCAAGGTCATCTTCTTTACTTTCTACACTCATGCCCCACGTGGCATTGCTGACTAGGCCTATCGTTGACCAAGTATGCCTGGTTGCAACCCTTTCTGGACTGGAATGGCCTGTCTCTAATAGTCTATTTCCTGCTAACCTCCAGTCTAGATTACAGCATTGTGTTGTATGTGAGTCTGCCCTTGAAACTCAACAAGAAAATTGCAGTTAGTGCAAGAAGTGACAATAAAGCTGTTATCCAACACTCTTCAGAGATGACATAACTCCTGATCTAAAGAGCTGTGCTGGCTCTCCATATGTTACCAGTCAGACTATAAGGCTTTAACAATAATGTTCAAGATTCTTCACTGTTTAAAATACTTGAGGGATGATGCCATTATGCAACTATTTTATTTACAGATGATATAAATGCTATAAAATTTTCAGTCAATCAACATGAGGACTAAGGGCCAGATCTACATATTCAGCCAAGTTATGTAACAGAACTGACTGTGTCACTTCAAATTATAGATATTGGGTATTCTTTTTTGGGAAAAAGTACCCACTCAAAATTACACTATGTAATACATAAAGGTAGTCATTCTATTACTCTCCTCCACTTGATTTTTTTTCCTGCCTTGTCTAATCTCTATTCTGATATATCTGACAAGGTCTCAAAATATTTACTTCATAGAAAGGTATGCAACAAATGGCATATACTCTTCTTTCATTCCACTTTCTTTGATTATGTGTTTTATGGTCAGAAAGAATATACACTACACTTCATATACACAAACAAAATTTTAGAACTCACAGCTTAAAGTATGGCCAGAAAGTTTCTTGTTCTAAATGTATTTCAGTCACAAACTCACCAAGAATCCTTGCCAAGAATATATATTTTATTTTCTGTCCCCACTTGTTTTATTGGAACAGTAATATTGGCTGATTCTTACAAGACTTCCATAAGCATAATACTGAAAATTGGTATTCATTATATATTAAATCTATTCTGTCAGTAGATTTAATATGCAATAAATACCAATTTTCAGTGTTACGCTTATCATTGTTAATACACACAAAACTGGAAATAAATTAATATGATAGGGCAAATTGAGCTATTTGTATAGATAAAAAATCTAGGCTGACCTTATATAATAGGAATCCATAAATGCCTTGAATGCCAGAAGGTATTCAGTTCCAGGAAATGCAAAATGGGACAGAAGTAATTCATCAAGCCTGGGAATATGAGGTCCACCCCCATAATCTCTGGGAATAAACTATCACAAAGCCCACTAGGTTAATTTAAATTATTATAATGGATATTAAAATAATTGAGCAAAGCCTAAAATGTGTTGTTTTTAAATAAAAGATAAAGTCTCCTACAAGTCATGCTTAACTCCGGGTGACTATGAGGACATATTCATCGCCAAACTTGTCTTTTTTATTTTATTTTTTAAATTTTCCTGTCTAGTTTAGAGCCCTGGAATTTCCTGCTGATCTCCCGTCCAACTACTAATTAGATCTGACCCCATGAGACCAGCTATGGTCAGCTAGGTACTGCCACTTGCTGAAGGCTCTTTTGTTATATCCAATCCAATAAAATATAAAAATTATAAAATTATATAAAATTATATAAAAAATGTAAAATTATATAAAATATAAAAAAGACAGAAGGGTCAATAGTTGCTGAGATCACATTGGATGCATTTGGAAAGTAGTAATTTTCTCTCCAAATCTGAAAAACACAGAATATGAGATAGCCAGGCAGATTGTCCATAGGAAATTTCTTCCATTTCCCTATGAATGTGCATTATGCTGCAAAAGAAAACTACTGGCCTGATTCTAGCTCATTCTACAGTCCTCATGTATGGCTGTATTCTGTTGAACACCTCTTTAGACTGAGACCTCATAAAACAGCTCCAGCCTCTCAAATAAACACTGAGTTATAACATTTCATACGTTTTTGTATTTGAAGTGGGAAAAACAAGGACATCCTGAATTTTACTCCTTTGATGAAGCTTTTCTAAAACACAAGGCCCTCAATAGTGATATGAAAGATCTAGATGCTAGACTCAGCTTCGGAAGCTGTAGCTAGAACCACCCACACCTCCTGAAGCCTAACTCATCTCCCATAACTTCTATATGGAACAATCACACAGACAACAAACAAAGCAGCCTAAATCTCACCTGGCAACAACAAACAATTCCAATTGGAACTTATAAAAGACTACAAAACTAAATGCGACAGCAAATTTGGCATTCCAAGCTGGTAACATGTGTGAGTATTGCCTGAGTTCTTACAGGCAAACTAAGGAAGATGTATGTTAGCCTGCTGCCAGGGTGTGGAAACTGGCAATCTAACGTGTTGATTTACAGCCTACTTAGGTTATTTTGGATTTCTAGGACTCTGATATCATCTGAAACAACAATCTATTTTTTGTCCACCAAAGGCAAGAAAGGGGATTTACCAGTGAAGACAGTTAATGCTATTTACATCTATTACTGCAGGGCTTTCCAAAGTTTTCCTGCGGCGACACACTGCCGTTGGTGTGTCTGCTGCCGTTGCGGCAGCGCGCAAAAACCCGTAAGCGCTGCTGCTGCTTTCGGGTTTTTGCGCACCGCAAATTTAGGCAACGTTTGAAAGTTTTTATTAGTAGAGTTTAACTTCAGATTTAAATCAAAAATATATTTTAGTAAGTCACACAGGATTTTTTGTGAACAAAATAGGCCAGATCATGATGCCACAGGGAAAAGATATACCTGTAGAACAGAGCTTTCCAAACTTTTTGTGTTGGTGACACACTTTTTAGACATGCATCATTTCACGACACACTCTTACAGGAGGGCATCATTTTGCGACACACTCATACAGCAGGGCACAAGGCAGGCACTAGGACCTGCGCGGAATCACAGCAGGTTTGGAGGCAGCCAGGCACAAGGCAGGCACTAGGACCTGCGTGGAATCCTGGCAGGGCTCGGAGGCAGCAGCAGCCACCACGACACTGCAGTCGACACACTAACGTGTCCTGACACACAGTTTGGAAAGCTCTGCTGTAGAATAATAAGATGACTCTTGTGTGGCATGCTTTTTACTTATAAAACTATATGCCTGTATGGCTATATAATTCCCAGGAGCCCCAGCTTGTATGGCCAAAGGTGAGGAATGTTTCAAGATGTAATTCAGGCTCCTCATCAATGATTTAAATGCTGTCTCTTCTAGAAATATATTCTTCTCTCCTTAGGACACCAGGACTGGACATTTATTTGCTTAGTGCTCCTATCAGCCAACCATATTTCCCTTTTTTCCCAACCAGTGCCATCCCCATGTGACAGACTGCAAGTCCCATGCACCTAGGAGGGATGGAATTTGTAGTCTACCTCATTTGGACAGTCTCTTGTTACTGGGAAGTCCAGAGGAAAGCAAGCAAGTAGGCCTCCGCCCATTGAAAGAGCTTGCCAACCCATGCTCTTGCGACATAAGCTATTTCCTCAACCTGGTAAGCAACTGAAGGACAGGCTTCGAAGGCCTTCTTTTAAATTATCCTCAACTGTTTGCAGGCAGCCCACTCGGAAAGAGCGGCTGCAGCGAACAGCCTTCTAGTGGGCGTGACGTTCCCACCAGAGGGCGCGTCCCCTTTAAATAAGCAAACTTTATCCCTTCTTCGAGACCCCCCGCTACTCTCAACGCGACAGGATTGGCTTACAAGGCCTACCCCAAGAATCCGCCTCCTCGATCATACCCCATTGATCAGCACGAAATGTCCGTCAGAAGATTGTCGTATCCCCATCGGCCGGAAAAGTCTAAACCCCGCCTCCGTGGTTTATAAGCTCCGCCTACCCTCGGTAGATACTGACTTGAGGTAAAATCCGGAGTTTAAAACTACAGCCACGCAAACAATCGAATTCGGGGGGCGTGGGGGGATGGAGGAAGCGTAACGCAAGAGACAGGCTGCATCTTACCAATGCGCTGCCCGACCGGAGAGCTGAAAGGATTGCCGAGAAGAAACTCCATCACCGCCTAGACAACCGCCACGGCTTAGCAGAGATCAGCTGACAGGGCCGCAAGTGGGTCACGTGACCGCCTTGGGATGCAGGGGGCGTGTCCCATTCTCTGCCCTTGCGACACGCCCCGTAATGTAAGCGAGCGGAATTTAGCATGGAAAGCTGATGGAGGAAGCGGGTCGGCGGGATATAAGCAAAGCCCGCTCTTAAGCATCTTCGCCGGCAATAAGCTTCCCTAACATCGGGGGAGGCATTTTCTTGCAAGCACGCCCGGGAGTGTAGTCTTTTACAAGGCTCTTGCTGTAGAGAAGGGTTTGTTGCCTGATGACAGCAGGCAGCCCGGGAGTGTAGTCTTTTACAAGGCTCTTGCTGTAGAGAAGGGTTTGTTGCCTGATGACAGCAGGCAGCGACAATTGGATAATGCTACAAAGGGTCGCAAATGGGAACCAAGCCGCTCCCAGTCATCGTAGTATTGGTAGTTTCCGCGGAGGGCCTGCTCCGGAGAAAGCAGCTTGGACAGAGTGGAGTCCATCTCGCTCTGCCACCATCAAAGCCTTAAGCTAAACCTGCCTTTAAGAAAGCTGCCATTACGGCCGAGTTGAGGTATCTGCCGTTCCTGATATATCTCTGTTCTTTTTCAATAGCAACGTTTAGGCGATTATAGATGCCTAAGTTGTCAGATTGTTTTTCCCGTTGCTTTTCCCATCCAAACCCAGACGCTAAGGGAGTTATAAGTATTTAATTGGATGTAGAGAGCTACAAATGTCAAGGCAGGAAAGAGAAGCTGTTGGGTAGACTCAGTATAGCATATGTATTGAGAAAACTTTTGGATTCTCATCCTGATACAGAGAGATCTAAGATTATAAATTTAAATGGACTGCAGCTTTAAAAGGTACAGTTGTAACCTCCAAACCAGGGCTTTCCAAAGTTTTCCTGCGGCGACACACCAACCGCCATTGGTGTGTCGCCGCGGGAAAACCCGGAAGCTCTGATGATGATCAGCGCTTCCGGGTTGTGTGGCGACACACTTTTGTGTCACGACACAGAGTTTGGAAAGCTCTGCTCTAAACCATTAATCCATAATTAGTAAGGTAAAGGTAAAGGTACCCCCCGCACATTTGTGCAGTCGTGTCCGACTCTAGGGGCCGGTGCTCATCTCCGTTTGTTAGCCAAAGAGCCAGCGTTGTCCGAAGACGCTTCCATGGTCATGTGGCCGCATGACACGCGTGGAACGCTGTTACCTACCCACCGAAGTGGTACCTATTCATCTACTTGCATTTGCATGCTTTCGAATTGCTAGGTTGGCAAGAGCTGGAGCTAGTGCAGGAGCTCACTCTGCACGCAGGGCTAGGGATTTGAACCTCCGAACTTACAATCTTCCGATCAACAAGCCTGGTGTCTTACCCGCTGAGCCACTACGCCCCTTAATTAGTACTCATACTCTAATTCTCCATTGGAATACTTGGAATTCCTCATCAGAAAAGGAGAACATATGTACAGTATATGGATGTACAAAACACACCCATTTGAAGAAGTAATTTAAAATCTAACAGTACAACTATATTGGATTACTAATGATTTCAAGGCATTTTGCATCATGAGCATAGTACTAATTTTTTAGTATTTTATTGTGTAGATTTTATTTAATGTGGAAATAGGAAAAAAACACCTCAAAAACAAAGCATCCTTCTTGCTAATAACTTTAATAGCAACAATTTGCTTGATATGCTGAAGCATATGGGGACAAAGTTTTCCATTTTAAAACAATCTTCAAGTTTGTATCAAAAGCAATGTTAGAATGTATCTACATGTTGATCGGTTACAGGTCAAGTTTCCAAACTTTAAGTAAATATTATGCTTTTCAAAACTTGGTGTGGGCCACTTCAGGACCTAGATTGTTATGAATGCCTACAGACTGACCCACAAATCTCACATTAAAACTACCGACAAACTTATTTACAGCTGAAGAGTTTATATCCATTGTTCCTGGTAGACCACACTGACTGAATTCAAACTAATAAACTTGAGGCAGAATGAAAAAATAAAAAATATGGCATAGAGTACAGAATCCTATAGAGGCACATATATAGGTGATTATCATACAAGGATATGGTTTGTATGATACGATAATCATACAAGGATATCAGACTGACAGCATACATAATTTTCTGATACTGAAAAACCTGTACATGAAATACTGGGAGGAAGTAGAAACATGAAATGAATCAAAATGAAATTTCCAGGTATAAAAAAGTTTATGTACAATAGCAAGAAAGCTAAATGCAGGAACTAACAAATGTATAAAAAACAACTAAAAGAATTTAGATTCAAAACCCTCCAATATCAAATATGACAAGATATATATTATACAAATGTGTACAAATTTTAAATAAAGGTACATCAAGTACATTTGTGTGTTTAAAAACATCAAGTCTGCCATAATGCAAATGGCAAATGTGAAGCAGATCTTGCGTTTAATCCAAGATGTTGAAAACTTAGCCAAATATTATGTCTCCTTATGAATTAAAGCCTTTAACTAACAGATTATTTGATCCAGTGCTCACCTTCTGTGTTCTGAATGATTTTATCAAGCTTTTGTAGCAAATTTGGATATATCTGTTGGTGGGGTAGCATAGGACAGGAAGACATCAGCAAAAATCCCTCTCTCCACTCATAGGAGGAGAGCTGTGTTAGTCTATAGTGGCAAAAAATCAGGTGTCTGGTAGCACCAACTAACAAATGTTATTAAAAGCATAAGCTTTTGTGAGCTGTAGCTCATTTAATCAGAAGTGAAGTATCTGATTATGCCTGATAATAAATTTTTTTAGTTGGAAAAGGTGCTACCAGGCTCCCAATTTATTTCTCCACTCAATGACTGAAACCTTCAAAGAGCTTTCCAAAAGCAGGGACACAGCATTAAATGCAACTATGTGATTCTGCTAAATGTCCAGATCCAAAGATGGATCTCCTTCATTGCTCATATACTGCTTGTGTGTGTGCGCGCGCCTTCGAGTCAGTTACTCCTGGCGACTGCCTGTACTAGTCCCTGCAGTTTTCTTGGCAAGATTTTTAGAAGTAGTTTGCCATTGCTTGCTTCCTAAGGCTGAGCACATGACTGGCCCAAGGTCACCCAGCTGGCTTCATGCCTAAGGCAGGACTAGAACTCAGACTCCTGGTTTCTAGCCTGATGCCTTAACCACTACACCAAACTGGCTCTTATACTGCTTGTAGCACTGTTCAAATAACATGAGATCTGAGTAAGTTTTGAAAAACTCAAGTCATTAGCCCCAGCACACAAATTTAGTTACAATATAGTACTTTAGCCTTCAGGTTTAACTAGGGGATAGGAATGGGGGAGGGGTGCTTCATTATTTAGAGGAAGTATAAAGGGAAATTATAGAAAACCAGTCAATTTAATACCCTACCAATATGAAAATTATCCACTCTAAGAGCCTAGGAAAACTGTGTATATTTAGTCTTGGACTCAAAATTATCCTGCTTTCTGTTGTTTTAAGATTTTTAAATCCTATGTGATAAGGGTACATGGCATACAATATAGCATTTTGACATTTGTTTCATCCATTTCCTCAATCCCAATATTGCTATTTCCATTTGAATACTTTTTTTAAAATTCAAACCTCTTTTGAATCAATACCTGTTATAACATGATGTTCAATTCTGACAAGGGTGTACATATGATAAAATCAATACATGTTTTCTGAACAATATTAATGCAAGGAATTTTTTGTGTTTTAATTACAGCTATATACAAAAATACATTCTGTACAGGAAAATGTAAATACCCATGTTAAGAATGCCATACTTAACCCTATGGAGTACAAAGTGCTTTCACTGAGAAAAAAAGATCCAGAGCCTGTGCTGGGATATTGGATTTCTCTTCCTCTTATTAATAAGTCCTTAAATATCACCTCTCTAACTGCCTCTACATGAATATCAGCACCACAAGAGAAAGAAGTCAGTTTACTGCTGGTAGTAAGAATGCTAAACTAATCTGAATTATTGGGGGGACCCTCTTGGCTTCTATGACAGTATTTTTAGCCACTGTTTCAGAAGTCACTGTGTAAATGTGAAGAACCTGGAGCTGGGAATTGTGAGCTACAGATCCTCTTCCTTTTCTCTCATAATCTGGGCATTGTGTGAAATACTACATTTCTATACAGTAATTACTAGTGCTGTACATGTTTTCAAAATGATTTGGAAGAATTGCTTCAGAACCTGAATGAACATGAATTAGCACCTCTCTGCTACTTATTAAAGCAACTGTGTCTGGGGAAAAATACAGCTGCTTTAAGCAGTCACATTAAAGAAGTAGCCATTTTAATGAGTTGATTCATTCACTCCCAAATTTGTATGTAGCCCTGCCAACCAATGAATGGAACATTTAATAAGAAGTCCTAATGTCAGAACAGTTCTTTAGGGATAAGACAAAAAACATTTTCCCAGCATTACTTTTAACAACATGCAAATAATTTCTTCTCCATTCAACTGTCTCCACTTAGAGAAGTATTATTTTATATCTAAAATATTAGTGGTACTGGGTCCATGGCACTTGTTTGCACCAAACTTGACATTTCTAATTAAAATAATGCCATTTTTTTCCTTTCCTATTAAGGCTGATAATATCAAAAGATTACTAAATTCCAGTTATATAGAAATACACAGACTTAAGAAAACATCCTCCAATTCTTGCAAATTAAGTTCAGGACTTTTCATAAAATCAAGTTAAACAGTTGACAAAAAACTTTAAAATTCTGTAGGTTGAGACTTGAAGAATGCAATATATATGTACACACACCAGTTGCATGGTAGTAGATTACTTTCCACGCTCCCTTTTCTGTCAGAGTCCAGGCATTATGTAGGCAATATTATCTAATGTGTTTGACTGAAAAGACAGAAACATTAAATTACTGTAATTCAATATGTATGTTACAAGTGAAATGCTTTTTGCTTGAACAGAATACTTGAGGAAAAACCCATCACTTAAAATATACATGGGTAGTCAGTATTTTCACAACTGTGACCTTTCTCTGGAACAGACAGGCAACTCATGATTTCCCAGCCCCATTTCTACATTGCCCAAATTGACAACAATTTTTCAGTTTTTGGTTCAGTATGATTTTTCCTGTTTGTTTGTTTAAAAAAACAGTGGTTGAAATAGGTGTGACAATTTCCCACTTCACATAATATGCATTTTGTCTTAACACTCTTCCCTCACATATGCACACAGAAAAATGTCTGAAAATTTCAGCCCTGGCCACAATTGACCATGTCATGGTGTCTCTATCTTATTGTGGCTTATGATCACAAACTTATTGCCCATCCCTGCTCTGAACAGATAAAAAAGGCTGCATCTCTTGGGAAATACTTTCCTCTGACCTGGATTATATAATTGTTATAAAGTTAATAAAGAAGCACATGTTAGAAGTTTTATTTGCTCCCTCTCAGATAATCAGGTATAAAATTGCATCTAAGTCCTATTAAACTCATTGGGACTTATGTCGGAAGTAAGTAAATTAAGTAAACAGATTCCACTGAACATTTTATCCCCATTTTTTTGCTGCACTTCCAAACATGGAGACCATCTCCTCTCCACCTTTGGAATTAAAGGGATCAGCTGAGGCATTTGGACTGTCAACATGGAACTCTTTAGCTTCCCCTTCAGAGCCAGAAGTAACTAACTCACTCCTAAGCCTGAAAATGGCAAAGAACAGCCCTCCGTTTTAGCTTGGAAAGGGAGAGGAAGTTGGAGTTTATTAACTGTGATACACTCTCCAAAGCCCTGTGCAATTAGAAGAGAGCTGCCATCTCAATTATCAATTAGGAAAAAAGGTGGTGCTCCTTGCCCTTTCCAAGCCAGGATGAAAAACTCACTTTGGCTATTGGAATTATGGATTGATGCTCCACAGTACATACTGATTTAGCAGGATTAAATGAATGTTCTGGCTTTAAGTCTCTTTTCCCCCATTTACAATAAATATATCATTGCTTTTTAGGATGTGGTAAGATGTAGACGTGTAAACATAAAAGAAAGAACACTCTGTTTATGAAACCTCCCAAGGACTATACTACCTTCTACAGGTAGTCCTCAGTTAACAATGGTAACTGGAACCGGAATTTCCGTCGCTAAGCAATGCAGTCGTAAAGCGCGATGTCACATGACTGCATCGCTTAGTGATGGCAATCCCGGCAGTCCCCGTTGCCTTCGTTAACTGAATCCCACCGGTCGTTAGGCGAGGACATCCCTGATCCAGCTTGGTCCCTCCCAGCCCCGAGCCTCAGTAAGGTATGGGACTACCTCCTTTGCCTCCTCTTGAAATCCCCACACCTGCCTATCTCCCCCACCATCTCTGCCCTTTTGGCTTGCCCGCCTACCTGCTGCTACCAGCTGCCCAGCCCAGCCCACTGCCACCGTTGCTCCTGCCGCACCGCACACCACTACTGTACCGGCCAGGCCTTCTCTTGCACCCTGCCTAGGGCCTCTGTTCATGCCACACCCCGGGCTTTCTTTTGTGAAAGAAGCTTGGCGCACGGAAGGAGGTCCCAGCTGTGACGGCATGAAAAAAGGACCCCAATGCAAATGGGGGCCCTGGGCGGGGTGTGAATGAAGGCCCTGGGCACAGCAAAGAAACCCTGGGCGGCGCATGAGAGAAGCCCCGGCTGCAGGGGTGTGAAAGAAGGTGGCACGAAAGAAGGCCCTGGCTGGTGCAGTAGTGGTGCATGGTATGGTGGGCATGGTGGATAGGGCCAGGCAGCGGGGGCAGCAGGTAGGCCAAAAGGCAGTCGTAAATGCAGGTGGGCCCGAGTGGACCCAAATTTTGTTCACATGACCATGGGAGTGCTGCAATGGCTGGAACTTCAAGGAACCTTTGTTTAGCACCGTCATAACTTTGAACGGTCACTGAACAAATGGCCGTAAAGTGAGGACTACCTGTAGTCACATTTTCTTGCTTAGATTTTTATCAATTTTCAATGTGCTGATTTTTAGCTTACATTGCCACTATATCACTTTTTATATATGTGTAAGTATTAGCAGCTGCTGTTTAGAATGCTTTAATTTTTAAGATGCTTTGAGCCTCCTGGGGAACCAGGGCTTAAATATTTTAAACAGTATCTCAAATACAACCATTTATGTATAAACAGTAGATTGCATGAGGCACAATCTCTTTATCTTTTAAAAATACTTCAGAGGACAAAAGGTCTTTCTGCACAAGAATGTGTTTCAAAGCTAATGGAGCTAGAATGGCAGGTGAATACTGGGGAGACAAAGATCCAAACCCCTACTCAGGCTCAAAACTATCTAAGTCAGAGCTTTCCAAACTGTGTGTTGGGACACGTCATTGTGTTGGCTGCAATGTCTGGGTGTGTCGCGCCTGCTGCTCCCTCCGAGCCCTGCCAGGATTCCGCGCAGGTCCTAGTGCCTGCCTTGTGCCTTGCTGCCTCCAAACCTGCTGTGATTCCGCGCAGGTCCTAGTGCCTGCCTTGCGCCCTGCTGTAAGAGCGTGTTGCGAAATGATGCCCTGCTGTAAGAGTGTGTCGTGAAATGATGCATGTATAAAAAGTGTGTCACCAACATGAAAAGTTTGGAAAGTTCTGATCTAAGTAATATTGGATAGCTCATCCAAAATCATGGCATTCTATCCATCCATAAAATGTAAGAGGACAACTTTTCTTTGGATAAAGATTTGTATTGCTGCTAACATTAAAAAAAATCTAAAAATAGATTCTAGGATAGTAAGTATGAGACACAATCTCAAAAGAACTTTAAAAATGTTAAAAAGAAAATGAATCAGAAAACATCAAGCTTTTCATTATTATTATTATTATTATTATTATTATTATTATTATTATTTTAAATTTATTGGCTGCCTAATTCCAGTGGACTTTAAAAGGTAATATATTTGTTTGCATTTGCATTTGAAAATAAATTGTAAACACGTTTTCTACACTGGAACAATGCATCATAGCTTTATTCACTGTCAAAGAAATAGGCTTTTTAAAGCCAACAGATATTTTCAATGTAGTATATGCATTGGGAAGAAGATATTAATTATTCTTTTGCTAAGATTCCACTATGGCATATATACAGTATACTGTATAGTGTATTGTCTTACATATAAAATATTACACTTTAAGAAAACTAAATTAACCTTGAGCTGTAAATTCAAACACAGAATATAATGTGATCCTTAATAGAATGCAAAATACGTAATTTTTATCTACCAGGCAAAATAATAATTGTATAGAAAGGCTTAAATCTGTCAACCATCACAATGAATCTTTCGGAAGACAATACAAACATCCTATCTAAAATTTCACTATATGAACTATAGGGAAATAGGGTATTGCATCACATGACATAGTGTTGAAAAGGCAACATTTCAGGAAGGGATGAATGTATGCTATGACAATTACAACTTGGCCTTGTTATCACAACCAAATTTTAGGACACAGTAACATAGCTTGGCAGTTAAATGTAACTTACCAAAACATGTTTGGGGCAGCCATTTAGCTCAGGTAACTGGGATGTTAGGCACGTCAAAGGGCCTAGGGCACAGATAATTGAGTCCAGGAGTACTGATAAACTTCCTGATACAGCTACCATTCCCTGGGAAGCCAAAAAGGAATGAGAAAAGTTGTTGATCTAATACTCTCAGTATCAAAGTCCAGCATGTATTCTCTCAAATTCAGCAGCCTTATTCTGCTCTGTGAAGGAGCTTTTACAGATGAATCACACATAAGAGAAACGAGTGAACATGAATTCTACTGAAAGCATACTGATAGCAAGAAATGCTACATTGACTGCCACACAGATATATCATAGTTCACACAAAATGTAGCACTGCATACATAATTAAAATACACAAGCCAAGTAGATTCTCAACCCAAATACTTACTCTGGGCGTGCAGTTAACATAATAAGCATACTGTCCTTCAGAAGGCTAATATATCTAAAATCGAGCCCCTCCATAGTTGCTTCCTCTTTAGGTGGCTTCTCAGAAGTCTATTCTACAGGCTAGTCCACTCAAGTATAATGCCATAAACATGTAAGAATGTCATGGTGGATCAGAAGTCCCATCTTAGTCCAGCATTTTGTTTCTTACATTGGACAACCAGATGCTTCTGGGATGCTCTCAGCGGGAAATGGAGATATACAGTACCCCCCTTTCAATGTTTTTCCCCAGCAATTTGATATTTGGAGGTTGGAGGTAACTTTACATCTCCAAGACTAATAGCTCTTGATACGTGTCCTTCATTAATTTCTGTTGGTATCCATTGTCATATCCTATGGTAGCGAATGCCACAGGTTAATTAGGTGCTGTATGACAAAGTATTTTCTTTTGTCTGTTCTAATTCACCTTCCGGTTGCCTTCACCAGATAAGTTCAGGTCTTTGGATGAGTTATTTTTTCATGCTAAATAATGCAATTTATCCCCTTCTTTGCTTTCTTCTTTTCAAGTAATTTCAGTTTTTAAACAAGCAGTGGCAACTCTGAAATCATGAAGGTTAGAAATGTCATGATTTACAATAGCAAAATCTTGATAAATGATAAGAATCCTTAGAGCCGCAAGAGGCAGAAGTAGTGGTACAGTATATCCAGCCCATTCCAATAATACTGAATTTTGCAGATTACAGTACAGCCTTCCTCAACCTGGCACCCTCCAGATTTGTGGGATAGCAACTCTCATTAACCGTAACCACTTACTACACAGGGTAGGGCTGGAATTTTCAACTCCAGCTTTTGTAGGCATAGCAAAATAGGTGAGTCAGATTTATTTCAGTGGTTATTTTTTTCTTTAAGTGAAAACTTATGCTACCAAAAATAGACATCATCTGCCAAATTTTAGCAATGTAATCTTGGGATATGAAAAACTAGAGCTGGGGGCCACATATGCCTTAGTCCACTCATGGTCTGACTGAAGAACAATATTGTCAGCCCCACTAGGTAGACCAGACCAAGAAATCAACTCCACAGGAAGGCCAAGACCACTTTTATTGAGACTGGCTATAATAACAGAATCTTGCAAGTCTGATTGTGTTGTTTCTCCTCTTCCTTCAGTGAGTTAGTGAATTCAGTGAATTAGGGAGGTGTCTGTCTGAACCGCTTCCAAATATTATTTGTTTGTTGTGGACTTAAAATATGTTTCAACCCCCCATTGCCCTGGCAATGGATCTTGCATATCTCTGTTATCTTCTTTATTTTCTACAAATATTAAATATGAATGAAACTATGACAGCTCTTGTACCTACTTCAGTCTCCTGCAGCCTGTGGCCAATAAGACTCAGAGATTCTCCCAGTAATTGCAGATGTGCAGCTACATCTATGGGATCTGTCTCGGGAACCTTCGCTGGTGAAGAGGATAATACCACAGGGCTACTTGGCGACTTTTTATGAGGTGACGGTACACTTGTTAGAGAAGCTGAAAACAGACAATAAAAGAGAGAGTTTAAAAATTGTACAGCTTACACAATATACAAAAAAGTTAAGATAGGGAAACATCCTCATATATGTGAACATTTCTCTAATGATGACCTTTGGAAAAAGAAGGGCCGGAAAAGCTGCCCTATGCTACGCTAAGAGTCGGCAACATAAGAGTTTATTTATTTATTTTATCCCCGCCCATCTCCCCGAATAGATTATTATTATTATTATTTTCTCTCACAATTGAAATAATCATGCTTGCATAGTCATTGCCCAAAGAAGCATTCCCTAAACTGTTAACCTTCAGTTATGTTGGATTTGAATTCCCACAATCTCCAGCTGGTTGTGGGGCTTGAAGTGGAACGTATATGGACAGCATCAGATTGGGAAAGACAGTTCTGCCATCACTGCTTCACCAAAGTTCCCCTCTCTTCATATTTGTGCCTATTCCACACTGCAAATATTTTGTATTGATAGTTCAATACATAGAGTTAAAGGTTTTGGCTGGATAAGAGTCTTTTGTCCTTTGGTCAAGACTTACCTAGCTGATAAAAGCAAGCATAACACAGAGTTCAAGAAAGTATCTTTAATGCTAGTCTGGGTTAAAAAAAACAATCTTGAAAACAATTAAGAGTAAATTCTCAACTTCGTTTACAATGAGTTAATTTAAGTGGAGTCTTTTTGAAATGTGCTCTTCCCACATCTCTCCCATCTGGACTGCGCTGCCTCTTCTCAGAAAATCAGCTCCTTGGCCCCTGCTTTCTCACAGTCTCTCATACCTTTCCACCTATTACTTTATTTCAAAATGGTAGCTGATAACTATCTGAAGATCAAATCAGTTTAATACACAATTAACATCATAAAACCAAACAAACTCACTTTTTCGGTGGCTAAGGTGTTTTGATATTTCATTGTTCTCATTGTAGACTTATTCTAGGTATTCTGATTAATAAAAAACTTGTAAATCTTGGCGTAAAGCAGCTTTCCTGATACTACTCAGACCTTCATATTTGAATTCTGAGGTCTGGGAGTAAACCAAACCCCCAATCTTTGCCAATTTCCCATCAGCTGTTAATGATGAAATTCAAGTCTGGAATCTTGGAACATTTTGATGAAACAGACAATTATCCCAGTATATTTAGTTGATACTACCATAAGACATAAAATTGTCTTGGGAGAAAAACATATGAATATAATGGAGTGTGGAAGTCACCTTTCAATTTTGGGGCACCCTCTGATGAAGTTGCTTTTCTCTTCACTGTCGTAGCCTCTGCTTTATTCTGCTTATGTTGCAAATACTGAGCCTTCTGCTTCCAAACCTGCAAAGAACAGGGAAAGCAAAACTGATGTGAAAAATTGCATTATTTAGGCAACTGATTAGCAAAATACGCAGCCCACATAGTTAAGAGTACTTCGATCCCAAGTATTTCATAATTATTAAGATGTGGAGGGGACTGCTATACATAAACTACTCTGGGGAGTAAATTAATGCAAGCACCATGGTGGCAACATCCCAGGCACAAGCCAACTCAATTTTTTTTAAAATGTCTTCTCAAATATTTACCAGCTTATCTTTCTCTGGAAGCTGTTTCCAAACCTCTGCTAGCT
This sequence comes from Charina bottae, assembly GCA_023362775.1. Taxonomy (NCBI): domain Eukaryota; kingdom Metazoa; phylum Chordata; class Lepidosauria; order Squamata; family Charinaidae; genus Charina; species Charina bottae. The sequence goes on along the minus strand of JALMGJ010000006.1, from coordinate 29,378,210 downwards.
TTTTGCTCAGCTCACCAAAATCTAGCAGGAAATCAGAGAAGGTGAACAGTTCAGAATAAAAACAGGTATTTTCTAGTTTTAATGAGGAATCTGATTCATGAACATTTAGTTAACAGCCCAATCCATTATAAGACACATTAATAACACATGTAATGATAAATATTTTTCGATAACTATATACACGTATATATACAGATTTTATATTAAATGTAGAAAATGAAACCATCCCAGAATTAATAATTTGCTTTATTTCTGCTGTATCAACTACTACCATAAGACTGCAAGCAATTCTAAAAAATTTCTGAGCAAAAGGAACTGATACAACCGGGTTGTTAAAAGAACAAAGTAAAAGATGGATATTTAGTGACCCTGATTTATATTAGCCAATACCAGTTCACATAGGGGCTCAGTAAAACAAATGAATCTTATTGGTAGGTGTTAATGCACTATTCATTTACCTAGATACTCAACAAAAATTAGTATGCTTGCCTGTTTATCTTCTGGTATTGCAAATTTAGTTGCTAACATTTGATTATAGCTAGGATAGCAGCCGTTTTTTATTTAGTATGTAATACAGTCATCAATATTTAACTGAGCCGAGAGGAAACCAATTTATACTTTAACCAAGCTACCTATTTTAACTAAGAGTTAAAAAAACATCTGCCAAAATAATAATTTTACAATGATAGGCAGCAATCCTACAGTATATGTACTTACCTGAGAATGGTACTGAGTTCTGAGTTGAACTGAATTCAATTCAATTCAGCTGACTTATATAAGAATTCAGTAACTACTTTTCTTTATTTATTTATGCAAATGTTTCTCTACACTGTAAAAATACTGCAGATGGTTTCAGCATTTGCACCAAGCTACACTGCCCGACAATATGCTTAGTTCAAAAGGTCTGTGACCAGATTAGAAAGGGAAACTCAGAACCTGAATTAGGATTGGCCACATTGTCTTCAGAATTAAAACGTTGTTTGCCCTGTCTTATGGTTTTGTTTTGAAATATACCAAAATATAAATTATTGCAGTATGTTTTATGTGGGCCTGCCTTGATCAGAAACTGCAATTGTTTTAAACCACAGGCACTAGAGTAGAACTGGGAAATACCTTTCCATTTGTTAAAATTAGTCCTTTATAGTTCGAACTTAAAGATTGCCTTCTGTCACATATGAGCCAGACAAATTTTTACAGTAAGTGTCAAACATTCTTCTCTGGGTTCTAATGCTGTTAATAGTGAGGAAGAGAATGATTGGAAATTTAGACTTTTCAGTGGTGACATCTTGAATTTGGAATCTTCCCATCAGGATGGTTCACGTAATGCCAAGTTTTGTATTTTTTTGGCAACCAGCTAAAAAGTCTTTTTAAGTTTGAATATGAAATGTTTCTTCTATGATATGTCTATGAAGGTTCTCAGTCATCCAGGTGGAATTGTCTGTAGCTTGAATCATGTCAACTGGATTTCTATTTTCTTAATGGAAACGTTTCGCTCCTTATCCAAGGGGCTTCTTCAGTCTGAAGAACTGAAGTTCTTCAGGACTGAAGAAGCCCCTTGGATAAGGAGCGAAACGTTTCCATTAAGAAAATAGAAATCCAGTTGACATGATTCAAGCTACAGGTTCTTCTATGATATGTAATTTGTTTTCTTAATACAGATTCAAATTTTGTTGTCAGCTGCTCCAATAATTCTCTTGAGTGGAAAGTGGAGTAGCAGATGGTATCAATAAGAAATACACTTTCTCATGGTGCCACTTATGAGGAAATAACTCTTCCTGAAAGTGCAGATTTTAAAAATGTGTATGTGTGTATAATCTCCTGACTTACTGCTCAAATGAGTATTTTATCTTTATGCAAATAATTTAGAGGAAACAAAACAGTGCTTGGAATAAACAAACAACAAAAACTCAACCCTTACAGGGCTGTTGTTTTACCTATTCCTGGATGCTCAGCCACAATGTTCACACGATACTCCTTACAGAATACTTGGTAGGCAGACATATTTTTCTTCTTTGGCTAATTAGAAAAAGAGGGAGGGAGATAATATTTTACAGTATGTACTAGTATCAATTTCTTTCCTACGCCTACAGAAACATCTGAAAAACCAACTCATAGTGCACTTCTTTACACATTAGTTACTGGGCTGATCCTTTTGTTATGGAGTGTATCTGTTAGTTATTTTTTTACAAACCATAGTTCTATAGCTGGAGAAAAATGGGCACCTTACAAAGATGCAATATTTCTCATTGCCTGCAGTTCATGATGATAATTAAAAAATACAGCATCTAAAACATTTTTAAACACAAAAAACTTCTAGAATAAAAAGCAGATTATGGCTCAAGATCTGTAGTTATGAAGAACATTCTGAATATGCTATTACAAGAAGCAACCATAACTTATAGTACTCACTTGCTATGCAATTGATGTTTACCTTTTCTTTTTCTATTTTCTCAATCTTCTCTTTTTCTTCTTTCTTCTTCTTTTTCTCATTCTGGCCATCTGTATAGAAAACTGGTGGTGGCGGTGGAGGAGGAGGAGGAGGAGGAGGAGGAGGAGGAGGAGGAGGAGGAGGGGCAGGTACAGCAAACTGGATGCTGGTTGGAGAAACAGGCAGTTGTGGTGTTATTTCCGCTGCTGCTGCTGTTGATGAAGGGAGTCCAGCACTCTTCTTCATTTTAGAATGTTTTTTCTCCTTGTGTTTCTCTTTGTCCTTCTTCTTTTTGCTCTTCTTTGATTTCTTTTTCTTTTTTATCTCCCGATATGAATCATCAATGACTAGTTCTCCAGCTTCCAACTCACCTCCGGATGAAGATCCAGACTCCATTGGTGGTTCGAAGCTTGAAAGCTCAAAGTCACTGCTTTGGCCTTCTGGGAAGAGGGATGTGTCTGGGCTAAAGCCCTCAGCAGTAGGAAGGGGATGTGGATCTGGAGGTGGCTTGTGCTTCTTACGGGATGATTTCAAGAAGCTGTGTGTATCATGGCTTGGGAGCAACGAGCTTTGTTCATCCCGAATAGACTTCTTAGAGACCTTTTTTGTAGCTCCAGAATGTGGAAAGGGATCTTCTGTTATGCTTCCCCCCTTCTCTTTTGGTGAGAGGATTAGCTTCATTTTTAAGCCGTCAGGCTCACGTAAGGTCAGCATTTCAGTGTTTACATATGGGGTTTTTATTTTTTTGGGTTTGTGGAAAGTACCATCATCCAAGGGTGGATCACTGCTTCCACTCAGCTTCTTCTTGTGATGTTCCTTCTTACCCTCTGAATAACCAGGAGTACTGAATGAAGAATGAGATGATTTTTCCAATGTCCCTTTAGATGATTTGGAGCCTGTGGCTAAAGGTGTGCTGATGGCTTTAAGCAAATCCATGGCAGTGTCAGCAGAGAGTGGACTCAAAATTATTTTTTTCCTATTCTTAGATGATGATTCCAAAGGCAGGGAAAGCTCAAAAGGACAAAAGTCTAGAGGAGTACAGAGAAAATAGGTAAAAATAAATAAATGCATAGCACATCAAAACCAACTGTATCTTCATTTGCTCACTGTCCTAACTTCAGGTTCTTAAACTAACCAACCCAGCTGAAAAACGTCAGTCATGGTCCTTACAAAGGATTTGGTCCTAAGGCTCTTGGTTGCTTAGTCTTATATTCTCTTTTAGGGAATTGTATAAATAAAATACACAATACAGCAATTTATTCAACATCTTATACCTCACATTCCTGGATTTGCAAGAATTAAAAGAAAATTGCAAAATACAATAGTATTACAAATATTAAAAATCGTATTAAGTAGGGAACAGAAAAAATATTTACAAGAAGAAATCAGAAGACAAAGGAATAAAACACAGGTTTGGAGTAGCAAGAAACCAAAAAAAATAAAAGGCCTAAGACAATTAAGAAGATTTTGTCTAAGGCCAGAAATATATTAAACAGGTACCAGGCAGGCTTTTTGAGACAGGGAATTCCACAACTAAATACCCTCCCATGGAAAGGGGGAGGGAGGTTAAAGAAAAAAGGCAAGATGGGTAATATGACTAAAGCCCTGCCCCTTTTTACATGCACTTTACATACATTAAAAAAGGGCAGGGCTTCAACTGCACAATCACACCTGCCATCTTGACTTTTTTGACACCCCTTCCTCGGTGGACACCCTTGACCTCCCTAGGGTGTTTTTTTTGCCTTTCTGATTAAGACATGAGGGGGAAAAGGCTCTTCAAATACCAAGATCTCAAACTAGAAAGGTTTTTAGAGATCAAAAGCAATACTTTGATCTAGACTCAGAAATGAAATGGTACCTGGTGAAAATGATGGACTGCTGCTATAATAGACTTATGATGTCCAATCCAAAATATTACTCTAGTAGCAATATTTTGACCACTCACCAATAATTACCCCATTTTAGTGATTCATGCAGGGATGAATACTGCCTGAAATTCTAACACAAGATGACAAATATGTCATAGACATCACTGAAACTTAGTGACACACATAATGGAAACACAGCCCTGGATGGTTGTGTCTTATTCAAAAGGAAGAGACTCAACAGAAAGGGAGGGGGTATTGCACTGTGCATAAAGAAATCATATGCCTTCACAGAAATTCATAAGAAAATTCATATCATTATTATAGATTGCCTGGGTAGGCAGAAGATATGGATGAGACTGTTGTGGTCAGATGTCCAAACTTTCAAAGAGGCATGTGATAGCAACAATGGGTGGTTTTAAACTGCCCAGTGTCGCTCTTTGAGTGAGATGGGCGGTGTCGAAATTTGAAGAATAAACAAACAAACAATCCTGACATGTGCTGGAAATCTAAACTCTGCCAAGAGTCAGAGATCTCACAACTTCCTCTCTTGTTAAGTACTTCATTTGTCAGGACGTGGAAGAGAGAACAGAAGGGTCTGTTATCATGGACCTAATCTTTACCAAAAGCAAGAACTGGCTGAAGGAAGGGAAAATGACCAAAATATGTGAGAAAGTGACTAGAAGAGCAGATTTTGATGAATTCAGATCCAGGCCAGATCCAGTAGCTTGAAATCCTGAAGAAGAGTGTTTGAGAAGCTTGGGAAATCCTGCAAATTTAGCTAGTGAAGGTACAGAATGTCTTAACACATATTTTGAAGATCTTCTCACAGAAAGGAAATGAAGTCCTAGTTGACCATTGCTGTGTCACTATTAGAAGGAGGGAGGGAGATGCTGCTCAGGATAGACAAGGAAAGATTAAAAGAACACTTAGTTAATTCAGGTCTCCAAGACCAGATGTAACTGAAGAACTATTAACTGTAATCTTTATTTCTGGGGAACTGACACGGCTCCAGAAGACTGGAGGAGATCAAATGGAATATCCATCTTCAAAAAAAGGAAAGGAGGACCTGGGAAATTACAGTCCTATCAGCTTGATATCTATAAGAGGCAAGATCTTTAGGCAGCATGTTTGTGAATACTTGGATATGAATGGAATAATTAATGAGTCAGGGGCTTGTCACAAAAAAATCTTACCAGATTAACTTTATGTTCTGTTTACTAGTTTAACAGATTGGGGGAATGCTGTGGACATAGTGTACCTTGATCTCATCAGAACATTCAATGGTCTCTTGTGATATCATTAATAAAATGGTAAAATATGGGCTAGATGATAAAAATGTTAGATGGATTCATAATTGACTGAATCACCTCATTCAGAATTCTCATTAATTGCTCCGCATCAGATTGGAGAGTAGTATCAAGTGGAGTGATACAAGACTCTGTTCTGGGCCTCGAGCTATTCAACATTTTTATTAATGACTTGGGTGGAGGTGTTGATTATCAAAATTTGATGATTATCAAATTTGCAGATGACAAATTGCATAGAGTACCTAATATTTTAGAAAAGAAAGAGATAATAGTTTAGGCTGAGGGAGCTATATGAAAAAGATCTGGGTTTCTAGTAGATCGCAAGCTGAACACAAGCCAACAATGTTATGCAGCTGCTAAAAAGGCAAATGCTTTTGGGGATCTATTAAGAGAAGTACAGAGTTCAGATAATGAGAAATAATTATCCCACAATCTGTCTTGATCAGGTCCCACTTGGAGTACTGTATCGAGTTCAGGGTACCACTGGAACATCATCAAACTGCAATGAATTCAGAGGATGGCTGCCAATATGGCGGGGGGAGACTGAAAACCAAGTCCTGTGAGGAACAGTTGATGGAGCTGGGTGTATTTAGCCTGCAGAAGAGAACGAGGGGAGACAGGATAGCAATATTCAGATATCTAAAGGGTTATCATATACTGTAGTGGACTTGGCCTCTGTTGCCCCAGACAACGAAGCTAGAACCAATGGGTTGAAACTAAATGGAAATAGATTCAGGTTATATCGCGGTTCCCAAACAGGGCAACGCAGCAAACTCCCGTTGGGGGAGTTGGGCGGTCATATAAATTTAAATAATAAATAAACTCTCAGAGGTGCCATGGGATATTTTACATTTTTGCAATGCCCATTTGTGAAGCTGGGTTTTTGGCGGTTGCTGTCATAAAAAGCAAGTGCCATGCAAAAATCAACGTGGAAAAGGAAATTAGGGAGGTAGTGTTCAAACTGATTCAAGGTTTAAGAAACTGTAAAGTGCCCAAGAGGTGAACACATCCTTTTAGTAAGTAAGTGTGGTTATTTAAGAATGAAATGAAAATATTTTTCTTTTAATTTATGTTTATTATTTTTTCAAATGGCTACTAAGTTGTGTAAATACTTAGTAGTTGTTGTTTGGACCTAACTGTAATAAACAGAACTCTTAGGTATTTCTTTTGGCATAGGGGCACCGTGGAAAAATTACTGAGACACTAAGGGCATTTTGAACTGAGAAAGTTTGGGAAGCTCTGGGTTAGATACTAGGCAGTATATACATTTTTCTCTTGATGGGTATTATTTCTTGTTATTTTTTAATGTCTTCCACAAATTTTCTATGTTCTTCCAAACAGTTTAATTCCTGTTATCAGGAACACTGTTTCCCCTCTTTAATTCTTCGATGCATTGCAACTGCAATTTTCTTCTGTTGCCTAGGTAATCTCTTGGCTGTATCTATATTTTTAATTAAAGCCAAATTACTGCCATCACAATTTTATAATTATTTTGATAACTGCAGAGAGATGTGAGGCTAATTCATTTAAATTTATTTTCATCTGTTAGTTTTCTACCAGGTTTTAGATGACATGTGTAGAAGAAAATGGCCCTATCCGTTACGTTGTCTTCAACAAAATATAAACATATTTTAAAAAGTATCATTAGATCCTTAAAGGTGCAAATGTTTTCCTTCATCACATCCCTAGTTATATTGCCAGCCTTACCTCTGTAACATTGTTTATTAGAGAAATGTTTCCTCTTCTTATCTGACTGTCCCCAGCAAGAAGTAGTTGCTCTCCTGCAAAGAAAACAGCTTCATTTAAGTAACAAAATTAGATAGGCATATGAGAGAAAAGGAGACAGAGATCTTGATTCTGATATAGATGTATATATATTGATTCTGGAAGCTGTATATGCTTAGCATATCTGTTCTTCATCCCATGAAATTTTGTGGTTATAAAATGAACGTAGACTAGAACCATTCTGATTTGGAAAATTATCCATCAAGAGAAAACTGAATAAATAATTGCTTTAAGGAAAAACTGTGAATGGTAGTCTTTACAAGAAGCCACTCCCTCCCCCCATACATTTTAATAGCCCACTGGGGGCTAACAGGGGATAAAGAGTTGCATTTCTGTGATTGGTGAAGAGGGAACCATCCTTCCACTATTAGCCTATTTGGTTTTCATATACCATACTAGGCTGCTCATTACCTTACATGGAATTCTAGAACTAATTTCCATGTAATTTTTGTTTAAAAATGGCTACCAGGTTAGTGCTTAAATACAGTTTTAGCTGAGATGGTTTTAAAAGATAAAACAAATCCATATCAAGGAGGAGGGTCCCTCCTTGCGGGGGAGATGGGCGGGATATAAATATGACAAATAAATAAATAAATAAATAATCTGCAATATATGCTAACTACATTAAATCTCTTATGTTTAAAACAGTATATCTGAGTATTAGAGACAGAGAACAGAAATTATGATCTTCATAATGATCTGCTTGTAAGTTTCCAGAGGAATCTCACTAATCAGATTTAGAAACAGAATGCTTGACTAAATGGACTAATTCAGCAAGACTACTTTTTATTTTTATTTGCTCTACTTTACATAATAATAACAACAGCTAGCTCCTTTAAGTTCTTTGACATTTGCCTGACTTCAACAATGGTCAAAGGTAAAAAGGCTGAAATTAAATCCAAACATGTCAGAAGTCCTGTTGGGCAGTAGGAAACCTGGTTCAGGATTGGGTTCACCCTATTCTGGATAGTTACAACTCTGCCTGAAAGAATAGGTTTGCAGTAGCTGGGAGTGCTTCTCAGCTATTTTTAACATTCCAAGTGGTGAAGGTACATCTAGTTGGGTCTGATAACACTTACATAGGTCTGGGCTACATCCCAAACTGATTACAGCAATGTACTCTACATGAAGCTACTGTATTCTTGAATTCTTGTGTCTGGAAGCTTCAATTAGTGAAAAATGCAGCAGTGCATGATATTGGGTGTATATTACATTTGTGCTATAAGTTCAGCACTGATTGCCAATTACTCTCTGAAACAGTTTAACATGTTTGTTTTAACATTCACAGCCCTAAACCTATATTGATAAGCCTGGATGCTAAGAAATGCAGGAGAAACTCTCTTGAAGATGCCTTCACTTTCCAAGGTCTCTTTGTTGGGCCACAGCAGAGGGCCTTCTTTTGTGTTGCTCTCAAGCTATGGAAACTCCCTCAATAGCTGCACTTGGCCCCCATTCTTGCCACTTTTCAAAAAGGAGTCCCCTATGGGCAGAAAAATGGGACATACAGTGAAATAATGATAGTAATAATAGTAGTAATGGTAATAACAATTTCATTTATGCTGTCCCTAAACATTCACAGTTAAACTTCTTTTAGATACCGGAATTTGTATTTCTATTTATAGTATGAGAACCTGAACAATAAACAGATTGCCAATGCATTCCTAATTCAGTTTCTACCATTTTAACAAAATTAGAATTGAATTTTTTCTCCTCTTATCTCAGCTCTCTCACCTTCAGTCTATTTTTTGTATCCTTCCTGACCTGAGCAGCTATCTCCTCCTCTTCCCGAAGTAGATCTTTATAGGAACGTTTCTTCTCTTTGGGTTCTGCCAGCTGCTAGTCCCACATCATCTATTTGGTCACTGTCTAAGAGAAGAAACATAATTAAGATGAAGGGAAGCATTCATTATAAGATACCACATTATGGCCCCAAATAAATGATGATGCAGAACAGGAAGCAGACAAGAGTGGCAGACACACATACACTTACAACAGTGGGTTCTAAGTTATATGTTGCCATTTGAAAGCCTGAAGTTTTATTCTTACTCAGTTCCTTCCCTAGGATAAGAACTGAAAAGGCTGCTCATACCAACAAGGGCCTAGATTTCAGTATTCTGCTGTATGGAAGGTTTGTATCCAGTCCCTAAACTGAATTATTATTCCATGGAGCTGACTGGATTAGGAAGTGCTACACTGTCAACATTCTACACTGTCCTTTGTGAGACTCTTGTTCCAGTCCTGATTCTCTCAAATGTAAGAATAAGGAGGGAGGATCTGAAGCGCTGCAGAAACCCAATCCATGCAGGACACTGGCTTTTTTTCCCTAGACATGTGGTAGGCTAGTATATTCTTTGTAACACCTCTCAGATTGTGAAACAATCCTACCTTCTTTTTTCTTGGAGTCATCATAAGCCATGGCTGTCCTACAGGGATCTGGGAATGTGTTGCCATGTCTGGGCTTCTTCCCCCATTCCCATCCACAGGACAAAGTTTAAGAAACAGAGAATGAGAATATCACTCCCATAAAGTGGAACCATAATGCAGAAAGGGACTGAACAAAGATTTTAAAGAATGAAATGAAAAGTAGTAGGATGAAGAGATGCTACTATTTACAACTTATTATCTTTACCCTTCAAAGAGATCAAAGCACAGAGAAAGGAACTAAATTCAACAAGCTGTTCATTTATCTGATGTGCTTATTAATAGGCAGAAAAGGAATTATTTTTAAGATGGTAGCTAATATTCTACTTCAAGTAGCTGAACGTTATATTCCAGATTTTCTTGAAAAAGGACAGTGATCAAATAGCTTTTGCACTCTTACAAAGCCTTTCAAACAGAGCTGTATTAAATTCCATGTCTTTTAAGTAATGGGTATACAGAATGAGAGTATGATATAGAATTGTGAAATATTTAATCACAAGAGTTGCTTTTGATTGTGTCCAGACATATATGGAAGGAATGAATAAAATTTAAGATTATTAATTCTAAATTAAAACGGATTGAAGCAACTAAAAATCCAGCCTTCAACAATCAGTGTTGTGTGAGATGCAATGATATCATACTGGAGGAATACTAGCAAGTGAGGTGGGTAGGAGAATGTATTATTCCTACAGTCCCCACAAAGAGGAGGAAAAGAAAGAAAAGATGGGGGAAAAGAAAGAAGACTGAAAGAAGCAGTCCTTCCCCTGGGCCTCTGCAGCATTTCCAGCTTCTTGTGACCTCAGTCGTTCAGGAGTTCCTGGCTCAAGAATGACAGTTCAGGTGACAGGGGCAGCAGTTACTTCTGCTACTGAAGCCTTCATTCTGTCCCCTCAGAATGACAGCTGCATGACAGACATACAGTTTCTTCCAGAGCACAGTTGCAGGTTTTTTTTTTTAATTGTCTTCTTTGCGTCTCACAATAAGGTAAGAAAATCAGCTCCAGGATTAATGTTATTTTTATTTCATTTGTTTTTTCTATATGAACAGCAATTTCAGTCTCCAGTTCTATGCAGTTACAAACAGCAGCCAAAACAAGCTAAATTACAACCGGTGCGAGCCCCCACCCCCGTCAGAGAAACTTCCCCTCGTTCCCAAGTAACTCGTTGTAATTGGGAAATACTAACAAAGCTCAACTGTCAGCGACCTTATTCATTACAAGCGCTACAATGCCTTGGAAGACAAATCCCGAAGAACAGAATCATCCTCCATCGTGCGAATACCACCACCTAGACATAAAGCTTCCCACAGGTCTGTCCTGCAGCCCGTTGCTTATTCGGCGCCACTGGCCTTCACGCCAAGCTTGCTAACGGGGCGAAGGTGGCTCAACAGCCCTGCTCTCGCATACGAGCCAACACACGCGTCTTTCTTCTCCCGGGTGTGCTTACAGTCAGAGATCAGTCATACAGACAACCAGGCATGAGAGGTAATAATCCGGCAGGAAGCGTCCTCCCCCTCCAACCACGGCAAGGGCCGTCGGGAACAAGGAGGCCGGCGTCGGCCCGCAGAGGAGCCGCCGGGGTTCCGCAGCCTCCCGGTGGCCGCCCTGGCGTGTCCAGAGAGTCCCTGGAGATGGCCAGAGAGTTCGCGAGAAGGCGGAGGGGCACGAGATCCCGCGAGGGGCGGCACCCTAGACATCGCGCGAGATTTCAAGGGGAGGCGAAGCGGCAGTTGGAACGTTGCCTCTCGTGGAGTTTTGGTGGCGGGAGTAGTCGGGCGGTTCTTCCTTGTGGGGCTGCGGGAATCGAGGCTAAGGGAGGGCCGGCGGGAAGCTGGATGCTTTCCCCCGCGGGCGATGGAGGTGGGAACGGTTCGGCTTCAGGCGCGGATGCCAAAGCCAAGGGAGCGCCTTCCTACATTGTCCCACGTTGCCCAAGTCTGGTTTGGACGGCGCGGAGCGGAGTGTCGGGTCACCCCCGTGGCTCCTGAACGTGGGGAGGCGGTTGCCAGAAACGCTGCTAGTGCCTTGGTTCGAGCATCGGTCTCCGTGCCGCGCTTTTCGGTTGCTTCTAGTACTGCTGAACCACAAATAATTTTAGAATGATAGTCATACGTTTCACAAATAAGACTTAAAACTGTTCGAGCTTTCTTAAAATGGTTTCCTACCAATTAGGTCCAAAAGTGTAGTTTTAGGATTAGTTCGCTTAGGAGCCTTTCTTAGCCTGACCATCGACCTGGTGTAAACTGCCTCTTCTCAAGCTGTTGAAATTGGTAAAAATTGCAGGGTGAAATAATTGTATTAAAAAGGCACAAGTGCATCTAAGAGAAAGAGAAGACCCGCTGTGAGTACCAGATACCTGCTAGGGCAGAGCTTTCCAAACTTTTCATGTTGGTGACACACTTTTTAGACATGCATCATTTCGCGACACACTCTTACAGCAGGTCATCATTTCGCGACACACAACAGGGCACAAGGCAGGCACTTGGACCTGTGTGGAATCAGCTGGTTTGGAGGCAGCAAGGCAGGCACTAGGACCTGCGCGGAATCCTGGCAGGGCAGGTTTGCAGGCAGCAAGGCACAAGGCAGGCACTAGAACCTTCGTGGAAGCCAGGAGGCAGCAGCCGCGACACACCCAGACAGTGCAGCCGACACACTAACGTGTCCCGACAGAGTTTGGAAAAGCTCTGTGCTACGGACTTAAACTTGGCGGGTCCCAGGAGAGATGGGCCTTCTCTGCTGTGGCCCCCGCCTTATGGAACTTTCTCCCCCCAACCCGCCCAAGTCAGGTTAGCTCCATCCCTGTTAATGTTCCGGAGGTCCTTCAAGAGCTGGCTATGTCATCAGGCCTGGGGGTCCCAAGGGGTTAACTGGTGACATTCTCAGGTGGCTCTCCTATTGTGGTTAATATTCTGGACAGTTTACAATAAAAACAAGAATAAATCATCTTTAAAATACAATAAAAACAATATTCTTAGATAAAAATACAATTCAAGACAGAGGTGTTAAAAGATCTTAATTTATGGGACCATCTTCAGCGTGCTAACCACCCCCAGGATTGGTTGCTCCTCACACCCCACCCGAGCTGGCAGAACCAGGTCTTCAACCCTTTCTGGAAGGCCAGGAGATTGGGGGCTTGCTTTACCTCTGGGGGGAGAAGGTTCCAGGTGGGGGCAACGGCAGAGAAGGCTCTCCTTCTGGGCCCTGCCAAACGACGTTCTTTTATGGACAGGGTCCGTAACATGCCTTCTCTGCCTGACCGGGTGGGACAGGTCGATGTAATGGGGATGAGACAGTCCCTAAGGTAGCCTGTATACCACCCAGAGTCACTTCTTGTGAGATGGGCGTCTATATAAATTTGCTAGATAAATAAATAGAGTTCTTCAAATGATTCAGGAAATCCCTGTCTTACGGTGAGAGGAGAAATACTCTGGGTGTGCAAGTAATGGGAGACATGTTTTATTAAAAATTTGAAATGTCTTCATTGCTTTTGACTCCAGAGTCACAAGATTAGGTGGGGTGGCAGTCCATGCTGACTCAGAAAGTTTGGCTAAGGGAATTATTTTACAATTGTTTGGAAATCATAAAAAGTCCCCTGGGAAATGATGCTTCCATTGTTTGCAATTTTTAGTCATCCCATTAGCCAGTTTTTCTATAGGTTGGGTAGCAGGTGGCATGCAGTTTGGTTTACCAGTCTACCCATTAAATAAATTCAACCAATAGCTTTTTTGTCAGCTTGTCTGCCTCCCAGGCACAAGACCATCTAAAGTAGTATGTTGCTCATTGCTGGGCTAAAAAATGCTGCTAACACCAGTAGTATTCTCCCCTCAGTCAGTGAAGCTCATTGGGTGACTTTGATCCACTCATTCTCTCTTAGCCCAAACTACCACACAGAGTTGTACAGGAAAACAGTAGGAAAGGGCACTATCTATGCCACCTTGAGTTCCTTGACAAAAGACAGGATATAAATCAAATATATGAACTACAACAATCAATCAATACATCCATACGTACGTACATACGTATGTACAAAACACTATTGTACCAGGCCCTACAAATCAGCAAAATCTGAACTTAAATGTACTTTAAAGCAGGGGTACCCAACCTTTTTGGCACGAGGGATCGGTTTTGTGGAAGACAATTTTTCCACGGACCGGGGGTGGGGTTTGCAGGCGGGAGCCAATTGCGCAGGCCGGGGGGCGGGGTTTGCAGGCGGGAGCCAATTGCGTGGACCAGGGGGCGGGGTTCAGAGACCGGCATGGCAGCCCGGTTCCTAACAGGCCATGGACCGGTACCGGTCCGCGGCCCGGGGGTTGGGGACCCTTGCTTTAAAGCTCAAGATCAACAGGGCACAAGAGGATGCATAGAGTTCAACCTCCTAAAGCTTACCAAGCATATAGTCTAACTGTATGCATGTATAATAAAATTTGGTTGTACACTATATTAGAAGATACTTCAAATTTATTTCAGATAATGTTTAATTGGAACATAAAATGCAATCAGGTTTTAACTACATCATTTGGCTTATGTTGCATTGCTGTGAGGATGTTACTAAGTGCTGCTAATTAATTCACAGTTCTATATATTTCTGCAAGTTGTTGATATGTCATGAGCTTTCAATTATTGGTGAAGTTTGGTTTTTTAAAGCCCAGTTTGTACTTTGATTACATAAGCAAATGCAATACTGCTTCTGAACTCTGTGTGCAAACTCTCCAGAAGCCCAAAGCACTGGAGGCAATTTTAGCATCAAAAGCTGAAGGGTTTTTTTAAATAGTCTATTAATAATCAGGACATCAACACAAAAATAGAAGTATGATTAGAAAATGAGGATGGAAGATTAGTGTTTGTCTCCTATTTCATGGGAAGCGTTAATGTGGTTCCTTTGAAGGTCAGTTATTTTACCTAATGATTTAGAAGTGGAACTACAGTATGTTGCATTTCATACATGGTTAAAAAGACATTTCATTCTTAAAATGCCTGGGTTCCTTGATAGTTTTGTATTTTAATTAAAATTCCACTCACTGCTTCTGCTTTAAGCTGCTGTATGCCTGTCCAGAACACACAGAACTCACATGACGAATTCTCTCTGTTTAAACTGTTTAAAAAATGTGCTATCTTCAAAGCCAAATTACTGTATAGGCTCTATATCATTTATTTCCATGAAGCCTTTGAAACAATTGCACCCTATTCTAGTCTGGCATCATCCAGTTGTTGTGGAATTGCAATTCCCAGTCCCAAAACACCTGGTAAATGCTAAATTGCAAAAGGCTGTCCTGTTGTAACTAAGCCAAACACTTAGCTGACATTGTACATTCTTCTGTTTAGTTCTGCCTTCATTTCTCCCCCTCCAATTTTTTTGTTTGCTTTTTTAAAAAATTGAAAGCACAGAGATAGAGGCCTGTCACATCCATTCTTTGTGAAATGACATGACTGATATGGGGGAAATTATTATTATTATTATTATTATTATTATTATTATTTTGAATTTATTATAATTGTCAGATGCTTAAGATTGCCAATAAATGTTGAATCGGGGACTGTTTTAACTTAAAATAAATTATATAAATAAAATAAATAAATAAATAAATAAATAATAATAATAATAATAATTAAAAAAAACAGGGCTCTTTATTGAATTAAAATGAATTCTGAGTTGAATTTGATTTTTTTTTTGGGTCACCAGCTTGATGGAGTCAACAGGATAGGGTTAACTCCTTTTCTAATGAGAAGACAGGGCCCTAAAATAGTTCTTTTCGAGAAGGGAGGCAGGTTTTTGGCTCTATTCTTCAATCTAGCAACAGCACCCAGTAGCTAATCTGAGGATTCAGAACATTTATGTGTACTTGTACTTCCCAGGAAATGTAATTGGCATAAACAGGATGTATGCAGTGCCTTTAGATTTTACCCAAAGCACACGTTAGTCTTTTTGTAAGATAACTATTTATCTTCTATAAATACAGGGGCCTTAGTTGCTTACAAAACATACTGCATTGGTGCGCTCCACCAATGGCCTGGTAATTCCTCCTGGAGAACTTGGGAGCAGCAGTTGAGGGATGGGAGTTTCCATAACTGATATCTAGCTCCATTGATCTGGTGGATGAGAACAGTATTTGGATTTACCATCAGGTAGCTCTCTGGTCACCCTCTGGCATTATCAGATGTAAATTCCATTTAATTTCAATGAGACGTACTACTATAAAACATTTTCCATTCATGCTCTACCATAAGAACTATAGCTATTCTAATGGCAAAGGATGCATTCTTTTCTTATTCAGTCCACAATAATTGTACTTTTATTTTCTTTGGAATCTCCTACTGAGCCTATTTTAGTTGTTTCTAGCTTGCTTTACCTTGTCGTGGTGCTGGAGCTTGAGCACCTCAATGAAACCATGAGCTAAACCGTGAAGGGACACCCAAGACGGGAAGGTCGTGGCAGAGAGGTCAGACTAAATACGATCCCTGGGGAAGGTAATGGCAACCCACCCCAGTATTCTTGCCATGAAAACTAAATGGATCAGTACAACCAAAGATATGTCGGTATACCATCGGAAGATGGGACTCCCAGGTCGGAAGATGGTCAAAATGCTACTGGGGAGGAACAGAGGATACGTTCAACTAGCCCCAGATGTGATGACGCAGCTAGCTCAAAGCCGAAAGGACGGCTAGCGGCCGACGGTGCTGGTGGTGAACGACGAATCCGATGTTCTAAAGATCAACACACCATAGGAACCTGGAATGTAAGATCTATGAGCCAGGGCAAATTGGATGTGGTTATTGGTGAGATGTCAAGATTAAATATAGACATTTTAGGTGTCAGTGAACTGAAATGGACTGGGATGGGCCACTTCACATCAGATGACCACCAGATCTACTACTGTGGACAAGAGGACCACAGAAGAAATGGAGTAGCCTTCATAATTAATAATAAAGTGGCTAAAGCAGTGCTTGGATACAATCCAAAAAACGATAGAATGATCTCAATTCGAATTCAGGGTAAGCCATTTAACATCACAGTGATCCAAATATATGCCCCAACCACAGATGCTGAAGAAGCAGAAGTAGATCAGTTCTATGAGGATCTGCAGCACCTACTGGATAATACACCAAAAAGAGATGTTATTTTCATTACAGGAGACTGGAATGCTAAGGTGGGTAGTCAGGCGACACCTGGAATTACAGGCAAGTATGGTCTGGGAGAACAAAATGAAGCAGGACATAGGCTGATAGAATTTTGCCAAGACAACTCACTGTGCATAACAAACACTCTCTTCCAACAACCTAAAAGACGACTTTATACATGGACACCGAAATCAGATTGACTACATCCTTTGCAGCCAAAGGTGGCGGACATGTATACAGTCGGTAAAAACAAGACCTGGAGCTGACTGTAGTTCAGATCACAAACTTCTTATTGCACAATTTAGAATCAGACTAAAGAGAATAGGGAAGACCCACAGATCAGTTAGATATGAGCTCACTAATATTCCTAAGGAATATGCAGTGGAGGTGAAGAATAGATTTAAGGGACTAGATTTAGTAGATAGGGTCCCGGAAGAACTATGGACAGAAGTTCGCAACATTGTTCAGGAGGCGGCAACAAAAAACGTCCCAAAGAAAAAGAAAACCAAGAAGGCAAGATGGCTGTCTGCTGAGACACTGGAAGTAGCCCAAGAAAGAAGGAAAGCAAAAGGCAACAGTGATAGGGGGAGATATGCCCAATTAAATGCAAAATTCCAGAGGTTAGCCAGAAGAGATAAGGAATTATTTTTAAACAAGCAATGTGCGGAAGTGGAAGAAGACAATAGAATAGGAAGGACAAGAGACCTCTTCCAGAAAATTAGAAACATCGGAGGTAAATTCCAGGCAAAAATGGGTATGATCAAAAACAAAGATGGTAAGGACCTAACAGAAGCAGAAGAGATCAAGAAAAGGTGGCAAGAATATACGAAAGATCTGTATAGGAAGGATAATAATATTGGAGATAGCTTTGATGGTGTGGTCAGTGAGTTAGAGCCAGACATCCTGAAGAGTGAGGTTGAATGGGCCTTAAGAAGCATTGCTAATAACAAGGCAGCAGGAGACGACGGTATCCCAGCTGAACTGTTTAAAATCTTGCAAGATGATGCTGTCAAGGTGATGCATACCATATGCCAGCAAATTTGGAAAACACAAGAATGGCCATCAGATTGGAAAAAATCAACTTATATCCCCATACCAAAAAAGGGAAGCACTAAAGAATGTTCAAACTATCGAACAGTGGCACTTATTTCACATGCCAGTAAGGTAATGCTCAAGATCTTGCAAGGTAGACTCCATCAATTCATGGAGTGAGAATTGCCAGATGTACAAGCTGGGTTTAGAAAAGGCAGAGGAACTAGAGACCAAATTGCCAATATCCGCTGGATAATGGAGAAAGCCAGGGAGTTTCAGAAAAACATCTATTTTTGTTTTATTGACTATTCTAAAGCCTTTGCCTGTGTGGATCATAACAAATTGTGGCAAGTTCTTGGTGGTATGGGGATACCAAGTCATGTCTGCCTCCTGAGGAATCTGTATAACGACCAAGTAGCAACAGTAAGGACAGAGCACGGAACAACGGACTGGTTTAAGATTGGGAAAGGAGTACGGCAGGGCTGTATACTCTCACCCTACCTATTCAACCTGTATGCAGAACACATCATGCGACGTGTTGGGCTTGAGGAATCCACGGCTGGAGTTAAAATCGCTGGAAGAAACATTAACAATCTTAGATATGCAGATGATACCACTTTGATGGCTGAAAGCGAGGAGGAGTTGAGGAGCCTTATGACGAAGGTGAAAGAATAAAGTGCAAAAGCTGGGTTGCAGTTAAATCTCAAAAAACCCAAGAATATGGCAACCAGCTTGATTGATAACTGGCAAATAGAGGGAGAAAAAGTGGAGGCAGTGACAGACTTTGTATTTCTAGGCGCAAAGATTACTGCAGATGCTGACTGCAGCCAGGAAATCAGAAGACGTCTACTTCTTGGGAGGAGAGCAATGGCAAATCTTGATAAAATAGTTAAGAGCAGAGACATCACACTGACAACAAAGGTCCGCATATTTAAAGCAATGGTATTCCCTGTAGTAACCTATGGCTGCGAGAGCTGGACCATAAGGAAGGCTGAGGGAAGGAAGATAGATGCTTTTGAACTGTGGTGTTGGAGGAAAATTCTGAGAGTGCCTTGGACTGCAAGAAGATCAAACCAGTCCATACTCCAGGAAATAAAGCCAGACTGCTCACTTGAGGGAATGATATTAAAGGCAAAACTGAAGTACTTTGGCCACATAAATGAGAAGACAGGATACCCTGGAGAAGAAGCTGATGCTAGGGAAAGTGGAAGGCAAAAGGAAGAGGGGCCGACCAAGGGAAAGATGGATGGATGATATTCTGGAGGTGACGGACTCAACCATGGGGGAGCTGGGGATGGTGATGGCCGACAGGAAGCTCTGGCGTGGGCTGGTCCATGAAGTCACGAAGAGTCGGAAGCGACTGAACGAATAAACAACAAAGCTTGCTTCTGAGTTATTTTTTTGTTTCTTATTTGTTTCTACTTGAAGAAACTCAAAGAAAAGATTATGATGACTAATAGATTTGCAAGTGATCAATGCTTAACCACCCTCATAAATTGCTTTGGTAAAATTAGCAGAAGGAACAGCTGTTGGCATGCATTTATTGCAGTAATAAATGTAAATAAATTTGAAAGCATTGTTCACATGAAATTCAGAAAATTAGAGATAAATTAGGTTCAGGAAGGTGATTGAAGATAGGAACAGAAAAGCTGAGGAGGAAGATGAAAGAAAAACTGGTGTTTTATTCCATTATGGGTAGCTGCATTACTTCTCATGGTAAGACAACAGCACCTGCTACTTTATCTTACCAGTATAAAATTACCATGATATTTCCCTATTTTGATTTATTATTTATTCCTACATGAAAAAATACAGCATACCAGAAGAAAAAGAAAAATTCTACTACTACTTAGAGATCTATGTGATTTAGAGGCATGTCTTCCATCACAGTTTTAACCACTAATTGTAAACAGTCTATTACCAGTAGCTTTTATTTATCCATAGAGGAACATGAACAGGCGTCATAGACTGCATTAGCTTCATAGCCAGTTCCTTGCCTTTCTCCCTTCATACTGATTTTGTTGTCCTGCTTTTATATACATAATTTCCCTGTCAAACTATTTAAGGTTTGCAGTTCAAAACTGCTTTTCCTTGCCTTGTATTCTTAATATCTGTTGGGACGTTCCTCATATTTTCTAGCTCTTACATGGCTAGACATTTTGGGAGTTATAGTCCTAATATATCTGCAGGGCTCCAGGGGAAGATGGGGTTAAAATAATGTCTTAAGGTGGAATTGGCCAATCTTGATCACATTAAAATCTTGATCACATTAAAATCTTGATCACATAGTAACTTGATTAACCACAAAAATCTCAGGTTCTGGAGAGCTGCATATTGTGTACCCCCAGCTTATAACCAAAGATCCATGGTACAAGAAGGAAGAAAAGAAACACCTCCATATATTACTTATTTCATAATCCTGTATAGTTAAGTTGGATATTTATGATCAAATGAGATGGCAGTCACAGAAGAAACTACATATGCGTGCAGGGGCCCTTGCTATCTACTTCTCTGATGGAATGCTACCTTAGAATCTATCTATTTGTTGGATTTATATCAACTTTTTGTTCAGAAACTCAAGGTGGTGTACACAGTGTTCCTTTCCTCCAATTACCCCCAAAGCAATCACCCACCGAGGTCGGTTGCACGTATACAAACTGCCTTCAATAATATTTCAACCATTAGACCAGAATGGTCAAGAGCTAAATTAAAAGAAAAGACAAGATCTTCGAAGGCCTAGGAAGCCTTGGGGTCATAAGGTGGCATCTGTTCCTCAGATAAAATGAGAGGTAGAGTACCATATTCTATACCCACGCCTAGCGAGAAAACTTAAGTATAAAGTTAAGTTAATAATTTTGGGGTGGTGGCTGTGAGATTTTAAACTACGTATATTTCCCCCCCGACATAAATAGAAGAAATTATGCAATTTCTAATCCATTGAACTTGATGCAGATCTCAAACTGTGGGTCAGGACTTCCTGGGTGCAAAGGATTTTTGACTTTTATGGAAACAAGGTAAATAGACACTTTAAGCCTCTGCCATAAGGCCGACAGTTTTGGACCCTCTTGAGATGTCACCATATGATCTCATAAGGAAAGTAGGATAGAAATCTAAGAAAATTTGGAGAAAAGAGGTATGGGAAAGAGTTAATGGACAGCTAGATAAAAGAAAAAGGAGATAATTAGTATAGAAAGATGTTGGTGACCATCAAGAAAAGGTAAATTATCTTTAAAGGAAATAAACATGGAGTTCTGTTATATATAAACAGAAATAATTTACTGTATATTCCATATCTTCTGTTCATACAATGTTGCTGTTACATTGTAACATGTAACATTACATTTTGTATGCTGTTACATACAAAAAACAGAACTATGGACAATACTTTTAGGTGTGATCACTGAGCTCCTCTGAAGCTATGACTAAATTTAGAGTTTTATTTTCACTCCTTTTACCATTGGTGTATAGCAGTCAAATATCAATCTTGTATATAGCAGTTACAAATAGGCTTGACATTTTCACTGAGCTGTCCATCATATCTCTGATCCCTTTCTTAGTCATCATTTTTAGCTTAGGCCCTATTAGTGTATACTGTATATGAAAATTGGCTCCTGTGCTTGAATGTGCATCACTTTAGAATTGTACTTCTAAGCTTGGAACATTTTTTGTACCCCTTCTACATACTGAATATAGATACAGTAAATACAGTCTAGTTCATTTCCAGATTTCCATTGTCTGCCTTTTGCCTGAGTGAGGAAACTAGAACTGATTTAATCTTACCTAATGGGGCAGAGTTTTTTACAATGTATGTATGTATGCACTGGGATTTATATGCCACTCCAATCTGGAAAGATTCAAATTTCACAGTGCACAAGGACACAACCGAAGAAGTTACATTATAAAACAGGTTAATGACATAAAGATAATGATGGTAGCTAATAGGTAAGGTCATTTCCCCAGGGCCTGCTAAATGAATATGATGTTGCTAATTACTTGCTCATATCTCCTGATTTGATGCTGCCATTTTAACATTCTTGCAAGTTTGTCTTTAGAATTAATAATGTAAGACTGGATGGAGGATGACTGCGAGCAGTTTTTAAAGGCAACTGGCAGAGTTAACAAGTACCTTCCTTTACTTAGGGAGATGAACTAGTTATTCTTAATCAACAGTGTTCAAAATAGCTAGGAAATACTTGATAAAGGAATATTTGTCCTACCGCCCCAGCTAAACGCGATGTGATTGAAGTCAGTGATGGGGAAAGGGTAGAAATACCTGATCTGGATGTGCAATCAGTTGATAAGCATTTCTGATTCTTAGCTGTCTAACAAACACCAGATAAAAAGCTCACTCTTAAATAAGGTCTCTGAAAAATAATAATCAGCTAGGAATTTGTCATTAGTACAAGAAACAAGTTCACATACCCTGTTAGCCAAAGATGCATTGTGGATTCCCCAAATTCCTAGCTGATCTTATGCTGAGGAACTCTGTGCCTTAATTCTGGCATCATTTTGCTCATTTGGAGCTACTGCTGGTTGGGTCATATTCACACATACTGCTGGTTGGGAGATATCCACACAGTTAATTTGGCAAGCCTTGAAGTCTGCCTTCCTGTCATTTAAGTGTCTATATGAAAAGATAAGAGACTTCAGTTTAGACAAAGAATGGGACAAAAAAGCAGCATTCAGACATGCAAAAGTATCTTTACCCATATATAGATTTGTAAATAAGTGAAAATATTACAAATCCCACTAAACTTCAGTTCCCCCCCCCCCAGACCAGTTAAGTACTGTGCCTGTGCAACTTTTCACTGTTGAAGGGTATGCATAACTACTAATTTCTACTTCTATAGATGTCCCCTTGGTGGTGCTATTAACCAAGCTTTCCATTTTTTGTCTCTTAGCTTGAAATTCTGATTAAAATTACCGAATGGCAGTACGCCATAGTTGTCGTAACATATAATCACAGCAAAGCATGATCAGGCTTCTAAATGCTAAAAGACTGCATTAAATTTGAAAGATTGCTGTAAAATAAACCAGCTCTGCTTCAGAATGGTGCATGTTAGATATATCTCTACATAAAATCTCTGTATCTGTGAGATTGGTTTTTCTCCTTCAAATGTTTTCTTTAAGTTACTTTTCAGATTCTGTACTAGGAAACTGGAGCAATTACATCAAAGAGATGTGGAATGCTAATAATGGTGTATGCAATCTTTAGCTGGGCTATAATTTAATATAATGATACCATTGGACTTTATTTGGTTCCCTTCTGGCCAATTTCTTGGAAATATTCAGCCTTTTATTATCCAGGCTGTAAATCTCTATGATAGGATTTAAAGAAAATTAATGATGATGCTGACTACCAGAGGGTTATCTGATCTGTCTCAGAAAAAAAAGATAAGATGATAAGATAAGATAAGATAAGATAAGATAAGATAAGATAAGATAAGATAAGATAAGATAAGATGCTTTGTGGTGCCTTCAAATTAATCATTTATTATGATCCAGGATATCAACTAAAGCCTACTTCTCAGATATATTAACTGTTCTTTTCATTTCATACATATAAGTATATTTGTGTGTTAGGCATACCATACCTGGGCTACAAAAACCCAGATGAGCACCAGATGGCAGCAAAGAGTTTTCTTTATTTTAAAGTTTTCTTTAAAGTTTAAAGCTTTCTGTATTGCATGGCTGCTTGGGAAAAAACATTGTTACAGAGGGCTGGCTGGTTGGGTGAGAAAGGTTATTTTTTAACAGTTAAAAAATAGCTTGGATTCAGAGGGGAAGGGGGAAATTCTGAGGCTGAGTACCTAGGAATCATGGCTGGGAAATCTGGAGATTCACACACTGATATACAGCTGAAATCAGAATCTCTTCCATCTACTTTCATTGAGTCTAAGCCAGGATTGTGAGACCTAATCCCAAGATAGAGCAATTGTGCTATTGTGCAGAAGCCCAGGAAGCTGAATGGCACAAGTCTGAGTGCAAGTCTGTTTTCCTTTGGACCAGCTAAGCTTAGACTGGACTTGACTTTCTGGAGCATTAACAGCCATACAACTCACTGAACAAATAGCTGAAAGGATGTTTGTAACCTTCCATTTTGTCATACTGTGCTCAGAAATCCAGACCTAGTGAGAACCACCCAGACGTTGACTTCTAACCGTCTGCTGAACTTGCTTTAAGCCTGACTCCTGACTTGATAAAGTGCCATTGGCTACAGCTCTTGCTCATACTTGGCTTCCTCTCTTGCTTATTCCTTGTGCTGATTATCATGCTTAAACCTGGGACTATCTGATTATAGCTGTTCACTTTCCCCAGAACAGAACAGAATCAGATGTCAAGATATGGCCCTTAGAGTTAATGTACATCTGCCTTCCAAGTAGTCCCTTGGCTAATCAGTACTGTACTTAATAATGCCAGCACTAAAATAAAAAACTTCATTAGCAGGGTTGTACTCATTATGAGGGCTGTACAAGGCTTTAGATTGGAAAGAGATGTTTTTAAATATCCAGGAGTATGAACAGAGAATCTATCTGCCACTCATTAAAGCAGCCATGTTTGTATCCAGGATTGTGCATCTGTTTAATCTGGAAACAGATGTAAATGCTTTAATGGATTGCAGACAGGAACTGCATTCATTCTCCTGTGCTTTCTGGAGCACCTATTCCCAATCTAATCCAAAGCAATGAACAAGCCTAATAGTAGATGGTAGCTCATATTGTGCTGCAGTTTATTACCTTGCTTCATATGTGCCTGTGTGATGAAATGCGAGGGTGACCTTGGAAGACAAGGGGAAGAGAGGCTGCTTAGGGAATGATCAGATAAAAGAGAAAAGAGCCTGCAACAGAATAAGGGCCAGAGAAAGAAACTTAGGAAGGACCCGCCCTAACTACTCAGGCGGTAAATAGGGAGGGTGGGAGGTTTCTACTTTCAGACTTGCTAGATTCTGTTAATGCAGCCACACAATAAAGTAGAATTAGCTCATCTCATCGTGTTTCCTGTCTGGTTTATCTGGGAGGGCTAACCAATCTAGCAAGTCACTCTCTGTGTGAGATGGGCAGGGAATAAATTTGATATGTATATAAATAAGTCTGAAAGTACAAACCTCCTGCCCTCTCTATTTACTGCCTGAGTAGTTAGGGCAGTTGAAGCTGAAGCTCAAATACTTTGGCCACCTAATGCGAAGAGAGGACTCACTGGAAAAGACCCTGGAAAAATACTGGGAAAGACTGAAGGCAAAAGAAGAAGGGGACGGCAGAGGATGAGATGGTAAGATAGCATCATCGATGTAATGAACATGAATTTGAGTAAACTCTGGGAGGCAGTGGAGGACAGGAAGGCCTGGTGTGATATGGTCCATAGGGTCACGAAGAGTTGGACACGACTTAACGACTGAACAACAACAAAGTTAGGGCAGGTCCTTCCTAAGTTTCTTTCTCTGGCCCTTATTCTGTTGCGGGCTCCTTTCTCTTTTATCTGATTGTTCCCTAGGCAGGCATCTCCCCCCCCCAACCCCCGTCTTCCAAGGTCACCCTCACATTCCATCACAGCCTGATTGCAAGGGACTGGAGATCATAAGATCATGTGAAATCATGTGAGGTAACTTCTCTTAGATTGGTGTTTCACAACCTGCTGCTGTCCAAGTGTATTAGGGCTACATCTTCTACAATTCCCAGCCAGCATGGCCAAACCAGTGACTGGGCGTTCTGGAAGTTACAGTCCAAACCTATATAGCTGATGAGTGGGGGTCCATATTTCCTCTAACAATCTGTTAAGGAAAAATATTTTAAATTTGGGTTTTTTTTTTAATATCTTCAGCTCCAACTCTATGTTGTAGGCCTGACTCCAACAATCATCTCATCTGATGAATTGAACTGATGCCTTCTCTAACATCTGGATTCCATACAATAACTTCTGTCCAACCACATTCAACATGCACATCTGTATTTGAAAACATTCACTGCTTGGTTTGAGAATGGCAAGATTCATACAGTCTTATTTCTCTAACCAACATTTTGTTTTCTTTTCACTGCATATCACTTGGAAATTAAATTATCAAGCCCTTATGGATCTAAATGCACTGAGTACCATCAAATTTTGTTATTTTATAATTAAAGTTTTATTGTTAAAATAAATAAGCCTGCCTAATATGCTGTATAGTCTGGCCTTCAGGGCTATCATCTAAGTTCATCAAAAGGAATCTGTCGCCATAAAAATTTCCTGTCCTGGAGGCTTTAGAATAAAAAGAGGAAACACTGAGTGAGAGAAAAAAAATTAATGGAGCCTCATCAGCATCAGAATAAACTCGAAAATAAATATGACAAGTTGAGTTTGCATAAACTTGTCAGTTGCTACTATAGAGACAGAGATCTATTACCTCTCTGTTTATGTTGCTGCTATCTTAATTTATAGCAATTTATTCTATAAAAGTAGATTGTAACTATGTTGGTTGGGAAGAGAAAAAAATCACCTTAGCTGCTCTGAAAATAAAAATGGTAATGTGTATAATAGATTTCTGATAAAGTAATTTGAACAACAAACGAATATTCAGGCTAAATGCATTTTAGTGAACCTCATCACAGCCCAACAACTCATCTAGATGCATTTATAGATAGAAAGATAATTGAGTCACCTGATCCATAGAACGTCTGTTGTGGGGGATAGGATATGATTCTGCCTACAATAGCATGTTCTGGAGAATATCTAAAAAAACAGAAGTGCTAGCCTGCAGTCTAATGTTAATTTTATCTCCCATACAAACTACTGTTGCACTAATAATATTATACCTTTTTGAGACTTATATAAAAGTTAGAAAAAAGGATCTAGGTATCATACAGAACTGGGGATACAAGATCCTAAGTCTGAAAGTAGATCACAGAAAAAGTTTCTGCAAGGAATCTGATTCATTTCACTCAGCATATAAGAGGTCTTTTCACATACTGCATTTTTAAGAAGCAGTTAAGATTTTTTAAAAGGCATACGTAAAGCATAATCAATGTTCAGAATGATTTTCTCATGGTATAGGTACATTTACAGTGATTTGGGATTCACTTCATCTTCCTCTTGAATGAATAATTAGTGGCTAACCTGAGTTTGCTATCATGCAAAATATGAAATGTCCCTTGCACTTAAATTGAACGTTCATTTCAACAAAATTACATATCACTGTGCTATAACTTCCAGTGTTTTTGTAGGTTTGCTAATACTACTACAAGTTAAAGGCTTCCATTTCATACTTGCAAAGTTAATATTCTTCAAGATATTCTCTCCCCTCCCTTGCTCAAAGTCATCAAGTTAGGAGAATCCAATATAAAAGTAGAATCAGATAGTAACAACATCCATAGAGCTGTTTCTCTTATCTATCTTGTAACATCAAGTACAGACTTGGAGAACACAATTCATGATATGATGTTATCATACACTTGTATTTCTTCATTGCTGTCTTCCATCATTAAAGCTGATAGAGGGAAGCAATGGAATTCAATGTGATGATAACATGCCATGTATTGTGTTACCTTGACATTACTAGGAAGAATGGAGCAAGAAATGCAACTCAGGGCCTCTTGTATTATTTAGCCATCCTTCCTGCTAATTTATATTTTCAGAAACATTGCACAATACCATTCTCTCAAGAGTGTAATGGTGTGTTATCCTGGCACTTGGGTGTATCAGCAGTATCAATTTTTGTTGTTTAGTCCTCATTCATAAATGTATTTCACTAGGTATTGAAATCAAAATGTCAGAGAAAAGAATTATAGCTTCATCCTTCCTGATGTGTTATATGTAGGGATAATTTATATATAATTATATTCATTTACTTGTGAGCATTTGAAGAGGTACTTTCTCTCCACCTGCATAATCAAATTACTACTGGAAAAATAGAAAGAGAGAGAGAATGAAAGCTTCCTTTTGAGGACCAGAGATGGCTTGCCAAAAACCATCTGCAGGTCTGTCTATGAAGGTTCTCAGTCATCCAGGTGGAATTGTCTGTAGCTTGAATCATGTCAACTGGATTTCTATTTTCTCAGTGGAAACGTTTCGCTCCTTATCCAAGGAGCTTCTTCAGTCTGAGCAAAGTTGGTAAGGGAATCCTAAATATGTTTCTAGGTAGCTGTGTGACCTTGCACCTGGGGCTAGGTCATGGTTATATTGAGATGTTATTTTTAAGTCCTTTTATCATCTAAAGGAGAATCATTAAGATCACCATGCTGCTGTTGAGCTTGTGAAATGGTCTTAATCTTCCTAGGCACAGAAGACAAAGCCGGGAGATAGATGGGAGATAGATTGTGCCTGAGGCCCCCACCTCTATTCAAGGAAGGATTTTCCAAGTTGGCATAAATGGATTCCTTGACCCCTCTCTCAAACCACCTATCTTCTCTGTCTAAAATGTGAACATTAATGTCCTCAAAAGAGTGTCCTTTTTCCTTTAAATGAAGATAAACTGCTGACTCTGGTCCTGTGGTGTTACTTCTCCTGTGTTGGGCCATCCTCCTGTACAAAAGTTGTTTGGTTTCTCCAATGTAGAGTTCAGAGCACTCCTCACTGCACTGGATTGCATAAACTACATTGCTTTTCTTGTGTTTTGGAGTTTGATCTTTGGGGTGTACAAGCCTCTGTCTCAGTGTGTTGGTGGGTTTGAAATATACAGGTATGTGGTGTTTGCCAAATATCCGTTTTATCTTTTCAGACACACCAGCCATGTAGGGAATGACCAGGTTCTTTCGTTTATTCTGAGTCTCAGCCCTATCTGTCGCTGTTTTGGGTCTGGCAGATTTAGATTTGGTGAAGGCCCAATTTGGATATCCACAGGCCTTCAAAGCTGTTCTCAGGTGCTGATTTTCATTCTTTTTGGAATCCATGGAGGTGGGGACGGTTTCTGCTCTGTGTGACAATGTCCTGATGACTCCTAGTTTGTGCTGCAGTGGATGGTGGGAGTCAAACATCAGATATTGATCTGTGTGTGTGGGTTTCCTGTAGATCCCTATTTCTAGCTTGCCACCGGTCCCAATGAGGACTTCACAGTCTAGGAATGCCAGTCTGTTGTCCTTGGTGTCTTCTCTGGTGAAGCTAATGTTGGCATCTATAGTGTTTATATGGTCCGTGAAGGCGACAGATAGGGCTGAGACTCAGAATAAACGAAAGAACCTGGTCATTCCCTACATGGCTGGTGTGTCTGAAAAGATAAAACGGATATTTGGCAAACACCACATACCTGTATATTTCAAACCCACCAACACACTGAGACAGAGGCTTGTACACCCCAAAGATCAAACTCCAAAACACAAGAAAAGCAATGTAGTTTATGCAATCCAGTGCAGTGAGGAGTGCTTTGAACTCTACATTGGAGAAACCAAACAACTTTTGTACAGGAGGATGGCCTAACACAGGAGAAGTAACACCACAGGACCAGAGTCAGCAGTTTATCTTCATTTAAAGGAAAAAGGACACTCATTTGAGGACATTAATGTTCACATTTTAGACAGAGAAGATAGGTGGTTTGAGAGAGGGGTCAAGGAATCCATTTATGCCAACTTGGAAAATCCTTCCTTGAATAGAGGTGGGGGCCTCAGGCACAATCTATCTCCCATCTATCTCCCAGCTTTGTCTTCTGTGCCTAGGAAGATTAAGACCATTTCACAAGCTCAACAGCAGCATGGTGATCTTAACGATTCTCCTTTAGATGATAAAAGGACTTAAAAATAACATCTCAATATAACCATGACCTAGCCTCAGGTGCAAGGTCACACAGCTACCTAGAAACATATTTAGGATTCCCTTACCAACTTTGCTCAGACTGAAGAAGCTCCTTGGATAAGGAGCGAAACGTTTCCACTGAGAAAATAGAAATCCAGTTGACATGATTCAAGCTACAGACATCTGCAGGTCTATAGCAGTAATATTTATTAGAATATGCCATCCATCCATCCATATGCCACTAGCATATAATGCCAATAATTATACAATACCATTATATAATTACATACAGTTTTATGTGAATATTTGTGTGAATAGATGTATGTAAAAGAATGAGTACATGAGACTCAAAGCAAGCCATGAAGGCAGAAGGGTTTGCTTAAGAAGATTGCAGCTTGTGCAACACATGGAAAAGTATCAGAATGAGGCCTCTGAAGAAGACCTTAGAAGTTATGATTCTCATAATAAAAGATGGTTCCCAGAAGAGCAGATGATTCCCATGTGAAGTGGATGAGGCAATAGCATTCCAATGGAAAAGTACTAAGAAGGCTGAGAAAAGTGCCAAATGGAACTGCCCAAGCTTTGTTGAACAATATAAAATTATAGGAACAGTAGTCCTTTGCAAATGCAAGATTTCACATTTACTCTAAAAGTTCTTACATAACAGCGTTGGGACAAAATGGCTGCTGATAATCTGGTATGTATTTTGCTAAAGCTGTTGGCTTTATAAAGTTCAGGTTAATTGGATCAGGGTCACTTAGAGCTTCATAAACAATTCTGCACATTCTCATTGGTATGTCAAGAACATTAGCCATAAATGTGCAGTCACACAAACACATACCCTATCAAACGAGAGGGAGGGCCAATGCTATCATTAGACCAGTGTTTCTCAACCTTGGCAACTTGAAGATGTGTGGACTTCAACTCCCAGAATTCCCCAGCCAGCAAAGCTTAAAGCTGGCTGGGGAATTCTGGGAGTTGACGTCCACATACCTTCAAGCTGCCAAGGTTGAGAAACACTGCATTAGACAGTGGTAATGAAGCTGGAGGTCACAGCAATGGCAGAGTCTTAAGACTCTAGCTGTTCCTTTGTGCTGAAGAGGAGATCTTTCTGTGCCAAACAGCCTGCCCTGATCTCCTAAGCTCTTTTGCTGGGAGATTTTATTTTGTCAGTACTGAAGCAAGCTTCAACCAGCATCTGTACAGGAAATTTAATTTTGTCCTCCACCTCAGCTAAGAAAAAATCTTCAGTCAGCCCAGGTGTAAGTTTAACAAACAAACAAAACCACTCTTCAACGCCATGTCTTTTGATAAAAAATAGTATAGTATAGTGAGGACAAACTTAACCTTGATTAAAATTGGGAAGCCTGTAAAACATTGACACTCGAATCATATTCCTTTACAGGCCATAAATGTGTCATGTTGTCTACCTCTGCTTTAAAACAGCTACCTTACCCATTTATTAAGGGATATAACAGAATGGTTATACAATTCTGGATGAGTAATATCGATATTTTACCCCTCAGGGTGCTACATTAGTACAAAGAAGAGAAAATGTCCTGATTGATGGTACATTGTGGGTTGTTTTTTTGTTTTTTGTTTTGGTGCTTTCAAGTCAGTTTTTGACTCCTGGCGACTGCCTGGACAAGTCCCTGCAGTTTTCTGGCAAGGTTTTTCAGAAGTGGTTTCCCATTGCGGAAACATCCTCTAAATTTGTAGGATGAGTTTCTAAAGACTGCAGCTTCATTGTTCCTATAACTGGCTTGCACCTGCCTTGCACAACTGAAGAGCTTTTAGAAAATAGTGACTAATATTGGTTCTTGTTTCTCAGCTGAAGGGATAGCACTTTATTCCTCTGAGGGTGAGATTCTTCCACTGAAATCAACAGCCAAATTTCTTATGGTTTCAGAAAGAGATTAGGCTCTGGAAGAGGATTTTTGAAGGAGGTTATTAAAGGAAAAGAGACAGAAAAGTATAGGAAGCAGCCAGACCACCAGTCCATAGCAGGCCTGCCAAATTGATGGGTCACTTAACCTCAAAAGCAATCATTTGATGACCTCTGAAGTTCTTTTTAATTATTTGTATTGCCTTTGCAGTAAAAGTGTTACTAGAAAACCTATAAAATTAACCACCCTCTTAAAGAAAAGAAATCCAACGTTTGCTGGAATGACCTCTTAAAGGCAATGAATTCCATAACTTAATAGTACTCCACAATATATTTTTGTTGTTTTATTGATTTGCAAGCTGGTGCTCTTTACATTGACAATGTGGCTGATTTGTTTTTTAATAGTTTTGTGGGGCAAAGTACATAGGAAGAATCAAACGGTTTTGCAGGAAATGTTTGATCTTTCTAAGTGCCTTAGCCATGGCTCCTTGGAACTGTTCACCCTTGTAGCTAAACAGTTTTTTTTATCTTATGCACATTCAATCAGCCTGTTCTGGTGACCTTCCTCAGGCCTTCCTCATGACTTCTACCTATCTTCCTTTTGCTGAAAAACTGAAAAGCAATCCATATTATGCAATGGATCAGTTACCTTATCTGACTCTATTTTAGGATGAGGAAGAAGGGTTTTTCTTTCTTTAATGCATTCATATCTATTGCCTCTTAATCTTTTAGGAGACATGCAGCTTCTTTATATTCAGCAGACACTTGCTTCAAAAATATTTATTTATTTATTTATGAAGTTATTTATAACGCACTTTGGGATTGTAAAAGTGTCCTCTCCTTCTCTCCCCACCACCCTCTCCCCAAGCTCAGAGTAAAGATAAGATGAAAACAGTATTGTGGAAATTTTGTTAGTTCTTCAATCCATATGGGGAACTTTGTCTGTGAAGTATTTTTAGGGAAAAAGCAAAAAGAAAAATTCTGTATGTTTAATTTACCCAATAATGGTAGTTTTTTTAGTTACCTAGCAAATGATAGCATGGGGTAGAATATCAAGTGAACAGTGTCAAGTGGGACATGACTCTGATTTATTTCTCCTCATCACTGTAGGATGCTTAGCTCGATCACTTCACCTTTCTTTGTTCCTCTTTCACCCTTCCCCTCCAAGCGGTCACAGAGATTACTGGCTTGTGAAACATTGCTTTTTATTCAGTTATACTGCCACATAAAAAGGAAACAGCCTACAAAATTTCTGCATAAAACTGGGAAGAGAATGAATTTGTTCAGATGGCAGGATGGGGAGTACTTCTCATTATTTCTTTTATTACACAAGCTCAGTCCCAAAGCCTGATTTATTTTATTTATGAGTATGAATCTCATTTCAAGCCTAGTTTTTCTCCAAGAATTCAAAGTAACAGACATGGGTGGTCCTAACCTTAACTATATGCTCTCAGTATCCTAGCTTCACTGGAGTGGTAGGTGGGTGAGGGGAGGAATCTGGGAAGCATAACATTCTGAAAATCTAAGGATTTCCTCCCATATAGGCTTTTGAAGCTCATCACTTCACATATGCAGCTTAGCAAATCAGCTTCTGTATTATAGAGAATCACAAAGACTGTCACGAGAGAGCCAGTTTGGTCTAGTGGTTAAGGCTCCAGGCTAGAAACCAGGAGACTGTGAGTCCTAGTCCCACCTGAGGCATGAAAGCTGGCTGGGTGACTTTGGGCCAGTCACTCTCTCTCAGCCCACAACGTCAGGCTCGGGCGACAAGCCGGTCAGTCAATTCCTGTTGCAACCAACGGATCAACATTCGGTTGATCCAAAAAAGTGGACCCTGCACCTTCAAGAAAATTGCTAGGAAGAAAAAAAAAAGACTCTGTCATGCTATCACAATCATGTATTCCTTAAGCAGAGTCATATATTTTAGAAGTCGAGTATTCTGTGTTACACAGATATATTCAGAAACTAATAAACACAGACAGAAGGGTGATACTGTAGCTGACTTCCATTTTTGCTCCCTAGCAGGTGATATTTAAATGTGGCTGATGATCACTGAGTATAGGCCAGCAAGATTAGTAACCATTGTTATCCTAAACCTTCATATATGCAGTCCCTCTTATAGCTATCTAAATCTCTGGCCATCCCCACATCTGATGGAAGCAAATTCCATAGTTTTCATTGTGCAAATAAGGAAGGAAGCCAGGCTAACAGGACCAAGTCATGCAGAGAAAGAACAAGCAACATCATCTAAACGGCTGCTTCAGACTCACAGCAGCTTTTATATAGTTAAGATATTTTTTATGATGGACTATTGCATCCTGACACACACTCTGGGGATAACCATGACATATAGCTGTGAACTTTTAACACTGCAAGGAAAATCAATGGGAAACACTGTTATGGGGCATTTGTGAGCATTTATGGTGGACTTCGACTGCTGTTTTTGTTTATTAGTTATATCTGTCAAAAGGCTGGAGAAATATTAATTCTGTCCCTGCCTTCTTGTCTAGATTTTTGTCATATGACAATCCCCTAAAAATTTACCTTGAATTGTAGACCATTAGAAGGAATATTAAAACAGAATACAATTTTTTTTAATTTTAGTCAAATATTGCTTAATGCTCCCCTATTCTACTGGGTTATTTCTGCATTATTATTTAAAACAAAAACAAAAATACACCCAAACAGATTAAAACCCACAATTCCTTCCCATTTAAAGTGGAATGTATCAAAGCAGCTGAAGGAAGGGATTGGCATAACACTTTAATACATGGCCAGAGGCATTTTCTGTGTTCACTCATGAATGTAAAAATAAGCAGTTGATAAGCTGTTCGGTGGTGCAAATCTCCATTAAGCGCAGATGTAAAAAGATTAGTGCAATAGAAATGTTCCAAAATAAGAATATGCAGAAAAGAACCATTTCTGATTTAAATAGCTGGTTTAAATTTTAAATGCATAGTCAACAGTGGCAATGTAAAATTGGGTCTGGCAAGTAATAAATGAAGAAGTAAGGAACAGTCTTCTGTTCCTTCCATGTGTAGGAGACTTCATTACTATTCATGTATTATTTATCATACAGTTGTCTATTATCTTTTCCAATTCTCTGTAAGTTGATTACATTTCATTTTCTTTACAACTATTTTTGTATCCTTTCTGTGCCCTTTTTAAAGCCAAAGTGCTGAAAATCTTTGTAGCTGCACTAAGCACATTTGGAGTGTTAGAGGCTCTAGCAGGCATAGGCAGATAGGGTGACCAAGCTGGATAAATGCAGGTCTTCCAATGTGAGAACTTTTCAAAATCCTGATTAATATAGTCTTAGATCAGCCTTCCCCTAAACTGGCACCCAACAAATGTGTTGGGACTGCAACTCCCAGAATTCCTCAGTCAGCTATGCTGGCAAAGGAAACCTGAGATTCCTTCTCCTCCTCCTTCTCCTTCTCCTTCAGAAAATGTGGTATTGTTTTGAGTGCACTTCTGTGTTCTGTCTACATGACCTCTACTATATCCCCCAGCCATCATGGTTGCTTCACCTATCATTTATTTATTTTATTTTCTATCCCGCCTTTATTTATTTTTTATAAATAACTCAAGGCGGTGAACATACCTAATACTCCTTCCTCCTCCTATTTTCCCCACCACAACAACCCTGTGAGGTGAGTTGGGCTGAGAAAGAGTGACTGGCCCAAGGTCACCCAGCCGGCTTTCATGCCTAAGGCGGGACTAGAACTCTCAGGCTCCTGGTTTCTAGCCCGTTGCCTTAACCACTAGACCAAACTGGCTCTTTTCCCCAAAGTTTTAAAATGGATTCATTTTAACAAGACCATGTTCTTTGGAAATTCTGGGAATTGTAGTTTCACTCCATCTGAAGGACACCAGATTTGGGAAGACTATAATAGTACATGACATGCTGGGAGAGCCGCCTTTCACTTCCCCCTGTGCCCATCCTCCATATCTGTCACTTGTCAACTGGGCTAATTTTAGACAAGGGTTTAGTGCTCTTTCAAAAGAGTGCTAGACAGTGTTCAGAGATAGCTCGAATGACAAGTCCCAGGGCTGTAGTGCCTCTGTGCCTGTGACCCATTACTTGAGCAATTTGAAAGGTCACTAAATTCTCTGTCCAAGGACCTACCTGAAGTCCTTGGCCCCATCCCACATCAAGGAGAGCAACTGGTGCCTGTTTTGACTGTTGGCAGGTGATACTCAGTGGAAGGGAAAATGAAGCCAAGGGAATCTACCAATTGCTTTACTTAAGTTCTCCTGCATCAGAACAGTAAGGACAGCACCAGTTGCCAACCTTGCTACTGAGGCAGAACACATCCTGGCATTTGGGACAGTGGAATTTATGCTGGCATACTTTTCTCAAGGACTGAAGCATATTAACATGGATGTGTGGTGGTGACCCATAACTGTTCAGCAGAATATTTCCTCTGTTTTCCTTATATATTATTGATTTTTCTACTGCCACCAATTCCAGGGGATCCAGAATTGAAGCAGTTTATGTCAACATTTGTACATTTTTCATAAAAAGCAGGACTCTAACCATGTTTATTCCAAAGTAAATCCCAGTGAATTCAATTACACTTTTCCCCTAGTATTTATCCTTCCAATTATAGACTGAAAGAGCTGCATGATGCATATAAGTAGATATGCAGCCAAAGATGAATCGCTGATCATTTAAAAAGCCAGATCCTAGGGATAAAATTATACTATTTAAGTCTGGGATTTTCATAATGGTATACAGTGTTTTCTTGGCTTTCCCCACAGACACATTTTCCCGTGCGGTTCTAACTGACTAAAATAATCTATGAAGAAAACGGTTATTCTACAGAACATCACAATTTGTCAATAGTGCATATATTATACAAATTATAGCATTAAACATTTAATCTGAGAAATGTTGAAGCATTTCATATTAAAAACTCCCTGAGAAATATTTAGGGAAAGTTTAGGAATACATAAACTAGTAATTCTGTAGTTATGAAATGCTAAATGCCTGATTAATCTATCAACTTTTACAGTCTGTGTAAAAAAACATTGCATTCCCCTAATATACGACCCTACTTTATTCATATAACTTTGAATCTTTGAGTCTTACTGAACTCCCTCCCTGTTATTTAAGTATAGAAGAATATCTGGCACTTTTAAGTGAAATTTGTCTTAATATGCAACTTATCTGTGAGGGACTAACTGGTTCCGTGAGCTTGCCTGGCTCCTCATCTGGTCCATTGCCACAAAGAGGAGAAATATAGTTGGAAACTTTAATAGAAAGAGAAGGCTCTGAGAAGGCACCATAGCTCAGCAGCAGAGCCCTTGCTTTGCATGAGGAAAGTCTCAAGTTCAAATCTAGAGCTAGAAAACACCCTTGTCTGAAATCCTTGTAGGAATTCTGGGATGGTAGTACCAGAACTCCACGCAGCTTCTTATTGGTATGTAGCAGAGTAGAAGCGTTCCCATAAACTTGCACAAGGCTTAATCAGTTCAAAACACAAAATAAACACACTTCACACGTTAATGTGAAGTTACATAAAAAGGAGTTTACAATTTTATTGTAACTCACAGTTCCTTAGTAGAAACGGTCCATGCGTGCGAGCAAGTGGTTCTGACCAAACCCACAGTCTTCATTAATGTGGTCCTGCTGCATGGAAGTATGAGAAACGTGGGAGCCATAGCTGGCCCATGCTCCTTGGTAGGAGAGCAGAAAAAAGGAAGAGAAGGGAACAGGAAACCGGGATTCAGCCCCTCCCACACAAAGCAAGTAAGATCAGGTTACAGCAGAGGCTGTCTCCTCCTTCGAGCCTGTGTGTGAGACGTGCTTGGTTGAAACCCAATCTCTAACAATCCTGCAGCGCCTCAGACAATATTATGAGCTGCTCAGAGTCCTTGAAAGTTGGACAACTTATAAGTTTAATAAATTATTATTAATAATATTAAGGAAGATGGACAATCAATGGACAAACAACAACTTCTTATGCTTCTGCTGAGATCATTCACAGCAAAAAGTCTTCATTCTTGAGGTTCTAGAGCTGTGTGGCCCTGATTTTTTTTTTACTATCTCCAGTGACTGAAAATATGGAGTATATATGTCAGTTTAGAAAACAAACAACCAAACCCTTCACTCTTTTGGTTTCATCACTCCATCTACCAAATTGTTTATTTAATGGTGCAGAATATAGGAGGGATCACTTTCCAACTCTACTGTATTCTGCTACTATCATACACTTAAAAAGGTTAAGGGTGGAATAATCGAAGGTGACTCCCTTTGGACTGTCCATGATAATTACCCACAGTATTGTTTCCAGTAGCTCTGGAAAGTTCTTTGCTTTTGATACATAGATATAGATATATAGATAATACAAATTCTTGTACGTTATTCATGTCTCCCTCTTCCTGCTTTTGCCTGCCTTTTATCCCGTTTTTGCCAGTTAATTTTTTATGTTTGCTGATATTCAATAAATAATCAACAAGCTCTGTTTTTGCTAGGTGTACCTAGTGGTGTGTATGCTCACTTTCATATCTAGGGGGGAAAAAACAGAAAAATCCTGGATTCACCCATGAGTGTAACACAGCCATATACCCCTTTCTAATCATTTTCCCACCCTCTGTGGCTTTTGGAGACTCCCCCAAATAGTGAGTGTGTTCACACCTATTGAAAAGTCCCCCACCTGTGCTCTGTGAAATGAAATACAGAAATCTCTGGGTAATGCTCTCTCTGCACTGCACTGAATTGCTTTATGACATCAGTAGCAGTAACTTATTCATTTCCCTCTATCCAGAGCTATTCCAATATTTAGAAAGATTGCATTCATATGGAAGCTTCTCTGACAGAACCTGTTCCCTTAAAACCTTCAATGAATTTGACAAAGCTTCCCAAAGTGTCTTGTCAATTTTACTGGCAATTGAGGAAACGGTGTTGAAACAGGAAATGTCAAGTAAGCACATTGCACCCATGAATCATGACCAGGGCTCTGCAATGAACAGAGGTTAGTTTGTAGACATAAAAAAGACTTTATTTTTTTGGTTGGGGGAAAAGATGTGTAGTGGACAACATATCAAATAAAACATGCTATAACAATAAATAAATAAATGCAGGAAGCTTGATATAAGATTACGAATCCACCTTGTGACAATTAATTAATTCATTATAAAAGCCTAATGCAACTACATTTTTGCTTTTCAAATTGCATGTTAAGTGTTGGCTACATGCTTGAACTCTCCTCCCCACATTAGTGCAACCCAATGCCTGTGTAGGGAATGGGGGAAAATTCCATTATATGGGGGTCCAACTTTGAAAAAGCAGAAGGAAAACCTAACCTGTCGATCCAAGGACATAGTCAGAATAGACATCTGAAGCCTGCAAAAATCAAAGAGTAAAGAGTCAAGGAGGAGCAAGAGTTTTCTCCTCTCAGGTGGGCTTTTGAAAAGAAAAGAGGGTTGACTCCATTTAGCTTTTGCCTTAAGTTTCTATCAGAGCTCCTCATTGATGCTGTCTGAAAGCTAGATTAAAAAAAGCTCAACTCATAGAAATCCAGGTTGGTAACCAGAGAATTACACAGCTAGGGACCAGTGCAACTAACTGCAGGTTCAATTCAATTGTATTTTATGAACGGTGATCTGAGCTGTGATACTTTGGTCTGTGTGCATTTGTTGTGGGAGATCCTGGGCAGAGGGTACAACTGACTTGAGACCAGTTTTTGCAGAAGCAATAGTTCATATTTTCTCCTTTTTGCTCTGTCTTATCCTTTTTGCACCTTTCAACTTCCTTGTAGTTCTTTTACCTTGCTATGTGTAATAAAGACTTGCATTCTTAAGGAATCAGTGACACCAGTCTTTAGTGTCTGTCTTCCTATCCAGTCAAACTATTGAAGGAAGTTAGCTTTTGCCTTCAGTTTCTGTCAGAGCTCTTCATTGATGCTCTCTTCCTTCCTCAGTTGTGTCCTTCTGAGTTAGGAATGTCAGAGAGGAATTTCTGTGCAGAAAAGTAGCTGGTGGCAACATTAACAAAATAGAATTTTAAATGTTTTTATGGCTTTTCACTGCTTTATGGTTTTATTGTTGTGAGCTGCCCAGAGTTGTGCTCTAAGATGGGTGGGCATACAAATATTTTAAATAAATAAAATACATAGATATATCTTCTCAGGAGTTACGGGGAGGGGGGAGTAAAGGGTGGTGGAAGGTTTAGTGATCCTTCCATACAATCCAGCAGGGCTTCATTGGCCACATCCTGTGCCTTCATGTACAGCCTATGACAGCTTGTTTACTCAAAAATGAGTTTGTGCTCAGCCAGGTACACCCTCATAAACAAGAAAAGTCTGAAGATGACACCTTTGTCATAATAAAAGAGGAACAACTGGA
This sequence comes from Charina bottae, assembly GCA_023362775.1. Lineage (NCBI taxonomy): Eukaryota > Metazoa > Chordata > Lepidosauria > Squamata > Charinaidae > Charina > Charina bottae. The sequence continues at coordinate 29,338,324 of JALMGJ010000006.1, read as the reverse complement.
GGAAACACATGAAACCATCAACAACATCTTCAATGGAATAAAATTCACAAGGGAAGAAGAAAACAACAACACACTACCCTTCTTGGACATCCTCATCAGTAGACGAAATGATGGCATTCTAGAAACACAAATCTACCGGAAATCTACCCACACTAACCAAGTGCTCCTTTACCAAAGCAACAACCCAACCTCCCACAAGAGAAGCTGCATAAGAACATTATTCAGATGAGCACTAACGCACTGCAGCAACCCAGAACACCAGAAAAAGGAAACAGATCATCTATACAGCTTCTTCCAGCAAAATGGATACCCATGCAACTTTATCAAAAAGTGCCTGACTACCCAACCCACTACAACACACCCAACAGGAGCTATGAAAAGAATAACACTGCCATACATCAGAAACATCTCAGAAACTACCAATAGACTGTTACAACCACATGGCATCACTGTAGCACATAAACCAACCAAAACCCTTCAGAACATCTTAAGTAACCCAAAAGACCCAGTGGCCCAAGAAAGAAAAACAGGAGTTATCTACAACATACAGTGTAAGGACTGTAGCAGCCACTATGTAGGACAGACGGGCAGAAGACTAGCAGAGCACATCCACGAACACCAACTAGCAGTCAGAAGACACAATGAAAACTCCTTAATCTCACAACACATGGACAGACTTAACCATACTTTCAACTGGGAAACTGTGAGCATATTAAACCAAACCAAATCCAAAAACACTAGAGAATTCCTGGAAGCTTGGCACTCAGACAGAGCAGCCATCAACAGACACATAGAGGTAAACAACATTTACATACCATTCATAAGAGGCAATAGAAAAGCCAGAAGACCAGAACACCTCTTTGCCAGCAATCAACAACAAGATATGCAAAGATTAACAGCAGGATTAGCACCAGAGGAACAATCAAACAGCACAATATACCTTAATCAAGGAACTATTAACTCAGTCAATCAACCAAGCAGCAAACAACAGCCCAATCAAGGAACAACTAAGGAGAGAACAACACCTCCACCAACACAAGCAGGACAAGCCATGGTATATAAACAGAGAGCAAGTCCCACTCTCTTTTTGCACTGAAGATGTTGCCTAGTTGGGCAATGAAACGTCTGCAAGAAAACAACAAGGCTCAGAAAGCACCAAGGACTCCACAAGCAAAGTCTGGTTTATTCTCACCAATGAGAACTTAGTAGTTACTGGAATCTCTTAACTGAGCAGTGTTCATGACTCTTATCTAGGTCTATCTATGTATATAAAATGGATTTTATCCATGAAATCAGTGTGATAATAAATTTGTTGGTCTTTAACACACTACAGTTACTTTTTGTTGTTTGTGCTGCAAGAGATTAGCATGGCTATCCTTCTGCAAACAATATCAATATCCCTCAAAAGAGAACACACAAATGCAGTAGAAAGATTATTTTTGGACAGAGGACTGTCAATAAAAGTAACAACTGACAAATACTTTTAAATTCTCCTCCTCCTAGTTTTTGTTTTTTTAAACAAAAGGGTTGTATGGTATAAGCACAACAGCTCTCAGTCATTATTGTGAGGAGGAATCAACTATTCCTAAGGCTGGGAATGCTTAACAGGTAGCCTCTAAATATCATTGAATTACAGTTCTCATTATTCCTGGCCTTTGGCCATCTTGGGTAGGACTGGTAGAAGTTAGGGCCCAATAACATCTAGAGGACCACAACTCCTGGACCCATAATCTAAACCTTGAAGGAAACTCTAGAGCAGAGCTTTCCAAACTGTGTGTTGGGACATGTTAGTGTGTTGGCTGCAGTGTCTGGGTGTGTCGCGGTGGCTGCTGCCTCCAAACCTGCTGTGATTCCACGCAGGTCCTAGTGCCTGCCTTGTGACCTGCTGTAAGAGTGTGCCGCGAAATGATGCCCTGCTGTAAGAGTGTGTCGCGAAATGATGCATGTCCAAAAAGTGTGTCACCAACATGAAAAGTTTGGAAAGCTCTGCTCTAGAGGTAACTTTCAGTGACTTTTATAGTGTGTGCTGCTTTGAAGAAGCTGGTGAGTGAAGCAATTAATCAAGAATACAGAAAAAGAAATGTTACTGTCCATAAACAGGATTCTGCTCACACATGTGATAGCAATTATTTGGTTGACAAGAGAAAAATGAATGTAAAATTGGCTGAACAATTAATAAATCAGTCATTTTCTCTCTTGTAGTTAGGAGAGTATGAAGCTCTATTTAAATATGTCTCAGCGCTGTGTTGATCATGTTATTTTGTCTTTTGTTTATGGTTACTTTCCATAAACAAAATCTAGAGATGGGTTTGTGAGTTTTTCTGCTTTTTCTCATTGAAGAAATAAAAACCAAGGTGATTTCCTCCATTTCTTAGAATAGCTAATTTTGCTATTTTCTAAGCCCTGTAAAAAGCAATCGCAGCCACACTTGCCATGAAAAAACAAACAAAAGCAGACAACAAAACAAACCCCCAAACTTCAAAGAGGCCATACATTTATTAAGTCAATTGAAGTTTGCACTGAAAGTTTCTGACTTTCAAAGACTCCTGTTTAGGTCTTGGTTAGGGATCAGAAAATTGGGAGAGGGGAAAGAGGAACATTGTGGCTGATATTGGAGCCTGTACCAAGGCATCATGGAGGATGGAGCAATGATGGAAATATTTACTTATTTATTTTCATTAATTCATTTATATTACCTACAGAGATCAGAATTGTGCAAGCCATTCCCTGCGACACTCTATGGAAGTGAAAGTTGGATTTTGAAGAAGCAGGACAGGAAGAGTATTGATGCTTTTGAACTTTGGCATTGGAGAAGACTCCTGAGAATACTGTGGACAGCAGCTTCTGGTGGGGAACATGGCCAACTGACCAGCTGTGTCCGCGAGCTCCGCAGGCAGATCTGACAATGCGGCTTTTTATCAGGGCGCAGGCAGGTTTTTCCTGCAGCCCTAGAGCGTTTTCATGGTCAGAAAACACTTGGAATCATCCCATTTGCACTCCAAAACACCATCTTGCAGCCAGAGAATCGCAAACAGTGTTCGCGACAATCCGGTAAGAGACGGCGGGAGACAGGGATGCCATCATTTCCATGCCGCGTTGTAGCCTTAAAGGGACAGTAGGTCGAGCCGCCCCATTTCTAAATCACTCAATTTATATATATTTTTTAAGTTTTGTACCTTAAGAGAGGCTTTCTACAGTAAGAAGAAGCGGACTCTCTTGGTGTCTATAGTTATTTCTAGATTAAATTTTTAAAATTTTTAAGTTTTGGCTTGTTTTCCTGTTTAAAGACTAAGGAGAATTGAGAATAAACAATTGCCTACCTGCTATTATTTTTGTACCGAATTTGAAGGATTTGATATTGACGGAGATCATCCGTCACCACGGGATGAGGTATCACCAATATGCCGATGATACCCAGTTATACATCTCCATCCCGGGTGAAGTAAGTGATGCGGTCAATGCCTTATCTCAGTGCCTGGAGGCTGTGGGGGCCTGGATGGGGAACAACAGGCTTCAACTGAACCCTGGTAAGACGGAGTGGCTGTGGATTGACGGCCCCCCTGGATCCGGGAAGTTGTCATCTTTGGTTCTGGGTGGAGTTGCACTACCCCACTCGGATCCAGTGCGGAATCTGGGGGTCCTCCTGGACTCGCGACTCCTGCTCGAAGAGCAGGTGGCAGTCGTGGCCAGGAGGGCCTTTGCACAGCTCCGAGTTGTGCGCCAGTTACGCCCTTTCCTGGATCAGGAGGCCCTCCGAACAGTCACTCACACCCTTGTCATCTCCCGTATAGACTATTGTAATGCGCTCTACATGGGGCTACCCTTGAAGAGTATCCGGAAGCTTCAGCTGGTGCAGAATGCGGCGGCGCGAGCAGTTACGGGGGCCAGGAGATCGGCCCATGTAACACCTCTGCTTCGCGAGCTGCATTGGGTGCCAGTTTGCTTCCGGGTCCAATTCAAGGTATTGGTGATCACCTTTAAAGCCCTACATGGCATAGGACCAGGGTACCTGAGGGACCGTCTTGTCCCGATAACGTCGGCCCGCCCCACCCGTGCATGCAGAGAGGGCATGCTTCGGACCCCCTCAACAAGAGAGTTCCATCTAGCGGGGTCCAGAAGGCGTGCCTTCTCTGCGATAGCGCCCGCCCTATGGAATATCTTGCCCCCAGAGGTGAGACTGGCCCCCTCCCTCCTGACCTTTCGGAAGGCCCTTAAGACCTGGCTCTGCCACCTGGCCTGGGACAATAGAGGCGGTAGTGCCTCCTGGGGTTGGCTAGCCCCGTAGCAACACTATCTATGCTACGTTCCCTACGTCCTTCATCTTGTATTTTATCTATTTATATTGTATTTTTTAGACTTTTATTGTATCGTTTTTAACTTTGATTGTTGTGACCCGCCCAGAGTCCCTTGTATGGGAGATGGGCGGGGAATAAATTGAATAAATAAATAAATAAAATAAATAATAAATTTTCCTACATGCTGAAATCGCTGTTTTGAATTTCTAGCTCTCTGTTTACTTTCTTTGAGAGCTGCTTGTTAACGTACTTTCTCTTGTTAATGTCACTCGGAAGTTTCTTATTAACTCATTATCTCCTATCTGTGCGAATCAAGTATCTAGGGGGCGCCATAATCTACTGCCTGAAGCATGGAAGATTTCAAGAAGAATTTCTCAGAGTTCCGTGGTGAGCTTCCCTTTGATTTTAAACAGATCTTTAGACAGTTATTTGAGGATGCCTATCAAGCTATTCTGCAACATGTTCGGGACATTGGGGAAGGTATTATTTCTAAAGGGTGTCATCTGGCTGAAGATGTCACAGAAGAAGATGAAGATTTTGACAGGGATGGGGATATCTCTACTGACAGCGAGTTTGAAGTAATGCCAGAAGACAATTACATTTTGGTGCTGAAGGGGCTAAAGCGACAGTCCGAGCTGCAGATAACAAGGAGAGTTGTTTTTCTGGGGAAATGTTATGGCTTTCTCTGGGAATGTTTTGGGAGAGTAGAAAATCTGCTTTGTGGGAGATTTTTTGCTGAGAAGTCTGAGCTTTTAAGGGGGACAGTTGGGCTTTTTGATTTTTGTAAGAAAAATGCCTTGTGGGTAATAGGGAGATATGCAAATGTTTTGGTTTATTTCGAAGGGGGGTAAAAAAATTAAGAATGTTTAATCGGATTGATAATGAGGCTTTTATGATTCTATTTCTCCTTAATGATTTGGATTAAGACTTATTCAATTCTTTTTAAAGTTTGTTTGATTTTTAAGATTTATAAGGTATCTATAAGGTATAATAATAACTGCAAATGTTTTGGTCTATCTTGGTTTTTAGGTTTAATAGGGTTAAGATTGCTGTAGTATTATTAACTATAAAAGTAGACAATTTATATTTTTTTATAATTGGATGTTTATGATAGTGGATAAAATTTATGAATGTTTAATTGAATTGATGGGGGCACGATGGCTCAGTGGTTAAGATGCCAAGCTTGTTGATCAGAAGGTCGGCGGTTTGAGACCCGAGCGCTGCGTGATGGAGTGAGCTCCCGCACTTGCCCCAGCTCTTGCCAACCTAGCAATTCGAAAGCATGCAAATGCAAGTAGATAAATAGGTACCACTTCCATGGGATGGTTACAGCGTTCCGTGTATGTCATGCCGGCCACATGACCGTGAAAGCGTCTTCGGACAGCGCTGGCTCTTTGGCTAAGAAACGGAGATGAGCACCACCCCCTAGAGTCAGACACGACTGTGCAGGAGAAAACCTTTACCTTTTTTAATTGAATTGACAATGAGACTATTATATTTCATTTTGCCTTAATGATTGGGATTAATTGTAGTATTATTAATTATATAAAGTAGACAATTTACATGTTTTTATAATTTGATTTTTATTATAATAGACAGAAATATATAGAATAGTGGTAGGAAGGAAATAACTAAATAAATGTTGTTTTATGGGGGAGGGAAGCTGATTTAGAAAGTTATATATATATTTCCTTTTTTATATAAGGGGAAGGAGCAATTGCAAACAAATGACCAGGCTCAAATCATCCTACTCTGGACACATTATGTGAAGACCTGGCTTTCTGGAGAAGACTCTAATGCTGTGAAAGGCAGAAGGAAAGAAGAAGAGGACAAAAAGCAGCAGTTACAATGTGGATCAATGCACTGTTGGAAGACCTGAAAGACCAAGTTAGGGATAGATTGTCATTTGCCATAAGGCAGAGCAATTTTCTGCCCCAGTTCTGCTGGCTGAGGACAGGGGGGAGGAAAGAGACAAAGGCATCTTTACCGAGCTGGGAAACTCTAGCAACAGACAGGAGAGGCCTTCTTGAAAGCTCCAGTTACAGCCATGGATATCTACCAAAAATAAAATATAAATCAATGCAGTTAATTTCCTTTCCTTCCCAGCATCTCCACACCTATTGGATTTAGTAAGGAACATTTATTTCTAACTGGAATGAAACATTATTAAATAAATGAAAGAAATGATATGCATAAATAAATAAGCAAGCACTGTACAGTATATAACCTACCACTTCTCTGAAACTGTCGAAAACTTGTCAGATTTCTGGTAATGTATTGTAATACCGTGCTCTTAGTAGTGCAGTACAGTAACTTCTAGCCATGTATATTTTTAATCTGCATAGAACTGGGTATCGCAGCATACAGCAGATCGGATGAAACCTTCTGCAGTGAGATTAGGAGTTTGTTCTTTGATGTGAAAGTAAGAGTATTAAACCTATATATCCCCATTTTCACGTCTGAGATGCTGAAGGTTTTTGTTCTCTCCATTAGCAGACTCCAATGGTGAGTGACAACAGAAATGGAACCAAAAATAGAAACATGAAAATAGAAGATAAGGCTTCAGCAAGCACAGGCTGATATTTATAGAATACAGGAGGGAGGGGAAAAGAGAGAGAGAGAGAGAGAGGAGAGAGAGAGAGAGAGAGAGATATATTATGGTAAAATGAGAATGCTCAAGACTATAGAATATTTGGGGTTAAAAAAATAAAAAGCTGGTAGCAGTGAGGATGGAGAAGAATGTCATTCTTGGAGGAATTAATTGACTGGCTGGAATTCTAGACACAAGGATGACCTGATAAAACATAGGAAACACTCCAACTGTTTTGATCTTGGAATCATGTCTGTAGCAGCTTATTTATTTATTTATTATTTAAATTTATATGACCGCCCATCTCTCCTAAGTTCGCTGATGGAAATCAACCCTGACTGCTCATTGGAAGGACAGATGCTGAAGCTGAAGCTCAAATACTTTGGCCACCTAATGCGAAGAGAGGACTCACTGGAAAAGACCCTGATGCTGGGAAAGACTGAAGGCAAAAGGAGAAGGGGACGGCAGAGGGTGAGATGGTTAGATAGCATCACCGATGTAATGAACATGAATTTGAGTAAACTCCGGGAGACAGTGGAGGACAGGAAGGCCTGGCGTGCTATGGTCCATGAGGTCACGAAGAGTCGGACATGACTAAATGACTCAACAACATCAACAACAATCTCTCCTAAGAGACTTAACTACTGTAGTGGAGACATTACAGAGGGTGCTGAAATTTAACTAAAGCCTGGATGTTCCTGCTTTCTCCTCTATATTTCAGAAGAGTGAATATGTCTTAGGGCCTCAGGGGCAGAGAAGAACATTAGTTATCTTTCTGTGACTCCAAGAAGACATGGTTTGGTTAATCACCAATAAAGTTATCTGGATAGCAGACAAAGTAAATACACCAGCCATCAAGGCACTCTCTTCCTTCTGGTGAGATGGGCAGTATTTTTATTTGATTTGCAGCATTTTTAAGAAAATTGTACTGGTACTTCTAAAATCCTATATGCAAATATTATGCAAATCTATTTCCATTTTGCCTTCTTTTGATGTTTCATTTCCTACTTTTCTTGGGAATTATCTAACGTCCAAAATATTGGGGCTATTTAGTTTAGGAAAAAATGTTGAGCAGGAAGCAAGGAAGCAGGGTGAATTGAAGACAATGCAAAACAGACAAAAGAAAGTACTTCTACACAAAACACATAATAAAATTATGAAATTGGCCTCCTTAATCTGTAATGATGACCACTGATTTAGATGGCATTAGACAAATTCCTGGAGCATATCTATCGAACATTAGTTATGATGGGCTACAACATTCTGGACAACCACTAGATGGCAACAAAGAGGTACAGAAAACTCTAACTTCATGATGACTGTATATTATTGCCTCCTGAAACAGAAGCAGACCTCTGATAAATGATTATGGGAGAGCACTATTTCTCCCGTGTCCTGCTTGACAGTTTCCCGTTGGGCTCCAGTTGGTATTGTGGGAAACTGGAGGCCGCAGTAGATAGATCTTTGGTCTGATCCAGCAAGTCTTCCTTCCTTCCTTCCTTCCTTCCTTCCTTCCTTCCTTCCTTCCTTCCTTCCTTCCTTTATTTGTCACACTTCTCTACCACCCATCTCGCACACAATGACTCTGGGCGGCTTACGGATGATAAAAATCACAAATCACTAAAAAACAATACAATATAAATATAAATACATATAAATACAAATGCAAATAGAAAAATACAAAATATAAAATATAAAATTCAAGATGGCAAGTGAAGATCTTATTCTTGGCACCATCACAGTGCCAACCACCCCCACGAATGGCTATCCCCCCTCCCATCCCAAGCAAGGTGGCATAACCATGTCGTAAGACATGGTTCTTTTGAGTGCTGAAATGCACTTGCCATTTGTAGATTTTGGAAAAAGATAGATGAGAAGAGCATTATTATGACTACTATTATTTTAAAGATGGCTCTTAGATGATGCTCTTTATTGAGTTTGTGCTCTATCAGCCTGATGGTCGCTGCACTTACATTTCCGTTACATCCATTTTGTGCCAGTAAAGTAAGGTCATATTTGCTGATTAATGCTATAAATGGACAGATTTCCACTCTCTCTTTTGTGTTTGCAATTTTTCTAAACTAAATTTGATACTGGCAAACAGCCATCCAGTAATGAATTTCCAGACAGAAATACTGTATCTTTTTAATACCCACGGCATAATAGTCATGTGTTTACTGGATATGTAAATGATGCCATTACTATTTCCCACTCCCTCCCCATTATAAATTCACAACTGGAATCACAGGAGCATTCCTCCAGGTAGAACTGACTATGGCAAATGAACTTGAGTGGGGATGTGTGAAAGGATTAAGTGGTTAGGATGTAGCTCAAGGTCATGTAGCTTGAAGCCCTGCACTGAAGCTGGATTTTCAGGTTTATGTTTTTAAGACCAGTGGGTTGTTATGTTACACTGCTGTAACTTCTAAATGAGTGTATATTTTTTCTCTGCTTTACAGCAGAAGAAGGAAACTACTGTGGACTGCAAGTATGGGTTATACACTATAAATGTGTCAAACAAACAACCTATGACTGGTTGTGGTTCCAGTTTCTATTGCTCCTAGAACATCCTTAGATTGTGTTGCCAAAATTTGTCAGCAAAACTGCTGGGTTTTAGTAACATATTTTTGCCTAAAAAATGCCCGAATGTCTCTGGTTTGTTTCTTATTTGTTTTTTTTTAAATCTTGGCACTGAATTTCAATGTTTTGTTGACAGATCTCAGTGGCATAAGATGTGTGTGGTGTGAGCTCTGATGTTTCAGGGGAAAAAAAATGCTGCTGCTGCCCCAGCCTTAGAAGGTTAGGTATATCCAGTTGCGGAGGAAGTGAAGAATTCTTTCTGCAGATTTCCACTGCATGATCATCCTAACCTTCTGAGCCTACTGAAGAGTTGAGTAACAGGGTTGCAGAGGGGGAAGGATTTGGTGCTTTAGGTGGAGTGCCATCAAAGCCTCTGATGGCCATTACTTTTGTCACTTTAAGGGCCATTTCTATTCCACTTATTTGTTTTATCCAGAGACTCAGATATACAAGTAGTTCTCATTTAGTGTCTGCCTTGTTTAGCAACTGTTTGCTAACAGTGATGAAAAAGTAACTTTACAACCTATCCTCACATTTATGACCTTTGCAGGTCTGTAAAGAAAAGGAAACCCTAAGTAAGATCATAAACACAGTAGCAGTTTCACTTAGTGACTGCTTTGCTTAACGGCCAAGTTACCAGTCCCAATTGTGGTTGCTAAATGCGGACTACCTGTATAGCAACAAAAGCAGGGTACAACTTATATTGTTCACTTTCTGAACTAAAAGCTCATTTAATGTTCATAAATTCATACTCCCAAATATGTGTGGGCAGGCTAGGTTTGAGTCCTAGAAGAATCAAGGCAGTGCATTCATTCTGTGTGATAGGTACCATGAACAACAGTTCTTACACATTTTTATACTTTCCAGCAATGGCTGACCAGCCCTTCAAAACTTGGCCGGTGCCATCCTGACACTTTTCTCACACACTCTGACACACTATCAGAATGCCATTGCCTCAAGTAGTTCACATAGGAACCATCTGTTGTTTTGGGAACCATTTTTTGCTATGTTTCCTCCATGTCTCCATTCTGGTCTTTCTCCACACACTGAATAAACTGAAATCTTCATGAGCAAATCTTTCTGCCTTTTGATCTACTTACATATTCCATCTTTCATACACAGCCATTCAAATACATGGCATAAATTTACACATTATGCTTTACCATTATATAATGATATATATTATATGCTAGTGACAATATACAGTGCTAATATACAGGCACATGAGTAATTAATGTGCAGTCTATGTCTATGTTCTACTGTATGTCACTCAAAACCTCCCATGCTCTTCTCCAAATAGAAGTCTGACAACTACCCTCCCAATCATCTTTTTCCTAATATACTGTATGTGCCTACATTTCCATCTCCAAAGAAGACAGTGATGGGAATAATAATCCAACAGATAGTCCTGCAAGATAATTTGTGATAATCAAATCAAATCAAATCAAATCATATTGTTATTACGGTCATAGACCAGCATAAGGAGGGTGGGGTAAGGTAAAGGTAAAGTTTTCCCCTGCACATTTGTGCAGTCATGTCCGACTCTAGGGGCCGGTGCTCATCTCTGTTTGTTAGCTGAAGAGCCAGCGTTGTCCGAAGACGCTTCCACGAATCAAATCATATTGTTATTACGGTCATAGACCAGCATAAGGAGGGTGGGGTACAGTCAATTTAAAAGCATGAATGATACATCAGAGTTTAAAAAAAAGAAAAAAATTATGAAAAGTTAGAAGATATTAAAACAGAAAGTATATATAAAAGTGTATAAGAATCTAAAAGAAGGGATAGGAGTATTAGATGGGTGTAGCGGAGCATAAAATGTTAGTTGGTTTCTCTTCAGATTGTGATTCCAATGTTTCTCTGAAGGTTACAACAATAAAGGATTCTGTTCAAGTGGTATTGACTGAGGCTCTGTTGAAAGCAATGATGTTAACCATTAAAATCTGGCTCAGCCCAAATAATCTTGCAGCATCTTAAATATTATATAATGGGGCAGGCAACTTTGGGGGAAGTCTCCTCCTCCTCCTCCTTCCCCCTGAGGATGGCAAGTGGCATGGTGGTGAATTTAGGTCCACTTGGGGCATCAGACATACCAATTTTGATTGAAAGAAACAAAGAGTGGCACCACCAAAAATTCCCACTGAATGTTGGTGGTGTAATCTTGGAGGACTCGGGGGGCTACAAAAATGATGATACAGGCTGCCTATCCATACTATCTGTTGGAGTTGTGAATCCAGTGGCACTGACTCATCAGTACTGACCATTATGACTACTGACTACATAGAGACATAGGGTATAGCCAGAGTTAAGGATTTACTCTATGTCCCCTCTTTGGTTATCACTTTGCCTGCTCTTTGTCTAAGAATGTGCTAATCTGAAGTCACTACCTTCTGCTTTTCTTCCCAAGCACAGACTCATGCATCACATGCTCTTTTGACTCTTCTCCTGGATGATGTAATTAGCTAGATGCTAGGCTTTGCCTATCCCTGTAATGCATTTTCTGTAAATAAAGCTTATTTATGTTATAGTTATAAAACCTGCTTCACTAATATTGCTCAGATCAGATTCCCACTCTCAGGGAACACTCATATGCACACATAAAATGCTTCAAACTTGGATTGGGATATGGACTCAACAACTGACATAAATGCTTAAAGCTTCTATAAAGGAGAGAAAAAGGGTGAGTCAGCCCCATGAGCTAAAATAAAAGTTGGAAAAGAAAGCAGAAAACTTTCATGAAAGAAGGTTTCAGTCCATGGAGAAGCTGGAAGGATCAGTATTCTTCCCCTAGTCATTCAGGGTGAAAATGCACCTGAAATAGAAGTGCTGGTGGGTTTTCAAGACCAAGTATGATGCAGAAAGGGATGCCCAGTGTCATAAAGTAAGACTGTTTAACAAAGGATACACCCAGAAATATGGTGAGGATTGCAAGGGATGTTGTTTCAGTAGTCAAGCGTACAGTACATATGTAAAGACACTGCTCAGCGTAACAGCAACAAGATGAACACAAGTAGATCACCTTGAGAGAAAGCTGCATTCCTGCATGAAGAAATCAAGGAAGACATTTACATACAACAGCCACCTAGATTTCAGGAATCAGATCAAGAAAGATCTAGTGTGCAAGTTTTAGAACAGTATCTACATCTTGAAGCAAGCTGCTAGAGGCTGGAATGAGAAGGTGGATCAGATGTCAAGCAAGGCTTCATGCAGAGTAAAGCTGATCCATGTCTTTACTCCAGATTCATAAATTACAGATGGACATACATACTCACCAGTGTGGATAATTTCATTATTTGCTACCACGATAAGGATAGCCAAGAGATTATAAAGAATCTCAACCAGGAAATAGAGATGAAAGAGCTGAGAAGCATCTCCCACAACTTTGGCATCCAGATTGAAAAAGAAAAAGATCAAAGTTACTTCCTCAATCAAAGACAAAAGATAAAAGATGAATTCCTAGGGCTAACTGAAGCCATTGAAGCCAATATGCCTATGGAAACTGACTTCCTAAAATAAACTGCCAGTCATGAGCCCTGCTTGAGACTGACAAATGCAGGAAGGCATATGGGAAGCTCCTGTACTTAGCAACCATGACAAGGCCAGACATTGCTGAAATAGTCAGAATCCTGTATAAAAAAGTGAGTACACCAACCCAAAGGTACTGGATTAGAGTCAAGAGGATGGGCAAATACTTAAAGGGCAATGCACACATAGATCTCAGACTGCCAACCAGCAGCAACCCCTAACTGGTAGCTACTTGGATAGCTTCTGTCTGTCTTTTGCAGACTGGGCAGAAGACAAGACAGAGTGGAAGTCTGCATGCAAACATCTGTTCTTGTATGAGGGTGTAGGTTGGGTAAACAAAAAGCCATTGATTGTTTCCTTTTCATCCATCAAACCAGAGACTATATCTGCAGCACAACTGTGCCAAAATAATGCATTTTCTGTTCCTATTGACTACAGAGTAGGCCAAAAGGCAATACTGGGGGCAGAACAGTGTGGCTACATAAATTGCTAATGGACTTTGGGATAGATATGCCAAAGCCAGCATTCCTGTTGGAGGAATCAGGAGTGTATTCACCTCTTCCAAAGACTAAACTATATCCAGGAGAAAGCACATAGAAGTCAGGCATTGCTATGTGTGAGATGCTCCAGAAGGACTCATTGAACTGCCCATCAGAATAGATGCTGGCAGATGCATTCATTAAGCCATTGCCCAGGAATCCACCCATGTGTTGGAGTTGTAAATTCAATGGCACAAACTGTTCAGCACCTCATGATCTATTGACCACAAGGAGACAGTAGGATGTAGATAGTTAAGAATTTATTTTGTATCCCTTCTTTGCCTCTCACTCTGCCTGTTCTTTGCCTAAGAGATTGTTTATCTGAGCTCACTTCCATCTACCTTTCTTCCCAGGCATACATGCACAGAGCACATATTCTTTGAATCTTCTTGGTAGAATATAGCTAGCTAGGTGCCAGGCTTTGCTTATCCTTACAATGCACTTCCTGTAAATAAATCTCCTGTCTGTTATGGCTGTAAAATCTGCTTCACTAATTATTGCTCAGATTAGATTCCCACTCTCATAAATGCTCACATGATACAGAGAGCCCTTCAATCTCCAAATCTCATTCTCTCCCCTCCCTCCCTTACAGCATTTCTCAAAGTATGGGTTGCAGTGAATGGAGAGTCACCAGAGACTTCCTTTCTTGCCCTCCTTTCTAAGTAGTCTTATCAGTTTGAGGTGAAGGAATGTTGAATGCAAAGCAACGTGATGGTTCTTGAGATGTGTATGAAGCCTGAGTATCCTTTTTGGTTTTTTGACACACTGTGTTTGTCTTTCGAAGGAGGAATGATCATGCCTGGTAGTCACAAGACCTGTAAGTTCTGACCATCTGACCAGCTTCAGATAAAGACACTCACATCTCATAGAATGTGTTGGAGATGATTTTTTAAAACAATGCAAGGAGGAGTTTGCAAAAAAGGAGAAATATTAGCCATTTTATGTCTTTTCATACTTGTCAGTGCCATTTTGTTATTGCAAATAATATTTCAAATGTTCTGGAGCATAATCCAGTCACCTTCTCTATAAATGTGCTGAATAAAATGTGTTCAATGCAAATGAGAATCCATTTATTGCCTCCAAGTTGCAGGAAAGTGAAATTACCATTTAAATATTCACTTAGTTCAAGTGAAGGTAAATCAATGCTGACCATGAAGTACAGAGACTCATGGATTCACACCATGATAATTAAACTATTCATGTCAAATAAAAATGGAATTATTATTGCCTTCCTCCTTTTGATGCATGCAGGTTTGCCATTTTTGTGGTTCTTGGAAGATTAGTAAGGTTTCTAATACTTGTATGATTTCATATTATTTGTGTGATTTACTGTATGGGTGATCTTGAAAAGCTAAGCAAAGCTAGAGCTGGTGAATATTAGGATGGGAAACCACCAGGAAATATGAGGGATGTAGGCTAGATTAGGTACATGAAAAAACATCCCAGAAGGCAGTGAGATAACCTGTGTTATCACCAAGGAAACCACACAGATACGTCCATGTTGGACTTGAAAGAGACCTTACCTTATACATTTACAAGCAAATTGTGGTTACCTTGCCAAATATCATGCCCACTGCTTATTAAATATCAGTGTCAGATGATACTCAAAGTTTGTTTTCAGCTGAACCTATACAAAATTGCTGTTATGTCCTTATAGATTGTACTGTTACATACTTAGAAACTGGACCTTCCCAAACCTTCCATCTGAAACAATGGCTGTTGCAATAGATTCCAAGATGTGGGCTAAGGATAGATAAACAAATAGCACGGTGTTGGCATATTGCAATAAGAGAATATGGGGACCTATTACAGTGGAGCATTTTTGGTGGGGTCTAAGCTGCCTTTCAGGGAAACTCCTCCTCTCTTCTTGTTCTTCTCAGTGAGGCATTGGATGGCAAGATGCAACAAAGCAAACCAACAAAAACAAGCTCTTGTATCAGTAATAATTTATGTGGAAGAGAGGTTTAACGAGTGAAGGTCACCATTCCACAGTCTGATGCCTCTAGATGTATTGGGACTATAACTCTCAGAATTCTCAGCCAGCATGATCCAATGATTTTGAGGAATGTCATCCTAAAACACCTGTGCCAGGTTAGGGAAGGCTCAGCTGCATCTTCTCCTATGTTTGAAAAAGTAAGAATTGTATTCTCCTTGAATATGATTACCTATTAAACAAGACGATCTGCAAGGAGCTTCCAAGGAATATTAGACCGACCTCCCTCCCTCCCTCCTTCCTTCCTTCCTTCCTTCCTTCCTTCCTTCCTTCCTTCCTTCCTTCCTTCCTTCCTTCCTTCCTTTATGCTTGGGTTTGTTTTAATTATTTTATGACATTTAGCAATGGTTAAATCCTATCTGATTTTGCTCCTTTGGAATAGACATTAACTCCTTGTGTTTGAAAAATGAACAGCCATCTAGCATTTTTTTTAACAATCCTTATCAGCACCACTCACAGGCTAGGGCCCCCATGTACTGTAAATTTTGAATAAGGAAAACAAAATCTGACTTCAGGCTGGTGGATGATACTTATTAAATGAAATTAATAATTTATTCAAATGAAATGAGACCTGCTGAGACTCTCCAGGGTAGCTATAAAAATGGCAAAACCTTCAATTAGAAGAAAAATGTGTCAACGTCTCCCTTATGCTCAGACTGTTTTATCTGTGTGGGCAACTGCTTTCTAAAAATCTTAGAAGTTTGGGCTTTGTTCCTCTATGCCCTCATATAAGAGAAAATCTTACCACTATGGGGCTTTTTTCCAAATAGACATGCATAAAATAGTATTATTCATATGCCAGGCTTAAATAGTACCAATTTTCCACATCTAACTTGGGTTGGTTTTTGCAAAGTAAGTTGTTTCTGTATTTTGCAACTCCAGCCCCCCCCCCCTCTTTCTTTTTACACATGGAAGTTAGCTTTCCATCATTCCCATTCCCAACTTTTGAGGTTCCATTTGCAAGCAAGAAGTCAGTGATGCCAAGAGGATAACTTTTCTATGCCATGCTGAGTGATTCTTCCATAAAATTGCCAAGCACTTGACAAAGTCATAATTGCTAGTTAATGATCCATTATGCAATTGCCATAATTAGCAATCATATTGATATTACCTTACTGGAATAATTGGACTAGTATAACCTTTATTAGCAGAAAGGGAGAATTGTCCACTGAGGCTGTCAACGACTAACGTTGTTCGGACATTGCGTCTTCTGAATGGATTGTGCAAACAGTTTAGATAATAACATGAGCAGTCTGAAATTTATTGCCTAGCACATGTATGGGAAATGATGAGCTGCTGCAAAATAAATGAGAAGCCTTCACAGTTCTTTATTTATACGCCTGGTGTAAGAGCTCTCCACTAAAATATGTATTGACAGTGAAGATTGCTGCAGAGTCAGAAACATTATAGGTTGTAGAAAGAGTCAAAGTGGTGTTCACCAGAGCTGAAGCCCATTACAGTTTGTTTGCTGACCACCTTCTCTTACCTCCTAGATCCAGGGAAAATACTGACTGGTACTTTCCTTATCAGCAGGGAAAACTACATGTGGCACAGTTATAATTCAAACTGATAACATAGTCTATGCCTCTGTCTTTCTAGGGGTATGGGAAAGCTTCAAAAGAACAATATTTATGGGAGCCATCTGGTGGCACCCATGACATATGGAAGATTGTGACTTGGAACATAAGAAGAATAATGGTATACAGCAGAGCTTTCCAAACTGTGTGTCAGGACACATTAGTGTGTCGGCTGCAGTGTCTGGGTGTGTCGCGGCTGCTGCTGCCTCCGAGCCCTGCCAGGATTCTGCGCAGGTCCTAGTGCCTGCCTTGTACCTTGCTGCCTCCAAACCTGCTGTGATTCCACGCAGGTCCTAGTGCCTGCCTTGTGCCCTGCTGTAAGAGTGTGTCGCGAAATGATGCCTTGCTGTAAGAGTGTGTCGCGAAATGATGCGTGTTTAAAAAGTGTGTCACCAACATGAAAAGTTTGGAAAGCTCTGGTATACAGCATGAATCAACAAGTGAAATGAAAGAAAAATAGATTTGGTGTGTGGAGTAATACATGAAGAGAAGTGAAAATGAAGGTTTAATTGTGAATTAAAGAGCTAAAAGTTTGGTCCATGCAGATGGTGCTGAGGTGGTTGTATGTTTGCTACCTCCACTAGATGTCTGCCAGTCATGTATGTTCTGTTGTCCCAAATGGTGTTTGAATTTGTGAATGTTATGTTCTGGCAAGCCATGATAAGGTTGGAAGAGGGAATTAAAGAAAGTTAGTGGAAAGAATCCTGGAAAAGAATGGAGAGGAGCTATACTTTGGCAGGACTGAATGGACAACAAGGAGACAGGCAAGGCTGGCAGAAGCTGCATTGCCTCAGGGGAGTGCAGGATGACACTTCCACTCAGAGACTCCAGGGAATCCAGTGATTGGGGCTGGAGGGCCTTGCGTAAGGAGGCAGTTGTGCCAGTGAGGGCTGCCATTTGAGACCCAGATGTCTGTGGTGAGTAATTATTTGAGATCTGACCACCAGTGAGAACCAGTGGAGATGGTGGCAGCATAAAGATAAAGTAGCTGCCTGGATGGAGGGAGGAGGGAGAAAGAACCGTGAAATAAGTGGAATAAGCAGGGACTAAGAGCAAGAAAGAAATAAGGACAAGAAAAAAAGAAAGCCAGGTGAAAAAGCCAGAGGAAAGAGCACTGGGTCAAGAATTTTACAAATTATATTGACCACAGAGGAGGCTGGATAAGTCCAATAGAGGAAGATTGGGCTTGGTTCTGCTTCATCCTGGGTGGATTAAGTTTTGAAGACTTTGAGAGTCAGTGATGGGGAGGGGAGGGAAGGGAAGGGAAGGAAGAAATCTCCTGTTCTCTGAGTGAGAGACAGAGAGGAAGGGAGGAAAGTGAGGCGAGGATGGTGGGGGAGTTTGCAGGTTATTAATTGGAAGTAGCAGACATGTTGATTGGAGGTGTGTGATTATAGGTAGCTACCAGGTGGAAGAGTAAGTGTGATGGTGGTGATGTTACAAGTCTATGGTTCAGGATGTGAATATACATGTACTTTCATATGCAGATGTAATGTTGTCTAAGAACCTGAATGATTTGCAACCGTTGTTAGCTAGATCGTATGATACAATGAGGTATATGAATCTGAACATTAATATACCAAAGTACTTGTGTTGGAAGGGAATATGAAGTAAATGATTGCAAGTTATACAAAAATGGCAAACTGCTAGAGCAAGGTGATGTTTACTAAAGATGAGAATGGATCTCATGGATGGAGAAATGTTAAGATGTGCAGATGCTGATAGAAAAGTAATGGAAATTATGAGGTCTGTTGTGAGGAAGGTATGTTCGTCAAAGGAAGTGAAACTGGCATGTATAAGAGTGTGCTTCTGCCCACTTTGTTATTTGGAAGTGAGAGCTGGGTATGTGAGGAGAAACATAAAAGTAAGTTGAGTGGAGTAAGAATGGGGTACTTAAGTGTCTGCAGTTAAGAAAAAGACAGGGTAGGCTTAAGATGAATGAGTGCTGAATGAATGTGGATTGAATAAAAAGCAAGTTAGAGTACAAAAAAAAAGTACATTGAGATGGCTTAGAATCATAGAATTATAAGGCTGGAAGGGATCTTGGAGGTCTTCTAGTCCAACACTCTGCCAGTACAGGAATCCTCATACCATTCTGGACAAATGGCTGTCCAGTCTTTTGAAAACCTCCAGTGATGGAGCACCCACAACTTCAGAGGCAGACTCTTCCATTCTTAATAGCTGTCACAGTCAGGACATTCCTCCTTAGTTCAAGTCTGGATCTCTCACTGTAAAGCTTCCACCCATTCGGTTCTTGTCTTACCTTCAGGTTCTAGGGAGAATAAATCTACTCCCTTCCCTGTGACATCCCTTCATGTATTGGAAGACTGCTATCATGTAGCCTTCTCTTTAAGCTAAACATACCAAGTTCCTTTAACTGCTCTCTGTAGGTTTTAGCCTCCAAGCCCCTTACCATCTTTGTTCTTCTTCTCTGCAATCTTTCCAGTTCCTCAGCATCCTTTTTGTACTGTGGTGACCAGAACTGGACACAGTATACCAGGTTGGTCTGACCCGTGCAGCATCAAGCAGTGTTATCACTTCCCGTAATCTTGCACTACACCTCTATATACTTCAATATACTACCTCAAGAGGTATACCACCATACCTCTTGGTTATATTGTTTAAAAAAAACAGAAGGTAATGTATTCTGTGGGGGATGTGGGGGCTCAGCAGGTAAGATGCCAGGCTTGTCGATCGGAAGATCGCAAGTTTGGCAGTTCGAGACCCTAGCCCCGCGTGACGGAGTGATCTCCCGCACTAGCTCCAGCTCTTGCCAACCTAGCAATTCGAAAGCATGCAAATGCAAGTAGATTAATAGGTACCACTTTGGTGGGAAGGTAACAGCGTTCCGCGCGTGTCATGCCGGCCACATGACCAAGGAAGCGTCTTCGGACAACGCTGGCTCTTCAGCTAACAAACGGAGATGAGCACCGGCCCCTAGAGTTGGACACGACTGCACAAATGTGCGGGGGGGAACCTTTACCTTTACTTAATGTATGAAGCAGTGCATGGATGTGGTAGAAGCAAGAATGGTTTACAAAGATAGAAATGTAATGGTGTTTTAGCTATGTTTCCTTTTTAAAAAAAAATCTCATGCCTTAAGTTCTTTGGTTGGATTTCTTTTCTATGCTCTGCATAACATGGCTAACCCCGAAAGGGAATGGTGTGATGGATATGTATGTACAGTATGTAAAAATAAATCTATACGCAGAGACACATTGTACTTCTGGCCTAGCTAATCCCCTGCTTTGCCATATGATATATGCTCCCATGGCTCTTTTTATATTAGGATAATGAACTAGCACTGACATTTCTGTCTGTGCTGTCAGGTCAACAGAAGGCCTAGATTGGTCCTATTCCAATGCTATCAGCCAATTAACCTTCATACAAGTCTTTTATTTCCAGAAGCTTGTTGGAACTGCTTGGAATTCATTTTTATGTCTAGGGATTTGAAAAAAGGGAATGAAAACTTATCATCAGTTATAAAGATATTAGCCTCTTAAAGAAGGAGAGAGCATGTAGTGTTAAGCCATACTTGTCCACATAATTTGTGTGTGTGTGTGTGTGTGTGGAATCTATTAATTGTATTTTGTAAACCGCCCAGAGTTCCCTTGTGGGGAGATGGAGCGGTATATAAATTGAAACATAAATAAATAAATAAATTAATATTATGATCTGAGTCTGTGTGAGGTTCTCTCAGCAATGTGCATCCTGATGCGGAGAACTACGGTTTGTCTTGTCATGACATCTGGCACGATTCTGAAGCTTATCCAGGACTTCCAGTAGCTGACTGGAAGACTGGTTTTGGCTCCTGGAACTGTTCGAAAAGGGCTTAAGAGTGACACACAGTGCATTAACATGGATATTTAGCTTCAATTTTTAGAAGCAGGGGGAATTGATTTGTTTTACAACGTTGCTTCAAAGGGTTGCTTCATGTGAAACCTCACTGAAACAAAGCACCTGAAGTTTTCAATAGCCCTATTATGATCTCTAAAGCGAAGATCACATTTGTCCATATCTCTGTCTGTCTATTAAATATATATCCTGCCTGATTCTTAACAGCTCTGGGTGGCTCACAAGTAAAACACTGAAACAAGAAAAAAATGTAATAATACAATACAGCAATAATACAGTTTCAGTATCTTCTAGTTTAAACTACTAAAATGCATTGTGCTTGGGACCATTACTCAAAATGGTTAAAAAAAACTCTGTAGGAATAGAGAACTTGTATGCTATAGTTGTTCAGGAATGAACTAGGATTGGTGAAACTCTAGATGGCATCCACCTTCAACCGTGGAAGATCCAGAGTGGCCCAGCCTAATTTCCATATGAACCCATTATAAAAATAAATCAATTATGACATTGTTAAAACAAAAAATTATCTCTTCGCCCACCCACCCCCAGCAAGACATAGGTA
This sequence comes from Charina bottae, assembly GCA_023362775.1. Taxonomy (NCBI): domain Eukaryota; kingdom Metazoa; phylum Chordata; class Lepidosauria; order Squamata; family Charinaidae; genus Charina; species Charina bottae. The sequence goes on along the minus strand of JALMGJ010000006.1, from coordinate 29,316,808 downwards.
TAGGCCGTGGCAGGAACTCTGGCCCTGGGATCAATACACGGAACTCTGCTTATAAGTTTGTTTTTGTTTTTCCTTTTACAATGATGTATCTTGTATATTCAACTTTTTCATCATTGCGATAATGTACTGTATCTGCATTATTGCCTTATGCTGCCAGTAAACACTGTTAGCCCTAAAAAGCTGCATTCTTGTCTGTTTATTCTCAAGCCTCGGTTTTTCCCCTTTAAGCCAGCGTATATCCCATCAGGTTATGGGCCCAGAGAGAAATTTGCATTTTCTTTGCTGCGTTGTGACCTGGCTGTAAAAGGGAGTTTGTTTTTAGAGGCTGATTTCAGAGTAAAGATGTTTTCTTTGAGTGATCAGCAATGGCTGAACAGTATCTGGTCAGTCTGCCATTTGAGCCTTTAGTGTGTGGAGATGAAATCATTCTTTTTGCAAGAAGAAGATTTGTGGCAGTATGTGGCAAATCCACCTCCAGAGGATCTCTCTGAAGAAGTGCAAGCGTGTTTGGACTGTGCTTATGGCATTTTTGCTTTTGGGACTCAAATCCTCTGAATGGAATTATCTCAGCTACTGCATATCAGCTGCCCAAGGACTGAGTAATGGGTGCTGAGAAGCTGTTGGAGCCTTTAATACAAAGTAGAACTCTGTTGCCCTTGGTGGTCTATTAAGACAGCTTTATAGTTTGAAGCTGCAACCTCGGGTCAGACTGTGATGACCCACCTTGGTGAGTTCAAGACTTTGTTTGCTGCATTTGAACAAGAAGGCATGTTTTTCTGGCACTGTGAAAAAGCGTGTGTGATTTTGTCAAGCCTGGAGCTACTGGTCGAGATTATTTGTTGTGGATTATTTTACAAGCCACTTCCAGGAGCCGTCTGCTGCTGCTGTTCCTGAGACTTCCTAACAGAGTGTTCCAGCTGAAGTAAAACCTGGTATGGAATCTACGTTTGCCGTGGTTTGGTGTGATTCTACAAGGCTGTTCCCTGCCCTGTCGTCCAGCGGATGCTGTCAGTGCAAGAAGCCCGATTTACGAATGGAGGGGAAGCCAGAAGCCAGAAGCCAGATGTCAGCTACACAACGAATCCGAGTCTTCTACTCTGCCGGACTGCTGTTTGTAAGCATTTCCAGAGACTCTGTTGTTGAATTCGGCTTTCAGCCTTGAGTTCAGCAAGTCATTTTAGCTGATGTTTCTGTGATAAGAAATGTGTATGTGTACACTTGTTTTTCTCTCCTCAGTGTTCCAGCCCTGGTCAAGTCTGAGTGCAGGTGCTGAATGTTTCATTGCGATATGAAACTGCTTGTGTTGAGATTGAGTGTGTTAGAGACAAACCTGTAAAATCAAGTGTGTGAGATGCTGTGGAGATTGTGTGGACAGGACATTGTGTGTTTAATGTTTCCCCACATCATAAATGCATCCATAAAGTTTTCACAAAGTACTGGGGTATCCCGGGATGGGAGAGTGTGTCTCAGATAGCCAAATGCATTCTGAGTTGGAACCCAGGAAATGTGCAAAAGTTTCTTGATTGTGTTGTGTGTAAACAATCTAATAGGTCAGTTCCAGTCTGATTGTAGTGGAGAGTTCCTGAGCCATGTGTTCCAGAATTGGCTTTGTAGGAAAGTATTCTCCCAAAGACTTGCCAATGTTGGAATTCTTGCTGAGTGTTGGTGTTGTGAATACCATTAGAAATAGCCTGGTGTTAGTTGCTAAGGTGCCATCCCATGTCTGGGGAGAGGCTACCTTGATTGCAGTGTGTTTCTAACAGAGTGCTTTATGTTTAAGCAGCCTACTGGTTGGGAAAGGTTGTATGCTAAGGTTGCAGAAGTGTTGCTGCATTGCTAGTGTAAACCCACTGTCCATGGTTCAGTAGATGGGCAAAAACCAGTTCAGGTTTCTTCTGTTCCCCAGTCTCCGAGTGTGAAAAGGGCCCCTCAGGTGAATGAAGTGGAAATTTCACCTGAGCAGTTGCAGGGCCTGGAGAGGGAGTCAGGTAGTGGAAGGAAAGAAGACGGTGATGAGGAAGCACAGTGGTCATTCCTCATGGGTCCTCTTATCCCACAAGGGTGTGAAGCCTGACAGATTTGAGATTTAGCAGGTGACAGAGAGTGTCAAGTTACCTGAGAAAACCCAGTCTTTGCTAGATGTGTTGCTCCTGCCTTTGAGAGGCAAGAAGAACAGTGGAACACAGCTGAGGATAGTCTGTGTTAAAAGTAACCAACCTGTCCTTTGTTTTAGTAAGCTGTAGGTTCCAGATGAGTGTTCAGAAAGACATTTCTTTCTGATAATACTCTGCAGTGTAAAGCCAGCTTTGTTGCCCAGGGATTTCACAAAAGGAGTTTGTGAACTGTGGATCTAGTGTATGCACCCACAGCTAGGCCAGAATATTTACGTGTGGTGCGTTTTCTGGTTGCGTAGCGTGAAACAGGTGTCCATTTGCATGTTGTGATGTTGACACAGCATATTTGAATATAGATCTCCCTGAAACAGTGTGTGTAAGGCAAGCGTGTGGCTCTACATGGTGACAAGTCCCAAACAATCCATTGACTTAACAGGTGCTTTATGGATTTTAAAGCAGGCCAGTCATTGATAGCATGGTGCAGATGCTAACTGGGATGTGTAGAACAGTCACGTGCTGTTTTCTGTGTGTACATAAGAGAGTGTAGAAGTGTGTAGAACTTCTTACTTATGTAGTAGGTTTTCTGCTTAGAAACTGAAGTTTTCCACCTTGAATAAGAATTTGTCAGTCAGGGAGTAAGGCACAAATTTAAACTTTTATCCTGGTGATGACGTTACAAAAGCCCAGAACAGAGAATCCTACGGTTCTTGAGAGTGTCAAATGACAGTGTTACAGAGTGTCATGTATAAAGGAAAGCTTATCCTTAATTTGTTGTACAGTATATCACTCTGCAATAACGCAGTGGACATGCCCTGAATTAGTTTTGCCCAGGTAGGGTACCAAGCTTGCAAAATGGTTTAGCCCTCGATGTGAGCTTGCAAAGGGTTGAAAAAGTCCTGCGGTTTTTTTTCTTCTTCTTAAAATCAAAACGAGCCTTTGCTTCAAACAGAAAGCAGCTAGCAAGGTCGGTTTATCTATGCTGACTGCAGTTTTTGCAAAGGAGGGGGCAATGAGGGCAATGTTTTTCTGTTTTTCTGTACTGTTTATATTACTGCATAAGTTGTATTTGATGTATTTGTATGTATCTGAATAAAACATTGCATAAAGTGTATATTGTGCATTATACATATGTGTAACAAGTGTTTTTAAACCATTTTCTAGTGTTGATGACTATTGGTTGTAAAAACTGATAAACTGAAGCTTGTAAATGAATACATGTACTAACTGTGTTTTTCTTGTTTCTGTAAAAATGTGTCTTTGTTACTCCCATTGTACAGAAAAATTCGGGAGGGGTGTTAGAGTTCTTGTGTTGACTTGGTGAATTATTCCTGTACAAAGCAAAAGCGTTCTCATGGTGACGTGAACGCCAGGTGGCTAGATAACAGAGAAGCCTTGGCTTTGTTTACATCTTCATGACATAGGGAGCAAAAAGACCATTGTTTATGTCTAGCAATGGAAATCTTGCCATGAGACCAAATCCTCCTGATTTCCTTCTGTGGGAAGCCTTGCCCAGGCCCCCTGAGCAAGGAGGGGGGGAACTCAGTGCTTAGATGCAGGTCATGCTATGTGCTTTAGGCCTAATGCTTTGGGCCTAGTATGTGTCACAGCTAACATCCAGCCAATCAGAAAGCTAGCAGAACTGAATATACAACCATGCAAAATGGTGTTCTATGCTTCTTGATTTCTAGTGTCTTTTAGCCATGTAGTTCTTCACGTGTTCACTTCCCGTGGACTGGGCAGAGTGAGCTATGCCTGGCTTTGGGTATAGGCCGTGGCAGGAACTCTGGCCCTGGGATCAATACACGGAACTCTGCTTATAAGTTTGTTTTTGTTTTTCCTTTTACAGTGATGTATCTTGTATATTCAACTTTTTCATCATTGCGATAATGTACTGTATCTGCATTATTGCCTTATGCTACCAGTAAACACTGTTAGCCCTAAAAAGCTGCATTCTTGTCTGTTTATTCTCAAGCCTCGGTTTTTCCCCTTTAAGCCAGCATATATCCCATCAAATCTGAATATTTTAATGTAAAAAATAAAGTGTGAAACTGTCTGATGGTACTTTTATTCTTGAGGCCTAGGCCAAAAAATCTCCCCCCTCCCTTGCAGTTGGCCTCTATAGATTGCAGTTTTGTCCTCGAACATAGTTTCAGGGAAAGTAAGGTTATTAATGGTTTACTATCAGTGATGTTGACTATTTCAGACTTGATGCCTCTCATGGCCAGTTGATGAAGAATATGAACAGGAGGATCCCATATTATTTCTTTTTCATAAATTTCTGTGTCATCTTGCCTACTTTAATGCTTAATAATGAAAAGACAAAATTACACATTTATAATTAAAGCATGCATATTCCTTAATAAGACCCATCAGATTTAATCTACTTCAGCAACAAGATACTCTTTAAATCTTTTTCTTCTGCAAAGGGTAGCAAACATGAACTAGCCTGGTCTTCTTTGGCGGGGAACTGAGAATTTACCTAGACATTAAGGTCTTTTTCCAGTGGTACTTTTTATCTGGGAATTGCACACAGCTCTCCTTGTATCTACTGTACCAATAAGAGTAGAACTGTCTACTTGAAATCCACCTTAAAGATCAAGAGTAATCAAAAGGCAGGAGCAGCATAAATCTTGAAGATACTTATTAACAATGACCATTTGGACAACAGGTTAATAAAGTACATAGACTTCTTAATCACATTCTTCTCTAATTTGAAAAGAATGCAAAAGTAACATAACATTTGCATGTGCTAATTTCATGTATAATTGCAAATTTAGATGTAATCATTATTCAATCTGCATCCAGGAGTATAATTAGCATATATAAAAGGTATGCAAAGCAGTTACATTGCATGTATACTCCACCTGGTAGGATTGGCCTGTAGTATGTGTCTTGCAAGGTTGTGCCTAGAATAGAAATCCTTCCTTTCATATAATAACATGAAAATGCTTGGGTATAACTGTAGTGTTTGTGCTATGCTGGTCAAAATGTGCCAAACTTGACCAGTAGCAGGGAATATTGCATGTGGCATGGACATAACTAAGGCTGCTAACTTAGTTTATTACTTTTCTGTATTATTAAAAAGCATTATGTGAAAGCCTCAATTGACAAAAGCCATGATGGGTGATGAAAGTCAATCTTGTGGAGTGGAGTTGATGAATACATCCAAGGAAGTGAAGATGTAGGTTTAATCATGAATGAAAGGGCTAGAACAGGGCTTTCCAAAGTTTTTCCCGCGGCAACACACCAACCGGCGTTGGCGTGTCGCCGCGGGAAAACCTGGAAGCGCTGATGATGATCAGCGCTTCCGGGTTGTGTGGCGACACACCAGACTGTGTGTGGCGACACACTTTTGTGTCGCCACACACAGTTTGGAAAGCTCTGGGCTAGAATATAAGTCAGAAAGTATCCACTGTTGTCATCCAGATTGCAGTGGGTACCTATGAAAATAGGAATTCATAAGTTGGTGTTTATTGATTTATTTATAATGTGTTTATTACTTTCACTTACATTCTATCCAATTTCTGAAGACTCTGAGCAGCTTAGAAGATTATACTTCAGTAGAAGAACTGGATATGAGTTTTGGGGAAAATTGTACAACATTTTGAATACAGTAAGAGTTATCTGGGGGAAAAATATTCTATTAGGTTATAATAGATGGACAGAAATGAGACGAGAGAGTACAAAAAAGGTGACTGGATCATTTGGAGACCCAAGAACTGTTTATGATGAAAGATATAATGGAGGATGCAAGAGTGATGAGAAATTTTAAAATGTGGGACAGACCATTATTTGAGACTGTCAAGTGAATGATCTTGGGGAAAAATGGATATGAAAGCATGATATGTATGTATGTGTGAATGTAAATAAGTATCTTCTTTAGTCTTCTTTATTTTAGTAATTATCAGAATGGTATATACCATAGCTTTCCAAACTGTGTGTCGCGACAATTTAGTGTGTCGCAACACACAGTTTAGGGGGTGCGCACGGTGGCGGTGTGCACGGCGGCAGCGTGCACGGCGGCAGCGACAGCGGCACGACATCAGCGCTTCCGCGTTGGTGTGTTGCCAATGGCGGCAGTTTGGAAAGCACTGGAATATACAGTCCTAAGCGTCGTGGTGGCTCAGTGGGCCAGGCTTGTCGATCGGAAGATCGCAAGTTCGGAGGTTCGAATCCCTAGTCCGATGTGACGGAGTGAGCTCCCACACTCGCCCCAGCTCTTGCTAACCTAGCAATTCGAAAGCACGCAAATGCAAGTAGATTAAGAGGTACCATTTCGGTGGGAAGGTAACAGTGTTCCGTGCGCGTCATGCCACCCACATGACTGTGGAAGCGTCTTCGGATAACGCTGGCTCTTCGCCTAACAAACGGAGATGAGCACCGGCCCCTAGCGTTGGACACGACTGCACAAAATGTGCGGGGGGAACCTTTACCTTTTCTTACATACAGTCCACCTTCCATTAAGTTCTCAGAGCAGAGATACAGATGTTATATGATGTCATGACCCAATATACAGGGTTTTACATGACTTCCACTCCCTTCCCCAAATTTCTCTGTTTTTACACAGCATATATCCTGTGTGGTGTTTTCAGTCACCTTTATCACCAGGAGGTACCATGTGAATGGTTTGATTCTGTTAGGACTCATCAGACATGGGTGACCAGATGTTATTCTATGGGCTTCAAACCCTCTACTGGGAATTGAACTCTCAGATCTTCCCACTTTATGACTATATACAGTACATTAGCTTTTGAAGCTATCCAGGTCCTAGTGTTCAGTGTTTAGTAGTAATAGTGTATACCTTTTATGTATGGGGCTAATCAGATAAGGAAATGCTGACGTCACCGGAAGTGACGTCATAGTCCCTCCCCCTCCCATGATCCCCTGCGTGTTAGTCACCCCTCCCATCATGCAACACGTGTTTTGCCGGAAGTGGCATGTGCCCCTCCCCCGCACCGCATGCTACCCCACCGCAAGCCCGGGCATGCCCCAGCACCACATGGCTGTGAGGGAAGGGGGGGTTGCCTCAGCTCCACCAGCCCTAGGGAGGGGCCGCTTCAGCCCTTGCACAGCGTTCCTTACTGTGTTTAAAAGTCTTATCAGTTTTCTAAGCAGAAGAAAGACAAAAGCAGGGGCAATGCTTTTTCAAAAGGGGAAAAAGCTTTTCTTTCCCTAAGGAGCCAGCGCGCTGAAGGAGATGTTTATAAGCATTTGTAATGCAGCAGTAAACAGGGGAGGTTATAAAGAATTAACATAAAGTAAATACTCACGTTTGCTGGTGATCTGTCTGGAGTAACCATTGCAATGACACAGGCTGCCCAGTTCTTAAGAGGAAAACTATTTTTAAAAGCAGGGTTTTCTCCCTCTCCACACAGCCACATGGCATCTGGTAGCACCGGGCAAAACTGTTTTAAAAGTGCAGTGTCAGTGCCGGCAGCTTGAATGCCAGGAAGTGAAATGTAGCATCAAAGGCCTGAGGGGAAGGGGCCTCCCCCCTCCAGCCCGCTCCTCCATCTCATTGGAGTAGCCTGTTGCAATGTCCAGCTTGCTGGCAGGATGAGTTAAAATGGCGTTTTTAGCCTCAAAATGAGGCAACACACCGGGATGGATTTACAGTTCTGTGACTAGGCTGAGTAAAAGAAGCCTGTAAGGGGGCCTGGGAGAAAGCTGGTTATTAAAAGCACAACAGGTTACTAAAGAGAAAAAAGAGAAAAACATGGGTATGTGCATGTTCAGGCATGTCCCCAGGCGTGGGCGGGAGAGCGCCGTATCAGGCTGCGACACGCGGGGTACACGTGACAGGTGCAAGGCTATGCCCAGGCATGCCGCCGCCGCTTTCCAGGCTATATACAGATACAGCTAAGTAGCTGTGCACATTTGAAAAATACAGCCACGTGCTTTGAAGATGGCAAACTCCGAAGCCCATCTGTTTGAAGACAGCTTAACGCCAAAGCCGCCAAAACGAAAATTTAGGGCAAGGAATACATCTGAAGCCCCTGGCTCGAGCCCCCTATTTGAGGAAAACACTCAAGATGCCTGTATACGCCCCTGTTATTGTAGATACTGTGCCTCAGATGGTGAGTTAAACATTGAAAATTAAGAAAACACTAATTTAATTAGATAAAATTGTGAGTCTAATCCTGCCTTATACCCTTTTCTTTAAGAAACAACATATCCATATGATTCGGCCTCTGTACAGATGGTGAGAACGTGTGTGATAAAAGCATTGCAGCAGTGTTTCAATGTGTGCATGCAAGCAGAAAGAGATCAGATGGCTCCCCGGCCACCCAGCGAGGAAGAGCTTCTTAAGGCCTTATGCCCCAGAATATCGAGGGGCGAGACCCTATGGGTCATTATGACCATCGCGTGCAAGCTAGAGAAATTATATGTGACATGTGACACACTTGATGAGCTTGTGGAATTCATGGAGTATATTGAGAGCAGCCCTAAACCACAGGATATAATGGCAAAAATTGGCTCTGAATTACCGGTGGCTTTGAAGAGGCTTATTTGTCAAAATGTAACAACAACCAATTACCAGAAACTGTTAACCTCTACCCAAGGATTGTAATAATAAAATATTTTTACAAATAATACATTGTCTGCTTTTTTCTTTTGCTAATACCAGTTTATCCATGCATTGGTGGGTGGTGGCTCAAACGGTGACGTAAAGATGGTGGGCGAGGTTCCTTTCAGTGTCCAGTTGGGACCTTATCTAGACCAACAGACGGAGCAGCTTGCCAGCAAAGAATGACCTGGACGGCATGGCTGACCGAAATGTAAGTAATTTCACAAGCAGTTTTGAGAGGCAGATGGATGGGTTTGTAGCCATTGCAGAGATATTTAATTTCTGGTGTTCTTGTGTTTCCACTAGGATTCTGTAACAGATGCACAGTGTGTGAAGACGCTATTAGGTACATTTTTTAGTTCATACAAATTAAATAACTGTATGACTTACATGCTTTTTAAAATATTTCTGCAGCAGTTGTAATGTTTGTCACATGTCTAATACAGATGTAGAAGATGATGAGGCCTATGCATCCTTTACAATGCCTGCAGAGACACAACAGGGAATGCCACCTGACCTAGGAGGTATTAAGAGCAGGCTGCTTTGTTTTCTCCCTCAGAAACAAAATGTCTAGTTATAGAGGCATTTCTACAGCAGCTGTAATGGTTCTCATGTCTCTGTTTCTCAGGTTGGGAAGATGAGCAAGTCTTTACAAACTCCCCAGAGCCTCTGGAGGCTGACAGCATAAATCCTACACCACAGCCATGTACAAGCCATGCAACGCAAATGATTTTAGGAGGTAAAATAACCGAGTGTATTATCCTACTTGAGACCTGTTTTAGAATGTAAGGGGCAGTATTACATTTAAAAGAATGTTACTGAAGCATTGTTTCCCCTTGTTTTTAATCCAGAACCACCCAGAAAAAAAGCAAAAAATATGTCTGGCGGTGCCCTTTCCACAGCCCCTACAGACAGCGATAGCTGTACAGATGAGTCTATGTCAGAACCTCAACCGGAAGAGGAGATATGGCCTTCTATGTCACAGCTACAGACCCCTAACTCTGCAAACTCTCAGAATGTGCATGATGTGTATCTAGAAATGATACAGGAGTGGGAGAGGCCAATCCTATATTACAAAGCTGTGGAATACTACCAACGGTATAGATTTACTAATCTTGAACGTATCAGATCATTTGTAGAGGCTATAGGTATTATCCATAACATGGTACAGACCTTTTTGAATAATGTTTCTAGGGTGATAGAGCCGAATGATTTTGTTCAACTACGCCTAGATGCAGATGGTCTAAATCGACCCCTCTTTACCCTTAGGAGACATATGCATGATTTAAATGCTGATGACTTTCTGACCCGTGTTGAAAACCTTCTACACAGCAAAGCAGAGTTGATGTGGGGGGGGGGCTGTTTACAATTTGTGGTCACCATCGTGAAGTACAAATAGGGCGGCGGGTGTAGGAAGTTAAGCACCGTGATATTCACCAAAGTCCTGGAGACAAAAAGACAACACCTGGTTGATTTCAATGTGGAGGGTGAATTTCTGTGTTTCACAGGTAGTGTGCTGTATTTGCTTGGCAGCGGGGAAGTTACAAATCAAGAAATTGCTACTAGAGCCAGGGCCCTACACACCAGACTCGGCATTTCCACAGAAAACAGGATTGGCTTTTCACAGATACATCTCTTTGAAGAGCTTTTAGGTATAACCATAAAAATTTTGTTTTACAACGAAGGGGGGTGGCACTTTTTTGTCACGGGCAGAGCACAGCGAGAAAAACTGGTGTTTATATTGTTACACAACAAGCATTACTATGGAATCAAAAACATCAAGGGCTTCCTGGGTGAGCGTTATTTCTGTGAATTCTGCCACACAGCCTATCATCACAAATTCAGTCATGATTGTCAATACCTCTGTCAAGCGTGCCTGAAGCAAGACTGTCAGGAGGTGGCGGAAGAGAGGGTAAGATGCTGCAGGTGCAAGTTGCTTTGCCGGTCTAAAGCCTGTCTTGAAAGCCATACACAGATGGCATTGGAAGGGAAAGTTGACTGTAAGAATAAGGTATATTGTGAAAAGTGTGGCCTTTATGTCTTCACCCCCCACACAAAATGCAAGAAAACAAAGTGTGGTCAGTGCTCTGAGAAGGTTGACAGCTTGGAAGGCCATTTATGCTTTCTGAAGCCTTTGGAGTGCCCGCACATTGGTGAAAGATACATCATTTATGATTTTGAATGTTGTCAAGAGACGGGTATGCATATACCAAATTACGTGTATGCCACGGATATGCTGGAGGAAGGTGATGGCAAAGAGGCGGTGAGTTGGGGTTGTCATTGTGTTAGCTGCCTGGAGCAATTTGTGAAGAAGTTTATAAATCGCAAGTTTAAAAGGTGTACCTTTATCGCTCACAATTCCAAAGGTTATGATGGGTACCTAGTGCTGAGACAGCTGATACGGGAAAAAGTGCATGTTGAATTGATCAGTCAAGAGGGTAAGCTGCTGTGTATTCTCCTACCGGATTATAAGATTCGGTTTATTGACAGTCTCTCCTTTTTGCCCTTAAATTAAGCAAGCTACCCAAAGCTATGGGTTTTCGGGGCAACAAGGGGTATTTCCCCCATTTGTTCAACACAATGGACAATCAAGACTATGTGGGGCCGCTCCCTGAAGCCAAGTATTACAGTCCAGAATCCATGATGCCCGGGGAGAGAGAAGAATTCCTGAAATGGCACGCAGATAATGCAGGCACTGTGTTTAAGCTAAAGAAGGCCCTGGCTTACTACTGCAGACAAGATGTGGAGATTCTGAGGGAGGCCTGTATTCGATTCAGGGACCAAGTCATGAAAATGACAGAACGCGAGTGCCTCAGAGAGGGTGGGGGGGAGATTGTTGAGGAGATAGAGACCCGTTGCATTGACCCCTTCCAGTATATTACACTGGCCTCTGTCTGCATGGCCCAGTACCTGTTCATGTATTTGAAGAGGAATACCATTGCGTTAGCCCCTTTGGACAGTTATCACAAGACACAGAAAAGGTACTCAGCACCAGCAATTCAATGGCTGTTGCATATAGAACACACTGAGAATCTCGATATCCAGCATGCTCTGAAGGGTGGTGAAAAGCAAGTAGGCAAATATTTTTTGGACAGGTTTGCTGTCATAAACGGGGTCCCCACTGCTTTTGAATTTCACGGCTGTTTTTTTCACGGCTGTCCTGTCTGCTACTCTGAAAAAGACTTCAACAAATTACTTGATTCAACATACGGGGGTCTGCACAATCGTACCAGGATTAAAGAAGAGTACCTCAGGGACCAGGGGTATGCCATATGTAGTATCTGGGAACACGAATGGCGGGACATGCTGGAGAACGACCCCGCTTTGAAGCAGTTTCTAATGGAGAACAAGCTCCCAACCCCTTTGAATCGCCGAGATGCTTTATTGGGGGGTAGAACAAATGCCACATGCCTGTACTACAAACCAAAAGCTGGTGAACAAATCTTATATTACGATTTTACCAGTTTGTACCCCTTTGTGAACAAGAACAAGGAGTACCCGATTGGACACCCCCAAATCATCTATCAAAACTTTGGGGACATAAAGCAGTATTTTGGAATTGCCAAAGTCAAAGTGTACCCACCAAGGAACCTCTATTTCCCAGTCCTACCCCACAAATCAGGGGGCAAATTAATGTTCAGCCTGTGTGCAACCTGCACAGAAAATCTGCAAACCACCCCCTGTCAACACAGTGATGAAGAAAGGGCTCTGACAGGGACATGGTGTACTGTTGAATTGAATGTTGCTATAGAAAAGGGTTACAGAATTGCTGAGATCTATGAGATCTGGCATTTTGAAAGAACATCAGTCACATTATTTTCAGGGTATATGAACACCCATCTCAGACAAAAGCAGGAGGCCAGCGGCTACCCGTCCTGGTGCAAAACAGAACAGGATAAAGATCAATATATTCAGGATTATGAAAAGATGGAAGGTGTCCACTTATGGCATGAGCATATCGAAGTAAATCCTGCTAAAAGGCAGATTGCCAAACTCTTTTTAAACTCTCTGTGGGGCAAGTTTGGCCAGAACACCAACCACCTGACCACATCAGTGGTGACAAAACCTGAGGAATTATTCAAATATCTTTTTGTGCCCTATTATGATGTTTCCTCATGCGAGTTTGTGGATACAGAGACAGCCATTGTGATGTGGAAAACGGCCAAGAACCAGCCCACCAAAGCCACATGTACTAACATATTCATCCCCAGTTTTACAACGGCTTATGCCCGGCTGGAATTATACAGGCTACTGGATGGATTGGGAGATAGGTGTCTGTACCATGACAGTGATTCAGTCATTTTTATAAGTAGACAGGGGGTGTGGACACCCCCTTTGGGTGACTATTTAGGGCAGCTGACAAGCGAGATCCCGCCAAACACCTCGATCACAGAGTTTGTGGCAGCCGGGCCAAAAACATATGGCTACGCATTGTCCAATGGAGAAGCGGTGCTAAAGGTGAAGGGGATTATGCTAAACAGTGGCAATGCTGAGAAGGTTAATTCTGACAGCTTGAAAGAACTGGTGGATGATTACTGCCTGACCAGGCCAGAGAGAAAAAAAGAGATCAAGGTAGAACAACCAGGTGTTGTTAGGCTTAAGAAGCAGTGGGCCCTAGAAACAAGAGTCCTCAGGAAAACCTTGAAGGTCGTCTATAATAAAAGGGCTCTAAAGAGTGAGGATTACTGCACACTGCCGTACGGCTATTGGACATTATGGAAAACATTGTACAGTTTGTACACCCTTTCTCTTGCATTATAAGCGGTCCGTCCAATTCTGGCAAATCTTTTTTTATCAAGCAAATGTTAGAGCATGGTACCTCTGTGATGTCTCAAATGCCACAAAATATTGTATGGTTTTATAACTGCTGGCAACCTCTGTACAAAGAACTGCTTAATAAATTCCCTTATATTAAGTTTATGGAGGGCCTCCTGTCTTCCTTTGAAGATGATGATTTGTTTCCACCAAACCAAACCAATTTAGCGGTGGTAGATGACCTCATGGCTTCAGCCGGCGACAGTGATCAAACAGAGAAGGCTTTTACACAGTACGTTCACCACAGAAACCTGAGCATTATTCTCATACTTCAAAACCTGTTTTTTCAATGTAAGAAAATGAGGACAATAGCTCTGAATTCCAAATATTTGGTTTTATTCCGCAGCCCTTGTGATCAGTTGCAAATTGTCACACTGGGCCGGAAGATGTATCCCACTAACACCCAGTATTTTTTAGAAGTGTTCCAAGATGCCACTCACAAACCACACGGATACCTTTTGGTAGATTTGGCAGCCAGCACCCCAGAAACCTACCGGTTGAGAACAGGCCTCTTTCCCCCTGATTGGCCTGCTGTTTACACTATGAAACAGAAGAGTAAAAAGCATTAGCCTGAATGCCTTAGCACTAGTTCATTCAGGATGTCAGAGAGGGTGCTCAGAAATTTGGTGGTTTTAAAAATCTTAGTGAGGGCTGGGCCAAAACAGAGAAAGGCCAACTTATGCAAGGCTAATTACGATCTGGTGGGGGCAATAGCAGAAATAGCCCTGAACACCTTAAAAGGAAACCTCCCTTTGAAGCCTTCACAATACCGAACTTTAAAGAGGAAGAAAGGTGTCATCAAAAAACTGAG